>CP142452.1:54712500-55312500 GCA_038049695.1 Cinnamomum chago | reverse complement strand
GGCTGGAGAAATGGGGGAGACAAAGGCGCATGAGGGAGGAAAGAAACTTTAAATAAACCAAATCTTTGATCTTAAAAGAACACTACAAGCATTTTTTAGCAATAAAAAGGTATTGAAATCACTCACAGGGATTGAAAAATATAGAACCTATGTTATAGACTTTTGAAGGAGGCAAGAAGAACACATATACGTTTAAGAAGATGCAACGAAATCGTTGATATCAGAAATGCAGAAATGTTCACGTGCCTCGTCGAGATTTCGTCGATTCAATGAATGGGAGAAATGCATAAATGGGAGGGAAGACGATGATGAAATGCAGTGTGTAGAGAGAAATGGAGGGAGAAAATTTGCATGGGCGTTTTAGGTGAATTGCAGTGTGTAGAGAGAAAGAAGATGGAATATTTTTACTATAGGTCACTGCGTAAAGAGATGTACTGTGTGGAGAGCAAAACATAGTGTGCAGGTAGCAGTTCTATTTTATTTATCTGTCCAAAGTAACACAATTTCTGGACCATTATTGTGAGAACCCGACCCCTAATCTCTTGGATTAGTGTTGTTTTATTTGTGGATTAGTTCTTTAGTGGGATTAGTATTTGTTGGGTTGAGTTTGTGAGCTAGAATGGGTTTTCTTCTAGTTTTGGGCTTTTGAGTGCTTTGGTAGCTTGTGGGGCCCTTTGAGGGTTCCTTTTTCGGCTTTGCATTTTCTTGTGAGATTTTCCCGATTGGTTTCGTATTGTGTTTTTGGCCCGTTGCATTCATCTTGAGGAATCCTACAACTTTCATGTTGATCCCGTATCCATTTGAGAACCCGAAAACCGATTTCTTGGCCTTGAGGGCAAAACAGTCTTTTCACACCAAACCTGTACCCAAAACTTGATATTCCCGAAACCCGCAAAACATATACTTTTTGGAAACTAGATATTTCGACGATCATTTCTTCCTTCTTCGTCGAATCCATCCGAGGTCCCGAATTAGATGATTTCAGCCACCCAAGTCCCTTAAGTTGTGGGACCCAAACCTCACTTGCTTATAAGAGGAACCATCTCCTTCATTCATTTCATTCACCATTGTTCCAGCTGAGCCTAGGGCTTTTCTTGCAACTTCTTCTTCTTCTTCTTCTTGCTTCTTCATCTCCAAGACACACCAAGAGTTCATCAATCAAGAAATGGAGACCATCTTCTTCTTCCTCTTCACCATGGCTCCCCATTGATACCATTTTTGGAGAAATCTCCCAACCTAGAGACCTCTCTTGAGCTTGTTCTTCTCATTTGAAGGTCATCCAAGTAAGTGATTCTTCCCATCTTCTAGAATTGTAATCTTCTAGCCTTAGAGAAGCTCCGCCTTGATTATTGGAAAGTTTCATTGTCATTTCATTGTTTAACCCATTTTAGGGTTGTTTTGGGGGTTTTTGTAGAGATTGTGGATCTTGAGCTTGAGAGGTGATTAGGAGCTTGATTTGCTTGATTAGAGTCAAAGGCAAGTGGATGAATGGATTGTTTTGATTATTAACATGTTTTGTGAGAAAAATCTTGTTTCATTAAGGGTTTTGGTGATTTTAGTAGTTGTCTTCACTATGATTAATATTGATTTCGAAATGTGCTTATTGATGAGTTATTTCCCTCTTGTTCATGCTTGGAAAATGTATGCATCATATTGTCAAGGTTTCAAATGATTTCACATGAATGAGTTTTCTCCACCTTGTGATTAATTGAGAATGGAAAGAATGGAAAGAATGGAAAGGATGGAAAGGGAGAAACTTGAAATGAGGAGCTCTTTAGCTCATTTTAATGTCTTGGAATCATGTGTTTAAATCATCTTGTTTATAGTTCTAAGTGGGTGTTGAAGTGTTGGAAAGGAAAGGAAAAAGAGGAGAAAATTCAGTGTTCCCGGACCTGCTGTACGCCCAGGTCCGATCGATCGGCCTGTCTTTAACAGTAAGGCTTTTTGGGCCGATCGATCGGACCCTGTACATTTCTGGTACAGAAATTTCGGCCGATCGATCGGCCCTTCGGTCCGATCGATCGGAGGACTCAGTTTGAGTCCAATGAAATTTGATATTTGCTTTTTTTGGAAACCTTTGGGCTTTCTATGAGTCCTAGGGGTATATACCTTAGTGTTAAGACCAATTGTACCCTATTCTAAGGTCTCTAAGACTAGGGGACTAAAAGAAAAGAATGGTGTTGATCTAGACACTAATTCTTGGTTTTAGGTGGTTCCTTGGCTACCCTTCTTGGACTGTTTGGACCATGTGTGAGAATGTCTTGAGCCGACACGCCTCACGGTTGGTTCGGTGGCATCGAAGTTCAATCCATTTCAATCTTGAACGGGATGGAACGACGCGATATCTTCTTTATATCTAAACACAAGTCTATTTCCTTGGTTATCGCTAATTCTATTCCTTTCGATGACTGAATCGGTTGCTTGATGTTTCCGGATTAATGTCATACCTAGGATGGACCGTTTATAATCTTGATTCTTGCTATTGTAACATCTAGTACTACCCATAAGCTCATTTTAAGTTTTGAAAGTAGTAAAAGTGCATAAGGAGCCCGGAATGTCTTCAAACTCAAGGAGCACCAAGTAATTATTGTAATCGACATACAGGACCCCTATTCACTTAAATAGATCTTGAAATCAATATTCTTCCCGAAATGGTATAGTGCATTATATTTCCTCATTTCCCGAGATTTGCATCACATGACTTGTTTCCCGAAAGCATTGAAGTTACTCTGGTAACAGTTATTGTCCCGAAGTGCATTGCACCACATGATATGTTAGTGTGCCCTTGAGCACCCCCGTCTTGCCCGTTTGATTATGTATTTGTACTTGATTTACTTGCATTGTCTTGATTGTATTTGACCTATGAGTCGGCACCACTAAGCTTGGATAACCTTGTTGGTCTGATCCACCGACTTGGAGATCCCCCTCTTGTCCCGCCAGCTGCAGCTTGGATCCCGATACCCGGTTATTACCGTGGTCCCGTCCCGATACCCGGTTATTACCGTGGTCTTGTCCCGATACCGCAGATTGCTACTGTGGTCCCCGATGCCCGGCTCGCTACCGTGGTCATGTATAGTATATGTATATGCATTCATGAGATCCACTGTTTCTCCTCACCTCGAGTGACTGAGATCAGTGCCTAGTATATGTATATGTATTGATATGAGATCCCCTGTTTATCCTCACCTCGAGTGACTGAGATCAGGGCCTAGTTATTGCTCTATCGCTTTAGTGATAGAGGACTTAGCTTCGTGTGGTTGCCATCTTGCCAGTTCCCGATTCCTTGGATACCCGACATGTTTTATATTGTTTACTTGCTTTCCGATAAATGATTTGTTTCCTTTATGAAAGTTGTATTTAAACAAGTGTTAATATTCTCCAAATGTAAATTCAGTTATTATTATATTGCCTTCTGTTCTTTGTACCCGCACATGTTTTAAATGAATGCCGGTTGGGTGAATACCCGTGCTTTTACATATGTTTCAAACGATCAATGATTTTGCTAGATTTATATGATTACACATGTTTTAAATGAATACCCGAATTGTTAAATACCCATGCTTTGAAATATGTTTCCATTGACACCTGTTTTGCCAGATCACTATGTTTATACCGGTTTCAAATGAATATCCGATTTGTTAAGTATCCATGCTTTGAAATATGTTTCAAATGACACTTGTTTGCCAGATCCCTACGTTTATACCTGTTTTAAACGATACCCGGTTTATTAAATATCCGTACTTCTACATAGGTTTCAAATGGACATTTGTTTTGCCAAACCGCTATATTTATACATGTTCTAGATGAACACCCCATTGTCAAATATCTATGATTATAGATGATGTAAACGAACACATGTTTTATTAGATGTTCATGTTTTTACCCATGCTTGAAATGAATACAAGTTTTCCCCGAGATTCCAGACTTTGCACCCGTTTAATTATATGCAGCATTTGATTGAATAGCACGATTTATCTTATGTTTATTCTTCAGTATATTTGTTATCTTTTCATCCACCTGCTAGACCGTCGTGTCTGACCCACTACTTTTGGTACTCAAGTTCAGATTTCTTCGTCCCGAGTTGAGTGTTTTTGTTGGCTGTGGAGCCATGCCTTGCAGGTTGTTTTGTTGGCTGTGTCATGTAGACATTGAGCTTGACATCGGAGCTACGTCACATTTGGGTAGTAGTTTATAGCTTATTGTTGTATGGCTTTTATTAGCCTTTTTCTTGGGATTCTTAATTAATGTACATTGATAATTGTAACTTGAACATATTTGGGGAATGTAATATCCTGTTACTGTCAGCTCTATATTTTATTGTGATGGTTTACCCCAGTCTGAGATGATTCTTGATATAATAGCTATGTGCTAAAGGTTGAGTGCGACGCGGAATCCGATGGCCACGGACTTCGGGTCGCAACGCCACAAATGCTTCCGCAAAATATTCAGAATGTGTTGTCTTCACACACGCGGATCTTGGGAGAAGTAAAATACATTTATGCTTAATCCCATTTCCCGCCCCCGAGGTTCTAGTTCGGGGGCGTGCCAATTATGACATAGACAATCTATTTTCTATTTCAAACATTATTACATCCAAACAGTCTAATAAACTTAAAATGCATTTCTCAAATAGTTTTAAGAGATATAGACCATGAAATTAGACACGCCAAATGGGCCCACTTTTTCTATCTAAAGCATTTCGAAGGGCCAGTAATGGGTCTTGGCCCGGCCAGTGTTAGAAGAAGGTGGGCTTCGTGGATACATTTTCAAAACTTTTGACCTACTTGACTTAGGGATCAAATACCCATAAGGCCATAAACCATATCCAGGATGTAGTCCCTCTATCTCATGAATCAAGTTAGCAATAAAAAACATATCTAAAAGATAGAAATCAGCAACTACATGTATCCAAAACAATCCACAATAAATAGAGATGTAGATTATACCTTTGGAGCCCGGTAGTGCTCTAATGGAGGAGAAGACAATTAACTTGATCAAGAACTCTTCTTGAAGCAATTAGAGATCTCCAAGACCTTATTGTCTTCTACGCTATGATCCGCTTATCAGATCTCTTTTCTCCAAGAGATGGGTGGGATCTCCAAGGGAAAACCCTGCTAAAAACTTCAAGGAACTAAAAGAGAAAGAAGGGAAATGGATTTGCACAACTCTTGCAAAAAAGATCCTTGGGTGTGCAACAATAGTATGGGACGTCCAAGAGGGGATGCTTCCCCTTTATATAACCATCAAGCCTCCTCTTATTACTCTCTTACTAACTATATTAGAAGTCTTACTTCCACACTAATTAGTAGCTTATTATTACCACTATTAAAAGTCCCACTTCAAATAGAAATAGTAACTTTCTAATTCCTTCCTTTTGGAGTTCAAATAGGATTAATATCTTTCTAATATCTTGGGCTAGTGTGGGGACCACTAGGGATTCCATAGAAAGCTGGCTCCAACTGGGACACTGCGACCCCACATCTCATATGCAATCCGGGCCCACAGTTAATTACAAATAACACCACTATATAAATGCAATTGCATTCCAGTCTTAGGAATAAATTACAATGAAAACCCTAAACTTTCCAATTATCATAAGTAGGCCCCTCTATCAATATCCATGGATCAATTGGAATAAATCTGTCCCATCCAATCTTAAACCCACATCTTGTTATCCTTGAGCCGCAATTAATCACAGTGATCACCAGTACCATCCAATTAACTTTTAATCGAAATGGGTGCGCACTTACTAATGACAAATCCATTAATTGGCACAAGGGGATAATATAGATAGATTCTATCTTGATCATTAGATGTTCCCACAGTCCTACTACCACGTACCCAAAACACTGAGGTGTTGACCTACAGTTGGCCTCACTCATTGGTGACTCAAAGTAAATGAATAGATAGAAACTTGAGTTCATCAATGTCTCAGGATTGAGAGCCTATTGCTAGGGAATTATGAGAGCAGTCCTTAAATCGAGACAATATTTCATAGGTGATATCTCAAAGTGATCAAAGTGCTGCAACCTTATTAGATGAAATGCCCAGTCTCATCACTGGTTGTGAAGATATTTTTTCAGTATAAGATTTGTGACACGTCTCCCGTATGTGAATCTCATTCATATACATATATCACATTTAATATACTAATGGGACCCGGTTCATCTCATGAACTATTATGCCATATATATTGGTCATGTGCATTAAGTAATAAAACACCATTCATCTCATGAAAGGAAAGCATGATTTTATTGATAAATAAAGAAATTAATCAATTTATTACATCAATTGATGGGTTGATACCATACAATCTAACAGCCAGGACTCGGCCATTTTAGGCGGGCGGGCATGGATCGAACATGCATTTGGAAAACTTGGGCCTGACTTAGACCCACACTTATGGTCCAAAACCCTTAACGGGTGAGATCTGGGGTTTGGGTTTGAGAGCCATCAGGCTCTTACTAAACCTTTTTAATGCTGAATTATGTTACAGGACCTGGGGCCTGACATAAAATTTAGATTTAAGCCTTAGAATGATGGAGTCTGTCGATTTCTTGTTCGGGTGGACTCGGACATGACTACGAGTGTACGTGTTGAAATTCAAACTGGAGGCCAAGACACAAGTGCTAGGATCCCTATCGAAATTTGAACTCGGGCCAGACGCAAGTGGGTCCAGGTCCCGAATGAAACTTACCTGTTGGCAAAGCCAATTGTAATAGTTCTCATGGTAGTAGGGTTTTTTTCTTAATCTCTTTGGAAAATTTTCAAAAAAGAATAAAACCTTTGGCTCATTTTCAAAAAAGTATAAAAAGATTTGAATATTTTAAAAAATTATAAAAGTCCCCTTTATAAAAGAGAAATGACAAAAATACCATTACATTATGAGGTTTCTTTTTTTCTTTTTTTTCGTCTTTTTAACTCTTTCTTCCTCAAACTTGCCATTTTGATTTTGAGAATTATAACTATTTAATGAATCCAGTTTTTAGTCATTTGGAATCCCCATTTCTAAACATCCATGCATAAAGGTTGTTGAAGTGGGGCTCCAATATGTTATTTGAGTGGGACTTGATCATTTATCGTCAATGCTTTAGTAAAGGGAAAGCTTGAAAAATGACATAAGGGTATTTTGTCATTTCTAAGAATTTACTTGTGTGAGAGGACTTAATTGAAAGAATTGTGAAAAACCTTTATATTTTTTTGAAATATTCAAATATTCATGTACTTTTTTGAAAATGAGCCAAAAGTCTTATACCTTTTTGAGAATTTCCCTGTTTAATCATCCCAACTAAGGGGCTATAGTGCTAAACCCTGTGAGACTCACACATGCAAGCTGATGGGAACTCGCACATGTGAGATAATAGCAACTCGCATATGCTAGGAGGAGGGAGGCCACTGTCAAAGCTTGAACCTCCTAATGAGACTTGGCACTCCTTCTCTGGGTACGAAGTCGTTCTTGTAGGTCCAAGGTACGGAGAATTCTTATGGATCCTGGGAGTTCATCAGAGATCCTGTACTTCGATTGTTTCAAGAAGTTGGGTCTCAGAGAAGAAGAGTTACAGGAAGCGCACACTCCCTTGGTGGGCTTCAGCTCAAAGCCAGTATACCCCAAAGGGAAAGTCTCCTTTGAAGTCCAAATTGGAGGCACCTCTATGATAGTCGACTTCCTTATGGTGGATGCACCATCCCCATACAACGCAATTATGGGGCAAACTTGGCTACAGAATATGGAAGCGGCGCTCTCCACCCATCACTAAAAACTCAAGTTCCCATTAGAGAACGGGGAATACCGAGTTGAGGTGATCACGGTCAGGGGTGACCAACAGATGGCCAAGCAGTGCCTAATGGTTGCGATGCCTGGAGAAGCAGAATCGTAGCATGTGCACATGGATGAACTGGAAACAAAGCTCGAGGATGTTGGCCGATCCCCAGAGCAGAAGAGCATTGAAGATCTGACCGAGGTTAGGATCGATCCCAATGATCCCGAAAGATACTTCCTGCTCGAGAGCCAACTCCTTGAAACTGAGAAATCCGAGTTGCTAGACTTCTTGTTATAGAACAAGGAAGTTTTCGCTTGGACGCCCTATGAGATGCTTGGCATTGATCCCAAGATCATGTGTCACAAGCTTAACGTGGACCCCAAGCACAAACCCGTGGTTTAGAAATCTCGTAGAACGGGGATCCCACAAACTGAAGCCGTGATCGAGGAGGTCAAGAAGTTGCTGCAGGCTAAGGCAATCAGGGAAATCTACTACCCTGACTGGCTGGCCAACACGGTGGTGGTCAAAAAGAAGAATGGGAAGTGGAGGGTATGCGTCGACTTCACTGACCTCAATAAGGCTTGCCCGAAGGACAACTTTCCACTCCCAAAGATCGACCAAATGATTGATGCCACCGCAAGGCACGACATGATAAGTTTCTTCAACGCCTACCGAGGTTACCATCAGATTCTAATGCATGGGCCTGATGAAGAAAAGACCGCGTTCATAACACCTAGAGGCATCTGCTGCTATAAAGTGTTACCCTTTGGGTTAAAAAATGAGGGGGGAACTTACCAGAGGCTGGTGACCAAGATGTTCTAGGCCCAACTCAGCAAGACGATGAAGGTGTACATTGATGATATGATTGTCAAGTCTAAAAGGTCACAGGACCACTTGGCAGACCTGAGTAAGGCGTTCGACACCCTCAAGAAGTTCCAGCTCAAACTGAATGCATCCAAGTGTGCATTCGGTGTCGGCTCCGGCAAATTCCTGGGAAGCCTGGTCACAAGAATAGGAATTGAAGCCAATCCAGACCAAATCTTGTCTATCCAAGCGATTCAAAGTCCAACAATGGCGAAACAAGTCCAGAAGCTCACTGGAATGGCTATTGCGCTCAATCGCTTTATCATCCGAGCTTTTATCAAGTGCCGACCCTTTTTTCAACTTTTGAAGAAGAGTTCGAAATTCCAATGGACTCCGAAGTGAGACCAAGCTCTGCAGGAACTCAAGACTTATCTAGCTTCACCACCCTTGTTGTCCACATCGAAACAGGGGGAGGTGTTCTATCTGTACTTGGCCATCTCATATCATGCAGTGAGCTCGGTGCTCGTCAGAGAAGAGGACAGGCAGTAAACACCTTATTACACGAGCAAGATCCTCCTTGACGCCGAGACCAGGTACCTGCCACTACAAAAACTTGCATTAGCACTTATTAGCGCTTCTCGCAAACTCTCCCACTACTTCCAGACATACACCATAGTGGTTGTTACAGAACACCCACTTAAGTCCCTTTTTAGAAAAGCAGACTTCTCTGGGAGAATCTTAAGATGGGCCGTCGAGCTGGGGCGGTATGATATCCAGTATCAACCCAGAACGGCGATCAAGGCCCAAGTTTTGACAGACTTCATCGTTGAGTTTGTTTCTCCTAGTTCGGCACCGAAACAACTTGACACCAAACTGGGGGGTGAAAGTCCGGGGATCCGAACCCTAGAGGGGGGGGGTGAATAGGGTGAGCTTCATTTATGACCAATTATAACCAATTTTAACTTCTTTAAAACAAACTAGTCACATGTGATGATTAATCATACAAGATGCGGAAGCTAACAAAAGAATCACCACAAAGCAATCACCATCACACAAGGATTTATAGTGGTTCGGCCTCAATGCCTACATCCACTACCGGCTTGTGAACCAACACCCCACCGGATTTCCACTATTTATGCTTTTCAATAGGCTAAGCAATAACCTTTACAATATGCTTTTCAAGGCTTAGCAATAACCTTTACAATGATGTTTTTCAAGGCTCAACATCAACCTATACACTATGCTTTTATAGGCTAAGCAATAACCTCTTCAACCATAGGTTGGTTATCTCACTAAATTAGTGTCTAACATACACTTGATGGAGATTCAATTAAGCTCATTACAATGCCTCTTAAATAGGCGGATATGGAAGTGAAAATCTAATACACACACACACTATGAATGCAAAGATGAAAGTACATGATGTGTGTGTGTGATGTCCTCAATCATTTTTAAAATGAAAGCTCATAAATGTATGCCTAATGCTTTTGAAAGTTTTAGCTCAAAAACATTTATGATTGAGGAAGGAATGCAAGTCACATGTTAAAAGTAACAACTTGTTAATGATGTCAAAGATACACAAGTTGTATGAAATGAATTAGCTCTAAACATGTGATGCATAGGGATGTCAATCAAATCAACAATGTAGCTCATAAATCATAAAAATAGATTTGATTGAAATTAGGGGACAAATCATATGTAATTATAAATACAACTTGAAAAAGATATACCTATCAAAGTAAGGCAAGTTGTGAAACTTTAAAACAATAATACACATATGATTTGTAAAGATGTTGAATCCACAACATAAGATATATTTTGAAAGAGATTTTCTTATGATGAAAAAACAACACCCAAAGATTCAACCAAGTATATGAATCATGTTACATATAATTTCAAAGATTATTTCATTAACATGATCTACTTAGATTTCCCAAATAAAGTACTACTTGGATTGAATCAATGGTGATGCATCCAAAACAATAGATCAATTCAATATATAAAACATGCTAGGGATATAACACATCATAGGTTAACATGCTACTAAAGATTTATCAAAGATAAAACAAAACATGAAAACATATGATTTGTAAAGAAGTTGAATCCAAAACATAAGATAGTTTTGAAAGTGATTTTCTTATGTTGGAAAACAACAACCAAAGATTCAACCAAGTATATGAATCATGTTACATCTAATTTCAAAGATGTTTCCATTAACATGATCTACTTAGATTTACCAAAGATTAAGTACTACTTGGATTGAATCAATGGTGATGTATCCAAAACAATAAATCAATTCAAAACATAAAACATGTTAAGGATACAACACAACATAGTTTATCATGCTACAAATGATTTACCAAAAATAAAACAAAGCATGAAAACATATGATTAACGAAAGTAGAGCCTACTTGGTGATTTAACTTCATTAATCCAAGCTTTAGCTTTCCTAATGATCCCCTTCATCCCTTAGTTCATTTCCCTTGAATATGCCTCAAAACCCCTCAAGGAGGGCCTTAAAAATCCCAACTTTTGGCAAAGGAAAGAACTCATATTTATAGCAAAAAGTGCCCAACGGCTAGTCCTCGGTCGACCTGCAAACAGGTCTCGGTCGACCGGGATCACACAACAGTCAGAAAAGTGACAGTTGGTGCGCCATGCCACTTTCTGCCTGCAGTGTTCCCGGTCGACCGGGACCTCTGGGCCGGTCGACCGGCGACACTGCCGGGATCACCAAAAATTCCAACTTTGCATATTTGAAGGTTTTCTTTGTGGAACTTTTTGGGCCACTAAATCAAGCTTGAATACATGTTTTAAATCATTCTATGGGTTTTAAAACATGAACCATAAAAAGCCTAAAACATTTTGAAAGATTTAAAACTCATAGGCTAGCTTGATTTTCTAAAACTCTTTTCAAATCAAATGAATCCAAGTTTTAAAAGCAAATCATGCATAAATTGATACTTTTACAAATCTTAAAAGCCATGCATGTTTAAAACAAGATTTCAAGTTTATCTAAATCAATGCAAGTGTGTAAATCAAATGATGCTAGAATGAAAATGCATCCATCAAATTGCAATCTACAAAATCCCTAACAGGGGGCAATGAGGAAGAGGTTACCGAGATAGAACAAGAACAATCTTGGAAGCAGTTCCATGATTCAGCATGGAAGGTCTACGTCGACGGATCTTCAACCTCCAAGAGGGCTGGCGCTGGCATAGTCCTCCAATCTCCAGAGGGCATTGTCATCGAGCAAGCCTTAACACTCGGCTTCAAGGCGTCCAATAACGAAGCCGAATATGAAGTACTGATCGTGGGGCTCGGCAGTGTTAAAATCCTGGGGGCACAACAGCTAGTGGTCTTCAGTGATTTACAATTGGTAACGAACCAGCTGAACGAAGACTACCAAGCTCGAGACGAAAGGATGACAACTTACCTAGCTCACACAAATAAGCTCCTTTCTCAGTTCAAGAAAGTTGAAGTCAAACAGATCGACAGAGACTCCAATTCTCATGCCGATGCTCTTGCCAACCTAGCTTCTGTTGTCGAGGCTGGGAATAAAAGAACCATTGATGCAGAGACACTGGAAAAACCAAGTATAGAGCTATAACCACTTCAGCAAGTTTTGTGTGCTGATCTCGGTCCAAGCTGGATGGACCCAATCATCGCCTACCTGAGGAATGATCAACTTCCTGAAGATAAAAATGAGGCTCACAAAATCAGGCTGAAAACAACTCGGTTATGGTTCTCTCCGGATGGCAAGCTCTACAGGAAGTCCTACACCGGCCCCTACCTCTAGTGCGTTCTCCCAAACAGAGTGGAAGAATTCCTCTATGAAATTCATGAGGGGATCTGCGGAAGCCACATCGGAGGTCGGTCGCTAGCATACCGAGCCATCAGTACTCGATGGGCTTAAGGAAAGACTTGACTGAGCTAAAGGGAGATGGGTGGAAGAGCTCCCAAGTGTCCCTTGGGTGTATAAAACTACTCCAAGGCGATCCACTCCGGCAACACCTTTCTCTTTGGCCTATGGAATGGAGGCCGTGATCCCTTTAGAGATCGGTCTTCCAACCCTAAGGTTGGAGCTCTTTGATCAAGGCTAGAACGATGTGAATCTGGCTTGAGAACTTGACTTGGCTGAGGAGCGAAGAGATGCAACAGCTATCCGCCTAGCTTATTATTAGCAGCAGTTGGCCAGAGGATACAACCAAAGAGTCAAAGAGAAGAAGTTTTCGGTTGGGGAACTGGTCTTGAAGAAGACACTTCCTGCAGATAAGAATCCCAATGATGGCAAACTGTCTCCGAACTGGCACGGGCCATTCAAGGTGATCTCGACTGCCGGGCGATCAGCATACAGGCTTGAGGACATGGATGGTAAAGAGTAACCACGACTATGGAATGCGATGCACCTCAAGAAATATTATTTCTAAATTGTAGTCAATTTACGGAATCAATAAAAGTATATTCTTGTGGAAGGATGTGCTTTGTTTCTTTCGATATACGCCATGTTACGGAACTTAGCAGTTATCTCAGTTTGATTATGGAACCAACTGCACGAAACTCCAAGTTACAGAACTTGGCGACTACTTAACTGCTGCGGAGCATTAGGGAAATGAAGGAAAAGCCTTAAACGGTTAAGGCGCGCCAAGTTAGTGAACTCGGTGTCTACCTCGGTGTTCGGAAATACGTATGGTTGCGGAACCAAGTATTCTACCACCTAGAAAAAGACCTTGTATTCCTTTTGAGTTAAAGAACTTGATCCAATTTGCTCTCGTTCAGCTCGGTTGATGAACTAAGCTACGAAACAGACAAATTTGGTATTTGGATACAAGCTTTTCGAGTTAGAGAACTTGAGGTTGTATAAGATTCCGGTTATTGAACCGAGTTGCTCGTTCTGGTCATTGAACCGAACTTAGCATTTGTTCCGGTTATTAAACCGAACTCAATGACTTGGAGTTTCTCAAGTTAAAAGAACTTAAGAGTAACGAGTTCCGGTTATTGAACCGAACTCAATTACTAGGTTCCGGTTATTGAACAGAACTCAATTACTTAAGAAAATTTGGAAGAAAGCATGTAAGGAACTTGGACAAATACCTGTGAATCTAAAAAAATGTTTGAAGAAAAGATTGAAGAAGGAAATTTTATTCATCATTACATTGTTACATTTGTCTTTACATTTTTCCGAGAACAAAAAAAAAAAAAAGACACATCAAAAACAAATTTCAAACGGCAGCCCCAGCATCCCCAGTGTCGACCTTGGCCGCAGCAGAAGGAACAATCATAGCAGATTCAGGAGGAACTTCGGAAGAGGGGGCGGAACTTGATTCCGGCTCCGGGGGTTGGAACTTGGGCGGATTCTTGTACAAGGGATGGTCTTCGGGGATCCCTGCCTCTTTCAACGCACTCATCCACCCGAGCTCCCAAACCTTTTGGCTCACGTCAAGGACCTGAGCCTCGTACAACTTTAATGCTGCTTCCACCCCGTCATCAAAAGCAGAGTCAGCTTGGGCCCGAAGTTTGGCCTCGACCTCATCCTTCTGCTTCTTGATCTTGGCCACCAGTTTCTTTTGCTCCTTGGTCTCAGCCTTAGCCGCATCGAGCTCAGACTTGAGGTCGTGGACCGTCACCTCCTGCTCCTCCACCCTCCGGTTGCTCTCTTCCAAGGCTGCTTTGAGGGCCTTCTGTTAGGTCCTTGTTTGTTGCAATTTTGATGGAGTCACAGACCTTCACTGTCAAATGATCACACACTCTTACTCTTAGTGTTTGACTTTGGAATCTTGGATTCTACTTGCATTTGCACATGTTTTTGAAATGAATTTGATTCATGCATGTTTTAGAATCCAAATACTTTTGAAAACCTAATTCTTTGTGCATTAATTTTGAAAAATCTATTTGAGAATTTAGGTTTGTGCCTTGCATACATTCATCATTTTTAGAATCATTTTTGTATGCATAAGGCACACTGGCCTTGAGTTCCAAAGTGCAACTTCGGAATTTTGAAAACTTCTCAGGAACTCAACCCAGGCCAGTGCACCCGGTCGACCCGCCCCTGTGCCCGGTCGACCGACTCAACTGGCCTGCTGGGAAATGGGCCAGTGTACCCGGTCGACCGAGCAAGGCCCAGGTCGACCGGGAAACTAGCCGTTGGGGCATTTTGACCGTTGGGCCAGGTCGACCGAGCCAGGCCCAGGTCGACCGAGCCAGGCCCAGGTCGACCCGACCAACTAGCCGTTGGACTGTTTTTTCCTATAAAGTCCATTATATTCCATCCTTGTTGGGAGCTTGATTTATGAATCTTTGAGACATCATTGAAGCCTAAAGAAGGGGAATAAGCCAAGAGAGCTAGAAGGTCATTGGAAATCAAATGCTTGAGTTTTAAAAAGGTATCCCTTTCTAGTTATTTTGATTTCCATTCAAATTAGAATCAATGCATGTTTAAATCTTTGTATTTTCATTTATGCATGATTTCTAGCTTTTAAAGAGTTGTTTTGCAAACTCATTATCTTCTTTGGAATATTAGAATTGTTTGAAATCACTATTGTCTAAATCACATGTATTCTTAGACTTTAATATTCATACAACTTGTTTAACTCATTTCCTTAAGTTGTTTGAATCTTTCATGTGATTAGCATTTATCTTCAATCATCATTTTCTAAGCTTTGATTTTAAAATGCATCAAGCATTCATTTAAGAGCTTCATTATAAAAATTGATTGAAGTAAAGCATTCATACACTTGTGCACACACTTTAGCTTATTTTAGTGTATGTTTGTAGTTTGAATTTCACTTTCATATCAGCCTATTTAGAGGCAATTCATTTGTGCTTAAATTGTATCTCTTATAGTGTTCTTGAAGAGACACCTTCTTAGAGAAAATCTTCATTTGTAAAGGTTATTGCTTAGCCTAAGAAAAGCACATTGTAAAGGTTATTGCTTAGCCTTGAAAAGCATCTTGTAAAGGTTGTTGTTGAGCCTAGTAAAAACAACATTGTAAAGGTTATTGCTTATCCTAGTAAAAAGCATAATTAGTGGAAATCCGGTGGGGTGATTGGATCACAAGCCGGTAGTGGACGTAGGCATTGAGGCCGAACCACTATAAATCTTTGTGTAGTGGTGTTTACTTGTGGTGATTGTTTTCTTAGCTTCCGCATCTTGTCTGGTAAATCATCATATGTGACTAGTTTATCTTAAAGAATTAAAATTTGTTTAAATTGGTCATATTTGTAGCATACCCTATTCACCCCCCCTCTAGGGTTAGGATCCCAGGACTTTCACCTTCTTCTCCGCCTCCACCTTCGTGATCCTAGCACTGGTTTGCCGGGTCCTCTCCAGCTGAACTTGGGATCTTTGTAGTACCTGTGAAAGAAACAGATGTCAGAAAGCAATGACCGAGATCAAACACAAGAAATTTGTGAAACGCTGAGACTTACCGAGAGAGCCGCCTGCATCGACACCACCACCAGCGACACATCATCGGCCTCCTTGTGCCTCGACATATCCTTTGGAAGGGCACCGACATGAGCAAGTACTGCAATCACAAGAGGGTTCCCGGCCACCCGATCCTCCACCATCAGATGCCTCCCGGGTTCGATCTGGAGGCTCGGTCTCCATGCAGCTGGCTCGGGAGATTGGGGTGCCATGAAGGTGCCGGGGACGTCCTCAACTGGGCCCTCGATCCTAGCCCTTTTTTTCCGGCCGAGTCTCATCCTCTTGGGAGATTTCAGCAGGGCGTTGCCAAACTTCCAAGCTCGTGGATGGGGCAGAGGCGTCAGCAGCCGTAAATGTCGAAGGAGCCGAAGGGGTTGAAGGAGCTCGGCCCCTAAAGACTAGGGCGCTTAAGTCTTTAACCATAGGAAGACGGCGCAACGACATCTCTTCTCTTCCTTCTTCCAAACTGGGAGAGGTGTACGACTCAATGACTTGCTCAAGGTTGGCCGCCTCTCAGTCGGAAGGCGAAGTAGAGGCCTCAGCACCCGAAGCTTCTTGGTTCTCGGCACTGGTCAGAGCTAGCACCAGCTCCTCCCTCTCTAGAGGCTCATCGATCCTCCTTCTGATAAAGGAGTGGTACCTCGGCTTGTACCCTAGCAGTGCTGAAGCAGCTCGGCCTTTATGACCTCGGTAGCGATGCACGGCCTCAAGCCAAGGATCATTTCTCTTCCACCCAACCCGATTCACCTCTTATCTTCTCTGGCGGATGTCTGTATAGCAAACAGAGTGTCAGTCCTGTAAAAACAAGAAAGAAGAATACAAAAACTTAGAAATGGTCGGTATTTACTTGGAGGAATCCTGAAGCGACGAGGGACCCTGTATGACCTCTCCAACTCGGTCTTGGCCTCTCCGAGCTCCCAGTTGCCCGAGACGAACAAGCAATCATCTCCGGCATACCTATTGGAGTCCTCTAAGTCATGGATGAAGGGCACCCATTTTGCTTTTACCCGGAGGTAATACGTGTTATCGTCCCCTCTGGACTTACAGAGGTCATAGGTATCCTCGATGTCATGGACACCGAGGTCAATACCTGTAAGACCTCGTCCCGAGTGACCTCGATTAGTGTTAATTAAGTCGTGTTTTAGTTCTAAGCGTGATTAGTGAATTTTGGTTAAGTTGGGATTATAATAGCTTTTGTTATAGCTTTGAGGAATTTTGAGTGCCTTTGTGATTAGTAGGACCCTTTGGGGGTTCTTTTAGTGACTTTGTGAGTGATTGGGGGATTATTCGAGATTCCGATAATTCTTGTTTTAGCCTCGTTTTACTTATCTCGTTAATCTCTACAACTTTCGTGTTGACTTCGTTTCCGTTCGAGACCCCGAAACCCTACTTTTCTAATGTTAGGGGCAAAACAGTCTTTACATGAAAATTTGGATACAATTTTCTATATCTCCGAAACCCGCAAAAAATATACTTTTTGGAAACTAGATATTTTGTTAATCATTTTCTCCTTCTTCGTCAAACTCATCTGAGGCCCCGAGAAACATGTTTCTAGCCCGACAAGTCATGTTAGTTGTGGGACCCACCTTCACTTTCTATAAAAGGAGAACCATTTTTCCACTTTACTCTTTCTAGCTACTTTTTCATTGAAGGAGGATTTCCTTGAAGGCTACCTAGGGTTTTTCTTTCCATTCTTCTTCTTCTTGCGTTCTTCCTCCTCAATCCTCCACCAACCTTTGTCAAATAGAGAAATGAGTTTCATCTTCTTCTTCCCCACCTTGCAAGCTCTCTTTTGATACCATTTGTGGAGAAAACCTCCCCTCCCGAAATTCTCATTGAGCTAGTCTTACCTTTTTGGAGAACATACAAGCAACCAATCCCTCTTTTCTTTTGATATTGTGTGTGAGAACCCAACCCCTAATTTCCTGGATTAGTGTTGTTTTATTTGTGGATTAGTTTCTTTTAGTGGGATTAATGTTTGTTCGGTTCAGTTTGTGAGCTAGAATGATTTTTCACTAGTTTTGGGGAGTCTTGAGTGCCTTTGTGATTAGTGAGACCCTTTGGGGGTTCTTTTGGTGACTTTGCGCGTGATTGGGAGATTATTCGAAATTTCCGATAATTCTTGTTTTAGTCTCGTTTGACTTAGTTTGTTAATCTCTACAACTTTTGTGTTCACTCCGTACCCATTCGAAGCTCCGAAAATCAGTTTTTCCAGCCCTGGGGGCAAAATCGGTCTTTTCACATTGAATCTGGACCCAAATTTCGAGATTCCGGAACCATGCCAAAATTATACTTTTTGAGAACTAGATTTTATGAAAAACATATTTCCCTTCTGCGTCAATCGCACCCGAAGCCCAGAAATCGATGTTTTAACCCTTGAAATCCCAAATTTTCCATTATTTTGACCCCTTTGACCAAAAAGTTGACTTTTTATGTGGACCCTGGAAGTATGTCAATATTGACCTTGTTGGAAATATAATCTTATGCCGGACACTTTTCATGTTTTAAGTTTCTTGGTCCGAGGTCTGGAAAGCCCTCTAATTCCATTACAAGTTCTACTTAGTGTGGACCCCACCTCTACTTATTATATAACACCACCCTCTCTTTCTCCCTCATTTTTCCACTCTCCATCGACTGCAACTCTCTAGCTACAGTACCAGCAACCATCCTTCTTTTTTTTCTTCCATTTCTCTTGCTCTAATGGAGCCTCCAAGCCACCAATTCGACGAGGGAACTCCGACAACTTCTTCCCCTTCACCTCCTCTCTCGTTTGACATTATTTTCGTGGGAAACCAAGGTGGGCAGCCCCTATTTTAAACTTCTTCTTGTTGACTGATGAACCTAGAGGTAAGGACTCCTTTCCATTTTCTTTTTTTTTGCGCAATGGCATCCCCTTAAGTTCTATTTCCTAGTTTGGTTTGAGCCCATTCCTTGTCTTTCATTGTTTGACCCATTTTAGGGTTTGTTTTGGGGGTTTTGCTTGTAGCTTTGGAGCTTGGATTTGGAAGAGTGTTTAGGCTTGATTTCTTGATTAGAAGACCCAAGGCAAGTGGATGAATGAGTTGTTTTGAAAATTTATATGTTTTATGAAGAGATCTTGATTTTTCACTAATGATTCTTAATGTGCTTTATCTATTCTATTTGCAATGGTTTCTATTGCTTTTAAAGATGCATATTGATGAGTTTATTTCTCTCTTGTTCATACTTGGAAATGTATGCATCATGTTGTCAAGATTTCAAATGGTTTCACATAAATGAGTTTTCTCTACCTTGAGATTGATTGTGAGTGGAAAGAATGGAAAGGGAGAAATTTGAAATGAGGAGAATGGAAGTGTTGAATGATGCATTTGATGAGCTTTTTAGCTCATTTAATGTCTTGAAAACATTGGTTTATAGTTTTCATTATTTCTTGTTGATAGCTCAATGGATCATTGTGATTAGTGGGTTT
Source organism: Cinnamomum chago (assembly GCA_038049695.1). Classification (NCBI taxonomy): domain Eukaryota; kingdom Viridiplantae; phylum Streptophyta; class Magnoliopsida; order Laurales; family Lauraceae; genus Cinnamomum; species Cinnamomum chago. The sequence continues at coordinate 55,293,062 of CP142452.1, read as the reverse complement.
CTTCTCTCTTTGGTGATTGGATGTAAAAAGATGGAGGTGTTTGGGATGGATGTTTGAGAAATTTTGATTATGTATGGGAGGAGCTTTTAACTCATTTTATTGTATGAAGATGAATGGGAATGGTTTAAGGGAGAAAAAAAAGAGCTCAAATCAGATTGCAGAAGGGCTTCTTTGCACCTAGCGATCAGCTGGCGGTCACCGGTCGGCTATCTGCCTGGTGACTGGAGGCTAGCCGCCAGATAACCGCACAGTCGCGGTCACTTTTTCAGAGAGCTACATTTTCTCCTGAAGCCACGCGGTTAGCCTCACGGCTAGCCGCTACCCAACTGAACCATTTCGGTTACATTTCCATTAACCTGTTTTTTATCAGGCAAACCGCGGTCAGCCACGCGGTCAGCCAGCGACTAACCGCCGATCCCAACGGCGGCTAACCGCCAAATGTGTAAGACCCCGACCCGAGAGAACCCGATTAGTACTAATTAAGTGGCATATTAGTTCTAAGCTTGATTAGTGTTTCTGGCTAAGTTGGGTTTGGAATAGCTTTTGATATAGTTTTGGGGAATTTCGATTGCTTTGGGTCAGTAGGACCCTTTGGGGGTTCCTTTTTCTTGACATTGCATATGTTTGAGGATTTATCGGATATTTTTGCATTCATTGTTTTAATCTCGTTTTATTCGTATTGATAAGTTCTACAACTTTCATGTTGATCCCGTCCCTGTTTGAGATCCCGAAACCTGATTTCTTAGCCTTGAGGGCAAAACAGTCATTGCACACAAAAATCTGTGCCCAAAACTTGGTATTCCCGAAACTAGCGAAACATACACTTTTTGAAAACTAGATATTTCGGCGATCATTTCTTCCTTCTTCGTCGAATTCATCCGAGGTCCTGAAAGAGATGATTTCAGCCCAATTAGATTTCTAATGGTGGAGCCCACTCCCCTTTTTCCAGCACAAAAAGAACCTAGGGTTTGCTTTTGGCAACTTTTCTTCTTCCTCTTGCTCTCTCCACCTCCAATCCACCCCCAAGCTTGCACCAATAGGAGAGTTGAGGTCATCTTCTTCTTCACCTCCTTGAGAGCTTCCTCTTGATAGTTTTGTGGAGAAAACCCTCCATCCCAAGACCTTCTTTGAGCTTGCCATTGCCATTAGAGGACCTTGCAAGTAAGTATTCCCCTTCATCTTCTAGATTTGTGTTTCCTCTAGCCCTGGGGAAGCTTCACCTTCATTGTTGTAAGGTTTCCTTGGTATTTCATTGTTTGACCATTTTAGGGTTTGTTTGTTTGGGGTTTTGCTCATAGTTTGGATTCCTTGCTTGGAAGAGTATTAGAGCTTGATTTCATTGTTAGAAGACTCAAGGCAAGTGGATGTTTTGATTTTTATAAGCTTTCAATGGTTTTGGTATTTTCCACTCATGCCTATTTATTACATTGGTTTGAAATAAATGCCCATGATAGAGCTTTGGTAGTGCATTTATGGTAGTGCATTTATGTCTTATAAGTGTATTGGTGAATGCCATTTAATTTCTTTTTGCTTATATCAAATGTACCCTATTGTGAAATGGTTTCCTTCTTTCTTTAATTGCATTGGATTTGATGTTGATGGATGAGGTGATGGAATGAACCCATATTGGGTTGTGGAGAAGTGTAGATAGTTGCATTGGAGGAGTTTTTAGCTCAGTTTTGTGGCAAGGATTAAGTGGAAGTGAGGAGAATGGTTTTGAGGAGGAAAATGGCTCAAATCTCAACACAATGGGTGTTTCCCGCACCTGACGGTCAGCCAGCGGTCACATGGCGGCTAGCCGTCTGGTGACTGGCGGTTAATCGCCAGATAACCGAACAATCGCGGTTACTTTTCCAGAGAGCAACATTTTCCACCTGAAAATATGGTCAGCCTCACGGTCAGCTAGCGGCTAACCGCCGAACCCATCGGCAGCTAACCGCCAGCCAACCAAACCATTTCGGTTACAATTCTAGTAACCTGTCTTTCTGTCAGGCAAACCGCGGTCAGCCAGCGGCTAACCGCCGAATCCAACGGCGGCTAACCGCCAGTCGACCGCCAGGTGACCGAAATTTCCCAGGTTCCGGAGAGCTCCTCGCTCGAGCGAACTCTCCGGTTCGCTCGAGCGCTGAGCTTTGTTGGAAAAAAGGAGATTCACTAGGCATTGTATGAGGCCATCCGAGAAAGAAACCATATCACGAAGATGTCATTCGAAGTTTTAAAAATTCAAAGTGTATAAGGAGCCCGGAATGTCTTCAAACTCAAGGAGTACCAAGTTATCATTTCAATAGACATACGGGACCCCTATTCACCTTAAACAAATCTTGAAACCAGTATTTTGCCCGAAATTGTTATAGTTCATTGTTTCACTTCATTCCAAGATTTATATTATATGATTTGTTTTCCCGAAAGCATGATAGTTACACTGGTAATAGTTATTTGTCCCGAAATGTATGGCCCGACATGAAATGACAGTGTGCCCTTGAGCACCCCCGTCTTGCTCGTCTATTACTGTACTTGATTTACTTACATATGTCCCGATTTGTTATTTGACCCATGAGTCGGCATCACTAAGCTTGGATACCTTGTCGGTTTGATCCACCGACTTGGAGATCCCTCTCCCGTCCCGCCAGCTGCAGTTTGGATCCCGATACCCGGTTTATTTCCGTGGTCCCGTCCCGATACCCGGTTCGCTACCGTGGTCCCGTCCCGTATATTATATTGTATATATGATTGCGTTGAATCTCCTCACCTTGTGTGACTGAGATCAACGTCCCGTGATACTGTTGTCACTTTAGTGATAGAGGACTTAGCTTTATGTGATTGCCATCTTGTTCGTTCCCGACCCCTTGGTTACCTTATATGTTTTATCTTGTTTACTTGTTTTCTAACAAATGATTCCTCTACTTTATGAGAGTTCTTGTCGAAACAGACTTCTATGCTTTTCAAGGTAATTCCTTTATTACATGTGGTTATATCATTTCATTCCCTTGCCAGACCGTCGTGTCTGATCCTTTGCTTTGGTACTCAGGTCCCGTTGCCGGTTTCCTTGAGGAGGAGCCGGTAGGTGAGCCGCAACCTCTAGTCGAGTGGCGCGCTGACGATGTCATGTAGACATCGGGTTGCTACGAGGGGCGTACATTTTGAGGAGAACTATTTAACCATTCATTGGGTTATTGTTTTGTCTATATTGGCCTTTGTTGGCCTCTAATTTTGGGGAATGTAATTAAATGATAATTGTATAAACTTTAACTTACTTTGGGTAAACATGCTATAGATCATTGCTCATTCTGATACAGTAATTTATACTTGATGTTATGGCTTCCATGACTAGAGATAGTCTGGCTATTTGTTTTGCTACACGCTTCCGCACTTAGAAGAAATATTCATTGATGGTTGTGATATCCTCACCGCGGACATCTGTGGGAAATTAAATGAATGCATGTTATCATTTAAACAGATGTAATGTGGATCATCAATATAGTCCCGACTCCGGATCGGTTCCTTCGTGGGGGCCCGGTCCGGGGTCGCGACAAGATGACCGCTGGGTAACCGAAATCACCCAGGAACCCTGAAACGAAGAGAAATGAAGAGGGTTTTGGTCCCAATCATTTGCGCACCCTTTTAGAGAATGATGGGGACTATTCACCTGGAGATATATATGGATCCGTTGAGGAAGAAACCACGTCACGAAGAATTCGTTTGAAGCGTAAAAATCCTAAGGTGTATAAGGAGCTCGGAATGTCCCCAAACTCAAGAGTACCAAGTGGTCATTAAATCGACATACGGGACCCCTATTCACCTTAAACAAATCTTGAACCCCGGTATTTGTCTTGAGATTTGAAAGATTCATTTGTATTTTACTATTTCTCGAACTTCCCATGTGTTCTAAAAAATGTCGAAATTGTAATTGTAGCATCTTGCTAGCCCGATAAGCATGCCCGAATTGATATGACAGCAGTGCCATTGAGCACCCCGTCCCATTTTTTTGTGTACTTGCACTTGTTGTATTTCATACATATTTGATATTGTCATTTGACCTATGAGTCGGCACCACTAAGCTTGGATAACCCTGTTGGTCTGATCCACCGACTTGGAGATTCCCCTTTTGTCCCGCCAGCTGCAGTTTGGATCCCACTACCCGGTTATTACCGTGGTCTTGTCCCGATACCGCAGATTGCTATTGTGGTTCTCGATGCCCGGCTCGCTACTGCGGTCATGTATAGTATATGTATATGTATTTATAAGATCCACTGTTTCTCCTCACCTCGAGTGACTGAGATCAGTGCCTAGTTATTGCTCTGTCACTTTAGTGATAGAGGACTTAGCTTCGTGTGGTTGCTATCTTGCTAGTTTCCGATTCCTTGGATACCCTACATGTTTTATATTATTATTTGTTTTCCGGTAAATGATTCATTTGTTTTATGAAAGTTATTATTTAAACATGTGTTAATATTTTCCAAGGTAAATTCAGTTATTGTTATATTGTTTCTCGTTCCTTGCACACACACATGTTTTAAATGAATACGCGATTTGTTAAATATCCGTGCTTTTAAATATGTTTTAAATGACACTTGTTTTGCCAGATCCCTATGTTTACACATGTTTTAAATGAATACCCGATTTGTTAAATATCCATGCTTTTACATATGTTTCAAATGAACATTTGTTTTGTTAGATTTCTATGGTTACACACGCTTTAAATGAATACCCGGTTTGTTGAATACTCATGCTTTTACATATGTTTCAAATGAACGTTTGTTTTGCCAGAACTCTATATTTACACATGTTTTAAATGAACACCCGATTGTCAAATATCTTTGCTTTTATAGATGATGTAAATGAACATATGTTTTGTTAGATCTCCATGTTTAACTCATGCTTTAAACGAATACATGTTTTGTCAGAGATCCACGATATTCCACCCATTTTGATTATATGCAGCCTTTGATTAAATAACATGAATTATCATATGTTTTAATTCTCAGCATATTTATTATCTTTTCATCCACCTGCCAGACCGTCGTGTTTGACCCACTACTTTCGGTACTCAGGTCCAGACTTCTTTGTCTCGAGATGAGTGCTTTTGTTTGCTGTGGAGCCATGATTTGCAGGTTGTCTTGTCGGCTATGCCATGTAGACATTGAGCTTGACATCAGAGTTGCGTCACATATGGGTAGTGGTTATTAACTTGTTATTGTATGGCTTTTATTAGCCTTTTCTTGGGATTCTTATTAATTTACATTAATAATTGTAACTTGAACATGTATGAGAATGTAATACCCTGTACTGTCAGCTCTGTACTTGGTTGTAATGGTTTACTCCAGTCTGATATGGTTTTTGATATAATAACTATATGCTAGAGGTTGAGTACGACGCAGAATCCGATGGCCACGGACTCCGGGTCGCAACACCACGAAAGCTTCCGCAAAAATATTCAGAGTGAATTGGAATGTGTTTTCTTCACTCACGCGGATCTTGGGAGAAAGGAAAGCATAATTATCCTTAATCCTATTCGCGCCCCGAGGTTCTGATTTGGGGGCGTGACATTGTGTTTTCCTAGCCATTGGGAGTGGTCATTTTCATTATTGAAATTTCTTCTTCTTCATTCTTGTTTTGACCCATTTTAGAGTTTGTTTTTGGGGGTTTTTGTGTGTAGCTTTGGATTTTGGCTTGGAGGTGTGATTAGAGCTTGTTTTTGGCTAGCTTGGACCTAAGGCAAGTGGATGAATGGATAGTTTGAGCATTAAATAGTTTTATGACAAATGTAGTTGATTTTGTTGTTTATGTCCATTGATTTGAAATAAATGCTCATGAATGCATCTCACTAGCTTATTTAATGTCTTGGAAACATTGGTTTTGGCCTCTCATTTAATGCTTGTTATGGTTCAAATGAATGCTTGTGATTGGTGGTTTTCTTTTCTCTTATGATTGAATGGGTGTAAAAGGAGGTGATTAGATGAATGCTTATAGAAGTTTTGGGGGAAATGTTGAATGATGAATTGAAGGAGCTTTTAGCTCATTTTATTGCAGGAAATGAATGGGAAGTAGGGAGAATGGTTTTGAGGAGGAAAAGAGCTCAAATTTGAACACAGTGGGAGTTTCCCGCACCTGGCGGTCAGCTGACGGTCACCTGTCTGCTAGCTGGTTGGTAACTGGCGGCTAACCGCCAGCTAACCGAACCGTTGCGGTTACAATTCCAGAGAGCATCATTTTCATCCTGAAGACGCGGTCAGCCTCACGGTTAGCCAGCGGCTAACCGCCTAAATCCTCAGCGGCTAACCGCCAGCTAACCGAACCCATTTCGGTTACATTTTTAGTGTTCTGTATCTAGACTGACAAATCCACGGTCAGCCGCTGAACCCATCGGCGACTAACCGCCAGCTAACCGCCAGGTGACCGACCTTACTCAGGAATTTCGAAATGAAGAGATATGAAGAGGGTTTCTGTCCCAATCATTTGAGAACCCTTTTAGAGAATGATGACGACTGTTCACCTGGAGATATGTATGAAGTCCGTTTGAGAAAGAAACCACATCACGAAGATTCATTGAATGTTTTGAAATTGTCAAGTTGTATAAGGAGCCCAGAATGTCTCCCAACTCTAGGAGTACCAAGTTGTTATTAAATCAATATACGAGACCCCTATTCATCTTAAACAAATCTTGAACCCAATATTTTGCCCGATACTTCAAAAGTTAAATTGTATCTTCTTGTTCTCGAGATTTTTACTACATTACTTATTATTCCCGAAAACATCGAAATTGTACTTGTAATATTTGCTAGCCCAAAGTGCATTGCCTGACATGAAATGACAGGTGCCTTTGAGCACCCCCGCCCTGCCTGTTTATTTATTTGCACTTGATGTATTTTTATACATGTCTTGATTTATGTTATTGACTTATGAGTCGGCACCACTAAGCTTGGATAACCTTGCCGGTCTGATCCACCGACTTGGAGATCCCCCCTCTTGTCCCGCCAGCTATAGTTTGGATGTCACTACCCGGTTATTACCGTGGTCTTGTCCCGATACCCCGGATTGCTATCGTGGTTCCCGATGCCCGGCTCGCTACCGTGGTCATGTCCCGTATTATTATATGTATATGTATATTTCATTGAATCTCCTCACTTCGTGTGACTGAGATCAATGCCTCGATATGCTCTTGTCACATCGGTGATAGAGGACTTAGCTTCATCTGGTTGCCATCTTGCTTGTTTCCCATTTTCTTGGATACCTTACATGATTTAAATTGCATATTTGTTTCAAATAAATGATTCATTTCTTTTATGAAAGTTATTGTTTAAACAGGTGTTAAATGCTTTCCAAGGTAAATATATTATTTGTGATATTGTCATATCTTTTCACCCACCTGCCAGACCGTTGTGTATGATCCATTTCTTTGGTACTCAGGTCCGGATATTGCCTACCCCGAGGCGGAGCTTGAGGAGGCGGTTGGTGAACCGCAACGTTTAGTTGAGTGGCATGCTGATGATGTCGTTTAGACATTCGGTTGTCAAGGGAGACGTAACATTTTGGGGATATGTCTAACTAATTCTTCTTAGGGATTATTTTGTTTATATTAGCCTTTGTTGGCCTCTATTTTTGGGAATGTAATTAAATGATCTTTCGTACAACTTTAACAAATACTTTGGGAAATGCTAATGATCATTGCTCATTCTGATTCTTTATATCTATACAAGTGTTATTACTCTTGTTGATGGGGATGAACTATATTCATGATTTACTACACGCTTCCCCATTTAAAAGAAATATTTATGTTATTGTGATATCCTCACCACGGACACCTGTGGGAAATTAAATAAATTGTGAATCTTATCACCACACAATTCTCATCACATCACATTTGTTAGACCCAGACCCAGACTATTTCGATGAGTGTGCGATTAGTGTGATCTCAAGGTTCAGTGGGATGCGTGCTTACCGCTTTGTGGATTTGCTTATAACAATAGTTACCACTCTAGCATCGGTATGGCACCTTTCGAAGCACTCTATGGTAGAAGATGTAGAACTCCGATTTGCTGGGAGGAAGTCGGTGAGCGTAGTTTTCATGGACCGACGATAGTTGGAGAGACAAGTGACAAGGTCAAGCTGATTCAGGAACGTTTGAAGATCGCCCGAAGTAGGCAGAAGAGTTATGCAGATACTCGCCGAAGAGAATTACAGTTTCAGGTGGGTGATAAAGTGTTCTTGAAAATCTCACCAGTTAGAGGTGATGGTCCCGGCTTTTGTCTTTTTCCAAAGCTGCCTCCGCCCCGGGGCTGACGGGGTATGGTGGAGGGAAAAAGGAAAAGCGGGCATCAGTTTTTTTGTACGGGTATGCCAATTTCTCTTTTATACTTGGAATTTAGAAATGGTGATCCGGAGATCCACCTTCACAAGTAAAAAGGGAAATGAAACTTTTTTCTAGTTTTCCATTGCATACATATTTTAATAAAAGAGACAGTTTTTTGATTTTGCCGTAAAAGGCGATTTTTTGGCATTTATAGCCGATATTTGGCGTTTATAGCCGATTTGTGGCGTTTATAGCCGATTTACAATTCTCATCAATAATGAAAGACAAGAGTTGTGGTTTTTTGTCTCTTTAAAAAAAAATACAATTTACAACAGAAAAGTAAGAAAAAGGAATCTAACTTCTCATGCGATTGTGGGAGGGCTCGTTCAGATCGATGGTCGCGAGTCATGTATGGGCTCCGCCATCGTCCTTCAGATGAGAACATAGTGCTTGATTTCTTGGCTTGGCTCCAACCTCAGATTTTTAGAGGATAAGGACCAAGATAAGGTCCTATATCCGGTAAAAGGCTGAGTAGACGGGCTGAAAAGCCGCATCTAGCCATGTTGGATAGAAGGATAGGTGGTCTTTGAGGGGGGGTGGCCCCCCAAGGGGCTTCAATCACCTTGTTGAACTTGTTGCAGCAGAGTTTTCTTGAAGGAGCAGGGTTGTAGAGATTTCTCCAAGGATTTTTGAATGATTTTCTGGCTCTTTCTGTGTGTGTCCCCCCTTTTCTCATCTCCTGGAATGCTTGGAGAGGACTCCTATTTATAGGCCTTTTGGTAGCCTTTAGGAGTGATTTATGAGCCTTTATGGTAATAAAGCTCATTAAGGGAGGAGTTACAAGTTTAATTGCTTTTTGTTTTGTAACTCCTGACCCTTGGATTTCATTGGCCGGAGGAGAGTCATGGGCATTTAATCGCCTTTAATCTCCATTATGTTAGGAGTTTCATGGCTTGAATGCCATGATTGCTTGGACTTGTAACTCCTGAACGGAGGCTTCTGATTGGGCCGTTCAAGATAATGGGTTAATGACCGCATTAACTTGCCATAAACGGGCCAATTGATTGCACTAAGTGGCCACCTTGGTAGCTGAAGAGTCGCGGGCCATGTTGCGTCTCTTGGAATTCCCTTTGCGATGATCATCGATGGATCCTTATGTAAATCAACATCAGATGATCATGTAGTTTCAGACATTGGTTGATACCAGCGGGCCGGCAGCATCTGTCCAGTCGATTTCGCGATCGGGCGGGCAGAAAGTGCACTTTTTGGTTGTTCAGCTGGCGATCAACGAAGTTTTTGAAGTTCTTGGAAGGATTCCTGTGATCTTGGCGAATATCGGCGAATTTGGAGCCTCAAAAGTCTGAATCTGGAAAAATCACAGGGACAGAACAACTCGTCTCGCGAAAACGGACGAAACGGGGGGTCCCGGGGCGAAATCGGCGCCCCGGACCTCCCAGGGTCGCCGGCCCCATGGTCTCCGGCGACCATGGGCCATGGTCGCCGGCGACCATGGCCCAGGGTCGCAGGCCTGGCCCAGGGTCGCGGGGCTCTGCGACCCTGGGGGGAAAATTGCTTCCCGGGGCCCGTGTCTGGCCGTTTTTCGTCGTTTTTCACTTCCGTTTTTTTTTGTTTGTTTTCTATGACATTTCTCCACATTTTTGGCTTGATTTCCCTCTGAAAAACATGATGAGAATCCTTGCAAATTGGTTTGCAAAGTTTCCGATTTTCCGGGAAAAGCCGAGCGCAGAACTGCTGATTTTCCGCCAGAAGCTGAAACAGGGTCAAACGATGTCGGAATGACCTGAAATTTGAGGTGAAGCTTCTTGAGCATTAAATAAGACCAACCATGGGCTTTCTTTTGAGTTTTGAAGCCGTTTGGGGTCATGCAAATGCTTGCCTTTGATTTCACTGCGAGGGAAATGCCGAGCTTTGACTTTTGGTCAAATGATGTCCGATTGACCTGAAATTCGACGTGTGACTCCCTCATCAGTAGTTAGGACCAACCATAGGCTTTCGTTTGAGTTTTGAAGCTGTTTGGAGTCATGCAAACGCTTGCCTTTGTTTCTCCTGCGAGAGAGATGCCGAGCTTTGACTTTCGGTCAAACGATGTCCGATTGACCTGAAATTTGATGGGGAGCCTTTTGGAGTTATTTTGAGATGATCCACAAGCTCCGAATTAGGTGCCATGGTCCCGGGGTGGTCCGCCGCCGGGAGCTGCTGCTTAGCTGTTGGAGAAGTGAAGTTAGGCCAAATGATGTCGGAATGGCCCGAAACTTCATGTGTACCTCTCTTTTGGTTGTTTTGAATGACCTTGCAGTTTTTGTTTGATTCTGACAAGATCTGATGCTTGAAGTGGCGCCTGCCTATTTTTGGTAGGATGCGGCTCCATGTAGCTTTTGGTGTGAAGAGGCAAAGTGACATTTTTGGTGTCAACAAATGCCCCCTCGAGGTACAGCGACTATATAGCTTTTGCAGTCGATGTGCCTCGAAGAGAATCTTGAAGAAGAGCTTCTGTCTTGACCAAGAGTCTTTGAGCATTTTTTTTTTGATGGAGTAGCCTTTTGAGCTTCCAGGGGATTTTATGGTAGTGATAAGAATCATGCACCATTTTGAGGCAAAGTATTGAAGATGACATCGGGGATGCGGATTTGGATTTTTGTTTTGACCTTGAGTCCTAACAGGCTGTATGTGGCAAGTTAGGGGGTCGGATTTTGGTTTTGACCGTGTGACCCAACAAACTGTATGTGGAATGTTGGGGGGTCAGGTTTTGGTTTTTGATTTTGGTCTTGTGACCTAACAAGCTGTATGTGGAATGTTAGGGGACCGGTTTGATTTTTGGTGAAATGTCAATTTCAAGGTTTGGCTCAATTTGGCTCATGAGGTGAGATGGTTTTGGATTTTGGAAGCTCATGAGGCTTGGAATTTTGTATGGTCCAATCAACTCAAAAGAGAGGCATGGAACCATTTTTTTTTTGTATGCTCTTGGTAAGAGGAATTTTGACTAAAAGCCACTTTTAGTGCCTAGGTGGTTAAACCTGGCTCATTTGGGCTAACCCATGGGACCTTAAGCTTTGAAGATGGCTTAGATCTCATATGGTGTCATTTTCGTAAAGAATATCTAAAGATATCTCTTTTGGGTGGAGAATATCTAAAAATATCTTTACTTTGAGAGATTTTCTCAAGTTTTCTTGATTTTGGGAAAGATTCTCTCAAAATATCTTTCTTTGGGAGAGAATTTCTCAAAGGATCTTTGTTTTGGGAGAGAATATCCCAAGTTTCCTTTTCTTTTGGGAAGGTTGCTAATTTTTAGCACTTACCTCCTTGCTTTTCTCCTCTTTCCTCTTTTGGTTTGCTCTCTTCTATAAAAGCAATTGAGGTGGGATCTCTTGCTCTTATTGCTTTCTTTTTGCAAAAGTCTTCAAGAGTTGCTCTAAGATCAAGAATCCTCCTTCTTCAAGAGTCTTCAAGTTCTTCTTTCTTCTCCATCCATGGCTTCAAGTAAGTTTTTTATTTCTTTTTACAAGAAATTCCATGTAAAGAAAGTTTCATCATTTTTTTCTTCTCTTTTTTTTTTTTTTTTTTCTTTTGCACGTGTTCTTTTCTTTTTCTTTTTTTACACGCCCTTTTCTTTTCCTTTTTTTTTCTTTCTTCTTCCCCTTTTTTTTTTTCTCTCTTTTTTTTTTTGCTGCTGTACGGACATGTCCGTACAGCTTTGGGCCGTACGGCCATGTGGCCCATGGGCTTTGGCCTGTGGGCCAGCCCATAATTTTTTTTCTTTTTTTTTTTTCTTCTTTTTTTTTTTTTAAAAAAGAACTTTCCTTTCTCCCCTTTTTGTATCATCATGATAATGAGGTTTCATGCATTTCAAGATGTTTATGCATTTTTTTTGTTTGATGCATCAAGATAGAAGGCTAGAGTTTCTATGTTAAGTCAACATGAATTTTGACTTAGACAAAGTTTGATTTTGACCAAGTTGGGTTGGAATTGGTCAAATTTTGTCAAGGTTTTCCTAGCATCTAGTGCATGATGATTTTCTTTTATGCATGATTTTTGGTAAATTGAATTGGGAGCATGATGATGATGCACACCTGGAAATCTTTTGCAAGTCTTGAGATTTGAAGCTCGCAGCAATGTTGAGCTCTTTCTTTAGTCTTGCGGGGGTTTCGAGGAGCTTTTTTTTTTGCAAGTTTTGGGATTTGAAGCTCGCAGCAATGTTGAGCTCTTTTCCGATTCTTGCGGAAATTTGAGAAGACTGTCTTGATCTCGCAGCAATGTTTGAGTTCGAGTCTTCTTTGAGAATCCTTCATTGATCATGAGCTCGCAGCGATGTTGAGCTCATCTTCAGGCTTCCTTTCTTTTCGGGGTGATTCCCTTTTCTTCGGAATTGCCCCGGAGTCATGCCAAAATTTCGCTAGGATTTTTTTTAGCAAAATTCTGTCATTCTGTTGATTGATTTTTTTTAATCTTTGCAGGTAGTTCCTCCAGAACGAACAAGGGTAAGAAGCCCGTTACCGATACACCTCGTCGATCTGCCAGATCTTCCAATGCTGCTGTACAACAGGCTTGGGAGAAGGTCCAGTATGTGGAGAGAAACTTGGAAGAGTGTGACTCGCTCAACCGAGATGAGATGAGATAGCGACTGATCGGTCTCAAGGATGAGGAGTTTTACAAGATTATGGCAAGCAATCGTCCTTGGGTCATGGACGATCAGAGCGTTGTGCCCAAGCCTACCTTTTTCTTTGGTGATGCAGCTCCTGATGACTTGTCATATCAAAGGAGATGCTTTCAGTTCTCTTACACAGCCGATGGTGAGGAGAGAACCATTTCTACCCGGTCGCCTTTTGATCGTACTATTTCGATCATGAGTCTTTCTCCCACTTGCTCTAAGAGAGAAGATCCTCCAAGCTGGGTAAAGAGGACCACTGTGATCAAGACCGGGGTTTTTGTTGGCGGTCCTTCTGGTTATGCAGAGAAGTCGCCTGTCCGTCTGGACATGTTGATGCCGGCCAGCGGCTACCAAGGATCTGATCATCCATCGGTTGATTTGAGACCGGTGGGCCTTGGCATTTTCAGGGGCGATGGCAGCAATTGGGTGAAGCCTTTTCGACTTCGTGGCCGTTTCAGTGTTGACTCGGGCTGGGAGTCGTGGACTGATCACATCCTGCAGATCGGCGGTGCCATTCTGAAGGAGGCCGAGATTTTTGATGCGGTTCGCGCTTTTAGGCAAACCGTATTTTTCTCCGATGAGGCTTTTATGGCCATGCTGGAGTCCTTCCTTCCACAAACCAACACCTTCATTGTTACGAATGGTGAGATTGGTTTTTCTTTGAAGGAGCTGAGTGCCATTACCGGGTTACCCATCCTCGGCAAACTCTATGAGGAATTTATGCCGATTGACAGCGTCCTTGAGGAGCAGTCTGAGGAGTTCAGGCTTTTGTACTTTCAGCTCGTCGCCTTCTACGATTTTTTGAGGGAGAAGGAGGGCTTGAAAGTCCGGTGTAGCAGTTGGAGGAGTTTCAGCTCTTTGTCTCCAAACTTTTTTGGCGACGAAGAATCTTCTGAGAGTCTGACCCAGGAAGCCAAGACTAAGAATCCGGGGAAGAAGATTTCTGCCATGCGAGAGAATTTGAAGAACTTTCTCACAAGTACAGACGCCGTTTGCTCCGACATTGCGCTGCGGAGAGACGTTGCTGCGTACCTCACTTATTGGCTGGGTGAGGCTGTTTTTGCTGGAGGAGACGGAACACACATCAGGCCGCATTGTATATTTCCGGCTTGTCAGATGGCGTTCGGAGAGCAGTTGGCTTTGGTGCCTGCTCTTTACTCCTATTTGTGCATCGAACTGCAGGCTGCTGCTTTTCTGGTTCGGCTTGGGCTTCCTATGAATAGGGTATTTTCAGCCCATATTTTTTATTCGTGGTATGTGTACCACTGTCCCGGCTTCCACCGTTTGGGCGCTGCTCAGGATGATGACCCTTTTATGATTCGGTTGGCTAGGGGAAAAGCCGTTTCCGATTTACTTTTGTCTGCCCGCTTGAGAATCCGACGATTCAGGGATGTCGAGATTGGGCAATCTTCAGTAAAGCTTTCTCCAGATTTGCGGAAGAAGGCTTTTGATTTTGGTGTCTCCCGAGATTCTACCAGGGCGGGATCGGGAAGACACTATTCTTTGACCAACGCAGAGAAGAGGTGGCTTTTAAACATACGTGTTGGCACGATGGTGTACCGCAGACATCTTTTTGTTGATATCCAGCCGTATGTCCCTTCGCGTTTTGCGTTGCAGTTAGGCTTCTCTCAAGGCGTTGTTGGAGCGCCTTCGAGCATGGTGAAGCGTTTTGGAGGTTTGCAGGACGGGAGAAATGCATGGGCTTTCTATAGTGCGGAGGACACTACTGCCATGATTTCCTATCCTGAGTTGCCCATTTTCCGGACTGCTGGCTTCACGAAGTGGTTCGTGGAGAGCTTTGCTGTGTACCGAGGGCTTTCCAAGAAGGAGCTGAATGTCAAGCAATCTCCTGGGAAGGGTCTTGGTAGATCAGATGGCGTCCGTCGAGGGGAAGTTTTGTTCTTCCTTTCTGGAGAGAAGCATAGGATAGGCTTTCTCGAGGAACAAGATGTCATTAGATCCGGAGCCGCACAAGAGATACCTGCTGAGGTCTTGAGACAGCTCGAGGAGGAGGAAGCCGAGATCGACACTTGGATGCAAGCAGAGCGAATGAAGGCTTCCATGGGGTCCACTGGTAGGAGCGGGTCGTCCAGTGAGGAGCCAAGTGGAAGTCCTGACTTTGACAGTGAAGCAGGTACTTCGAGTAGACCGGCTCGTAGAAAAAAGAGAGGAGAGGACAGCGTCGCACAGAGAGACGCCACGAAGACTTTCCTGATCTGGAAGTCCCTCCTACCATTGCTGAGGAGGTATCAGGAGATGCTGATGAGCCTCCAGAGAAGAGGAGTCGTGAAGAAGAGTCCGCTGATGTTGGTATGATTTTCCTTCTTCTCTATTTTCGCTTCTTTCCTTTTATGAGGGATTTTTTTTGATCTGTTGTTTTCTTTCTTTTGCAGAAGATGAAAACTTGGTGATGCCCGAGGTTCCTGCCGATGAGGCGGTGATGGATCTAGTTGCGGCATCTGAAGAAAAGTTGAGGGACTCTGGGGAGGACCCAGAATCTCCACCTGGTATGAGGATGATGATTTTTTTTTTTTTTTTTTTTTTTTGAATTTGCTGACACATATTTTTGTTTTCTTGTCAGCTGACTTGCCAGAGGGTTCCGACTTCGAGCCATCTATGGATATGGCTTTCGACGATGCTTCGGATGGGCAAATGGAGATAGAAAGTAATCCGCCCATCATGGAAGATGGTATTTCATAGTGATAATCTTGACATTGATTTTTTTTTTTTTTTTGACAAGATCATATTCATACCTTTTTGTGTTTGGCAGATTTTGAAGTGACAGAAGAGAGTCCATCGCTTCCTTCAGAGCCAGAGCCAGGGATGCCAGAAGTTGACCCAGTAATTGGGACTTCTCCAGCCAATTCTGACGCGGCAGAGGCTAGACCTCATGTTGAGATTCCTTCTCCAGCGGCCCCGATTGGAAAGTGTTCTATTGTTACTCTTCCGATGGGACATGACTTGGGCAGCCAATCGACAGAGAAGGGTGAGTCTTCATCTGGCCCATCTCTTCAGTATGCGAAGAAGGTGGTGATGCGGGTTTTGAGTTCTTGGATTGAGACCCTCCTTTCTGGACACTTGGATGTTGCACGTAGCAAGATTCCGCATGTGAAAGAGATTCTCAAAGATGCTGAGGAAGATATTGGTCTGGATGTTACGGACGCCCGGGCGATCGTTGATAAGATCATTGCATTAGGCGACGGATGGTTTGAGACCATCAGCTATCCTGATGACCAGTTCTTCCAAGAAATGTTCCTGAACCCTGCTGAGAAGGCTCAATCGGATTTGAAAGAGACTACACAGGGCAGGAAGCAGCTGGTTCGGGAGAGGAACCGAGCGGAGTTAGACATCATCAGGCTGCAACATGACCTTAGCATCCTTGATGGAGAGGTTGAGGAGGCAAGGAAGCATCTCGAACACCGAAAGGCCCAAGTCGCCAGTACGTGGTCCGCCATAACAGAGGCTCGTGACAGGGAGAGTGCTTTGATTCGCCAAGTTGCAGAGGCCGATCAGATTCTCAATAGGAAGGCTAGAGAGAATGAACGATGGCAGACTGCACGAGATAGTCTTCCTGGTGTAGCAGAAGGGATAGAGCCTTCTCCAGCTACTCATGGCAGATTCTTGAAGAAGCGTGCCTTGGAGACTCTAACGGATGAAGCCAAGAGTTTGCTTGAGGAACTGAAAGCTTGGCTGGAGGGCATTTTTGGCTGAGACCCCTCTTTCTCTCTTTTTATATACCACATGTATTTTTTTTTGGTATACATTTTTGTAGTGCTTGTGAACACTTTTCTTTTCTTCTTTTTTTTGGTACCACATGTATTTTTTGGTACTTTCTTTTTTTTGTTTTCCCTACGCTCACTTAAATATTGTGATTAAAGTGATTGCTAAATGGGATGTGATCAAAAGTTTGTCATTTTGTGAGAAATCTTTTGAAAAATGATTGTTTTGGCATGGGAGCCAGTTTTTGAGACATGTTTTGGCATGGGAGCCAGATTTTGTTCACGTCATGAAAGCCAAATTTCGGGTGGCATCTATAGCCGGATTTGGATGGCATCTATAGCCGGTTTGTTTTGAAAACCAGTTTGTTTTGAAAACCAGTTTGTTTTGTTGGCATGAAAGCCGGGTTTCTGTTTTGGTTGGCGTAAAAGCCAGGTTTTTTTTTTTTTTTTGATGATGGCATGAAAGCCGAATTTTGAGGTGGCATGAAAGCCAAATTTGGGTTTATGGCATGAGAGCCAAAATTTTGAGATGGCATGAAAGCCAAGATTTGGTTTGTGGCATGAGAGCCGGTTTTGTTTTTGGTGTAAGAACCAGATTTTGTTTTTGGCATGAAAACCGAAATTTCTTTTTGGCATGGAAGCCAGATTTTTTGTTTTTGGCATGAAAGCCAGATTTTTTTTTTTTGAAAACCGAGTTTTGTTTTGTTGGCATGGAAGCCGAATTTTGATTTTTGGCATGAAAGCCGGATTTTTGATTTTTTGGCATGAAAGCCGGATTTTTGGCATGGAAGCCGGGTTTTTTGGCGTGAAAGCCAGGTTTTTGGTTTTCAAAAATGCAAGTATCGACTAAAAAGTCGCCTCCCCGCTGAATGGTATTGCAAGTATCGATGGAATGTCACCTCCTTGCTCATTCGGTTGCGAGTATCGATGGAATGTCGCCTCCTCGCGGATTTGGGTGCAAGTATCGACTAAGCGTTGCTTCCCTGCTGAATGGTATTGCAAGTATCGATGGAATGTCGCCTCCTTGCTCATTCGGTTGCGAGTATCGATGGAATGTCGCCTCCTCGCGGATTTGGGTGCAAGTATCGACTAAGCGTCGCTTCCCTGCTTTTGTCTTCAAAAATTTTGTTTTGTGGGTATCGATGGAATGTCGCTTCCCCACGATTTTTGAAGTTTGAGGTTTTTTCGAACCTTTGTTTTGTTTTGTTTTATTTGTTTGTTTTAAAATTTGGGTTGTGGATATCAACTGGAACGTTGCGTCTCCACGATTTTTGAAATTTTGGGATTTTGGAAGTATCGAATGGGGTTCGCATCCTTCCGATTTTGGGTTTTGCAAGTATCGACTGAACGTCGCTTCCCTGCGGTTTTTGAAAAACCATTTTTTTGTTTAAAGACTCGAGGGTCGTAAATTTTGACTCAAAACCATTTTGGTGGTAAAAGTCGAGGTGGACTAGGGCTGAAATCCCTAGGTCCTGATTTTGTTTCAAACCATGAATTTTGGTTTCAAGGATCGAAAATTTTGGTCAAGTTTGGGAAGAAGCTCCTAAACTTGGATTTTTGGATTTGCTTTTTTTTTTTGAACAATGAAACGATGAATGAAACATTGTTTTGAGGGGTTTTTTTTGATGAAATTTCAACAAGAGGATGAAAATTCCAAAAGGAGTAAGTTTGACGAGCAGATACCTAGGAATAGGCTTTGGCCGTGCAGGCGTCGCTCTGACCCGATGGAAGAAGCCTTCAAGGGTAGTACCGCTTCAAGAACTTCCCATTGATGGGCAGCATACATCTGTCACCCTCCATGTTTAGAAGAGCGTATGCGCCGTTGGAGAAGACTTTGTCGATGACGAAAGGTCCCTCCCATTTTGGTTCAAATTTGCCTTTGGATTTGTTGGCAAAAACCATTGGTCTTTTTACTGTAAGAACCAAGTCTCCCTTTTTGTAGGCGCGTTGCCTGACCTTCTTGTCAAAAGATCCTGCCATGCGTGCTTGGTGGAGTTCAATGCTTTGTAGAGCTTCGAGCCGTCTCTCATCGAGGTTATCCAGCTCTTGGAGTCTCAATTTGACATTGCTTTCTTGCGTCATGTCATTTTGTAGAGATACCCTTAAGGAAGGAATTTGAACTTCCAAAGGGACAACAGCTTCGCATCCATAGACCAAGGAGAATGGTGTGCTATGGGTTGGTCCTCGAACGGTGGTTCGATAGGCCCACAAAGCTTCAGGCAGTTTGTCGCCCCATTCTCTTTTGTGACTAGAGACCATTTTCTTGAGGATTTTGCAGAGCGTCTTGTTGAAGGCCTCTGCTAGTCCATTCGCTGCCGGATTATAAGGAGTTGAAGGACAACTTTGGATTTTGTATTTGTCGCAGAACCTGTAGAATCGGTGATCGCGGAACTGTGGTCCGTTATCATGGACGAATCTTTTAGGTATGCCGAAGCGACAAATGATGTTGGTGCGCAAGAACTGAAGGACTGATGAGGTCTTCATTTCACTAAGCGCGAATGCTTCTGACCACTTGGAGAAATAATCCGTAGCGGCGAAGATGAAGCGATGACCTTTGCTCGATGGAGGGGAGATAGGACCTATGATGTCCATACCCCAGGCTTCAAAAGGCCATGAGATTGCTGTAGGATGTAGCCATTCCGGAGGCATGTGGACATAATCTCCATGAACTTGGCATTGTTGGCAGCGCTTAGCAAATTGCATTGCATCAGCCACCATGGTAGGCCAATAATAACCTAACCTTTTTATCTGATCGTAGAGCTTAGGCCCAGCCTGATGGGCTCCACAAAGACCAGCATGTACTTCTTTGAGTGTTCCCTCAGCCTCTTGTTGTGACAAGCAGCGTAGAAGTACTCCATTGTAGGATTTTCTATACAGCATTTTTGAAGGAATATCCAAATGAAAGTTTGGGGCTCGTCTTTGGATGCTTACCCGTTCTTTTGGATCTTCAGGTAGGATTCCGAACATTATGTAATCAATGAACGGATCCCTCCAGTCGCCGATCAGAGGTTTAAGGACGGAGATCCGACTTCCAACCACTTGGTGACATTCAGCAACTGCTTGATGTGTGTTGAGAGGAGGGAGAATCCTTTTTTGACACACTGTAATTTGCATGTTTTCCCCTTCTTGGATTGCCATAGACGCGGCAAGTCCAGCCAGGGCATCTGCACGAATGTTTTCACCTCTGAGGATGTGGGTGATGTGGCAGATGTCGAACTTTTGTCGAAGCGATTGTGCTTTGTTGTAGTAAGGCAACAGATCGGGCTTCCTGACTTCAAATTTCTGATTCATCTGGTTGACGATCGGTTGAGAGTCTCCAAAAGCTTCCAGCGTAGTGATGCCGGATTCAAGGGCGAGTTCCAATCCTATGATTAGGGCTTGGTACTCAGCTGCATTGTTTGAACATGGTTCCAGTAGCGAGAATGCGTGTGGAATCATGTATTTGTCGGGATTAACAAAGAGAATGCCAATTCCCGATATTTGATTTCCCTTTTCATTTGTCCTGGTTGCGCCATCGAAGTACATGTGCCAGGAAGCATTTGATAAGGAAGTCTCCACACTGTAGACTGATTCGTCTGGGAGGTCATCCCTGAGCGGAGAATCTTTAGGCAATGGATGCTCCGCGAGGAAGTCTGCTAGAGCTTGGCCTTTGATTGCTTTTTGTGGTACATACCTAATGTCAAATTGTGACAGGAGGATGGACCATTTTGCCAGTCGGGCATTGAGAGAACCTGCTTTTGTGACAAGGACCTTTAGGAGGTTGATCCTCGAAATCAGGTACACTGTGTTGGATAGCAGATAGTGACGCAGTTTTTTTACGGCGAACATTACTGCCAAGCATTCTTTTTCGACTGGAGAGTAGCGATGCTCTGCACCTACCAACATGCGGCTAAGGTAATATAGAGCAGCTTCTTTTCCCTGGTCATTCTTTTGTGCGAGTAGAGCGCCTAAAGAACGGTCAAGGGCTCTTGTGTACAAGAGGAATGGTTTTCCAGTTGTGGGGGCAGCCAACACTGGAGGTTTAGTCAGGTATGACTTGATGTCCTGGAACGCAGCTTCACATTCAGCATCCCAGACAAAATCGACACCTTTCTTCATTAACCGAGAGAATGGACGGCACTTCCCTGATAGGTTGGAGACGAACCGCCGAATGTATGCCAATCTTCCTTGGAGCCCTTTTAATTGTCTTAGGGTTCTTGGAGATGGCATTTCTAGGATAGCCTTGACTTTGGTGGGGTCAAGCTCTATGCCAGCTTTCTGTACTATGAACCCAAGAAACTTACCCGATGAAACACAGAAGAAGCATTTGAGGGGATTCATTCGCAGTTTGTGTTTGAAGTGCTGAATCAAGTCGTACTTGAAAGCCTCCTTGGGGCCTGCATTTTCATTATTCTTGCCACTAGGGGCGTTTACAGCTTGTTTTCCCGAAGGATTTTCATAAGAAGCAGAAGGTTGGTTGTAGTTTTTGTGGTAATCCCGGCCAGAACGGGTACCTCTACCAACTTCAAGAGCTTCTGGAGAAGGGTCTTTGTTTAGAAGATCACCCTCGAGATCGAGGGGTTGTTCCTTCTCATTTGCTGAAGATGTCTCTGTGTCAGCATTGCCATCTTCAGTAATTGTGTTGCATGGAGCATTTTCCGGGAGCAAGTCCTGAACAGCATCCAGCAACTTTCCTTCTCTATCAAATATTTTGTTGGTCCAGACATCACCGATGAGATCGGGCATTTGGGACCCATTAACCGGATTTTCTCTGAAGAAGATTTCACCGGCTGGAATTTCTTCAAGGTGATCAGTCGGAAGAGGTTTGAGTTCCGATGTCACTGTTCCAGGAGACGAAGCCTGAGAAGGTGAGGAATTATCATCCTGAGTTATTGCATTGCAAGTAACTTTGACGGAAGATGCCTCCAAGATGAACTGTTGGGAATCAGATTCGTCCTCAGATGTAAGAGGATCGTCGATCCAACAACTTTCTTCATTTTCCGGGGTTACCGGAGGAGATTCCTGTAGATTTTCAGGAACTTCCGGTGCTGGGTTGTGACGAAGCTGATTGATGCGACCTTGTTCTTGCTCTATAGCAAGGTGCTGCAAGATCCTTGCGTATTCATCGAGATTAGGCACGGGAGCCAAATCTTCTTCTTCGTCTGCTCCTTGTGGTTCCACTAGAGTATTTTCTTGGACAGCCTCTTGGTCTTCTTCATCATCAGACCAGGATCCTTGCGGCTGTAATGGGTTATACCAGATTACTGGCATAAGATGAGATTCAGGGATCCATTCCTCGTCGGAGAGATATTCTCCTGTTTCGAGGGATTCTTCCCACTCATCGATGTCACTGGCGGTGTCACTGGACTCATATCCATCCATGGAGAATCCGACCACTGAGTTGCAAGAGTATGATGCCCCCTGCGTAGTTTCATCTTTGAGATGTGGTGGCATGAAATCACCAAGAGTGAATTTTCTTGCCGCCTTTGAAGCCTTAGGAGAGGACTCTTCTGTTGCCCCCAGTGAAGCGGTAGAGGAGGTTTCTGCCTTTTCAGCGACTTCTTGCTTTTTCGGAGCTTTCTCCTGCTGTTTGAGCTTGCGGAGTTGTCTCCTGGCTTGCCTTCGCTGTTGAGCGGTTGGCCTTGTTTTGACGACCTCCCAATTTTCATCTTCTAGGAGATCGGGGTGTACCCATATGGGCTGTCCGTCTGATGTTGGATATGGAACCAACTCTCGGGACGTTTGGGTCATCTTTATCACCTTGAAGGAAGTAGTGATCTTCTCTTTTGGTGATTTTTGTTTTTGTCCACACGACACCATGTTGACGGAGGCAGACCCATAGTTCTTGTCGAAGGTAATGACTCCGTTTTTCCACATCTCATTTATCTTCTCTCTCACAACAAAGCATTGATTGAGAGGATGTGAGACCATCTGATGGTATGGGCAGTACCGAGGATCGTTGGTTTTGCCAACATCTCCTGGTCTTTTGGGGTCAGGCAATGTAAGTTTGCCGTTTGCTAGGAGTGCCCCAAAGATTTCGTCAACATTTTCATCGAACGGGTATTTCTTTTCTACCCGTTCTCTGAAGGCATCAGAGAGTTCAGGCTTTTTACCTGTAGCTTTGTTTTCATCTTTCTTTGGCTGCTGAGGAGCTGACTTGGTTTGCACATTGAGAACCTCATTTTTCTTTGGTTTTGAGGTTGCAATGGTAGTCGGCTCTTTCTTTAATGATTTCTGACTGTTGAGGTCTTTGATCACCGTTTCAGCTTCCATAGATGCTTCCAGGAGTTCTCCCAGGTTCTTTGATTTGTTGCCGATGATCATGGAGCGGATTCTTGCTCTCATGTTGTTTCGGCAGATGTCGACCAGTGATGCTTGTGGCAGTACATCGGAGCATTTGTATGCCATTGCCTTCCACTTGTGAATGAAGTCATATGTTGACTCATTCTCTCCCTGTTTTAGGCTGCAGAGCTGAGCCATAGTAACAGGATGATCCTCACCTTTGAAGTGGGTTAGGAAGCGTGTCTCCAACATGGCCCAATTTTGAATGGAGTCCTCCGGCAGAGTGGAGTACCAATCAAAGGCCGTACCTTTTAGGGTACTTGCAAAGAGGCGGATTTTGAGGGCATCTTGATCCGCAATAGCTCCCGTCAGGATCTTGAAATGGATGACGTGTTGTCTGGCTGAACCTTTCCCCGTATATGTTTGGAGAGTAGGTTGCTTGAATTTTGTAGGGAACGGGACCGAGTCCATCCACAAGGGATATGGTGGCTTGATCCCATGCTCCTTTAGTGTATCCTCTTCTTTTGCTTTGGCGAGGATATCGTCAACGTCCTTTTTGGTAAGGGCGCGTGACTCACTGTTTTCCGCATTTTCCTCGTCGCCTTGATGGCTCGGAGGAGCTTCATTGTTTTGTGGACGCTGAAGATTGAGAATTAGGTTCTCTATTAGAGTCTCTATCCTCTGCTGCCCTTGCTCCAGCTGCTGGATGCGTGCGGTTACGTCATCATGCGGCGGAGGTTGTTCAGTATTTGTGACCAAGACGTTCATTCTTCGAGAGTCGAAAGAGGATACAGTCTTGGTGACTGAGCTGGAGCTCATTCTTTTAGATGAAGAGCTCGAAGAGTGGTCACTCCGACGTCCTTGGCTTGAAGAAGCGGGAGAGTTTTCTTTATGTCTTCGTGTCCGGGAGACGCTGCGAGTCACCGGTCGTCTGACATGGATTTTAGTTGCTGACTTCTGGCGTTTTCTGGTTTTTCCAACCATATGAACAGCAACAAGTTGGTCGGGTCTTTCTTTTTCGACCCATTTTTGGGAGACTTGAAGTGCAGAATCCTGGGTTCTTTGCTTCTCTAGTCTCTTTTGTCGATATGCCGTTCGGCGACGCATACGACGAGCGATTTGAGCTTTGGTTAGCTCTGGCTGTGCCCTAGCAATGAAGGAAGTAGTCCCTGGTGCGCAGCAGCCAAGCTTGTCTTCTTTGAAGACGGGCAGGGACAGGATCTGGACGCGGTCCTTTGCCTGTCGCAGCGAAGCTTTGAATTTTGCGAGTTCGGCTCCCGTTGAGAGGAAGGGTCGACTCGCAGGTGTGAAGGCCTTGACAGGTTCTTGCGGAGGCCTTACGATGCACGATTTGATTTTGGGCTTGTATGAGCAAGCCGGCTCGTGCTGAGTTGGTTTTGTTTGGCGGAGGGTAGGCTTCTCCTCTTTCATGTAAGCAAGAGGGTAGAACCGGTTCTCCTTGAGAGGGGCCAGGTATGCTGGCTTTGCTGATGTTTGTGACCTTCGCTGTTTGGGTGAAGGCCTTGGAGACCAAGTCTTTGAGCAGACCTGGTTTCTTGCTGGTTGAGGCTTTGCAGGAGCACTACGGGCCTCAGGTTTCTTGATGATCGCCCTTGGTATCACTGTAGTGATACGTTGAGGGGCGGTTCTCTGCTTCTTGGCAGGTGCGGTTTCTTCTGCGGGTAGTGGGAATGGTCCCAATGACCCGAAGACAATGGTCCGGGGAGTAGAGTTTGACCCGGTGTCTTCTGAGTTGCCGAAGGAAATGATGCTTCGGCAGCTGGCAGGGCGCTTGTAAGTGCGCTTGGTTTGTTTGTCTTGGAGCATGAGCTGGTACTTGTTCTCATCAAAGGTGATGGTTAATGAAGCTGCCATTGTTAGTTTTTGGAAAACTTCTGAAACAAGACCATATCCATTAGTAATCACAAGAATATGGTGATCATAAATGGAAAATACTATGGTTTCGCCTTTTCAAGTCGCCCGAGGGGACATGGCCCAGCCCAAGCAATATGAGGAAGGCAGAAAAGCCATAGAGGGCACAATTGTTCTGAACGCAGGTAGGGTCAGCTCAGAATGAGCGTCCCAGTGACTGCTAGAAGCAATTGTGAACCTTAATTCAAATTACCGAGAAGCAAAGCTCACTCAAGGTAAAATGATATAAGGTTGAGATACAAATGTGTCGGTTGCGAATACAGTAGACCCGAAAGGGCGTACTAGCACCGCTAGGCACAAATGTTGCAAATCGCATCCTTGGAAAGGACACGAGATGGGATTTTTGAAAGGTCAAGATTGGATTCATAGGAGAGAGCAAATGGTATTCCAATCCGAAAATAAGCTCAACATTTCTGCGAGCTCGAAAGTCCGAAAAGGAAGGAACCAGGATTTCTCAAATATGAATCCAAAAGTGACGGAAGTTTTTTTTTGAAAGTGTCAAGATTGGACTTTATAGAAGAGAGCAAATGGTATTCCAATCCGAAAATGAGTTCAACATTTCTGCGATCTCGAAGTCCGAAAAGGAAGGAACCAGGATTTCTCAAATATGAATCCAAAAATGGCAGAAGTTTTTTTTTTTTTTTCTCTTCTTTTTTTTTTTGAAGATTTTTTTTTTTTTTTTTTTTTTTTAAAGAGTTCACATAGATCTCCAATTCGATCTTATGAAACCTCAGTTGATAGATCAGCCCCCAGGTAAGGGTAGGATTACTTAATGAACCCGTTTGGAGGACTCTTGCCTAGAACAGTCTAGCTGTCTCCACACTCTGGACAAGGCTTTTCTTAGATCCACTTTGGTCAAAGAACGCAATTGGTGCAACCTTAGTGGCTTTTTTTTTTGAAAGATTTTTTTTTATTATGGATTCATAGAAGAGAGCGAATGGTGTTCCATTCCGAAAATGGGTTCAACATTTCTGCGATCCCGAAGTCCGAAAAGGAAGAAACCAAAGTTTCTCAACTTAAACCCAAAAGAGGAAAATCTGAAAATTTTTTGTAAATCAGATTTTGTTTTTTTTTTTTTATGGATTCATAGAAGAGAGCGAATGGTGTTCCATTCCGAAAATGGGTTCAACATTTCTGCGATCCCGAAGTCCGAAAAGGAAAAAACCAAAGTTTCTCAACTTAAACCCAAAAGAGAAAAATCTGAATTTTTTTTTTTAAATCAGATTTTGTTTTTTTTTTTTATGGATTCATAGAAGAGAGCGAATGGTGTTCCATTCCGAAAATGGGTTCAACATTTATGCGATCCCGAAGTCCGAAAAGGAAGAAACCAAAGTTTCTCAACTTAAACCCAAAAGAGGAAAATCTGAAAATTTTTTGTAAATCAGATTTTGTTTTTTTTTTTTTTTTTTATGGATTCATAGAAGAGAGCGAATGGTGTTCCATTCCGAAAATGGGTTCAACATTTCTGCGATCCCGAAGTCCGAAAAGGAAAAAACCAAAGTTTCTCAACTTAAACCCAAAAGAGAAAAAATCTGAAATTTTTTTTTAAATCAGATTTTGTTTTTGATTTTTTTGAGAAAATTTTTTTAGAAACAAGAAAGACTGGAAATAAACTTAAAAGAAGAAATTTCCAAGAATCCCATCTCATGTGTTTTTTTTTTAGATGCAAGATCCAACATAGGCCACCAACTAAAAAGGAGCCAAAAGGAATCTAAGCACATGTTCATCAAATGAACGAGTCCCACCGGGTGTGCCAGCTTGATGGTCCCGGCTTTTGTCTTTTTCCAAAGCTGCCTCCGCCCCGGGGCTGACGGGGTATGGTGGAGGGAAAAAGGAAAAGCGGGCATCAGTTTTTTTGTACGGGTATGCCAATTTCTCTTTTATACTTGGAATTTAGAAATGGTGATCCGGAGATCCACCTTCACAAGTAAAAAGGGAAATGAAACTTTTTTCTAGTTTTCCATTGCATACATATTTTAATAAAAGAGACAGTTTTTTGATTTTGCCGTAAAAGGCGATTTTTTGGCATTTATAGCCGATTTTTGGCGTTTATAGCCGATTTGTGGCGTTTATAGCCGATTTACAATTCTCATCAATAATGAAAGACAAGAGTTGTGGTTTTTTGTCTCTTTAAAAAAAAATACAATTTACAACAGAAAAGTAAGAAAAAGGAATCTAACTTCTCATGCGATTGTGGGAGGGCTCGTTCAGATCGATGGTCGCGAGTCATGTATGGGCTCCGCCATCGTCCTTCAGATGAGAACATAGTGCTTGATTTCTTGGCTTGGCTCCAACCTCAGATTTTTAGAGGATAAGGACCAAGATAAGGTCCTATATCCGGTAAAAGGCTGAGTAGACGGGCTGAAAAGCCGCATCTAGCCATGTTGGATAGAAGGATAGGTGGTCTTTGAGGGGGGTTGGCCCCCCAAGGGGCTTCAATCACCTTGTTGAACTTGTTGCAGCAGAGTTTTCTTGAAGGAGCAGGGTTGTAGAGATTTCTCCAAGGATTTTTGAATGATTTTCTGGCTCTTTCTGTGTGTGTCCCCCCTTTTCTCATCTCCTGGAATGCTTGGAGAGGACTCCTATTTATAGGCCTTTTGGTAGCCTTTAGGAGTGATTTATGAGCCTTTATGGTAATAAAGCTCATTAAGGGAGGAGTTACAAGTTTAATTGCTTTTTGTTTTGTAAGTCCTGACCCTTGGATTTCATTGGCCGGAGGAGAGTCATGGGCATTTAATCGCCTTTAATCTCCATTATGTTAGGAGTTTCATGGCTTGAATGCCATGATTGCTTGGACTTGTAACTCCTGAACGGAGGCTTCTGATTGGGCCGTTCAAGATAATGGGTTAATGACCGCATTAACTTGCCATAAACGGGCCAATTGATTGCACTAAGTGGCCACCTTGGTAGCTGAAGAGTCGCGGGCCATGTTGCGTCTCTTGGAATTCCCTTTGCGATGATCATCGATGGATCCTTATGTAAATCAACATCAGATGATCATGTAGTTTCAGACATTGGTTGATACCAGCGGGCCGGCAGCATCTGTCCAGTCGATTTCGCGATCGGGCGGGCAGAAAGTGCACTTTTTGGTTGTTCAGCTGGCGATCAACGAAGTTTTTGAAGTTCTTGGAAGGATTCCTGTGATCTTGGCGAATATCGGCGAATTTGGAGCCTCAAAAGTCTGAATCTGGAAAAATCACAGGGACAGAACAACTCGTCTCGCGAAAACGGACGAAACGGGGGGTCCCGGGGCGAAATCGGCGCCCCGGACCTCCCAGGGTCGCCGGCCCCATGGTCTCCGGCGACCATGGCCCAGGGTCGCGGGGCTCTGCGACCCTGGGGGGAAAATTGCTTCCCGGGGCCCGTTTCTGGCCGTTTTTCGTCGTTTTTCGCTTCCGTTTTTTTTGTTTGTTTTCTATGACATTTCTCCACATTTTTGGCTTGATTTCCCTCTGAAAAACATGATGAGAATCCTTGCAAATTGGTTTGGAAAGTTTCCGATTTTCTGGGAAAAGCCGAGCGCAGAACTGCTGATTTTCCGCCAGAAGCTGAAACAGGGTCAAACGATGTCGGAATGACCTGAAATTTGAGGTGAAGCTTCTTGAGCATTAAATAAGACCAACCATGGGCTTTCTTTTGAGTTTTGAAGCCGTTTGGGGTCATGAAAATGCTTGCCTTTGATTTCACTGCGAGGGAAATGCCGAGCTTTGACTTTTGGTCAAACGATGTCCGATTGACCTGAAATTCGACGTGTGACTCCCTCATCAGTAGTTAGGACCAACCATAGGCTTTCGTTTGAGTTTTGAAGCTATTTGGAGTCATGCAAACGCTTGCCTTTGTTTCTCCTGCGAGAGAGATGCCGAGCTTTGACTTTCGGTCAAACGATGTCCGATTGACCTGAAATTTGATGGGGAGCCTTTTGGAGTTATTTTGAGATGATCCACAAGCTCCGAATTAGGTGCCATGGTCCCGGGGTGGTCCGCCGCCGGGAGCTGCTGCTTAGCTGTTGGAGAAGTGAAGTTAGGCCAAATGATGTCGGAATGGCCCGAAACTTCATGTGTACCTCTCTTTTGGTTGTTTTGAATGACCTTGCAGTTTTTGTTTGATTCTGACAAGATCTGATGCTTGAAGTGGCGCCTGCCTATTTTTGGTAGGATGCGGCTCCATGTAGCTTTTGGTGTGAAGAGGCAAAGTGACATTTTTGGTGTCAACAAGAGGGACTTTGAGATTCGGTCAGAAGGGCAAATTGTCTAGAAGGTTTATTGGTCCGTATGAGATTTTGAGCAAGATTGGAGATGTTGCTTATAGGCTTGCGTTACCGCCGGAAGTCTCCGGGGTGCACAACGTATTTCATGTTTCTATGCTCAAGAAATATGTTTCTAGTCCTTCACATATACTACAGCACGAACCTTTGGAGATTCGGGAAGATGTCTCCTATGTGGAAAAGTCGATTAGGATCATTGACACCAAAGAGCAAGAATTGAGAAATCGGACTATTCATTGGGTCAAGGTACTTTAGAAAAATCACGAGCCAGAAGAAGCCACGTGGGAATCGAGAGATCAAGTGCAGATGAAGTATCCACAACTTTTACCAGAGGTAACTGTTTGATTTATTTGGTGGACCAAATATCCTAAGGGGTGGAGGATGTTAGACCCCGACCCAGACTATTTCGATTAGTGTACGATTAGTGTGTGTTTAGTCCTAAGTGGGTTTAGTTGTCGTTAGGTTAGAAATAATTAGTTTTGGTCTTGGACATAGCTTTGGGACTTTTGAGAACGTTTAGTACTAGTCAGACACACTCAGGAAGGCCTGAGTGCACGTGTAAGCTTGGGAGGATCGTATCGGTTTCCGTTTTAATGGTGATTTTGATTTCATTTGAATGATTTTTCTATGTGTTACAACTTTCATTTTCAGCCCATTCATGCTTGAAGCCCAAAAACCCAAGTTTTGGCCCAAAGAGGGTAAAATTGTCTTTTCTGCACAAATCTGGACACAAACTTCGAGATCTCAAAACCATGTCAAAAATATACTTTTTGGGAACTAGATATTTCGAGGATCATTTTATCCTTCTTCGTCGAAGCCATTTGAGGCCCGCAAGATCATGTTTTTTTAATACAAGGTTCAAGTTCATTAGGTCCCATTTGCAAGTGTTTAAGTCAACTCTCTTTCTCTTTCCCTCTATTCATTCTAAATCCCTAACCCTAGAGCAGCCAAAGGAGGGAAAGCCTTTTCCTTCCACTTTGTTCTCTTGAATGATCAAGCTAGAAGCCTCCAAATGGAATTCTAAGACTACCATCTTCTTCCACTCATCCTAAGCTTTCCATTGATGCAAATTTCTTGAAGTTACAAGTTGGGCAAGAGCTCCATTTTCTTCCTCCTCTCTTATTTGACCTTTTATAGGTAAGAGCTCCAACCCATCTCCTTAATGAAGTCTTTTTAGTTCCTTAAAATCTTGTTTTTTCATGTTACAAACCCTTTTGTGAAAATGGGTTTCTTGTTTTCATGATTGAGTGAGTTTTGTGTGATTTTCTTGGGTTTTGTAGTTCTTGGGATTAGCTTGAGTGGAAGTGCCTGAAGAGGTTGGTGACATCTTTGATTTAAGGCAAGTACCCAATCTAGGATGGATGTTAGCATGTGTGCATTTCATTTGTTTTCCTTGCACTCTTCTCATTCATTGAAAAATTTGGGGGATTTTGTTTTGATTGGAAAATGGGAATAGAATGTCTCAATTTGTGTTTTACCCTTGGAGAGCATGGAGGCTCAGGGAGTGCAGGTGGAATGAGAAACAAGAAGAAGGGAAGAAGAAAATGAGAAAAATCTGAACTCAACTGCATTTCCCGTGCAATAGCGGTCAGCCGCTGGTCAGCTGGCGGCTAGCCGAATTCCCCATTTCTGTTAACCGCGAGCTGGCCGAGCTCGGCGGTCCCCTTTCCAGAAGTTGGCTTTTCGACAGTGGGTTTTGGTCAGCTTGATGGTTAGCTAGCGGCTAATCCCCATTTCGGTTAACCGCGAGCTGGCCGAGCTCGTCGGTCCCCTTTCCAGAAGTTGGCTTTTCGACAGTGGGTTTTGGTAAGCTTGATGGTTAGCTAGCGGCTAATCCCCATTTCGGTTAACCGCGAGCTGGCCGAGCTCGGCGGTCTCCTTTCCAGAAGCTGGCTTTTCGACAGTGGGTTTCGGTTAGCTTGACGGTTAGCTAGCGGCTAGCCGTCATACCCCATTTCGGCAAACCGCTGGCCAACCGAACGTTTTTGGCTCCTTTTCCATAGAGCTAAGTTTCAGACCTGGATTTCCAGCGGTCAGCCTGTCGGTCAGCTCCTAGTTAGGCTAGCCGACACTTGACCGCGAGCTGACCGAGATTGACAAATTGTCTGTTTTGAAGAGTATTTGCAAGAATGAAAACTAGAACAAGTTAAGTGACCTTTAGCCTGATATTGTGCACTCGAAACCCGAGGTGTCTTTGAACTTCTGGGGCACCAATTCTATTTTAAATTCCAACATCTGGGCATTCGGTTACACAAAGACCATCCAAAGGTCCTTACATGTGCTTGATAGGCATTGTGTTCGTACTTTGGTTTTGATATAATGAATATCATCGTGTACTCGTTTTGAAGTTTTAGTACAAGCTCGTATTGAAGATGTGTTTCAAGAAAAAAGGGTCACTTCCTAAGCGTGTTATGCATATTAACTATGCCTTTTGCTAGTCGTGCTTGTCGTGTTTTGTTAAGTGATTTCCCCTTTTTATCTCGACATGTTTAGATAGTATTTCGTGTGTTTTGTGCATTCATGAATTTAAGTTAACACCACTGAGCTTGGACCGCCCTTTCAGTTTGATCCACTGTCTGGGGGTCCTTAAACATGTGGACTGTCTGCAGACTAGTCTTGTATTTATTACACATTGTGCGTGTCTGTTCCGCGGCTGGAATCCTCGTATATGTGGGAATCGTGTTGTGATTATATTATGTATATCGTGCTTGTCGTGCGTGCTTGCTCTTTTCATTATAAATGATAGAGAAAGGATGAGCTCTTTGTGGATTGTTACTATTCATGATATTATATGTATCCATGCTACTTTGTTTTAGTATCTCAGCTTTGTTATGTATTCTCGAAAATGTACCTCAATCAATTGAGTATTTCAAATCAGTGATTCGTGTTTATGATTTTCTTAAAATGTTTATGGTTCCATGCTTGTGCCTAAATTGATTACCTGGCAAACCGTTGTGTTTGATCCTTGTTTGTTGGTGCCCAGGTGTAGGCGACGTTGCCTTTGAGGAGGAGCGTCCGGAGGAAGCTCTTGAGCCACCCCCAGTTGGAGAGTGGCAGCCCGACGGTGTCAACTAGACGTCGGGCGGGTTCTTGAGTTTCGCCATTTTTGAAATGGGGTTCTATTATTATTTTGAGAATTGTATTGGCCTCTGTTGGCCTCTTATGGGATGTAACTAAACTTAACTTACTTTGTGTAGTCTCATAACTTGAATTATGATGGCAATGCTATGTTAACTCCTTTCTTTTGATACTATGTCTTGTTATTATTTGTCATAGCACTTAAAAATTTATTGGTGCTTATCCTGATGTGATTTGCTACACCCTTCTGCAAACTTGATCGTGTGAGACAGATTCCGCGTGTTTCGGGAGTCCTCACCGCGGGAACCTGTGGGAAAACATAACAATCATCAATTCAACTAGTCGCGGGCCCGGGGTCCATTTCGGGGTCGCGACAACATTAGTCCCGATCCCGTATTAGTTTGGTGGACCCGGTCCGGGGTTGCGATAATACCGAGAATCTTGTTGAGCTCGGCGGAACCCATTATTTTTTTGAAACTTTTGGGCATCAGTTGATAAGGACAGAGGTTCCACTTCCGAAGACAGGTCCTCAATAGCGGGTGAAGGGGGAATCTAACCCCACTTTCGATCATTGAAACCAGAGGGAACGGTATCCAGCCGTCGCGGAAGGTACGGCCTTCAAAGGCATCGTTCGGATCATCTAACCTAGCCAGGACATTGTCTGGAATCCCATACATGGCCCTAAACTCAACTAAGGCCTCTGGGTTATCTAACCAATGCCTATAAATCCCCATTCCTAAGTTTAAAGAAATTGGAAAGACGAAGAACAGGAAATCAAAAAAGAAAAGGGGGGGAGAAACCCTAGGCAAAGCAGAGGAGAAGGAAACCCTAAAGAAATCGGAAAAGAGAAATAAACAGGGCGATGAGGAAAGACTTAGATGACGGAGTCGGACCCTAAGGACGCCAGACTTAGATCGGAAAAGCTCTACAATGGTGAAACTTCTCTATATAAAAACCCTCTTCTAAATGGATGCCAAAGTAACAGAACGAGGAAGCACCACCTCTATATAAAGAAAAAAGGACGCCCTTTTGAATTTCAAGGACGCACATGCGAGGTGTCACCTCGAGTACTCCACACGTCTCTTCGAAGTAATTGGATAGCCAATCAAGTAGTGACATGTAGTGCCACCGATACATCTTCTGCATCGATCAAGGCGCGCTAATAATTACCTCGGGCATGCGAAGCAACATCGACAAACTATCAATTATCTCGGGTATAGGAAGCAACACCGTGATGAAGATCAGATGTCAGCGACCGACACCGAGATGAAATGCAAGCTAAATACTTAGGACTCTTCCGTCACAATACTTAGCTCCCGACCTCAAAGAGTTGAAGAACTCTAGAAGGTCAGGAGCTAGGGGCAATTGTGTGGGACGTTGCCTTAATAGCAAGATTATGCTAGTCTCGGTAACGGTACCGGCTTGGCCTGTCTCGATCTCGGTTTGCGGCTCGAAAATAGTGCCAAGATACATCCAGCTCGGCAATAGTGCCAGCTAGCACCGAGCTTGAGCTAGCTTCGGTAAAAGTACCAGCTAGACTCGCCTTGGTCTCAGTATTAGGCATCTCGACAACTGTGCCTGGATGCGCCCATGCTTGATCTCGGTATCATCTTCGGCTCGACCCGATCAACTGAGATGAGTACTGAGTCATAATTGCATTCCCATAAAACTATGGCTACGTTACAGAACATACCGACATATAAGATGGGCGCTGGATATAGATAAGGGGTTGTTCTTATCCGACGATCACATCCGCAATAATACGAGAAGTCAATGCACGATCCGATGGGACAGTACCTCCACCTACCTCCACTAAGAAAACATGGTATGGGCTGATAGGATAGTACCTTCACCTACCTCCACTTAGGGAGCGCTCGATGGGACTTCCGCCTATATATATACAAGGGTAAGATCCCAAAGAGGTACGTAACGCAACATGACTCAACATAAGCATGCACATAGTCCAAACCTTGCCTTTTTTCTCCACTCATTCATCCTTTGTTTAGTGACTGCACTAACATAGGCATTGGAGTGCCTTTGGCTGACTGCAGCTCGGGCCTCTAACCTCTATTTCCTTCCCTTTCAGGTCTTAGGCTTTCGATCTCTCCTCGAAAGAAGCTTAACAACAGTATTACAAGTTTCATACTCGCCTAATCAAGTTCGTAATATTTAGGCACTTACAATTATATAATAACAATTTGTAAGTATTAGGAGAGATTAAGAGAGAGATAGAGGAACAAAGCCTCCTCTTGGTGGAATCCTCTTCTACTTATCCCCTTTTGCAATGATATTTTTTCCTCTTTTGATTTCACATTCCTCTTTAACGATTAAGTTTTTCTGGATCTCTCCATATTTTATTATGTATATGACAGAGAATATGTATTGTGGCAAAAAATAACAAATATGAACAGCACCCGTTAATAAACAAGCAATGCTCACACATGGAAGATTCTATCTGTTCGTGAGTTGTAGAGGTTTCTAAAAGCGCTTTCATTGCCAAGCATATCATAATGGAAAAAGGAGATTCCAATCCATTCCATTTTTCTTAAATTAAATAAAACATAGTTGGAAATTTAGACTGTTAAGGCCCATTTAACTTCACTCTACTCCATTTTGGCCTATCCAAATAGGCCCAAGGTTGCAAACAGTTCGGGCTAGGAACGAAATCATGTTGGATGTGAATTGGGTCTATTTCAAGTTCTGGATCCAACTAAATAAAATTATTTTGTTAACAGATATGAGTCTGGATCATTGGATGAGAACATGCATGGATCTTATAGATAACAATAGCAGAACAAATCTTTCATTAGTTAAGATTTTAACCGTCATGCTTGATGCTTGTTAATTTGGTGCCCAAGTGCAGGCGGCGTTGCCTTTGAGGAGGAGCGTTAGGAGGAGGCTGTTGAGCCACCCCCAGTTCGAGAATGGCAGCCCGACGACGTCAACTAGACGTCGAGCGGGATCTTGAGTTTCGCTTCATTTTGTCTTGGGTTCTTTCGAATTTATTTTGGAATTGTATTGGCCTTTATTGGCCTCTTATGGAATGTAACAAAAATTAACTTACTTTGGTTAACCTTTAACTTGAATATGAAGGGAATGCTTTGTTATATTTCCTCCATTCAATACCTTGTCTGGATGTTATTACTTATGCATTTGAAAATATTATTCATGCTTTGTCTTGATTTGATTTACTACATGTTTCCGCAAACTTGAACGTATGAGTTAAATTTCCCTTGTCTCAGAATCCTCACCATGGAAACCTGTGGGAAATTTAGAATTAATTCCAAAATTAACCACATCGCGGGCCCGGGCCTTGGTCGGGGGTCGCGACACCATGTCCTTATCCACATCCCTATACAAACTAAAATGCCCTTTTGGTAATTGTCCAAATCCCTAACTCTAGAGCCCTAGCTAAAACCCTAATCCCAAAACCATAACTCTCTAACCCTAGCTAAAACCCTAATCCCAAAACCCTAGCTACTAGGAGAAAAAGGGGGCCACCTCCTACTATTGCTACTGCAATCTCTTAAGGAATCCTCTCTTGTTCATCCCTTCTTC
The DNA here is from genome assembly GCA_038049695.1 of Cinnamomum chago. Lineage (NCBI taxonomy): Eukaryota > Viridiplantae > Streptophyta > Magnoliopsida > Laurales > Lauraceae > Cinnamomum > Cinnamomum chago. The sequence goes on along the minus strand of CP142452.1, from coordinate 55,257,294 downwards.
TTCTTCTTCAAATCAAGGTAAACTCCTCTATCTCTTTCCCTAGTTCAATTTCCACTCAATTCCCTCTTTCTCTCTAGGATTTCCTTTCTCTTTAGATTTCCTTTCTAAGCCTTGGTTCTCTTGTGGATTGGGCATTAGGAGTTAAAGATTAGATTGATTTGGGGTGTGAGAAGGCCATTAGAGGTTTGGATAGCTTGAATTGCTTCTTCTTGCCATTTACCTTTGCAAATTCGGAGTTGAGGCAAGTGCAATATACTCACTTAGCATAGAATGGATGTTTACTATTTTTTTATTCTGAAATTTCATTTATATGATGTTAGGATGCTTAGATTTACCTATGATCTTGTTTATATGGGTTTTGGCCATTGATGGATGGGTTTCTTGCTCATTTGGATGTTCAATGGCCCAATGGTGATTGGATGGATGGTGATAGAAGTGTTTCTATTGTTTCAGATGTTCTTGTGATGAATGGGGAGCATGGAGGCTCATTTTTGCAGGTTTAGCCATGGAATGGCTTGGGGAAAAAGTTGCAGAAAACCCGAATTTCGGGGTGACAGTCAGCTGTCCGATCGATCGGGCACTCAGGTCTGATCGATCGGATAGAGAACGTTTCTCAATTAACTACAATCAGACGCAGTCCGATTGATCGGGCACTCAATTTGATCGATCAGACAGGGTCATTAACCGAATGGTGTTCAGGTCTGATCGATCGAACCTTCAGTCCGATCGATCAGATACACTGGGGAGTTTGAGGTCTGGAAACTGGCCTGTATTCTGCTTGATGAAGGAAACCTGTGTACCAGGTTGATCGACTGGCCACCTGATCGTCCGGGTATAAAGTCTAAGCCATATTTCATTGACCATCCAAATATTATTGTGGACCTATAATCTTGGAAGTTCTTGAATCTTTGGGGAAGTAGTGCTCCAATTTTTGCTACCTTGACGGTTTTCTTGATATTCAGAGTTTGGGTGTTACACTAAGTATGGTGTGTATAAGTGGGGGTGGTGGCCTAGTCCTGGTCTTAGGTACCGTAGGTCGAGTCAATGGGGTGGTATTGAGTCAGTTGGGGATGAGTCATCCACAATGGGGAAGATTTTGTCCAAAGGGGTAGGTTATGTGGTGGGGGAGGGGAGTGAGGCGAGGTTTTGGTTGGATGACTGGGTTGTTTCGTAGGGTTTTTAGAGTGGTGTCTAACAAGGAGTCTGCTATTAGTGAGTATTATGAGGTCAGGGATGATTGTACTTTGTGGGGGTGTGTCTTTTAGGAGAAGTCTTCATCGTTCGGAAGAGGTTCGATATGGGGAGTTATCGAGTCTTCTAAGGATTCTCGAATATGGGAATATTCCACATTTGGAGAATTCTTGACGAAAGCTTTCTACTTGGCTTTGGAAGGGACCCAACCTTCTAGAGCTGCATCTTCTCTTGTTTGGGTGGGTTTGGTTCCTCCTAGAGCAGAGGCCTTCTGTTGGTTAGCAATTGTTGAAAAGGTCTCTATGGCAGATAATTTGAGAAGAAGAGGGTTGACAACGATAAATATCTCAGATACTTGTATGATGTGCTGGATGAAGGAGGAGACATTTAACCATCTTTTTCTTCATTGTGAGGTTGCAACTAGTGTTTGGAGTCATTTCATTGCTAGGTGTAGCAATGCATGGTGTTTGCCTCAGTCATTGGCCGAAGTTGCTCAGTCTTGGTTCGGAGGGCATTTTGCTGGGTGTGGACGCATTCTTTGGAGGTTAGTTTTCTTTGCTATCTTGTGGTCTGTTTGAAAGGAAAGGAATGATAGGATTTTCAAGGGCGTTTCATCTTCTGCAGCTGAGTTGATTGCTAGTATCACCTTAAGAATTACAAAGTGGGCATTGCTTAGAAAGGAGTTCTCTAATTTTTCTCTTGCAGATATCCTTGTAAATTGGGAAAGTTGTATGGGTTGTGGCCCTACAAAGAGAAGTAGATCTATTTTTTGGTCTCCCCCACCTCTTAATGTCTTAAAGTTCAACGTTGATGGTGCTGCAAGGGGTAAGCCAAGGTCGGTAGGGATTGGAGCTGTCCTTCTAACAGTAAAGGTGAGGTTTTGTTCATGTTTTCTAAGCATGTTGGGATTTGTGAATCTAATGAAGCAGAAGTGTTAGCTATTTTAGAAGCTCTACGGTGTTTTTCAAGAATGTTTCGGGGCAACCTTATTGTAGAGTGTGACTCTTCCAACGCCATTGCTTGGGTGTCAAATCAGAAAGCAAATCTATGGAAATTCCAATTCCTCTTCAATGAAATTCGAGCTCTATCCCCTTCCATTAATGTGGTATTTCGTCATGAGCTTAGATCGGCTAACCACGTAGTAGATGTGCTTGCCAAACAGGGGATTGATAGGACTTCTCCTTGGGAGGGCATGGTTTTGTAATTGAGGTGTGAGAAGGGGTACAATTCTCTTGTACCTTGTTATTTACAATTCTCTTGTACCTTGTTATTCTTTCTTATTTTTCCTCTTTGTATTGTCTTTTCCTTTTAATGAGTTAGCTTGTTACCGGTAAAAAAAAAAAAAAAAAAACCTTACTTGACACTATTAGTATATTCTGGACTTTTGCATAGATACGGTGAATTGCTTTTAACTCACTAGTGGGCCAGGTTTTACTTCTAAGATTCAAGTGGTTCATATAATGGGCTATAATCCTATCCTTTTCTTTTTTTTTTTAGAAATAGTCCTATCCTATGTTGTATTGGATATTAGATCATAAATTTTTTATCACAATGGAAAACGGTCCAGCCATCAATGTAACCATATGTCCACAAATTGAAATGAATGAATAAATGTGAACATTTGTTATCTAGGTTAGGGTTCATCTAATGAATAGTATTGATCATCAAGCCTAGCTTGAAGATAATACTAGTTCATCCGATATAAAGATCAACGACCCACATCCAAAATGAGAACTCTTTCTAAATGAACAACTAGGATGTTGACTGTTACAAAATCAAAAGGAAAGATCTGCAAAATATTTTGCAATAAACTTAGTGTCGTAGATAAGTATCCTTCTCACCCAATGCTAAACCTAGCAAAGTGTCCCAATATAGTTAATCACTCAGTAACTATACACCCACACTAGCCATTACCACTTGCAACAGTTGTCATGATTAAGACAATCTCACCGTCCATCTTATTGGCATTGTTGTGATAGGAAACTTGTAGTGCACATAGTGTCTTGGTGGGTTTGGAGCATTGCAGGCACCTATTTACTATTGTTTCTGCATGCAGCCAAGCTCTTCACTCTTAAAAGCACCCAAGTCCAAAACAATTCTTTCTTGTGTCTTTCTTCCATTCCCTGGCCAAAAAAATGTTGTTTGAGTCACTTGAAAGTCTCACCACTTTTCTTTTCGATGAGATAGAACAAATAGTCCCCACGGCAGAGGAAATGGAAACATATAAAAGATCTACCTTAACTTCCAGAGGTGCTTGGAACCAGAACCAATCACCTCCTTTGGAGAAGAAAATACTACTATTATGTATGGAGAAGTGGCCGAAGAAGCAAAACCAATGGCCACCTCAGGAGAAATAAACAGCACAAGTACCCCCATCGGAGCTATGGTTGGTGAGACTATAGAACATCCCAGGGGAAGAACACCAACCTGACATTCCTTCATTGACATCTGCAGGGATTACTACTACATTGCCAGTGACAGGACCATCAAGGAAGGGCCCAAGAAATAACACAGAGGTATCAGAGAGGCCAGATTGGCTATCGGAAGGATAGAGTACGAACGTTAGGGAATGAGAAAATGGCACATTGGCCGGTGGAAGGGATCGGGTAATTTAGTCAATCGGCCCTTCTAAGTAACCACTTTAACCCCTCTTGTTTTACGAAATGTTCTTGTTATGGCATATTTTTATATCTTAATTATTTGATTTATTTGGATTTATTAGATTTAGATCACATATTTGTTGTTAGGCTTTGTTGTTAATCATTGTTTGATATGTTCACTTTTTAATACCGGTAGGTCGATAATGTTCGGCCCAACATAGCTCTAAGGCATGGTCTGTAGTCGGGCCATATTTTTTTCTTTCCAATTATTTTTCAATTCTTGTTCATGAGCAACACTAAAGCATTGTTGAAGAGGTGAAGGATGAAAGTTTTAAGGTAGAGTCTAGATAGGACCTGTCACGCCCCCGAACCGAAACCTCGGGGGCGGGAGATGGGATTAAGGTATAATTATATTTTACTTCTCCCAGGATCCGTGTGTGTGAAGACAACACCTTCTGAATATTTTGCGGAAGCATTTGTGGCGTTGCGACCCGAAGTCCGTGGCCATCGGATTCCGCGTCGCACTCAACCTTTAGCCCATAACTATTATATCAAGAATCATACCAGACTGGAGTAACCATCACAATAATTTACAGAGCTGACAGTAACAGGATATTACATTCCCAAATATATTCAAGTTACAATTATCAAAGTACATTAATTAAGAATCCCCAGAGAAGGCTAATAAAAGCCATACAACAATAAGCTATAAACTACTACCCAAATGTGACGTAGCTCCGATGTCAAGCTCAATGTCTACATTACATAGCCGACAAACTAACCTGCAAAGCATGGCTCTACAGCCAACAAAAGCACTCCACTCGGGGCGAAGAAATCTGAACCTGAGTACCAAAAGTAGTGGGTCAGACACGACGGTCTGGCAGGTGGATGAACAGAACACAATATAGCGAATAATAATACAAATGATAAATCATGCTATTTGCTTAAAATGCTGCATATAATTAAACGGGTGAAAACTCAGGAATCTCGGATAAAACATGTATTCTTTTCAAACATGGTAAAGACAGGGAGATCTAATAAAGCATATGTTCATTTACATCATCTATAAAAGCATAGATATTTGACAATCGGGTGTTCGTGGAAAACATGTATGAATATGGAAGTTTGGCAAAACCACGTTCATTTAAACATATTTCAAAGCATGGATCTTCAACAGATCGGGCATTCCTTTAAGACAGGTATAACATAGGGATCTGGCAAAACGCGTGTCATTTAAAACATATTCTTAAGCATGGATGTTAAATAGCTCGGGTAATCATTTGAAACAGGTATAAACATAGAAACCTGACAAAACACGTGTCATTTAAAACATATTTCAAAACAGGGATATTTAACAAATCGGGTATTCATTTGAAACCGATATAAACATAGTGACCTGGCAGAACAAGTGTCATTTAAAACAAAGCACGAATGTTTAGCAATCCGGGTATTCACTTAAAACATGTATAAACATCGGGATCTAACAAAACGAGTGTCATTTAAAACGCATTCCAAAGCATGGACATTTAATAACTCGGGTATTCATTTTAAAACATGTGTAATCATATAACTCTAGCAAAACCATCGATTGTTAGAACCATATGTAAAAGCACGGGTATTCACCCAACCGGCATTCATGTAAAACATGTACGTGTGCAAAGGACATAAAACAATATAATAGTGACTGAATTTACAATAGAGAGCATTAACACTTATCTAAATAAGAACTTTCATAAAAGCAATGAATCATTTATCTGAAAACAAGTAAGCAATATAAACCATGTCGGGTGTCCAAGGAATCGGGAACTGGCAAGATGGCAATCACAAGAAGCTAAGTCCTCTATCACCGAAGTGACAAGAGCGGGACGTTGGTCTCAGTCACACAAGGTGAGGAGACTCAACGTAAATCATATATACAGTAATAAATATACGGGAACGGGAACGGGACCATGGTAGCGAACCGGGTATCGGGACGGGACCACGGCAATAACCGGGTATCGGGATCCAAACTGCAGCTGGCGGGACGGGAGAGGGATTTCCAAGTCGGTGGATCAAACCGACAAGGTATCCAAGCTTAGTGATGCCGACTCATAGGTCAAAACCAATCGAGACATATGCAAGTAAATCAAGTACAGTAAATAAACGGGTAAAACGGGGGTGCTCAAGGGCACACTGTCACTTCATATCGGGCAATACATTTCGGGACAAATAACTGTTACTAGTGTAACTTCAATGCTTTTGGGGAAACAAGTAAATCAAGTACAATAATTAAACGGGTAAAACGGGGTGCTCAAGGGCGCACTTTCATATCATGTGATGCAAATCTCGGGAAATGAGGAAATATAATGCACTATACCATTTCGGGAAGAATATTGATTGCAAGATCTATTTAAGTGAATAGGGGTCCCGTATGTCGATTATAATAATTACTTGGTACTCCTTGAGTTTAATGACATTCCGGGCTCCTTATGCACTTTTACTACTTTAAAATCTTAACATGAGCTTATGGGTAGTACTAGATGTTACAATAGCAAGAATCAAGATTATAAACGGTCCATCATAGGCATGACATTAATCCGGAAACATCGAGCAACCTACTCAGTCCTCGAAAGGAATAGAATTAGCGATAACCAAGGAAATAGACTTGTGTTTAGATATAAAGAAGATATCGCGTCGTTCCATCCCGTTCAAGATTGAAATGGATTAACCTCAATGTCACCGAACCCACCGTGAGGAGTGTCGGCTCAAGACATCCTCACTCATAGGCCAAACAGTCCAAAAAGGGTAAGGGTCCCACCTAAAACCAAGGATTAGTGTCTAGATCATCACCATTCTTTCCTTTTAGTTCCCTAGTCTTAGGGACCTTAGATTAGGGTACAATTGGTCTTAACACTAAGGTATACACCTCTAGGACTCATAGAAAGCCCAAAGGTTTCAAAAAAAAAACACAATATCAAATTTCACTGGACTCAAACTGAGTCCTCCGATCGATCGGTCCGAAGGGCCGATCGATCGGTCGAAATTTCTGTACCAGAAATGTACAGGGTCCGATCGATCGGCCCAAAAAGGCTTACAGTTACTGACAGTCCGATCGATCGGACCTGGGTACAGCAGGTCCGGGAAAGCTGATTTTTCTTCCTCTTTTTCCTTTCCTCCCAACATATAATCAACCACAAAGAACCATAAACAAGATGGTTTAAATACATGTTTCCAAGACAATAACATGAGCTAAAGAGCTCCTCATTTCAAGTTCCTCTCTTTCCATTCTTTCCATTCTTTCCATTCACAATTAATAACAAGGTGGAGAAAACTCATTCATGTGAAATCATTTGAAATCTTGACACTATGATACATACATTTCCAAGAGATTAACAAGGGAGAAATAACTCATCAATAAGCACATCTTGAAATCAATATTAATCATATTAAAGACAACTATTAAAATCACCAAAACCATCAATGAATCAAGATTTTCTCACAAAACATGTTAATAATCAAAACAATCCATTCATCCACTTGCCTTTGACTCTAATCAAGCAAATCAAGCTCCTAATCACCTCTAGGCTCAAGATCCACAATCTCTACAAAAACCCCCAAAACAACCCTAAAATGGGTTAAACAATGAAATGACAATGAAACTTTCCAATAATCAAGGTGGAGCTTCTCTAAGGCTAGAAGATTACAAATCTAGAAGATGGGAAGAATCACTTACTTGGATGACTTTCAAATGAGAAGAACAAGCTCAAGGAAGGTCTCAATGTTGATGGATTTCTCCAAAAATGCTATCAAGATGAAGCTTGCAAGGAGAGGAAGAGATTGATGATCTCCATTTCTAGTTTGGTGCAAGATTGGTGTGGCTTGGAGATGAAGAAGCAAGAAGAAGAAGAAGTTGCACAATGGAAAACCCTAGGCTCAGCTGGAACAATGGTGAATGGAGTGAATGAAGGAGAAGGGTCTCCTTTTATAAGCAAGTGAGAATGGGTCCCACAACTTAAAGAACTTGGGTGGCTGAAATCATCTAATTCGGGACCTCGGATGGATTCGACGAAGAAGGAAGAAATGATCGTCGAAATATCTAGTTTCCAAAAAGTATATGTTTCACGGATTTCGAGAATATCAAGTTTTGGGTACAGATTTGGTGTGCAATGACTGTTTTGCCCTCAAGGCCAAGAAATCGGTTTTTGGGTTCTCAAATGGATACGAGATCAACATGAAAGTTGTAGGATTCCTCAAGATGAATGCAACGGGCCAAAAACACGATACGAAACTGTAAGACCCCGACCCGAGTGAACCCGATTAGTGCTAATTAAGTTACGTGTTAGTGCTAAGCTTGATTAGTGTTTCTGGTTAAGTTGGGTTTGGATTAACTTTGATTATGGTTTCGGGCTAATTCGATTGTCTTGATTTGCTTTGGTAGCTTGTGGGGCCCTTTGGGGGTTCCCTTTTCGGCTTTGTATTTTCTCGAGGAATTTCCCGATTTGTTGCGAATTGTGTTTTTGGCCCGTTGCATTCATCTTGTGGATTCCAACAACTTTCATGTTGATCCCGTTCTCGTTTGAGATCACGAAACCCGAATTCTTGGCCTTGAGGGCAAAACAGTCTTTACACACCAAATCTGTACCAAAACTCATTATTCTCGAAACCCGCGAAACATGTACTTTTTGGAAACTAGATATTTCGACGAACATTTCTTCCTTCTTCGTCGAATCATCCGAGGTCCCGAATTAGATGATTTCAGTCCATTTAGCTTCTTAAGTTGTGGGACCCAAGCTCCTCATTGTTAACAAAAGAGAACCCACCTCTTCTTTCTCATTCACTGTCCATTGTTCCAGCACAACTGAACCTAGGGTTCTTGTGGTTTTCTTCTTCTCCTTGCTTCTTCATCTCCAAGCCTCACCAATAGTCCACCAACCAAGCAATGAAGGTCATCTTCTCCTTCCTCATTTTGCAAGCATTCCATTGATACCGTTTTTGGAGGAACCCATCAATCTAGAGATCTTCTTTGAACTAGTCCTCTTCATTTGAAGACCATCCAAGTAAGTGATTCTTCCCATCTCCTAGATTAGTGTTCCTCTAGCCTTTGAGAAGCTACATTTGCATTATTGTTGGTTTGTTCATTGTCATTCCTTGTGTAACCCATTTTAGGGTTGTTTTGGGATTTTTGATGTGTAGCTTGGCTTTGAGCAATAGAGGTGATAAAAGGCTTGTTTTCAACTAGCTTGGAATAGAGGCAAGTGAATGTTGGATGTTTTTAATTTTGAAATGATTTGGTGTAGTCTTTATGGATTTTCCATACTTTCATTTAATGAGGTTTGTTTGAAATAAATGCTCATAATGTATATTGATAGTTTCATTCAATGTTTTATAAACATGTTGGTACAGCATTTATTGTTCTTGTGATAGCTTAGATGAATGTTTGTGAAATGGTTTACTTCTCTTTTATTTGCATTGGACTTGACATGGAAGAAGTGATGGAGAGAACTCTTAATGAGGATTTGGAGAAGTATAAAGAGATGCATTGGAGGAACTATTAGCTCAATGTTATTGTAAGGACCTTGTGGATGTGAGGAAGATGGTTTTGAGGAGGAAAATGACTCAAAACTGAACTCAGTGAGCATTTTCGTAACTGGCGGTCAGCTCACGGTTAGCAAGCGGCTAACCGCCGAATGCATCGGCGGCTAACCGCAAGCTAACCGCGCACCGCGGTGACTTTTCCAGAGAGCATCATTTCCACCTGGAAACGCGGTCAGCCTCACGGTTAGCCAGCGGCTAACCGCCGAACCCATCGGCGGCTAACCGCCAGCCAACCGCACAATCACGGTTCCTTTTCCCGAGAGCATCAGAATTCTCACCTGAAATTCGGTCAGCTCCACGGTTACCCAGCGGCTAACCGCCGAATGCATCGGCGGCTAACCGCCAGCTGACCGCCAGCTGACCGAAATTTCCCAGATTTCGAAAAGCTCCCCGCTCGAACGAACTCTCCGGTTCGTTCGAGCGTTGAGCTTTGTCAATCGAAAGGGATTCACTAGGCATTGTTGATGCCATCCGAGAAAGAAACCATATCACAAAGATGTCATCCGAAACTTTGAAAAATCATAAAAGTGAATAAGGAGCCCGGAATGTCTTCAAACTCACGGAGTACCAAGTAAGGACTATAATAGACATACGGGACCCCTATTCACTTAAATAGATTTTGAAATTAGTATTTTACCCGAAATGTGTTATAACTCGTTATTTCACCTCGTTTCCAAGACTTGTATTACATGACTTGTTTTCCCGAAAGCATTGGAGTTACATTAGTAACAGTTCAATTCCGTTTTTCCCAAGACAGCCCATTTTAAAATGGTCTGGTCATAACTTTCAACCTGACTTCATCCAAGAGGTTCTCCATGTTGGAGCAAGAGGAGCATCCCCCTGACCCAAATCCCAACCCTCCCAATCCCCAAGCCTTCCCCCTCCCGAGTCCACCCCCCCAAATCTCTCCAGTTCCAATTTCGCAGGATTTTCCTCTTGTCTCCCAACCATCCAGCATCGTTGCCAAATCCCTAAGGGGAACAGAGGCCTTTCTGTCTAACCCCCAGGATCCAGCCTCCATTTCCAAGCTTCCTTTTGTTAACCCCAGGGCTTCCCCAAACCCCCTTTCTCCCCAGTTCTCCAATCCCATTTCCTCCACAGCGGGCAAGCCTCTGCACTCCCCGCTGTCTTCATGGGACCCGGTGCAGCTCCAGTTGCTCCAGAACCACCTGGATAGCCTCCTCAAATCCCATAAAGGGCTTCCCCCCAGGCCTACTCCCCTGGCCACTAATCCCCCCAAAACCTTTGCTAGCTGTCTCGCCCCCTGGTCTTCCCTCCTCCCCCAGCGATTCCCCCAGCGGAATGGATCGAAGGAAAGCTAACAGTCAGGATTCCTCAGCAGATGGTCTCCTCCAGCAAAGAGTCATTTTCCTTCTCAGCCATTGGGAAATTTGTGGGCAGAAGACCTTCCCTGGAAGAGCTGGAGAAATGGGTTTCTTCTTCTTGGCATCTCTCCAGACCCTGCCTGGTGTCTCTCACAGAGAAAGGTAACTTTATCTTTAGATTTAATTCCCAGGAAGATAGGGATGGGCAGATCTGTCATAGTCCCCTCCAGATGGGTAGTAAGAAGCTTCTCCTTCGCCCCTGGTCCCCAGGTCAGGATGAAAGCTCGTGGCCTGCGATTACCCCTGTGTGGATTCGTCTTAAGGGTCTTCCTTATCACTGCTGGAGCAGTGACATCCTGCTCTCAATAGCAGCCTCTATAGGAAAGCCTCTGTGTTTAGATGACACTACAGCCAAGCAGAGAATGCTGAGTTTTGCCAGAGTTCAGGTCCTCTTGGATGCAGCTAAGCCTGGTCCTTCCCACCTGTCAGTAGATCTGGGTGGGGATGAGACAGTCGAAGTTGCAGTGCAGTATGAGCGGATTCCTTGCGCTGAATGTCTCTCAGCTGGTCACCTCTCCGAAAAGTGCCCCTTCAAAGAGAAGCCTGGTTTGCTGAAGACTCCCACCCAAGCAGCTCGATTGATCACCCCCCCTCCTGCAGCTATTCACCCTCCATTAGCAGACAACCCACAAGACTCCCTCCCTCCTTTGGTTGATCCTATCTTGTTGGTCCCTGGCTCCTCAGTCCAGCCTAGTGAGTCTACTTCGCCCTCCACAACCCCCCCTGAGTCCCTCCTTGAGTCCCTCCCTGACAGGCCTGGAGGGTCCTGACACTCTTTTGACTGGGCGTCCTGAGATTTTAGCCTCTGGAATAGGGGACAAACTCCCAGCTCCGGAATTAGAGTGTTCCAACCCTTTCTCTATCCTTGAGCAGGAATCTGTAGTCCCCTTAGCTGCTCCCTCCTCTCAGTCCTCCCAACCCAGGCAGGTTGCTCTTGCTCACAGGGATGGTCTGGAGACTGTTACAGTGAGTCCCAACCTAGAGCCCCATACTCCCAATACCCCCCAGTTAAACACTACCCAATCTGTTGCTTTGGTAGTTGACCTTTCCCCGTATAAAGTTAAACCCAAATCAAACAGAAAAGCAAAGCTCAGAAGAGCTGCTTCTTCTGGCCCAAAAACTAGGAGTTCTGCAGGCCCTCCCCTTCCCAAGTTTAATTATGTTTAAGGCCCTGTTTTGGAACTGTAGGGGGATCTGTAACACCCCTACAATTACAATTCTCCTCCATTTATTAGCCGTCCATTCTCCTGATCTTATTTTTCTCTCTGAACCTAAGGCCAACCTGGACTCCTTTCTAGCCAAAAGCTCCCTCTCTCCTGACCAGTTCCTTACTTTTTCAAATCCTGATAACTCCCTTTGGTGCCTCTGTAACCTTAACTCTAAATTCTCTTTCTCCTTTCTTGATTCTTCCTCTCAGCACATTTCTCTTTTAATTGCTGGCCTTTCCCTTCCCTCCTCCTGTATTATTACAGGGGTGTATGGGTCCACTGACTACAGGCTTAGGCGGAATCTCTGGACCTATTTAGTTAATTGCTCCTCTACAGCGCTTCCTTGGAGTGTGATAGGAGATTTTAATGCCATTCTCCTAGCCAAAGAAAAATTTAGTACCCGTCCCCCCTCTTCCACCTCAGTTAAAGACTTCCATGATATGGCTCTGGCTGCAGGCCTCCAAGACCTTGGTTTCAAAGGGAATATATTTACCTGGGCAAATAATAGACAAGGGCAGGCTTTTGTTGCTGCCAGGCTGGACAGGGTTTTCTCTAATTCAAATTGGCTGGACTCTTTTGATGATCCTATAGTTCACCATCTCCCAAGACTAGCCTCCGATCATAGCCCCATTCTCCTGTCCCATAGGAAAAATCTTTCTTTCAAAAATATTCCTTTTAAGTTTGAAGAAAAATGGCTGTCTCATGATTCCTTTAGAGGATTGGTAGAATCCAGCTGGGCTACCCCCATTAGTGGGACCCCTCAATTTATTCTAGCTCAAAAGCTCAAGTATCTTAAGCTCAACCTCAAGGTCTGGAACAAGGAGGTCTTTGGTCAATTGAAGTCCAAGATCTTGGAAGCAGAGCAACTGGTCTTGGCAAGGCAATCAGCCTTTGAAGCTCAGCCCAGTGACTCCCTTCTCCAAGACTTGAACCTGGCAAAATCTGATCTTCATAATTGGCTTAATGCTGAAGCTGTCCACTGGAAGCAGAGGGCCAAAATGAATTGGCTTCAGGATGGAGACAGGAATACGAAGTTCTTTCACCTCTCAGCGAAAGCCAAGGGCATCCGCAAAAGCATTGATAGGATCTTGGTGGATGGTAACTTAATAGAGGAAGAAGGGCAAATCAGAGCTCAAGCCTCCTCTTTCTTCTCAAATCTCTTCCAAGCTTCTCCAGTGTCCCCGAACGAAGCTCTCTTTGATCTGGAAGGCCCCTCTGTCTCGGAAGAGCAAAATAAGTTCCTTACTTCTATTCCCTCTCCTACTGAAATAAAAGAGGCAGTTTTCAAGCTCAAAAGGAGTAGCTCCCCCGGCCCTGATGGTTTCTCAGGGGCTTTCTTTACAAGTTGCTGGCAGATTGTGGGTAGGGAGGTTGTTGGGGCAGTCACCCACTTCTTCTCCTCTGGTCACATTTTGAGAGAGTCAAATGCCTTTTTCCTCTCCCTAATCCCAAAGAAGCCCTCCCCAGAGACTTTCTCCGACTTCCGCCCTATCAGTCTTCTAAATTTTGTCTACAAAATTATCTCTAAGATCCTAGCTACCAGACTCTCCACCATTCTTCCCTTTCTCATTTCCAATCATCAAGGAGCTTTTGTGAAAGGGAGGTCCATTCATCATCATGTGGCCCTAGCCCAAGAGTTAATTCAAAAGCTCAATTCGAAAACCAGAGGAGGGTCGGTTTGCCTGAAGATGGACATCTCCAAGGCTTTTGACAAGTTGCAGTGGAGCTTCCTTCTCAGGGCCCTGCAGTTTTTCAAATTCTCTCCTGCCTGGATAAACTGGATTAAAGATCTGATAAGCTCCACCAAAGGATCAGTCCTGATTAATGGCAGTCCTTGTGGCTTTTTCAGCTCTTCCTGTGGCCTTCGACAGGGAGATCCGCTATCCCCCTACCTTTTCATTTTAGCTGAGGAGATTCTTAGTCTGCAGCTTGAAGGCCTTCATAAATCAGGAGCTATTGAACCTATTTCCTCGATTCCCTCCACCCCCTGCCACCTCTTCTATGCGGACGATATCCTGGTCTTCATCAGAGCATACAAGCGCAGTCTGAGGAGTGTTAAAGAGCTCTTTGCCTCATACCAAGACTCTTCTGGTCAGTTTTTCAACCTTCAGAAGAGTCATCTTTTTGTGGGTAAGCGTCCTTCCAGGAGGGCCCATCTGGCATCAGATTATCTCAGCATTCCTAGGGCTTCTCTTCCCTCTACCTATCTGGGAGTTCCCATCTTCTTTGGAGCATCCAGGCACTCCTATTTTAATAAGACCCTGGATTCCATCAGGTCGAGGTTAGCTGGCTGGAAATCTAAATGTCTATCCTTTGCTGGTAGACTAATTCTAGTCAAGCACGTGCTTTCTGCAATCCCCCTCCATATCTCTCTTGCAGTTCCTTTCCCCAGTAAATCCTGTCTCCAGGTGGAGCGCCTAATGCGTAATTTTCTTTGGGCTGCCAGCTCAGAAAATCCCAGTAGCCAAGTGAATTGGGGGCAGGTCTGCTTACCGAAAGCTGAAGGTGGCCTTGGTCTGCGCAGAGTCAAGGACCTCAATGATGCTTGCTTGTTGAAGCTAGGCTGGTCAGCAGCTACCTCCTTCTCCCTGTGGGCTTCTTGGTTCAGAGTAAATTACTTTAAAAGCTACTCAATTTGGTCCCCTCGTTCCAAAAGAGGAGGTTCCTGTATTTGGAAGAGGATCAGGTCCCTGGCTTATCATCTTCAGAGTGGCAGCTCGTGGAAGGTTGGCAATGGGCATTCGATTAGTTTATGGTTTGATAATTGGTTGGGTAAGGGATCAGTTGCCTCTAATTTTCCTCATCTTCTCTTCTCAGACCTGGACCTTCTGGCAGACATCTTGCAAGACTCTTCCTGGAGAGTTCCTCCCCATCTTCCTACTGAGGTCTACAATTTTCTTCTTCATTCAACCAGTCATCTCCCTTTGAGTGGTTCAGAGGTTTCAGATTCTCTGCTCTGGAAAGGTGGGCCGGCTGGTAGTCTCTCTCTCAAAGAAGTCTGGAATCATATAAGGCCCAGTCATGCAGAGGTGCCCTGGGCCAGTCTAGTCTGGAATAAGAAGATGAATCCCAGGCTCGCTTGTTTCAGTTGGCGCCTCCTTCTTAGGAGAACTCCCACAGACAGTAGGGCCAAGCAAAGAGGTTGGGTAATGGCCTCAAGATGCTTTCTCTGCCTTAGTCATGAAGAAGATGACATCCACCTCTTCTTCCTCTGCCCGTTGGCTCGTCAGCTGTGGACTTGGATTCTCAGCCTCGGCGGTCTTTTCCTCCCCCTCCCTATGTCAGTGCCTGCTGTCTGGTTCTCCCTCTCCCAAGGTGTTGATGTTCAAGGTAGGAAAGAAGCTGCGGTTATTTTCTTCCAAGCTATCTCCTCCCTCTGGTCTCTCAGAAATGATGCAAAGCACAGCAACCTGAAGCCCTCTCTGACTAGAGCAAAGCTCCTATTTATGGACCGGCTGAGAGGTCTCCCCAGCTCTGCCCCAGGTTCTGCTAGCTCTCCTCCTCATCCTGTTCTTAGAGGACTGGGTCAGTTCTGAATTCTGCTCTGTCCCGGTTTTCTCTTTGCTTTTAGCTGGGTTCCAGGGGTGCTCCTCTCTGTTTTGCTGCTGGAGTAGTCCTCTCTTTGTGGTTGCAGCTCTGCCTCAGGTTCCCTCAGTAAAAAAGGTCTCCTGCTGCTTCTTCTGGGTTGTGCTGGGTGCGCTGTGCTGCTGGCAGTCTTGCTCGTCTGCTCCTGCTGCTCTGCTGGTTGTCTTGTTTGTCTGGTTGGGTTAGCCTTGGTGGTCCTTGCTGGGCTGGTTGCTTCTGCTTTCCTGTTGTGGGTGGCAGGTGTTCTTCTCTGCTGCTGGTCAGAGCAGGTCTCGGCAGTCCTTTTGGCCGAGGGGCCTGTGCTTGAGCTGGCTGGGTTTCAGGGGAATTCCTCCTCCTTCGGCTGCTGCCTGCTTTCTGTGCAGTCCTCTCTTTGCTGCTGGTTGGTTCTGTCTTTGCTGTTGCCTTAGCTGTTGGGTGCTCTCTGTTTTGGTGCTCTGGGGTGATGTGCTTTGTCTCTCTTTTTGTTGGGTTGCCTTAGCTTCTCTTGCTTTGGTCTTTTTGTTTTGGTTTCCTTCCTGTTGCTGGGTTGTTTCTTCTCTGGCTGTTATTTTTTTGTTGTATTCTTTTTCCTCCTGTCCCCGGGGCTTTGCCCGGCTTCTTTCGCTTAATTCCAATTTACCAATTAGCGAAAAAAAAAACATTAGTAACAGTTAATTGTCCCGAAATGCATTGCCCGACATGAAATGATAGTGTGCCCTTGAGCACCCCGTTTTACCCGTTTATCTACTGTACTTGATTTACTTGCATATGTCTCGATTGGTTTTATCCTATGAGTCGGCATCACTAAGCTTGGATACCATGTCAGTCTGATCCACTGACTTGGAAATCCCTCTCCCGTCCCGCCAGCTGCAGTTTGGATCCCGATACCCGGTCATTACCGTGGTCCCGTCCCGATACCCGGTTAGCTACCGTGGTCCCGTTCCCGTATTATTATATTGTATATATGTATACGTTGTTTCTCCTCACCTTGTGTGACTGAGATCAACGTCCCGTGATACTGTTGTCACTTTAGTGACAGAGGACTTAGCTTTATGTGATTGCCACCTTGTTATTCCCGATTCCTTGGTTACCTCATATGTTTTATCTTGTTTACTTGTTTTATAGCAAATGATTTATCTGTTTTATGAGAGTTCTTGCTTAAACAGATTTATATGCTTTTCAAGGTATTTCCTCTATTATATGTTGTTGTATCCTTGCTTTCTCTTGCCAGACCGTCGTGTCTGATCCTTTGCTTTGGTACTCAGGTCCCGTTGCCGGCTTCCTTGAGGAGGAGCCAGAGGAGGCGGTAGGAGAGCCGCAACCTCTAGTTGAGTGGCGTGCTGACGATGTCATGTAGACATCGGGTTGCTACGAGAGACGCACATTTTGGGAGCTATACTTTAACCATTCTTTTGGGTTATTATTTTGTTTATATTGGCCTTTGTTGGCCTCTAATTTTGGGGATGTAACTAAATGTTATTTGTTTAACTTTAACAATTTGGGAAACTTGCTTTATATATCATTGCTCATTCTGATACAGTTTGATATTGATGTTAATGCTTGCATGACTAGAGATAGTCTACTATTTGATTTGCTACACGCTTCCGCACTCAAAAGAAATGTTCATGCAAGGTTGTGATATCCTCACCGCGGACACCTGTGGGAAATTAAGTAGGTTGTATTTTGAGGATGTAGATAATCATCCTCATCAATCATCATCCACTTCATATTAGTCCCGATCCCGGATCTCTCGGTCCGGGGTCGCAACAGAAACAAATCGGGAAAATCTCACAAGAAAAGCAAAGCCGAAAAGGGAACCCCCAAAGGGCCCCACAAGCTACCAAAGCACTCAAAAGCCCAATACTAGAAGAAAAACCATTCTAGCTCACAAACTCAACCCAACAAATACTAATCCCACTAGGAGAAACTAATCCACAAATAAAACGACACTAATCCAAGAGATTAGGGGTCGGGTTCTCACAGGACCTTAACTTTCTTTGGATTCAAATTAGTAGAATAATGTCTAGCTATTAGTTTTTCATTTAATATTGATTCAATTATTATTAAGAAGATATCACTTATTGTAATTTTAGTGTTTTCATGTAGATTGGACATGTGTGCTCAGGTGTGCTTTCGCCTAAGACTACACCTCACGACGCACCATCACACCTATTATGCATTGAAGAAAGTGAGGAATGAAAGTCATGGGATCCTAACCCTAGAGGGGTGGGGTGGGGGGCGGGGGGGGGGGGGGGGGTGAATAGGGTGTGCTACAAATATGACCAATTTAGACCAAATTTAAATTCTTAACATAAACTAGTCACATGTGATGATTAATCAAACAATATGCGGAAGCTAATATAAACAATCACCACAAAAGCAAGCACCACAACACAAAGGTTTATAGTGGTTCGGCCTCAATGCCTACGTCCACTACCGGCTTGTGATCCAATCACCCCATCGGATTTCCACTATTTATGCTTTTTACTAGGCTAAGCAATAACCCTTACAATGTTGTTTTTCTAGGCTAAACAACAATCTCTCAATGTGCTTTTCTAGGCTAAGTAATAACCTTTACAGGATGCTTTTCTAGGCTAAGAAATAACCTTTACACAATGCTTTTCTTAGGCTAAGCAATAACCTTTACAAAATGAAGATTTCTCTAAGAAAGTGTCTTCACAAAAGAACACTCTAAGAGATACAATTTAAGCACAATTGAAATTGCCTCTTAAATAGGCTAATATGAAAGTTTAAAACAAACTCACACAAACACTATATGAATGCAAAGATGTATGCTCATGATGTGTGTGTGTGATAACTTCAATCAAGTTAAAAACAAAGCTCAATTAATATATTGCTTAAATCAATTCAAAGTTAAAAGCTCATAAAGTTTTGATTGAAGTCTAAAGCAAATCACATGTATGAAAATCAACTTGTTAATGACATGAAAGTCAAGAGCTTCACAAGTTGTATGAAAATGACTAACTTAGAACATGTGATGCATGTGCAATGTTGTTTTAAAATAAAAAAAAATTTGACTAAGGTTTAAATGAATGAAAACAACAAATAATGTGTCAACCAAGTAAATGAATCATGCTAGAAAGGAAATCAAAGTTTTAGGCTAAGCATGATTAAGGAAGATTTTAAAACAACTTGGATTGAAAACAAAGTGAAGAATCCAATCTTAATTAGATTAAAGATTAAGAGAAGAATGGATTCAACACATCATAGTTATCATGCTAAAAATCATTTACCAATAATTAGAACAAAGCATATAACCTATGATTAAGAGAGGTAGAGCTTACTTAGAGATTTAACTTCATTAATCCAAGCTTTAGCTCTCCAAATGATCCTTTGGTCTCTCTTAGTTCATCCCCTTTTCTTTGTCTCAAAGCCCCTAAAAAAGGTCTTCAAAATCTCTAACTTTTTAAAAGGAATGAACTTCAATTTGTACCCAAAAAGTGGGTTCCTGCGAGTGCTCGATCGACCTGGCTATAAACGGTCTAAAAATGACCGTTGGAAGAGTCAACGGCTCTTTGCCCCAGTCGACCTGCAAAGTGTGGCCGGTTGACCGGGTCCCCTGGGCCAGTCGACCACCTGGGACCAAAATTCCCAAAAATCTCACATTTCAAAGTTTTTCTTGAGGGAACTTTTTGGGCCATTAAATCAAGCTTGAATAGCTTGTTTTAAATCAAACTAAGATGTTTAAAAACATGAAATACAAAAAGCCTAAAATGATTTAAAACTTTAAAACCAATGGCTTGCTTGATTTCTGAAAACTCTTTTCAAATTAATTGCATCCAAGTTTAAAAACCAAAACATGCATAAATCAATACTATTACAAATCTTAAAAGCAATGCATGTAAAAATCACGATTTCAAGTTTATCTAAATCAATGCATAAGTGTGTAAATCAAATGATGCTTGAATGTTAATGCATCCATCAAATTGCAATATACAAAATTTCTAACAATCTCCCCCTTTGCAATTTGATGGCAACTTACTTATCATTGAATTAACACACCAAGTCTTCAGCTCCCCCTAAGCTGGACAAGTCTTGAAATCTTCTTGGATGCTCCTCCTCTTAGCTTGGGCTCTTGGGCTCTTTTCTTCAATCTTCTTGATGCTTGGTGCTTGATCATTCTTCAATCTTTTTTTCTTTAGCCAAGCATCTTCTTTAGCTTCCAAGCTTTCTTTCTTCTATTAGCTCTCCCCCTTTGACCATGCCTCTCTCTCCCTTTGGCAAGGAAGCATTCTCTCCCCCTGTAGAAGATCATACAAAATCTCCCCTTAGGAAGCTTGGACATTCTCTTCACCCTTTTGAGAACTTGAATGCTCTCTTCCCCTTTGACATTAAATTGCAAAGGTACCTACACACATGAAACAAGGAAAATACCTATTAGAAGCACCTGTTAACAAAAGAACTCGAAAATGAAATACATAACAGGTTATCATGTATGGAAGTAGTCTCTAAGGGTCCAAAGGCAATTCAAGGGTCAATTTGATCAAAACTAATACTTCCTATGAAGGTTTACACTCCCCCTCAATCCATTCTCTCCTTTTTGTCAAACTTTTGACAAAGATATAACTATTTGGTTCAAGAAGAAGATGGTTTTACCAATTGAGGGTCAACTTCAAGAGAAGGATTAGATTCATTTAACTATTAAGCTCAATATGATCAAATTACCAAAAGAAAGCAAGGTCAAGGCGAAAAGCGATCATGGATACCAATTGGCAAAGACAAAGAATACCAATTGAGATTCAAAGATAAGTCTATTAAAACAATCACTCTAAAATGGAGTTGTAAAGAATATAACTTATTAAGCTAAATCCAAATTAGAGCTATCCATGATATATGGGGTTTACTAAACATAGCATCAATCAATTTAACTATGAAAATCATATGCTATGAAAGTCTTGAAATCATTTCATTCAATCAATAAATATGACTATTAATGTGCAAGATGAGTGAAATGAAATTCAAGCATGAAGCCAACCTCAACTAATAACCAACCAATATTATGAACACATAAACATGGTGGTCATGAGATATACCTATATGAGCAAGAGAGGTGGCAAACATGAAAATTATGATGCTAATGGAGTGTGATATGGAACAAATATTTTACAATTAAGTTCAATCCAATGTACACAAGATTTATCACATTCACAAGAAATGACATCAATTGGATATGAAATCAATGGAAAATTATACCAAAAGAAACCAATTGAATATGACAACATGATTAAAAGCAAGGATGTGACAAACACAAAATTCCATCAAGCATCATAAACGG
The DNA here is from genome assembly GCA_038049695.1 of Cinnamomum chago. NCBI lineage: Eukaryota > Viridiplantae > Streptophyta > Magnoliopsida > Laurales > Lauraceae > Cinnamomum > Cinnamomum chago. Next base: position 55,236,473 of record CP142452.1, on the reverse strand, counting down.
ATATTCATCACTTTAAATGATATAACTATTGAGCATAGTGATGAACAAGATAAATTACAATGCAAAAGGATATAATCTTGGAAATGCATACAATTTTCAAAGTGTCAAAATCATATGAATTCAACATCTAAGATATCCATCAAACATATAGAAATATGAGGAATGGATTTCAGAGAGTTTCATATGATCAAGATCACTACTATGAAGTTGAAACATGTATAAGGAAGATATCACTTAGAGAATACACATGAATCAACATCATAACCATCCAAAAAGAAATGACTAGAAGGCATAGATGATGGGTTTGTGTTCTAATATGGTTTCTACAAATATAACTAATATCACAACCATACAAGGAACCAATAGACATTTGCATATAAAAAGAATGTAAACAAATAAGCAAGGATGCAAACAACATTCATTTCCATTTCTAAGATAATGTAACAAAAAGAAAAAGGAAATGAGAATCATGGAACATGCTTTGATGATTATAACTAATGATGTTTTAGAGCATTTCCATTCAAACAATCTTCAAATCATTTTGATAAACAAAATCCAACAATGAGCATAAAAATAATGATTTTGAAGAACAATTTTCAACATTGTATTTGAAAAGATATAAATTAAATGAAACACATACAAGTTGATTTTTCAAAACAATGATTTTCCATATAAAAGTATTACTTAGAAATCCATGGAAAAACTTAAATTGATTCAAATCATTTGTTCAAATAATCTTACTATGACATCTACACAAATGATTTTGCAACAACAATTGATCAATAATCTAGCTATGAAAGCTTTTGAAATCACAATCAATTGATCATGTATAGAAATGCAATGCAAGTCATATAACTAAATGTGTGCAAAAAGCAAATCTAACATGATGAAATTATAATCAAATGATTTTGAAAACCATGACATGTGACTTAGAATGGTGCATGAAAACAAAATCAAATGATCATAAAGAAACAATGCATTTTAATAAATGTAACTATATAGAAACAAAATGCAAATGCAACATGACCAACAATATGATTTAACTTAAAAAGAATAGGTTGGTCAAAGAGGTTCAAGGCCTTAAGGTTTGTCTAAGTGTCTAACTTTAGGAATCCACCTAAGGTCTTGAGAGGGTTGAACTTTGAGGTCTAGTTTTGAATTCTCACCAACTAAAGGAGATTTGACTTGATAAATTTTCAATTTGAACTTATCACCATGATATTTAGATTTGACTAAATTTAGCTTAGATTGGTGATTAGTTTTTTGATGTTGGTGAGTTTGTTTCTTTGGGGATTTGTTCATTTTTCTTTTCTTCTTATTTTCTCCCTTTACTTGACTTTTGAATTTTGAATTTAACTTTGTTACTTTATTCAAAAGTTCTTTCATGGGTTGATATAAGGGAGATAGGTTGAGAAGCTTTTTGTTCATAGATTCTTTTAAACTTGGTTTAACTTGTTTAAACTTTTTAGAATCTATTTTAGGAGACTCCATTTTAATTGATTTAACTTGTTTAATCTTTTTGGAGTCTTCTTTGGTTTTTAGTGTCTTACCCTTCATAGATTTAGATTCTACCTTTTTAAGTTCAAAAATGGGTTTAGACACATGGCTTCTTCTTAGTTTGCACTCAAACCTAAAATGCCCTTCAATGCCACAATAAGTACATTTTGTTTTGGGCAAAGGAGAAAGAGTGCTAGAGAATGAGGACTCACCTTTCACAAAAGTGTTGGTGAATTTAGGGTCATGTGAAGTATACTTATCAAAACCAAGACCCGTCCTATCTCCTTTAGATTTACCCAATCTAAATAATTTTTCAAATTTATCTTCTCCTTGGGTAAATTTGCATTCATACTTTTGTTTATAGCTTTCAAGTTGAGTGACTTTGGTTATAAGGATTGAATTTTCATTTTTGACTTTTGAAAGTTCATTTTCAATATCCTTATATTTGATTAGCTCTTCATTGGCAAGTTTTAATTTGAAATTAAGTTCATTAACAACATTAGATCCAAGTTCTAAGGTTTTTAACTTACTTTGAACATTTGACATGTTTTCCATGGAAATTGTCAACTTGGATTCTAAATTGGTAAAGTCTTTGTCTTGTTTTTTTAATTGATCTCTTAGGTTTAAATTTTCCTTTTTAAGATCATCATTTCCTATCTTTAAATCATTTAGTTCATCTTTGATATTAGATAGGTTATTTAAAGAGATCATGAACTTAGAGTCTAGACATAGTATTACTTCTTCTTTCTCTCTAAGCTTTTCTTTAGAAGAGACTAATTGTTTGTTTAGATTTTTAGAATCTTCTCTTAACTTTTTATTTTTCTTCTCAAGCTTTAAAGATAATTCATATAATTCCTCAAAGGCTTGTTGAAGGTCATCTTCATTATAAACATTTTCTTCTTCTTTTATGTTACATTGAGATTCATTAATTTGAGAGTTTGAATCTCCAATAGATGGAAGAAGGAGGGGTCTAGAAGAATCTACAAAATCTAGCATAGTGGAGTCCATTCTAATGATTTTCATAAAAGCACAACACTAGGGTTTTGACTCTAGGTTTTTACACCTAATCAAGAGTTCCAAACACTTGATCCTAAAAGTTAGAGCATGAGTCTCTGATACCAATTGAAAGTCCTGGGATCCTAATCCTAGAGGGGGGGGGGGGGTGAATAGGGTGTGCTACAAATATGACCAATTTAGACCAAATTTAAATTCTTAACATAAACTAGTCACATGTGATGATTAATCAAACAATATGCGGAAGCTAATATAAACAATCACCACAAAAGCAAGCACCACAACACAAAGGTTTATAGTGGTTCGGCCTCAATGCCTACGTCCACTACCGGCTTGTGATCCAATCACCCCACCGGATTTCCACTATTTATGCTTTTTACTAGGCTAAGCAATAACCCTTACAATGTTGTTTTTCTAGGCTAAACAACAACCTCTCAATGTGTTTTTCGAGGCTAAGCAATAACCTTTACAGGATGCTTTTCTAGGCTAAGCAATAACCTTTACACAATGCTTTTCTTAGGCTAAGCAATAACCTTTACAAAATGAAGATTTCTCTAAGAAAGTGTCTTCACAAAAGAACACTCTAAGAGATACAATTTAAGCACAATTGAAATTGCCTCTTAAATAGGCTAATATGAAATTTTAAAACAAACTCACACAAACACTATATGAATGCAAAGATGTATGCTCATGATGTGTGTGTGTGATAACTTCAATCAAGTTAAAAACAAAGCTCAATTAATATATTGCTTAAATCAATTCAAAGTTAAAAGCTCATAAAGTTTTGATTGAAGTCTAAAGCAAATCACATGTATGAAAATCAACTTGTTAATGACATGAAATTCAAGAGCTTCACAAGTTGTATGAAAATGACTAACTTAGAACATGTGATGCATGTGCAATGTTGTTTTCAAAAACAAATAAATTTGACTAAGGTTTAAATGAATGAAAACAACAAATAATGTTTCAACTAAGTAAATGAATCATGCTAGAAAGGAAATCAAAGTTTTAGGCTAAGCATGATTAAGGAAGATTTTAAAACAACTTGGATTGAAAACAAAGTGAAGAATCCAATCTTAATTAGATTAAAGATTAAGAGAAGAATGGATTCAACACATCATAGTTATCATGCTAAAAATCATTTACCAATAATTAGAACAAAGCATATAACCTATGATTAAGAGAGGTAGAGCTTACTTAGAGATTTAACTTTATTAATCCAAGCTTTAGCTCTCCAAATGATCCTTTGGTCTCTCTTAGTTCATCCCCTTTTCTTTGTCTCAAAGCCCCTAAAAAAGGTCTTCAAAATCTCTAACTTTTTAAAAGGAATGAACTTCAATTTATACCCAAAAAGTGGGTTCCTGCGAGTGCCCGATCGACCTGGTAACAGGGCCCGGTCGACCTGGCTATAAACGGTCATAAAAATGACCGTTGGAAGAGTCAACGGCTATAAACGGTCATAAAAATGACCGTTGGAAGAGTCAACGGCTCTTTGCCCCAGTCGACCTGCACAGTGTGGCCGGTTGTAAGACCCCGACCCGAGTGAACCCAATTAGTACTAATTAAGTTGCGTGTTAGTGCTAAGCTTGATTAGTGTTTTTGGTTAAGTTGGGTTTGGAATAACGTTGATTTTAGCTTTGGGCTACTTTGAGTGTTTTGTTGGCTAGTGGGGCCCTTTGGGGGTTCCCTTTTCGGCTTTGCATTTTCTTGTGAAATTTTTCCGACGTATTTTGAATTGTGTTTTTGGCCCGTTGCATTCATCTTGTGGATTCTTACAACTTTCATGTTGATCCCGTGCCCATTTGAGGTCCCGAAACCCGATTTCATAGCATTGAGGGTAAAACAGTCATTGCACACCAAATCTGTACCCAAAAACTTAATATTCTCGAAACCCGCGAAACATACACTTTTTGGAAACTAGATATTTCGACGAACATTTCTTCCTTCTTCGTCGAATTCATCCGAGGACCCGAGAGAGGTGATTTCAGCCAACGTAGCTCCTTAAGTTGTGGGACCCAACCTCCCAAGTGTTAACAAGGAGACCCTTCCCTTCCTTCTCCATTTTCATGTTCCAGCACAACTATTGAGTCTAGGGTTTTCCTTGCTTTTCTCTTCTTCTTCTTGCTTCTCCATCTCAAATCCTCACAAATCTTGCACCAAACTCGAAATGGAGATTACCAATCTCTTCCTCATCTCACAAGCTTCCTCTTGATACTATTTTTAGAAGAATCCATCAACTTTGAGACTCCCTTTGAGATAACTCTCTTCACTTGAAGGTCATCCAAGTAAGTGTTCTTATTCATCTCCTAGATTAGTGTTCCTCTAGCCCTTGAGAAGCTACATTTGCATTATTGTTGGTTCTTTCATATTCATTCATTGTGTAACCCATTTTAGGGTTGTTTTTGGGGGTTTTTTTTTGTAGCTTGGCTTTGAGCAATAGAGGTGAACAGAGGCTTGTTTTCAGCTAGCTTGGACTTGAGGCAAGTGAATGTTTGGATGTTTTTAAGTTTGAAATGGTTTGGTGAAGCATTTATGGTTTTCATGCTTTCATTGATTGCTTTCATTGATTTTTCCATGGTTGAAATAAATGATCTTTACACATCTTGATAGCCTCATTTAATGTCTTGGAATCATGTGTTTAAGTCACCTTGTTCATACTTATTTGTGGTTGTTGAGGTGTTGGAAGGAAAGGAAACAAAAAGGAGAAAAATCAAGTTCCCGGGCATGCTTCACGCCCAGTGCCGATCGATCGGACCTACAGGCCGATCGATCGGTCTGTCTTTTAACTGTTAGGCTTTTTGGGCCGATCGATCGGCCGATCGATCGGACCCTGTGCATTTCTGGTATGTGAGAGCGTCTTGAGCCGATGCTCTTCACGGTTGGTTCGGAATGCATCGAAGTTCAATCTATTCAATCTTGAACGGGATGGAACGACACGATATCCTCTTCATACCTAAATGCAAAGTCTATTTCCTTGGGTATCGCGAACTCTATTCCTTTCGGTGACTGAGTAGGTTGCTCGATGGTTCCGGGTTGACATCATACTTAGGATGGACCGTTTATAGTCTTGATTTTTCTATCATAGCATCTAGTACTATCCATAAGCTCATGTTAAGTTTTGAAAATCGTAGAAGTGGATAAGGAGCCCGGAATGTCTTCAAACTCAAGGAGAACCAAGTCATTTCCATCATAGACATACGGGACCCCTATTCACTCAAATAGATCTTAAAAATCATTATCTTTCCCGAATTGGTATAGTTCATTTTATTTCTTCTTCTCTAAGATTTACTGTACATGATCTGTTTTCCCGAAAGCTTGATGGTTACACTAGTAACATTGACTTGTCCCGAAGAGTATTGCCCGATACGAAATGAAAGTTATACATTTAATATTCTTGCCCGTTCATTGATTTACTTGTACTTGATTTACTTGCATATGTATCGATGTGTTATTTAACCTATGTGTCGGCATCACTAAGCTTGGATACCTTGTCGGTTTGATCCACCGACTTGGAAATCCCTCTCCCGTCCCGCCAGCTGTAGTTTGGATCCCGATACCCGGTCATTACCGTGGTCCCGTCCCGATACCCGGTTCGCTACCGTGGTCCCGTTCCCGTATATTGATATTGTATATATGATTTGCGTTGTTTCTCCTCACCTTGTGTGACTGAGAACAACATCCCGTATTATTGTTGTCACTTTAGTGACAGAGGACTTAGCTTTATGTGATTGCCATCTTCTGAGTTCCCGATCCCTTGGTTACCTCATATGTTTTATCTTGTTTACATGTTTTCTAGCAATTAATTTATATATTTTATGAGAGTTCTTGCTTAAACAGATTTCCTTGCTTTTCGAGTTATTTCATCTATTTTATATTGTTGTATCTTCTCACTCTCTTGCCAGACCGTCGTGTCTGATCCTTTGCTTTGGTACTCAGGTCCCGTTGCCGGTTTCCTTGAGGAGGAGCCGGAGGAGGCGGTAGGTGAGCCGCATCCTCTAGTTGAGTGGCGCGCTGACGATGTCATGTAGACATCGGGTTGCTACAAGAGGCGTAACATTTTGGGGAGAACTTCTTAACCATTCTTTTGGGTTATTATTTTGTAATATTGGCCTTTGTTGGCCTCTAATTTTGGGGAATGTAACTAAATGATATTTTGTTTAACCTTAACAACTTTTGGGAAACATGCTATAGATCATTGCTCTTTCTGATACAGTTTTGATATTGATGTTAATGCTCGCATGACTAGAGATAGTCTAACTATTTGATTTGCTACACGCTTCCGCACTAAAAAGAAACATTCATGCAAGGTTGTGATATCCTCACCGCGGACACCTGTGGGAAATTAAATAAATTGTATATTGTGGATGTAGATAATCATCATCAATCATCATTCACCACATTAGTCCCGATCCCGGATTGGGATTCCCGGTCCGGGGTCGCGACACCGGTCGACCGGGTCCCCTGGGCCGGTCGACCGGCCACACAGCAGGTCGACCACCTGGGACCAAAATTCCCAAAAATCTCACATTTCAAAGTTTTTCTTGAGGGAACTTTTTGGGCCATTAAATCAAGCTTGAATAACATGTTTTAAATCAAACTAAGATGTTTAAAAACATGAAATACAAAAAGCCTAAAATGATTTAAAACTTTAAAACCAATGGCTTGCTTGATTTCTAAAAACTCTTTTCAAATTAATTGCATCCAAGTTTAAAAACCAAAACATGCATAAATCAATACTATTACAAATCTTAAAAGCAATGCATGTAAAAATCACGATTTCAAGTTTATCTAAATCAATGCATAAGTGTGTAAATCAAATGATGCTTGAGAGTTAATGCATCCATCAAATCTCAATATACAAAATTCCTAACAAGGAAGCTATCCCACCGGCACTATGGTATACAAAACAGACGCATGGGTTTCAACTATATATATTTTTCATGTGTTTGGAAGTTGAATAATCTGTTTGGAGTTAGGTCAAGAAAGCATGGAAAAGCTTAGCCCCAAGTTGGCAGAATCTGGTGAGGATGTGGACTTGCTCCCAAGGGAATGGATATGATACTAAACCGGAGAAGAATATCGAAACAGGAAGAGGGACATTGAATTCAATGTTCTAATATCTAATTCCTTCCCACAGTGACTATTTCATATATTTTAGTCTATGTTGTGCATAGTTGTCAATTTTGTTAGGGTCGTCATTATGGTCTAGCTTTCAAGATGGAATATTTCGGCATTTTGGAATTTTGGAAAAACTTCTTGGAGTAACTTTTTGGAATAATAAAAATTAAAAAAAAAATGTGCATATATGTTAAAAATAGAAAAACAAATATAAAATATAAATTATGCATGTTTCTTGATATGAATATTGAGAAAACAAATTTAAAAATTCGTGAAAATTGTGCTACAAACCGAAATGGACCAGAGTAGACCGGAATGGTCTGAATGGACTTGAATGGGCCGAAATGGACCGAATTCAACTAGAATTTCTTGACCCCCATTCCATTTCGGCTGAAGGACCAAAACGAAAAATTCCAACTATTCCGGTCGAACGAAATGGAATGTCACTATGATGTTGTGATCATAAACGTCTCAAAATGTTACTTTCTCAAATCTTGATTCTTGTTTCTAAGAATTGATTTGAGTTTATTAAATTATTACTACTAAAGTAATAAGTAAAGACTCCTGCGCTAAGTTCAGGCCCAGAAATAAAAACATTTCCAATTTGTGGCTATTTTATGAGATATTAATTAATGAGAAAATAAATATAAAACAAACAAATATAAAACAAAAAAATATATCATTTATTACGGTTCGAAGCATGGCCCTGCCCGACATTTATACAAAATAAGTATTACTATTTATATAAATTAGTATGAAACTTCAAGTCTTAAATAAATTAACATTTGCAAAATTGCATGTGGCCCCGTCTTTAGGAATTAGAATTTGAGGCCCACTTTAAAAAAGTTTATTGTATGTGGAGCCCATATGTATAACTTGGTTGGATAGAGTTATTGAGCAAGTTGGAATTTTTTATCTGGACTCTTTAAACACCTATCCATAAGAGATATATATTAAAATTTGAATTCACATAAAGAAGCTTAACAAAAGTGGACTCTGAATTGATTGATAGAGCTTATCTCTTGAAATTGATTTGAGATCCAATTTCTCAAATTGATTTGAGATTAGAGTCCAATTTTGCAATCGATTAGAAAATCGGACTCCAATTTCGAAATCGAATCCTATGTCTATAATATATATTAATTGTTTGGTTCTGTAGAAAAAAGGAAGAGATTTGTGGAAAAAATTTCCACCATCATAGAGTTCAAATTTGAATTAGAATTGTGCTGACAATTTTCTCCACCACCTCTTTTGTCTTTTTTTTCCTTTCTATACATTTTCCAGAGCAAGGAAAAAGAAAATTAGATGGGTATCTATAGATGCCTGCAGAAGCCTTCATCACGCATACAGTCTTCGTCATTACCAAAATTGAATTGATATGGATGGTGATCTATTTTGTTAGACCCCGACCCAGACCAAGTCGATTAGTGTGCGATTAGTATGTGTTTAGTCCTAAGTGGGTTTAGTTGTCGTTGGGTTAGGAGTAATTAGCTTTAGTCTTGGGCATAGCTTTGGGAATTTTGAGATCGTTAGCATTAGTTAGACACACTCAGGAAGGCCTGAGTGCACGTGTAAGCTTGGGAAGATCGTATTGGTTTCCGTGTGATTGTGATTTTGATTTCATTTGAATGATTTCTCTATGTGTCACAACTTTCGTCTTAAGCCCATTCATGTTTAAAGCCCAAAAACCCATGTTTTGGCCAATGAGGGTAAAATTGTCTTTTATGCACAAATCTGGACACAATTTTTGAGATCTCAAAACCATGTCAAAAATATACTTTTTGGAAACTAGATATTTTGATGATCGTTTTATCCTTCTTCGTCGAAGTCATCCGAGGCCCACAAGATCGTGTTTTGGTCACTTCAAGGTCCAGCTAATTGGGGCCCATTGTCATCACTTAATCCCCATCTCCCCCTCTTTTCATTCACTTTACCAAATTCCTGCAACTCTCTTGACCTAGGGCTGGAAAAATCCCTCTTTCCTTTCCATCTTCATTCCTCTTGCATGCTCTAGCTATAGACCTCCAAGGAAGATTCCAAGGCTACCATCTTCTTCCTCTCATCCTAAGCTCTCCATTGATGCAAGTTTCTTGAGGTTCCAAGTTGGGCAAGAGCTCCTTTTTCTTCCCTTTCTCTTGTTTGGCCATTTCTAGGTAAGAGCCTCAACCCATATTTTTCATAGAGTCCTTTTAGTTATTAAAGATCATGTTTTTCATGTTTACAAACCCTTTTGTTAAAATGGGTTCTTTGTTTCCATTTTGAGTGAGTTTGTGTGGTTTTCTTGGGTTTTCTTGTAGTATTGGAATAGCTTGAGAAGGATTGTTTGGCATTGGTCAAGGCAAGTAATCTCTCTAGGAAATGTGCATGTGTATTTTGATTCCATTGTGTTTTTGAAATTGCGCATTAACTTGTTTACAAGCTTCATGATTATGTTTTCATTGGATTTGAATGCTTGAAATGGTGATGAATGAACCCTTGGTGAGCATGAAGGCTCAAGGGATTGTATGTGATTGATGGATGAGAATAAGAAGAAAAATGTAGTGGAAGATGTGCAAGAGAAAGGCAATTTCTGCACTCAGCGAGCACATGCAGCAGCTTGTCCGCTCGAGCGACCAAGCCTCTATTTGGTCCGAGCGCAGACAGAGAGCTGTCCGCTCGAGCGACCCTATTGTCCGCTCGAGCGAACTGCCCTCTGTATAATCTGGAGCAAGATAGAGAGCTGTCCGTTCGAGCGCACTTATTATCCGCTCTAGCGAACTGTCTCACTCGAGCGAAGTGTCATCACCTTGCAAAATTCGCTCGAGCGAACCTGCCAGATTCAGGAAGAAGAATTATTTCATTTCTGTATTTTTCTTGAAGGTTGAAAAACTAGACTATGTTAAGGGTTTTGACTTGACATTGTGTAAATGGAACTTCGAAATGCAACCCAACTTCGGGGATACCAATTCTTATATATTCCGACATTGGAGTCCCAATTACACAAAGGTCAATTAGCAGCCTTAACACATGCTTGTCAGATTTCGTAATTGAATTCCGTTTTGGTACGATAAGTACCATCGTGTACTAGTTTTGGATTTCAAGTCTAAGCTTGTTTTGAAGAATTGTTTCAAGAAAAAGGGGATCACTTTCTAAGCGTGTTATGCATATTAATTATGCCTTGGCTAGTCGTGTTCATCGTGTTTTGTTAAGTGATTTCCCCCTTTTTATCTCGACATGTTTTAATAGTGTTTCGCGTGTTTTGTGCATTCATGAATTAAGTAAACACCACTGAGCTTGGACTGCCCTTTCAGTTTGATCCACTGCCTGGGGGTCCTTAAACATGTGGACTGTCTGCAGACTGGTCATGTATTTATTACACATCGTGCGTGTCCGGTTTCGCGGCCGGAATTCCCATCTTTGTGGGAAATCGTGTCGTGATTATATTATGTATATCGTGCTTGTCGTACGTGCTTGCTCTTTTCATTATATAAATGATAGAGAAATGATGGGCTCTTTGTGGATGATGACTATTCATGATATATTATGTACTCATGCTAGTTTGATTTAGCATCTTAACTTAGTTAAATAATCCTGCAAATGTATCTCAATCATTACAGTATTTCAAATCAAGGATTTGCTTATATGTTTTCTTAAACGTTATTGGTTCATGCTTGCACCTAAATTGATTACCTGCCAAACCGTTGTGTTTGACCATTGTTTGTTGGTGCCCAGGTGCAGGAGACGTTACCTTTGAGGAGGAGCGTCAGGAAGAGGCTTGTGAGCCAACCCCTATGAGAGAGTGGCAGCCCGACGATGTCATCTAGACGTCGGGCGGGTTCTTAAGTCTCGTCATCTTTTGTCTTGGGGTTTTTGTTGATTATTTTGGAGAAGTGTATTGGCCTCTGTTGGCCTCTTATGGGTTGTAACAAAAACTTAACTTACTTTCGTGTTAGTCTTATAACTTGAACTATGTTGGGAATGCCATGTTAGTTTCTTTCTTTGATACTATGTTTTGTTACTATTTGTCAGGGCACTTAAATATTTTATTGGTGCTCATCTTGATGTGTTTTGCTACACGTTTCCGCAAACTTGATCGTGTGAGTCAGATTCCGCGTGTCCTTGGGAATCCTCACCGCGGGAACCTGTGGGAAAGTATATCTCCAATGTAAACAATTCAACGAACGCACGTCGCGGGCCCGGGATCCGTTCCGGGGTCGCGACAGGACTGGTATCAGAGCGGGACATGTTTCAGGCACTTAAAAGAAACTAGAAAGGTCTTAGGAACGTGGCGAGGATTCGTGAGTTCGATAGATTCATTGGTATAGGACCTTAGAAACGCTTGTACCATGATTATTGTGTACTAACTCTTTGTTTTACAGCAATATGCCTCCAAGAAAAGCTCCAAATCATCATGCTTCAGGCAGTCAACAGAATGAGTCAGATGCATCTGAGACACCGACAGCCACACAGTTTCAGGAACTTATGCAAGCAATGATAGCGCAACAAAGGAAAGCTAATGAAAACCAAGCAAGATTTCAAGAACAGCTAGCAAAGAAGGATGATGAAATGGCTCAAGTTCAAAGGCAACTTTTGGAAGTACTTCAGAACAGGAACGAAGCTCCACCCGTGGGTCCACAGATTGTTATTCAAAATAGGGATCCTGACCCTAATGCTTTATTTGAGAAATTTAGGAAGAGGGCACCGAAGGAATTTTCTGGCAATGAGGACCCGTTAGTGGCAGATGACTGGCTAGTCAATACGGAGAAAATCTTCGATGTCTTTATGTGTATGGGAATACAGAAGGTCAACCTCACAGCTTCACTATTCTATGGGCTTGCAGACCGGTGGTGGCAAACAGTCAAGGATCCTTATGCAGTGATGGCTGACGAAGAGGCATGGGCAGCATTCAAGACACAGTTTCAAGATAAATACATTCCCTCTCATGTCAAGAGGCAGAAGGCTATTGAGTTTCAGCAGCTCAAGCAAGGTAGCATGACGGTGCTAGACTATGTCACCAAGTTTGAAAGATTGGCTAGATATGCTACCGAGTTGATTGACACTGAAAGAAAGAAGATAACAAAGTTTTTGGAAGGGTTGAACCCGATCATCATGAGAGATGTCATAGGAGTAGTTCCTCCAGCTACATATGATGAGGTAGTCAAGCGGGCTTATACATCTAAAGTCTTCTTCACAATCCATCAAATGATGCGACTTGTTTTCCTTGATTGATATGGATTTTCAGCTAAATAGTCCATTTCCAGATCAGCGATTAGTCAGTAAACTTGAAGTATGTACTATGTCCCTCAGAATGATCTATCCATAATTGTGCAAATAAGCTGAGCGGTCAGGATCATTGAAAGGTTGGGCCTATCATTTTTTAGTGGATAAAAAAATGTAATATCTTTATAATTATCAATTATGCATTTATGTATTGCATCATATATGATTTAGAAAGAACTGAAATGTATTTATGTATTAGATCCAGTTACAAGGTAGTTAAAGCGATCCAAGCCGCAATAGACAGTCGAAGTCTCAAATCAGTGTCATCCCAAAGAAAATTGGAAATCGGGCATGGGACCGAAAGTCCCAGATGCAGACTTGCTAAACCGTGAAATAATTTCTTGCTCGTGAGAGACAAAAATGTCTAGCTTTTAACTAATCTAATATATAGATTGACAACCACTCATTTCTCTCGTAAAATCTTAATTTAATCCGATCATTTGTCAATGGCACACCTGATTAATACTATGAGCCTGTTTGTTTGTTTAGATTATATAGAAATTGAATACATATGAATTCATGGACAAATGAGGTCAAACTAAGGGTTTTTAAAAAGGTGAGCCGTGTATAATATCATGAGGTGAAGGGTATAAGGTAGTATTGTAAATGGGGCCATGACTTTTCTGGAATTTGAATTATTAGGGTGATTGTTGGCTTTCAATTTAACATCTTCCCTTAATTCAATTCCCATTAAAAGGCAGGTTATTTGATGCTCACTCTTGCATATTCACCTTTGTTCTTCATTTTTAACTACTTATGACATGAATTCTATGTATTATATGCCAACAAACAACCCTATAGGTTGCAGTACCTGCATTTGATAGTTGTTCATTAAAGATCAAAAGGATAGTTATTTATTTTATTTTATTTTTTTCGGTAAATTGGGTGGTTATTGATATAAAACATGTGAATAAAAAAATTAAGAGGGGAATGAAGTGGAGAACAAGAATGGAATCGACAAAGGAATAACAAAATTAGGAAGGAAAAACAGAACCGTATTCTAAGAAAGAGATAAAGAAGAGGAGGATGAGGTACTTAATATCACATTTCTAACACAACATCAAGATGATGAAACACAATTTGAGAGCATCATCTAACACTTCTACAGTGCAACATTTAAACTATAGCACACACTACATCAAATTTGTATGTCTTCATCAACAATTTAGCTTGTACATGAGCTCCAGTTCAGTTTTGAAAGACCAAATAACAGAAATCATGAAATTGTCACTGTACCTGTATCCACGCCTCACAGAATTTATATGGCTGCAGGGAAAAGTACACTGAAGTTGCTTATCTTCTATACAATACAAAATTAAAAGTATGTTGCCCATTGATCCTGCAAAGAAGAACTCTTTTCAACGCAAGATATGTGATGGAGATCTTGTTATTGTGTATGAGAGACATGTTAGATTGTATGGTCTCAATCCATCAGTTGATGTAATAAATTGATTAATTTCTGTATTTATCAATATAATCATGCTTTCCTTTCATGAGATGAATGGTGATTTATTACTTAATACACATAACTAATACAAATGACATAATGGTTCATGAGATGAACCGGAGTCCACAAGTATACTAGATGTAATATATGTGTATGGATGAGATCTACATACAGGAGACATGTATTGCAAATCTTATACTTAAATATCTTCACAACCAGTGATGAGATTGGGCATCTCATCTGACATGGTTGCAGCACTTTGATCACTATGAGATAGTGTGATTTGTCTCGATCATCAGAATGTAAGATTCTGGATCATGGTGCAGGTACATTGGATGTATTGAAGGACCATGAGAAACACCTTATATACACTGTCTTTATTTTAAGGTATGCTCTCATAATTCCCTAGCAATAGGCTCATAATCCTGAGACATCGATGAACTCAAGTTTCTATCTATTCATTTGCTTTGAGTCACCAATGAGTGAGGCCAATTGTAGGTCAACACCTCGGTGATTTGGGTACGTGGTAGTAGAGCTGTGGGAACATTCAATGGTCAAGATGGACTCTATCTTTAATATCTCCTTGTGCCAATTAATAGATATATCATTGGTAAGTGCGCACCCATTCCGATTAAGAGTTAATTGGATCGGTACCAAATGATCACTATAATTAATTGGGGATCAAGGATAATAAGATATGGATCTACTTTGGTGGACAGGTCCAATTGATCCATGGATATAGATGGAGGGGCCTATTTGTGGTAATGTGGAAGTTTAGGGTCTTCATTGTAATATATTCTTAAGACTGGAGTGCAATTGCATTTATATAGTGGAGTTATTTGCAATTAACTGTGGGCCCAGATTGCACATGAGATGTGGGGTCCCGTGTCCCAGTTGGAGCCAGCTTTCTAAGGAATCCCTAATGGTCCCCACGCTAGCCCAAGTTATTAGAAAGATACTAATTCTATTTGAACTCTAAAAGGAAGGTTACTATTTCTATTTGAAGTGAGACTTCTAATAGTGGTAATGGTAAGCTACTAATTATTAATGGAAGTAGGACGTCTATTTTAATTAGAAAGGAGAAAGCTACTAATTATTGTGGAAGTGAGACTTCTATGGCAACTAGCAAGGGAGAAGTTTACTATTTTGTAATGGGAGTTAAACTTCTATTTCAAATAGGAAAAGAGATGGATTGGAGGGCTATATAAAGAGGAATAAACCCCTCTTGGCCGTGCATAATAGAGTGAGCAACTTCAACCCCTTTGTGCAAGAGTTGCACAAGTTCTCTTCCTCTCTAAGTTCTCTTATCTTTCTCCTCTAGTTCCTTAGAGTTACTAGTTGGGTTTTCTCTTGGAGATTTCACCATCTTCTTGAGAAAAAAGATTTAATACGGGTCATAGCGTGGAAGATCAAAAGGTGTTGGAGATTCTGATTTGGTTAGTGAAGGTGTTCATCATCAAAGAAAGAATTCAAATTCTCCATTAGAGCACAACTAAGCTCCAAAGGTATATCTACATCCTTGTATGCTGTAGATTTCGTGGTTGCATGTTTAGGTGTTGTTTTCTATCTTCTAGATAGGATATATTGCTATACATGATTTATGAGTTTGAGGGACTACATCCTGAATTGGGTTTTTGATTGCCTTCTAGATAATTGATCCCTGCATCAAGTGGGTCAAAAGTTTTGAAGCCTATCTGAAAGGCCCACCTATATTCCAACAAGACATGATGTCATGAAGGCTGTTAAAGTATGTGATGGTTCGGAGCTTCAGAATCGATTTGGCGTCTTTAAACATTCTGACTGGATTGGGAAACCATTTGGGTCCAGGTTGCTAAGCAACAAGGGCGGATTTGTTTATCTACTAGCTCCCACTCCTGAGTTGTGGACTCTTGTTCTTAGCCATCGGACTCGGATTCTATATATTGCAGATATCAGTTTTGTTATTTCATACTTGGAAATCATCCCTGGTTATGTGGTTCTTAAGTCGGGCGCTGGGAGCGGCTCTCTCACTACTTCCCTCGCTAGGGTTGTTGCGCCTTGCAGGTCCCGTGCTCGGTCGACTAGCTGACTTGCAGGTCGGTCGACCTAGCCTTCTGCACAGCATGTTGCAGAAACTGTTTTTCAGTTTCGGGTCTTCTCTTACATCCTATTTTTCCAGCATTATTTGGCAGCCTATTTCTGTGATTTGTATGGTTGTATGAGATACTAACTTGCAGATGATAATGTCCTCTCCATATGGCCCACAAGTCTTTTGCTTTCTATTTATGGTGATTGGTTTATTTAAGGCTAAATGTAAAGGGCGTCATAGTTTCCTCGGTTTCCTGTGAAAGGGCAAGGCATGATGAATTTCCCTATAGCCCTTTTTATTTCCATATTTAGATTACCATGTAAGTCTCATAATTGAGGCATATGAATTTATGTAATTTTTCTAAATTTGTAAATTCTGGCGATGTCCGAGACGAAGAAGGAAGGCGATGTTGGACTCCTAATCAAACAGTTTGAAGATTATCAAAAGACTTTTGGAGTTGCCCAAAGAGTTTGAGGAATTCCAAAGTTTTGGAAAGTCTAGAAGTCCAAGAAGTCTATTCCGCTAGGGCCATGTGGAGGAGAGGACTAGTTTCTAATTTTAGCACTTTCTATTTATGGATGAATGCTTAATTTAGAATATTTCCAAATCTGATCCAAACATAGCAAGTTAAACATAGCAAGTTACTATAATTGGTCAAATCAAATTAATTTTTGGAAAGAGTTCTAATTAGTGTTGATGACCCATGAGATGGATACATTGGTAACACTAATTTAGAAACTGGACTTTCCTTAAAATAACTTGACTTGGAACCAATCTTTGATCATATCATGAGATGATTTGATGTTCATATGTATATATGTGGGCCCTAATACCTTACAAGGAAATCTTCAATTCTAAAATATTAAGTGGGAGCGGGGCATTTATATTTAGAAATCCCCATGGTTTTCCACCATAGGTCCATTGTAAGGAAAGTATTAGCCTCGCGCCATCTTGAAAATGGCCGTTCCCCACGGAGGGCTTTTACTTGTCTGGTTACTAGATATGGATCTCCTATGGATAGTGTTGGTGAGACGGGGCGGGGGCCCACTCCCCAAGGAGGAGCTGCTCACAACGGTTGTCATGCAATGCTAGTTAATGGGTCACACTTAACTAAAATAATGATGTAGTATCCCCAAGGATTTGCCTCATTTATTTTAGAAACCAAAGTTAATTGGGAGTCATTCATTATTTGGTATGAGATACCTAGATAATAATGAATGAAGGGGATCATGTAAAATTAGTCTTAATCCCAATTTTGACCAACTTTGATCTGTACCAATCTAGGTGGTATTCGCACTTCCCAAGGAAGCATACCCCGGGGATTGTGATTCCGATGTATTCTGAATTTAGTGGTTATGAGGATTCCATATAAATTTGGTAGAATACTAAACCCTAATGTCATTTAAATTCATTAATTGAATGTATGGTTATGTGCTACAGTATTTCAAGCATGAATTCAAACACTTTCAATCCACTTGCGACCATCCTCAACCAAAATAAATTAGTGGGATCCAACTATGTAGACTGGAAATGGAACCTGGATATAGTCCTGACAGCTTCAGGATATAAATATGTCCTTACCAAACCCCCCCTTGATGAGCCGTTGCCGAAAGCATCACAGGAAGAAAAGGAACTTTACACCAAGTGGGCCAAAGACGATGAGATGGCCAGATGTTATATACAGGCATCCATGTCTAGTGTTTTGCAACACCAACATCAGTCCTTTAAGACTACATATGATATTATTTCAAACTTAAAGGAGATGTTTGCGGAACAGGGCAGGCTTGCTAGACAGGCTGCTATGAGGGTGCTTATAAGCACCAAGATGGCTGAAGGCACACCAGTACAGGACCACATGTTGAAAATGATGGACTCATTGAATGAGTTAGATGTACTGGGGGCTGCTATTGATGCAGAATCGCAGATTGACATAATCCTTGAGTCACTACCAGAGTCATTCAACATTTTCAAGGTCAATTATAATATGAATAAGATGAATTTGACTCTGGCTGAGCTTTCTAGTCAGCTGGTGGTGACTGAAGGGATTATGAAGAAGAATCCAACTGCCCTGATGACAGAAAAGTCATTTGCCAAGTCCAAACCGAAAGGCAAAGGGCGGAAAGGCAAGAAGAAATCAGTTCTGAAGGGTCCTAAGGTGGAGAATGGGCCTAATGGTGGTGTTGGCAAGGCTAAGGGACCGGGGACAAAAGGAAAGTGTTTCCATTGTGGTATGACAGGGCATTGAAAAAGGAATTGTCCAGATTATCTATCTAAGAAGAAGACCTCAGGTATGATTGCGTCACTTGTTTTTGAAGTTAGTTTTGCAACTGGTACTTCAGAATCTTGGTGTGTGGACTCCGGGGCAACTAATTACATATGTAATTCATTGCAGGGGTTCAGGAAAACCAGGAAACTCAGTGACGGCGAAATCATTGTCAACCTAGGATCTGATGCTAAGGCGGATGCGGTCTCAGTAGGAGTTATTACTTTATGTTTTCAAGATAATAAGTTGGTTTTGTCAGACACTCTATATGTACCGTCTTTAAGATGGAATTTAATTTTAGTTTCTAGTTTGGTGAATAAAAGTTATTCTATTACTTTTGGTACTGAAGTTGTCATAAAGAGAAACGGTACTTTTATATGTTCTGGCAAGGTAACCAATGGGCTTTATCTGTTAACTCCCACAATGTATGAGATACATGATACCGAAATAATAAATAGGCCATCATTAAAGAGAAGGTCACCTTCATCTAATCCAACAAAACTTTGGCACTTGAGGCTAGGTCATATAAACCTAAATAGGATTGACAGGCTAGTGAAAGATGATATCTTGCCTTCATTGGTTGTAGAACCAATGCATGTCTGTGATCCTGTCTGGAAGGCAAAATGACCAAAAGACCATTTTCATCCAAGGGCAATAGGGCCAAAGATTTATTGGAATTAGTGCATACTGATGTGTGTGGACCCATTAATGTCAGAGCCAGAGAAGGATATGAGTACTTCATCACTTTCACAGATGACTACTCAAGATATGGATACATATACCTTATGCACCGCAAGTCCGAGGCTTTTGAAAAGTTCAAAGAGTTTCGAGCAGAAGCGGAAAAATAATTAGGTAAAAGTATCAAGACTCTTCGATCAGATCGAGGAGGGGAATATCTCTCTGGTGATTTTATGGGATACTTATCAGAAAATGAGATTCTTTCCCAGTTGTCTGCTCCTGGTATGTCTCAGCATAATGGAGTAGCGGGTGTAAGACCCCGACCCGAGTGAACCCGATTAGTGCTAATTAAGTTGCGTGTTAGTGCTAAGCTTGATTAGTGTTTTTGATCTAGTTGGGTTTGGAATAACCTTGTTTCTAGTTTTGGGCTTTTTAGAGTGATTGGTAGCTTGTGGGGCCCTTTGGGGGTTTCCCTTTTCGGCTTTGCGTTTTCTTGCGAGATTTTCCCGATTGGTTGTGAATTGTGTTTTTGGCCCGTTGCATTCATCTTGTGGATTCTTACAACTTTCATGTTGATCCCGTGTCCATTTGAGGCCCCGAAACCCGATTTTCATAGCCTTGAGGGTAAAACAGTCATTGCACACCAAATCTGTACCCAAAACTTAATATTCTCGAAACTCGCGAAACATACACTTTTTGGAAACTAGATATTTCGACGAACATTTCTTCCTTCTTCGTCGAATTCATCCGTGGACCCGAGAGAGATGATTTCAGTCCATTTAGCTTCTTAAGTTGTGGGACCCAAACCTCTCAATGGTTAACAAGAGGAACCCTTCCCTTCTTCCTCCATTTTCATGTTCCAGCACACTTGAGTCTAGGGTTTTGCTAGCAAGTTTCTCTTCTTCTTCTTGCTTCTTCATCTCTAATCCTCACCAATATCGCACCAAACTCAAAATGGAGATTGCCAATCTCTTCCCCATCTCACAAGCTTCATCTTGATACCATTTTTGGAGGAACCCATCAATCTTGAGATCTTCCTTGAACTAGTTCTTCTCATTTGAAGGTCATCCAAGTAAGTGATCCCTCTCATCTTCTAGACTTTTAATCTTCTAGCCTTAGGGAAGCTACATTTGCATTATTGGAAGTTCTTTCAATTTCATTCTTGGTGTAACCCATTTTAAGGTTTTATTTGGGGATTTTGCCTTGTAGCTTGGGCCATTTTCTTGGAGGACTTGATAGAGCTTAATATCATTAATTGAAGACTTGAGGCAAGTGAATGTTTGGATGTTTTTAAGTTTGAAATGGTTTGGAGATGCATTTATGGTTTTCATGCTTTCATTGATTGTTTTCATTGATTTTTCCATGGTTGAAATAAATGATCTTTACACATCTTGATAGCCTCATTTAATGTCTTGGAATCATGTGTTTAAGTCTCCTTGTTCATAGTTATTTGTGGTTGTTGAGGTGTTGGAAGGAAAGGAAACAAGAAGGAGAAAAATCAAGTTCCCGGGCATGCTTCACGCCCAGTGCCGATCGATCGGACCTACAGGCCGATCGATCGGTCTGACTTTTAACAGTAAGGCTTTTTGGACCGATCGATCGGCCGATCGATCGGACCCTGCGTATTTCTGGTACAGAAATTTCGACCGATCGATCGGCCCTTCGGTCCGATCGATCGGGGGACTCAGTTTGAGTCCAGTGGGTTTTGAAATTTATTTTTTTGTGGACCTTGGCTACCCTCCTTGGACTCACTTGACCATATGTGAGAGCGTCTTGAGCCGATGCTCTTCACGGTTGGTCCGGAATGCATCGAAGTCAATCGATTCAATCGTGAACGGGATGGAACGACACGATATCCTCTTCATACCTAAATGCAAAGTCTATTTCCTTGGGTATCGCGAATTCTATTCCTTTCGGTGAATGAGTAGGTTGCTCGATGGTTCCGGGTTGACATCCTACTTAGGATGGACCGTTTATAGTCTTGTTTTCCTATCATAATATCTAGTTATAACCATAAGCTCAATTTAAGTTTTAAAAGTCGTAAAAGTGCATAAGGAGCCCGGAATGTCTTCAAACTCAAGGAGTACCAAGTAATGGCTATAATTGACATACGGGACCCCTATTCACTTAAATAGATCTTGAAATCGATATTTCCCGGAATTGTAATAGTTCATTTTATTCCTTCATTTCCAAGATTTACCTTACATGACCTATTTTCCCGAAAGCTTGATGGGTACACTAGTAACATGAACTTGTCTCGAAGAGTATTGCCCGATATGAAATGAAAGTGATACAGTGAATATTCTTGCCCGTGCACTGATTTACTTGTACTTGATTTACTTGCATATGTATCGATGTGTTATTTAACCTATGTGTCGGCATCACTAAGCTTGGATACCTTGTCGGTTTGATCCACCGACTTGGAAATCCCTCTCCCGTCCCGCCAGCTGCAGTTTGGATCCCGATACCCGGTCATTACCGTGGTCCCGTCCCGATACCCGGTTCGCTACCGTGGTCCCGTTCCCGTATATTTATATTGTATATATGATTTACGTTGTTTCTCCTCACCTTGTGTGACTGAGATCAACGTCCCGTGATACTGTTGTCACTTTAGTGACAGAGGACTTAGCTTTATGTGATTGCCACCTTGTTATTCCCGATTTCCTTGGTTACCTCATATGTTTTATCTTGTTTACATGTTTTCTAGCAAATGATTTATCTATTTGGTGAGAGTTCTTGCTTTAACAGATTTCCTTGTTTTTTCAAGATATTTCATCTATTGCATGTTGTCGTATCTTCTCACTCTCTTGCCAGACCGTCGTGCCTGATCCTTTGCTTTGGTACTCAGGTCCCGTTGCCGGTTTCCTTGAGGAGGAGCCGGAGGAGGAGGTAGGTGAGCTGCAGCCTCTAGTTGAGTGGCGTGCTGACGATGTCATGTAGACATCGGGTTGCCAAGAGGCGTAACATTTTGGGGAGGACTTGTTAACTATTCTTTGGGTTATTATTTTGTAATATTGGCCTTTGTTGGCCTCTAATTTTGGGGAATGTAACTAAATGATATTTTGTCTAACTTTAACAACCTTTGGGAAACATGCTATAGATCATTGCTCTTTTTGATACAGTTTTGACATTTGATATTAATGCTTGCATGACTGGAGATAGTCTGACTATTTGATTTGCTACACGCTTCCGCACTCAATAGAAATATTCATTCAAGGTTGTGATATCCTCACCGCGGACACCTGTGGGAAATTAAATAAATCATATATGGTGGATGTAAGTAATCATCACCAATTATCATTACACACTAATGTCCCGATCCCGGATTAGTCCTGCGGGCCCGGTCCGGGGTCGCGACAGCGGGAAGAAGGAACCGAACTCTTTTAGATATGATTAGGTCTATGTTGAGTTTCTCAGGATTACCTATATCCTTTTGGGGATATGCCTTGGATACTGCGATGTACATACTAAACCTCGTACCATCTAAGTCTGTACCTAAGACTCCCCGGGAGTTATGGTCTGGGCGAAAGCCTAGTCTACAACATTTACACATTTGGTTGTCCGGCACACGTGCTAAAGGTAAAGACGGATAAGTTGGAAATGAAGTCGGAAGTATGCACGTTTGTAAGATATCCTAAAGGAACTAAAGGTTGGTTATTCTATAATCCCAGAGAGCATAAAGTGCTGGTAAGCACCAATGCGGTTTTTCTGGAGGAAGATTATATGATGGACCGAAAATCTTTAGAAAATGTGATCTTGGAAGAGATTCAAGAACAATCAATTCCAAATCCAAGTATGACCGAACTTGAGGAAGAACCGCCCCTACTAGACCCAATAGTTACACCTGTGCCTTGTCGTAGTGGGCGAATAATCAGGCCCCCTGATAGGTTCTCGTTCTTGGGAGAGTCTTACGAGGCAATCCCGGAAGAACTGGAACAGGATCCCTGCAACTATGATGAAGCAATTAATGACATAGATTTGGGACATTGGCAAGATGCTATGAAAGTTGAGATGGAGTCTATGTACTCTAATCAGGTCTGGACACTTGTGGACTTGCCTGCCAATATCAAACCTATTGGGTGCAAGTGGGTCTACAAGAGAAAAAGAGGACCAGATGGAAGAGTTGAGACCTTTAAGGCCAGGCTTGTTGCGAAAGGGTATACTCAGAAAGAGGGTATCGATTATGAGGAAACCTTCTCGCCGGTAGCCATGCTCATGTCCATCCGGATACTCTTATCCATTGCGGCTCATCTCGATTACGAGATTTGGCAAATGGATGTCAAGACGACATTTCTCAACAACCATCTTGAGGAAGACATCTATATGATGTAGCCAGACAGTTTTATAGCAAGTAACCAAAAGCAAAGAGTTTGCAAGCTGCAGAAGTCCATTTATGGACTGAAGCAGGCATCCCGAAGCTGGAACATCCGTTTTGACCGGGCAATCAAATCATTTGGTTTTAGTCAAAATCCGGATGAGTCATGTGTGTACATGAAAAATGAAGGTGACATGGTAGTTTTTCTGGTTTTATATGTCGACGATATCCTTCTCCTTGGGAAAGATATAGGAATGTTGTCAACGGTAAAAGTTTGGTTAGCAAAGACTTTTGATATGAAGGACTTGGGAGAAGCTAGTTACATCCTAGGGATCAAACTCCATCGAGACCGGAAAAATAGGATGATAGGCTTATCCCAATATGCATACATAGATGAGGTGTTGGTATGGTTAGCTATGCTTAGTACTATACTGGATATCTATCACGCAGTTGGCCTAGTCAGCAGATATCAGTCTAACCCAGGTCCTGACCATCGGACTGCCGTGAAATGTATTCTCAAGTACTTGAGAAGAACTAGAGATTACATGTTGATTTACAACAGTGATGAGCTGATTCCAGTCGGATACACATATTCTCACTTCATGTCAGATAAGGATTCCAAGATATCAACTTCTGGGTATGTGTTTATGCTATAGCTGCATGAGAAGCAACTAAAGAAGCAGATTGGCTCAAAAGATTCCTTATGGAACTTGGAGTGGTATTTTTGGCAAGACAGCCTGTCGCGACCCCGGAACGGATCCCCGGGCCTGCGACGCATTGATTATTGATTACTACTATTGAAGATTTTGTTTTTCCACAGGTTCCCGCGGTGAGGATTCCCAAAGACACGCGGAATCTAACTCACACGTACAAGCTTTGCAGAAGCGTGTAGCAAAACACATCAAGATGAGCACCAGCAAAGTATTTAGGTGCCATAACAAATATTCACAAGGCATAGTATCAAAGAAAGAAGCTAACATGGCATTCCCATTAATATTCAAGTTACGAGACTAATTTCAAAGTACTTTAAGTTTTGTTACAATTCCATAAGAGGCCAACAGAGGCCAATACACTTCTCAAAATAATCAAAAGAAACCCCATGACAAAACGGTGTCGAGACTCAAGAACCCGCCCGACGTCTAGATGACATCGTCGGGCTGCCACTCTCTCATAGGGGTTGGCTCACAAGCCTCCTCCTGACGCTCCTCCTCAAAGGTAACGTCTCCTGCACCTGGGCACCAACAAACAAGGGTCAAACACAACGGTTTGGCAGGTAATCAATTTAGGCATAAGCATGAACGATAACGTTTGAGAAAACATGTAAACAAATCCTTGATTTGAACCACTATATTGACTGAGGTACTAAAGCAAACTAGAATGAGTACATAATATATCATGAATAGTTATCAACCACAAAGAGCCCATCCTTTCTGTATCATTTATATAATGAAAAGAGCAAGCACGCACGACAAGCACGATATACATAATATAAGCACGAAACGATTTCCCACAAAGACGGGAATTCCGGCCTCGGAACCAGACACGCACGATGTGTAATAAATACACGACCAGTCTGCAGACAGTCCACATGTTTAAAGACCCCCAGACAGTGGATCAAACTGAAAGGGCAGTCTAAGCTCAGTGGTGTTTACTAAATTCATGAATGCACAAAACACGCGAGATATTAACAAAACTTGTCGAGATAAAAAGGGGGAAATCACTTATCAAACACGATGAACACGACTAGCAAGGGCATAATTAATATGCATAACACGCTTAGGAAGTGATCCCCTTTTTCTTGAAACACGTATTCAAAACTAGCTTGTACTTAACTTCAAAACGAGTACACGATGATATTCATCATATCACAAACCACAGTACGAATACAAAGCCTATCAAGTTCATGCAAGGACCTTTGGTTGATCGTTGTGCAGCCGAAGCCCAGATGTTGGAATTAAAAAAGAATTGGTGCCCCCGAAGTTCAAGGACATCTCGGGTTTCGAGTGCATAATATCAGGCTAAAAGCCACTCAACATGTTCTAGTTTTCATTCTTGCAAAAACTCTTCAAAATAGGAAATTTGACAGTTTCGGTCACCTCGCGGTCAGGTGTCGGCTAGCCGAAGTATGGTCTAGCGGCTAGCCGCCAGCTGACCGACAAGCTGACCGCTGGAAAACCAGGTTCAGTGCAGCCCTCTGGAAAAGGAACCGAACTCACTGCGGTTAGCTCACGGTTAGCCGAACTGGAACTTGGCGGTTAGCCGTAAGCTGACCGTAGGGCTGACCGCTGAAGCCCAGTCTGAAATGTAGCTCTCGGGAAAAGGAACCGACAACGCGCGGTTGGCCAGCGGTTAGCCGAGATGGGGTATGGCGGCTAGCCGCTCGCTGAACGTCAAGCTGACCGCAACTCCCTGGCGAAATGTCAGCTTCTGGAAAAGGAACCGCCGAGCTCGGTCAGCTCGCGGTTAACCGAAATGGGGATTTTAGTTAGCCGCCAGCCGACCGACGGCTGACCGAACTGCACAGGAAATGCAGTCCAGTGCAGATTTTTGCACATTTCTTCTTCCCTTCTTCTTGTTTCTCATTCCACTTGCACTCCCTGAGCCTACATGCTCTCCAAGGGACAAAACACATATTTTTCCCAAATCTAGAACATTCAATCCAAAGAAAACATGATCATGAAACTTGTAAACATATTCATATGCAAAATTTCCAAAACAACAATGTAGCTTAAAATACACATGCACAATGGTCCTATAGAGATTACTTGCCTTGCCCAAATGCTAAACAGTCCTTCTCAAGCACTGTTCTCAAGCTAATCCAACACTACAAGAAAAAAAAACCCAAGAGAAAACCACACAACTTACTCAAAAATGGAACCAAGGAACCCATTTTAACAAAAGGGTTTGCAAACATGAAAATCATGATCTTGGGGAACCAAAATGACTCCAAGAAAGATATGAGTGGAAGCTCTTACCTAGAGAAGGTCAAACAAGAGAAGAGGAAGAAAATGTAGAGTTTGTCCCACAAGAAACTCCAATAAACTTGTATCAATGGAAAGCTTGCAAAGAGATGAAGAAGATGGTATTCTCAGAATTTCCTTTGGTGATCTTTAGCTATGTCATGCAAGGTGAGGAAGATGGAAAGAAACAAGAGGGATTTCAGCCCTAGGTCAAGAACTTGCAGAGATTTGGTAAAGTGAATGAAAAGAGGGGGAGAAGGGGCTTAAGGGATGAGGATGGGCCCAAATGACTTGAACTTTGAAATGGCCAAAACACTAACTTGTGGGCCCCGGATGACTTCGACGAAGAAGGATAAAACGATCGTCGAAATATCTAGTTTACAAAAAGTATATTTTTGACATGGTTTTGAGATCTCAAAAATTGTGTCCAGATTTGTGCGTAAAAGACAATTTTACCCTCCTTGGGCCAAAACATGGGTTTTTGGGCTTCAAATATGAATATGCTTAAAACTAAAGTTGCAACACGTCGGAATATCATTCAAATGAAATCAAAATCACAATCACACGGAAATCGATACGATCTTCCCAAGCTCACACGTACACTCAGGCCTTCCTGAGCGTGTCTGACTGATACTAAACGTTCTCAAAATTCTCAAAGCTATGTCCAAGACTAAAACTAATTACTTCTAACCAAACAACAACTAAACCCACTTAGGACTAAACACATACTGATCGCACACTAATCGACTTGGTCTGGGTCGGGGTCTAACATCCTCCACCCCTTAAGATATTTGGTCCACCAAATAAATCAAACAATTACCTCTGGTAAAAGCTGTGGATACTTCTTCTGCACTTGCTCTCTCAATTCCCAGGTGGCTTCCTCTGGCTTGTGATTTTCCCAAAGTACCTTGACCAAATGAATAGTCCGGTTTCTCAATTCTTGCTCCTTGGTGTCAATGATCTTGATCGGTCTTTCCACATACGAGGCATCTTCCCGAATCTCTAAAGGCTCATGCTGTAGAATGTGTGCAGGACTAGAGACATATTTCTTGAGCATCGAAACATGAAAAACACTGTGTACCCCGGAGAATTCCGGCGGTAACGTAAGCCTATAAGCAACATCTCCAATCTTGCTCAAAATCTCATACGTACCAATAAATCTTCTAGACAATTTGCCCTTCGTCCGAACCTCAAAGTCCCTCTAGTTGGTGAGACTTTCAAAAACACCTTGTCACCCACTTGAAACTGCAATTCTCTTCTGCGAGTGTCTGCATAACTCTTCTGCCTACTTCGGGCGATCTTCAACCATTCCTGAATCAACTTGACCTTGTCACTTGTCTCTCCAACTATCGTCGGTCCATGAAAACTACGTTCGCCGACTTCTTCCCAGCAAACCAGAGTTCTGCATCTTCTACCATAAAGTGCCTCGAAAGGTGTCATACCAATGCTAGAGTGGTAACTATTGTTATAAGCGAATTCACAAAGAGGTAAGCACTCATCCCACTGAATCTTGAAATCCAATACGCAAGCACGCAACATGTCTTCGAGAGTCTGTATCATCCTTTCTGACTGACCATTTGTCAGAGGATGATAAGCTGTGCTGAACTGGAGCTTGGTACCCATCGACTCATGAAGAGTCTTCCAAAACTTTGAAACAAACCTACTGTCTCTGTCTGAAGTAATGGAGACTGGTTGACCATGTTTACTAACATTCTCATCAACAAACAACTTCGCAAGCGGTGCCATATGCATCATATTCCCTGTCTTCATCGGAATGAAATGAGCAGACTTTGTCAGACGATCTACAATGATCCAAATTGCATTATTTCCCTTCTTGGTATTAGGCAAACCGAAGACGAAATCCATGGTGATGTGCTCCCATTTCCACTCCGGAATCTCCAAAGGCTGTAACAAACCTGGAGGCTTCTGATGCTCTGCCTTAATCAACTGACAAGTTAGACAACGAGACACAAAAGCTGCTATCTCTCTCTTCATGTTGTTCCACCAAAATCTATTCTTCAAATTGTGGTACATCTTCGTGCTTCCCAGATGCATAGAATATCTCGTGCTGTGAGCTTCGTTCAAAATTTCACTCTTCAAGTCATCCACATTCGGCACACACAACCGGTCACGGAAATACAATATCCCATTCACCATCTTGAAATCGGGGCGTTCTGCAATAACTTCCACTATCTTGGCCAAGTCTGGGTCTTGCAACTGATTTTCCTTAATCTTCTGGATGAAGGTAAGTTCTAATACTTTCATATTTGCTAACATCGCTCTAATTTCTGTTACACTCCTTGGCCTCACCCAACTAACAACTGCCTCTATCTTGGCTGGACCAACTGCTAAACCTTCTCTGGAGATGATGTGGCCTAGAAAAGTGACTTGCTCTAATCAGAATTCGCACTTACTGAGTTTTGCATATAACTGGTTGTCCCTCAAGAGCTGCAACGCTGTCCTCAAATGTTCTTCATGCTCCTTCTTACTCTTGGAATATACCAGGACATCATCAATAAACACTACTATGGAGTGATCCAAATAAGGTGCAAAGACCTTGTTCATCAGAGCCATAAAGACTGCGGGTGCATTTGTCAAACCAAAGGGCATCACTAAGAACTCATAATGCCCATATCTTGTCCTAAAGGCTGTCTTCTGAACATCTGAGTCTCTAACTCTCAACTGATGGTACCCTGACCTCAAGTCTATCTTGGAAAAGTAGGCTGCTCCTTGCAATTGGTCAAACAATTCGTCTATCCTTGGCAATGGATACTTGTTCTTCACGGTCACATGGTTCAACTTCCTATAGTCTATGCACATTCTCAAATTTCCATCCTTCTTTTTCACAAACAACACCGGTGCTCCCCACGGTGAAACACTTGGCCTAATAAAACCTTTGCTCAACAAATCCTGCAATTGGAGCTTTAGCTCACCCATCTCTGCTGGAGCCATCCTATATGGTGCAATCGAGATTGGAGCTGTCCCTGGAAGGAGCTCAATTGTAAACTCAACTTCTCTAATTGGTGGTAAACCCGGGATTTCTTCTGGAAAAACGTCCGAAAATTCACACACAATGGGGATATCCTCCACCCCTTGGGACTGTTTATCCTCCGTGATAAACGCAATAAATGCCTGACACCCACTCTGAACTAATCTGCTTGCCTTCAACACTGAAATAAACCCTGCCTGAGATTTTCTCCTGTTCCCCTGAAATATCAACTCTGCCTGTGGTCCTTGGAATCTGAATGTAATGGTCTTACTAAAACAATCCATGGTGGCATGATATGCTTCTAACCAATCCATGCCTAAAATGACATCAAAATCATGCATGTCCAAAACTATGAGGTTGGCCGGTAGATTAACATCTCCTAACAAAACTGTACAACTAGGGTAATGGGTTCTACACACAACTTGTTTCCCTACTGGAGTGGTCACTACTAAAATGTAATCCAACTCACTACATGGTCAATCAATCAACTTAGCAAAACTAGGAGATGCAAAGGAATGTGTGGATCCAGGATCAAATAAAATCTGGGCTTCTACCCCACAAACAAGAACTTTACCTTCTACCACGTCTCCTGCAGCTTCAGCATCTGCACGGTTGAGATAATACAAACGTCCATGCATCTGTAGTCTGTTCGGTACTTGGTTCTGCCTTCCTTGGCGTTGTCTGTTCTGCTGTGGAGGACGAGCATTCTGATTCTGTGCTGGTGGCCTAGCCTGCTGCTGCTGCTAAGGTGGTCTGACTTGATTCTGAACTGGTGCTTGGTTCTGAGGAGCTACTTGTCTCTACTGCTGGTTTCTGTTCCCTTGATTATGAAGTAGTGGGCAATCCTTGATTGAATGGTTCATAGCCCCACACTTGAAACAGGCGCCCATGGCCTTACGACATTCGTGGGTTTCATGATTCTTGCCACAATGTCCACACCCTTGCCTCACATGACCTTGTTCTTGCCTTGGCTTCTTATCCTGCTGTTGCCTCTGATTCTGCTGCTGATACTGCTGCTTCCTATCCTGAACAATCATGTTATTAATATCCTCAAAAGTGTAAGCCCGCTTGACTGCCTCATCATATGTAGCTGGAGGAACTACTCCTATTACATCTCTCATGATGATCGGATTCAATCCTTCCAAAAACTTTGTTATCTTCTTCCTCTCAGTGTCAATCAACTCGGTGGCATATCTAGCCAATCTTTCAAACTTGGTGACGTAATCTAGCACCGTCATGTTACCTTGCTTAAGCTGCTGAAACTCAATAGCCTTCTGCCTCTTGACATGAGAGGGGATGTATTTGTCCTGAAACTGTATCTTGAAAGCTGCCCATTCCTCTTCATCTGCCATCACTGCATAAGGATCCTTGACTGTTTGCCACCACCGGTCTGCAAGCCCATAAAATAATGAAGTTGTGAGGTTAACCTTCTATATACCCGTGCACATGAAGACATCGAAGATCTTCTCCGTATTGACTAGCCAGTCATCTGCCACTAGCGGGTCCTCATTGCCCGAAAATTCCTTCGGTGCCCTCTTCCTAAACTTCTCAAATAGTGCATTAGGGTCAGGATCCCTATTCTGAATAACAATCTGTGGACCCACGAGTGGTGCTACATTCCTGTTCTGGAGAACTTCTAACAATTGCCTTTGAACTTGTGCCATTTCATCATCCTTCTTAGCCAACTGTTCTTGAAATCTGGCCTGGTTTTCATTAGCTTGCCTTTGTTGTGCTATCATTGCTTGCATAAGTTCCTGAAATTGTGTGGCTGTTGGTGAAAGTCCTTGGGATCCTAACCCTAGAGGGGGGGGGGGGTGAATAGGGTGCGCTACCAATATGACCAATTAAGACAAATTTTAATTTCTTAACATAAACTAGTCACATGTGATGATATTAATCAAACAAGATGCGGAAGCTAATAAATGAATCACCACAAGCATACACCACAACACAAGTATTTATAGTGGTTCGGCCTCAATGCCTACATCCACTACCGGCTTGTGATCTAATCACCCTACCGGATTTCCACTATTTATGCTTTTTACTAGGCTAAGCAATAACCCTTACAATGTTGTTTTTCTAGGCTAAACAACAACCTCTCAATGTGTTTTTATAGGCTAAGCAATAACCTTTACAAGATGCTTTTCTTAGGCAAAGCAATAACCTTTACAAGATGCTTTTCTTAGGCTAAGCAATAACCTTTACACAATGCTTTTCTTAGGCTAAGCAATAACCTTTACAAATGAAGAATTCTCTAAGAAAGTGTCTTCACAAAAGATCACTCTAAGAGATACAAATTAAGCACAATGTAATTGCCTCTTAAATAGGCTAATATGAAAGTGTAATACAAATTACAAACATACACTAGAATAAGTTAAAGTGTGTGCACAAGTGTATGAATGCTTTACTTCAATCTATTTCAACAATGAAGCTCTTAAATGAATGCATGATGCATTTTAAAATCAAGGCTTATAAAATGATGATTGAAGTTAAAACTAATCACATGAAAGATTCACACAACTTAAAGAAATGAACTAAAACATGTTGTATGAATATTAAAGTCTAAGAATACATGTGATTTAGATAAGAGTGATTGCAAACCATTCTAATATACCAATGATGATAATGAGTTTGCAAAACAACTCTTTAAAAGCTAGAAATCATGCATCAATGAAAATACAAAGATTTAAACATGCATTGATTCTACTTTTAATGGAAATCAAAATGATAAGTAAAGTGTACCTTTTGAAAACTCAAGCATTTGATTTCCAAATAGCCCTCTAGCTTTTCCAACTTCTTCCCCTTTCTTTGGCTCCAAAATGGTCTCAAAAGTTCATGGTTCAAGCCTTGAAAAAGGTTGGAAATGAATGGACTTTATAGCCAAAAAGTGCCCAACGGCTAGTCCTCGGTCGACCTGCAAAGAGGCCTCGGTCGACCGGGATCACACAACGGGCAAATTTCTGACCGTTGGTGCTTCAGGGCCCTGTTAGGCTGCAGTGGTCCCGGTCGACCGGGATACAGGTCTCGGTCGACCGGCGACACTGGCCACTGACCCCCTGGGACCAAAAAATCCATATTTTGCATAGATGAAGGTATTTCTTTGGGGGGATTTTTGGGCCACTAAACCAAGCTTGGTAACATGTTTTAGATCAATCTAAGATGTATAAAAACATGAAACACAAAGAGCCTAAAATGATTTGAAACTTTAAATCCAAAGGCTAGCTGATTTCTAAAAACTCTTTTCAAATGAAAATGCATACAAAGAAGATTCTGAAAGTGATGAATGTATACAAGGCACAAACCTAAATTCTAAATATGATTTCTCAAAAGTAATGCACAAAGAATTAGGTTTTCAAAAGAGTTTGGAATCTAAAACCAATGCATCCAAGTTTAAAACCAAAACATGCATAAAACAAAACTTTTACAAAACTTAAAAGAAATGCATGTATAAAACCAGATTTCATGATATTCTAAAACAATGCATGAGTGTAAATTTCAAAAGATGCTAAAGTGAAAATGCATCCATCAAATTGCAAATACAAAATTCCTAGCAGTTGGTGTATCAGATGCATCTGACTCATTATGATTACTGCCTGAAGCATGATGATTTGGAGCTTTTCTTGGAGGCATATTGCTGTAAAACAAAGAGTTAGAACGCAAAATCATGGTACAAGGGTTTCTAAGACCCTATACGAACGAATCTATCGAACTCACGAATCCTCGCCACGTTCCTAAGACCTTTCTAGTTTCTTTTAATTGCCTGAAACATGTCTCGCTCTGATACCAGTCCTGTCGCTACCCCGGAACGGATCCCTGTGCCCGCGACGCATTGATTATTGATTACTACTATTGAAGATTTTGTTTTCCCACAGGTTCCCGCGGTGAGGATTCCCAAAGACACGCGGAATCTGACTCACACGTACAAGCTTTGCAGAAGCGTGTAGCAAAACACATCAAGATGAGCACCAGCAAAGTATTTAGGTGCCATAACAAATATTCACAAGGCATAGTATCAAAGAAAGAAGCTAACATGGCATTCCCATTAATATTCAAGTTATGAGACTAATTTCAAAGTACTTTAAGTTTTGTTACAATTCCATAAGAGGCCAACAGAGGCCAATACACTTCTCAAAATAATCAAAAGAAACCCCATGACAAAACGGTGTCGAGACTCAAGAACCCGCCCGACGTCTAGATGACATCGTCGGGCTGCCACTCTCTCATAGGGGTTGGCTCACAAGCCTCCTCCTGACGGTCCTCCTCAAAGGTAACGTCTCCTGCACCTGGGCACCAACAAACAAGGGTCAAACACAACGGTTTGGCAGGTAATCAATTTAGGCATAAGCATGAACGACAACGTTTGAGAAAACATGTAAACAAATCCTTGATTTGAACCACTATATTGACTGAGGTACTAAAGCAAACTAGCATGAGTACATAATATATCATGAATAGTTATCAACCACAAAGAGCCCATCCTTTCTGTATCATTTATATAATGAAAAGAGCAAGCACGCACGACAAGCACGATATACATAATATAAGCACGAAACGATTTCCCACAAAGACGGGAATTCCGGCCGCGAAACCAGACACGCACGATGTGTAATAAATACACGACCAGTCTGCAGACAGTCCACATGTTTAAAGACCCCCAGACAGTGGATCAAACTGAAAGGGCAGTCTAAGCTCAGTGGTGTTTACTTAATTCATGAATGCACAAAACACGCGAGATATTAACAAAACTTGTCGAGATAAAAAGGGGGAAATCACTTATCAAACACGATGAACACGACTAGCAAGGGCATAATTAATATGCATAACACGCTTAGGAAGTGATCCCCTTTTTCTTGAAACACGTATTCAAAACTAGCTTGTACTTAACTTCAAAACGAGTACACGATGATATTCATCATATCACAAACCACAGTACGAATACAAAGCCTATCAAGTTCATGCAAGGACCTTTGGTTGATCATTGTGCAGCCGAAGCCCAGATGTTGGAATTAAAAAAGAATTGGTGCCCCCGAAGTTCAAGGACATCTCGGGTTTCGAGTGCATAATATCAGGCTAAAGGCCACTCAACATGTTCTAGTTTTCATTCTTGCAAAAACCTTCAAAACAGGAAATTTGACAGTTTCGGTCACCTCGCGGTCAGGTGTCGGCTAGCCGAACTAGGGTCTAGCGGCTAGCCACCAGCTGACCGACAAGCTGACCGCTGGAAAACCAGGTTCAGTGCAGCCCTCTGGAAAAGGAACCGAACTCACTGCGGTTAGCTCACGGTTAGCCGAACTGGAACTTGGCGGTTAGCCGTAAGCTGACCGTAGGGCTGACCGCTGAAGCCCAGTCTGAAATGTAGCTCTCGGGAAAAGGAACCGACAACGCGCGGTTGGCCAGCGGTTAGCCGAGATGGGGTATGGCGGTTAGCGGCTCGCTGACCGTCAAGCTGACCGCAACTCCCTGGCGTAATGTCAGCTTCTGGAAAGGGAACCGCCGAGCTCGGTCAGCTCGCGGTTAACTGAAATGGGGATATTGTTGGGATTGGTGTATGCCCTAAAGCCCACTGACTGCACTTACATATTGTTACTGGATATTTATTGGTTATTTAATAGAATGACTTCTTTCTCTTATTACTTGTGTATATGTATGGTTGTATAAGGCCCATTGTTTTCTAGTAAATGACTTAGGTGTGTAGTGGCTACACACAGTAAGGTCTGAGTCATGGACACTTGAAACAATAAACTTGTTCATAACTGAGAGATGGAGTTGGGCACTTCATCTTGGTATAAGTTATAATGAGATACTCTCCTGTATTCAGGGTGACTTACCTTAGTCACGAAGGCCTTTCCGGATTTATCTCATTAGTGCATGTGTCATGCATTGAATAGGACCACTTGAAGGTGTGATTTCTAAAATAGTACTATCACAGAGAGAGATCAAGTCACCTCTTGCTACTAAGTGACCAGTGCTCTTAATCTTGAGCATTTGTGGATGAACTGACGAAGTCGAGTTCTTGTACTTTAATTCACTATGGGTGAGATCCTGTTCATGGGTCAACAGCTCTGTGTTTTGGGTACTTGGGCTTGATTAGTTGGGACGTGCAAATGCAATATGGAATCTATGCCATCGTGTGATGGAATGATCGTCCCCTTAGAATTATTCGATTAATCATCAGAATCTAAGATCTTAGTATATGGATGCTCCATATGGATATTGAACTTGTGGGTCGCTCCCTGGATCAAGAGAATGATATCCGGATGATGATTAAGTCAAGGGTATGAAGTTCTAAGGATGAGATGTAATCAAGAAGGTAGATAGTACATCGGTTAACCTACTTGATTATGGATGTTACATAGAGGGGCATTGTGGTCATTGTACTTGGTAGGTCAAAGACAATCGTCTATTTATGATGAGCTTAATTTGCAATTTAATATTTTTCCCTGGAGTGCAACCATAATTCTTTAGTGGAATGAGTTAGGGTTAAAATGATCTTAATGTTGCTATGGGGTTAGCATGGACATTTTGGTCATTTTGGGAGCCAAGGGCAAATATGTCTTTTGGTCCCTCTTCTAGCCACTTTCCTATATTGGCATGGTTTCCTAATTGAATTAGATGATATGTGGTTGAATTAATTTTGTGGAAGAATAATTTTGAGTTTAAATTCAAATAGGCTTTTTATGGCATACATGAATTTAACTCTAGCTAAATTATTATCTTGTGGGCTATGGTGTGTTTAGCTATCTTGTGGGCCAGCCATAAGTGGAGCCCCTTGTGTGAGGTTTCCAAGTTTAGCTAGGTATCTTTACTTGGAAGAAAGAACTCCTCTTTGGGTAAGAACTCCTATAATTAAAGTTTACTAATTTTTAGTATCTTTAATTAGTAAGTGTTGCACAACTAAGGGGGCTGGTTGCTTATTTTATGGGATTGTCATTCCTATTAGAAAGAGAACTCTTAAAAGGAATGTGATCTTAATAAATAGAGAGAAAACTACCCTTGGGCGTGCAACATAGAAAACAAGGAAGAAACAAGGCTGGAATAAAACCCTAGGGCGTGAAACACATCTTATACCTATTGGCCGCCCAAGACAAAGAGGCAGCACACTCACGCCCAGCCCTTGCTGCCTTCTTCTTCTTCATTGGAGAGAGTAGATCAGGTCCTGGGCTTTTTCCACAAATTGTAGATTCAGAAAACCCTTCTTGGAATCCATATTTTGATCCCACAATCAACACCAATCAGATTGGGTTGTGGAATAGAAGAGAAGATCAAAAGGAAAGTTGCTGCAGTAAATTCCTGCAACCTGTATAGCTGATTGCAGGCTTGTGATCAGCAGTTTGCAAGTTCAGTTTCAGAGATTTGAAGACTTCATATCAGCAACGTATTAGTCCTCTATCATCT
Source organism: Cinnamomum chago (assembly GCA_038049695.1). NCBI lineage: Eukaryota > Viridiplantae > Streptophyta > Magnoliopsida > Laurales > Lauraceae > Cinnamomum > Cinnamomum chago. The sequence goes on along the minus strand of CP142452.1, from coordinate 55,199,470 downwards.
CCTTTCTTTCTACACATGTTGATCATGATTTCATGGAGTTTTATGCATGTTTCATGGCTGCCATATCAGATTTGGTTTTGTTTTAAAAACTTTGAAAAACCATACCAGCCATGCTATTCCAAGTTCAGATCTGTAATGCATAAACTTTCATTTCGGTTAGCCGCCAGCCGACCGACGGCTGACCGAACTGCACGGAAAATGCAGTCCAGTGCAGATTTTTGCACATTTCTTCTTCCCTTCTTCTTGTTTCTCATTCCACTTGCACTCCCTGAGCCTACATGCTCTCCAAGGGACAAAACACATATTTTTCCCAAATCTAGAACATTCAATCCAAAGAAAACATGATCATGAAACTTGTAAACATATTCATATGCAAAATTTCCAAAACAACAATGTAGCTTAAAATACACATGCACAATGGTCCTATAGAGATTACTTGCCTTGCCCAAATGCTAAACAATCCTTCTCAAGCACTGTTCTCAAGCTAATCCAACACTACAAGAAAAAAAAACCCAAGAGAAAACCACACAACTTACTCAAAAATGGAACCAAGGAACCCATTTTAACAAAAGGGTTTGCAAACATGAAAATCATGATCTTGGGGAACCAAAATGGCTCCAAGAAAGATATGAGTGGAAGCTCTTACCTAGAGAAGGTCAAACAAGAGAAGAGGAAGAAAATGTAGAGCTTGTCCCACAAGAAACTCCAATAAACTTGTATCAATGGAAAGCTTGCAAAGAGATGAAGAAGATGGTATTCTCAGAATTTCCTTTGGTGATCTTTAGCTATGTCATGCAAGGTGAGGAAGATGGAAAGAAACAAGAGGGATTTCAGCCCTAGGTCAAGAACTTGCAGAGATTTGGTAAAGTGAATGAAAAGAGGGGGAGAAGGGGCTTAAGGGATGAGGATGGCCCCAAATGACTTGAACTTTGAAATGGCCAAAACACTAACTTGTGGGCCCCGGATGACTTCGACGAAGAAGGATAAAACGATCGTCGAAATATCTAGTTTCCAAAAAGTATATTTTTGACATGGTTTTGAGATCTCAAAAATTGTGTCCAGATTTGTGCATAAAAGACAATTTTACCCTCCTTGGGCCAAAACATGGGTTTTTGGGCTTCAAATATGAATATGCTTAAAACTAAAGTTGCAACACGTCGAAATATCATTCAAATGAAATCAAAATCACAATCACACAGAAATCGATACGATCTTCCCAAGCTCACACGTACACTCAGGCCTTCCTGAGCGTGTCTGACTGATACTAAACGTTCTCAAAATTCTCAAAGCTATGTCCAAGACTAAAACTAATTACTTCTAACCAAACAACAACTAAACACACTTAGGACTAAACACATACTAATCGCACACTAATCGACTTGGTCTGGGTTGGGGTCTAACACAGCCGCTCACAGTTTACTGTGATAACAGCAGGGCAGTCGATAAGTCCAAGGAACCCAGGAGCCAAAAACATGTACAGAGGTAGTTACACATGGTCAGAGAGATTGTGCAGATAGGTGATATTACTATCACCAAGATAGCCTCTGCGGACAATCTGGCAGATCCTTTTACTAAGCCTTTGACTACCAAAGTTTTTGAGCAACATGTAGATGGGATGGGCATGAGATGCAACCCTGACTGGCATTGAGCCCAAGTGGGAGATTGTTAGATTGTATGGTCTCAATCCATCAGTTGATGTAATAAATTGATTAATTTCTTTATTTATCAATATAATCATGCTTTCCTTTCATGAGATGAATGATGATTTATTACTTAATACACATAACCAATACAAATGACATAATGGTTCATGAGATGAACCGGAGTCCACAAGTATACTAGATGTAATACATGTGTATGGATGAGATCCACATACAGGAGACATGTATTGCAAATCTTATACTTAAATATCTTCACAACCAGTGATGAGATTGGGCATCTCATCTGACAAGGTTGCAGCACTTTGATCACTATGAGATAGTGTGATTTGTCTCGATCATCATAATGTAAGATTCTGGATCATGGTGCTGGTACATTGGATGTATTGAAGGACCATGAGAAACACCTTATATACACTGTCTTTATTTTAAGGTATGCTCTCATAATTCCCTAGCAATAGGCTCATAATCCTGAGACATTGATGAACTCAAGTTTCTATCTATTCATTTGCTTTGAGTCACCAATGAGTGAGGCCAATTGTAGGTCAACACCTCGGTGATTTGGGTACGTGGTAGTAGAGCTTTGAGAACATTCAATGGTTAAGATGGAATCTATCTTTAATATCCCCTTGTGCCAATTAATGGATTTATCATTGGTAAGTGCGCACCCATTCCGATTAAGAGTTAATTGGATCGGTACCAAATGATCACTATAATTAATTGGGGATCAAGGATAATAAGATATGGATCTACTTTGATGGACATGTCCAATTGATCCATGGATATAGATGGAGGGGCCTATTTGTGGTAATGTGGAAGTTTAGAGTCTTCATTGTAATATATTCCTAAGACTGGAGTGCAATTGCATTTATCTAGTGGAGTTATTTGCAATTAACTGTGGGCCCGGATTGCACATGAGATGTGGGGTCGCGTGTCCCAGTTGGAGCCAGCTTTCTAAGGAATCCCTAGTGGTCCCCATGCTAGCCCAAGTTATTAGAAAGATACTAATTCTACTTGAACTCTAAAAGGAAGGTTACTATTTCTATTTGAAGTGAGACTTCTAATAGTGGTAATGGTAAGCTATTAATTATTAATGGAAGTAGGACTTCTATTTTAATTAGAAAGGAGAAAACTACTAATTATTATGGAAGTGAGACTTCTATGGAAACTTGTCGCGACCCCGGAACGGAACTCCGAGCCCGCGACGTGTTGTGGTGTGTTTTCCCACAGGTTCTCACGGTGAGGATTCCCCGAAACACGCGGAATCTGTCTCACACGATCAAGTTTGTGGAAGCGTGTAGTAAATCACATCAGGATGGGCACCATGTAAATTTTTAAGTGCAATGACAAATGATAACAAGACATAGTATCAAGAGACAAGAGTTAACATGGCATTCCCATTATAATTCAAGTTATGAGACTAACACGAAAGTAAGTTAAGTTTTAGTTACAGCCCATGAGAGGCCAACACATGCCAATACAATTCTCAAAATAATAAAAGAGTCCCAAGACAAAATGACGAACTCAAGAACCCGCCCGACGTCTAGTTGACATCGTCGGGTTGCCACTCTCTAACTGGGGTTGGCTCAAAAGCGTCCTCCTCACGCTCCTCCTCAAAGGCAACGTCATCTGCACCTGGGCACCAGCAACAAGGGTCAAACAAAACGGTTTGGCAGGTAATCAATTTAGGCATGAGCATAAAATAGTAAGTGCTTAAGAAACATGTAAAGACGTTTTGCTGAAGTGTAAATAGTTATATAACAAAATACGAGCAAAGCTAGCATGATTACTTATTATATCATGAATAGTTTTAATCCACAAAGAGCCCATCCTTTCTCTATCATTTATAATGAAAAGAGCAAGCACGCACGACAAGCACGATATACATAATATAATCACAACACGATTCCCACATATACGGGATTTCCGGCCGCGGAACCGGACACGCACGATGTGTAATAAAATACATGACCAGTCTGCAGACAGTCCACATGTTTAAGGACCCCCAGACAGTAGATCAAACGGAAAGGGCAGTCCAAGATCAGTGGTGTTCACTTAGTTCATGAATGCACAAAACACGTGAAACACTATCAAAACATGTCGAGGTAAAAAGGGGAAAGTCACTTAACAAAACATGACAAGCACGACTAGAAAAAGGCATAATAAATATGCATAACACACTTAGGAAGTGACCCCTTTTTCTTGAAACAAATCTGCAAAACAAGCTTGTACTTAAACTTTAAAACGAGTACACAAAGATATTCATTGTATCAAAACCAAAGTACGAACACAAAGCCAATCAAGCACATGTAAAGACCCTTGATTGATCTTTGTGTATTCGAAGCCCAAATGTTGGAATTAAAGATAGAATTGGTGCCCCGGAAGTTCAAAGACATCTCGGGTTTCGAGTTTAATATCAGGCTAAGGTCACTTAACATGTTCTAGTTTTCACTCTTGCAAAACTTCTTCAAAACTAGGAATTTAGTCAATTTCAGTTAACTCGCGGTCAGCTGGCGGTTAGCCGAAATGGGACCTCGCGGCTAGACGCAAGCTGACCGTAGGCTGACCGCTGGAACTCAGGTCAGGAAACTTGGCTCTCTGGAAAGGGAACCGAAAAGCTTTCGGTTGGCTTACGGTTAGCCGCAAGGGAACTGGCGGCTAGCCGTGAGCTGACCGCAGGACCCTGATGCAGAAGTCAGCTACTAGAAAAGGAACAGCTGATTTTGATTGGCTCGCGGTTAGCCGAAATGGGGATTGCGGCTAGCCGCCAGCTGACCGAAACTGCACGGGAAATGCAGTTCAGTGCAGATTTTTCCACATTTCCTTCTTCCCTTCTACTTGTTTTTCATTCCACCTGCATTCCCTGAGTTTCAATGCTCTCCAAGGGATAAAATACACATTTCTCACAACTCCAAACATCCAAACCAAGGAAAACATGATCATGAAGCTTATAAACATGTTCATATGCAAAATTTCTAGAACAACAATGTAATCAAAATACACATGCAACAATGATCCTATAGAGATTACTTGCCTTGTCCAAATGCTAAACAATCCTCCTCTAGCATTTCACTCAAGCTATTCCAACACTACAAGAATCCCAAGGAAAAACTCACTCAAACTCAACAAAAATGAAGACAAAGAACCCATTTCCACAAAAGGGTTTGTAAACATGGAAAACAAGATCTTTAAGAACTAAAAAGACTTCATGAAAGACATGGGTTGAAGCTCTTACCTAGAAATGGTCAAACAAGAGAGAAGGAAGGAAATGGAGCTCTTACCCAACTTGGAACTTCAAGAAATTTGCATCAATGGAAAGCTTATGATGAGAGGAAGAAGATGATAGCCTTAGAATTTTATTTGGAGAAATCTAGCTTGGCATGCAAGAGGAATGAAGTGGAAGAAAAGAGGGTTTTCTCTCCTTTGGCTGCTCAAGGGTTTGGCTTTAGAATGAAAAGAGTAAAGGAGGAAGAAGATTGACTTAAACCCTAGCAAATGGGGTCTAATGACTTGAACCTTGAAATGACAAAACCATGATCTTGTGGGCCTCGGATGACTTCGACGAAGAAGGACAAAACAATCCTCGAAATATCTAGTTTCCAAAAAGTATACTTTTGACATGGTTTTGAGATCTCAAAAATTGTGTCCAGATTTGTGCATAAAAGACAATTTTATCCTTCTTGGGCCAGAACTTGGGTTTTTGGGCTTCAAACATGAATGGGCTGAAAATGAAAGTCGTAACACATAGTAAAATCATTCAAATGAAATCAAAACCACAATTACGCGGAACCCGATGCGATCCTTCCAAGCTTACGCGTGCACTCAGGCCTTCCTGAGTGTGTCTGACTAATACTAAATGTTCTCAAAATTCCCAAAGCTATGTCCAAGACTAAAACTAATCATTTCTAACCCAACGACAACTAAACCCACTTAGGACTAAACACACGCTAATCGCACACTAATCGAATTGGTCTGGGTCGGGGTCTAACACAACTAGCAAGGGAGAAGTTTACTATTTTGTAATGGGAGTTAAACTTCTATTTCAAATAGGAAAAGAGATGGATTGGAGGGATATATAAAAAGGAATAAACCCCTCTTGGTTGTGCATAATAGAGTGAGCAACTTCAGCCCCTTTGTGCAAGAGTTGCACAAGTTCTCTTCCTCTCTAAGTTCTCTTATCTTTCTCCTCTAGTTCCTTAGAGTTACTAGTTGGGTTTTCTCTTGGAGATTTCACCATCTTCTTGAGAAAAGAGATCTAATACGGGTCATAGCGTGGAAGATCAAAAGGTGTTGGAGATTTTGATTTGGTTAGTGAAGGTGTTCATCATAAAAAAAAGAATTCAAATTCTCCATTAGAGCACAACTAAGCTCCAAAGGTATATCTACATCCTTGTATGCTGTAGATTTCGTGGTTGCATGTTTAGGTGCTGTTTTCTATCTTCTAGATAGGATATATTGCTATACATGATTTATGAGTTTGAGGGATTGCATCCTGGATTGGGTTTTTGATTGCCTTCTAGATAGTTGATCCCTGCATCAAGCGGGTCAAAAGTTTTGAAGCCTATCTGAAAGGCCCACCTATATTCCAACAAGACATGATGTCATGAAGGCTGTTAAAGTATGTGATGGTTCGGAGCTTCAGAATTGATTTGGCGTCTTTAAACATTATGACTGGATTGGGAAACCATTTGGGTCCAGGTTGCTAAGCAACAAGGGCGGATTTGTTTATCTACTAGCTCCCACTCCTGAGTTGTGGACTCTTGTTCTTAGCCATCCGACTCAGATTCTATATATTACAGATATCAGTTTTGTTATTTCATACTTGGAAATCATCCCTGGTTGTGTGGTTCTTGAGTCGGGCGCTGGAAGCGGCTCTCTCACTACTTCCCTCGCTAGGGTTGTTGCGCCTTCTGGTCATGTTTATGCATTTGACTTTCATGAACAGAGGGCGGCATTTGCGAGGTATGCTATTGATTCCATGGATGATATCAAGAGACTTGGAAGTATGCATTGATTTATTGAGTATTTGATCAGTGTAGCAAAATATATGTGGGAGTCTTACCTTTAATTTAGCAAAATGTTTACATCGTGAGTCCCTAAGCAAATTACTCTGGGATGGCTTATCCTAACCATCCAACTAGAACACATCACATGTATGTCAATATGGACCACTGGCTGTTTAAATGGCTAGGATCATTATCAGAGGGGAGTTTAATGTGGCCCATTGCATGATGAGTTCCACTAAATCACGTCTCATATGAGTTTTTTTATTGAATATATGTGTTCTTTTGGTTCTATGTAGTGTGGAATGTGAATAGTCGTCTTGTTAATTATTTTCTACTAGTGATAAGGTGCTCTGACAAATGCTTTGGCAATGTATCGCTGTGTTTATGAATTAAAAGATATATCTTAATAGTAGATCTTAGTTGTTTATATCATTGCAAATATTATTGCGATATACTAATAGTTCATTTTTAGTATTTTAAGTATTAATGTCTTAATAATTCAAAGAATAAGTTTCTTAGATGATGCCTATCCTGGACTTTTTAAAACATAGACTAGAGGCATAGCTCAAATGTAGCATTTTTTTTCCATTTGCTCATTTCTATTTCTATAGAAATTACCCAGAAAAGTTTTTCCTACTCATCCTATCCATTGATAAATTCACATGCTTGACAATGTCTGAAACATTTTCTTGCTTGTTATCATGACGGTTAATTGAAAATAAAATAGTACCGATTATAATTATTCCAAAGATCCTTTAGAACCATGATTTCTGTATCGTAATATAAAAGCAGCGGTTTATAGCTTTTTATACTATACATGTAAGCATGGACATGTGTTCATACATGCACGAAAGCAAATAGCTCATGCATTTATGTTGTGTTCATCTGCAAAGGTCTTGTTTATGGTGAATTTCCTCATTTCCTTCCCATTGTGGTCCAAAGCTGATCTGATTCTCTAAAAATTCAACGAAGTTAGTGATATCATGCTGATTATTGTTTGCTTCTGCTTGTGCAGGTTCTTATGTGCCCGTGAGATGAACCACTTTGTCTACTTTTATTTGGATCAGAATGCGGTCTTGTTATTCAAGTCTGGATGATGACAATGTCAATAACAAAAAAGTATGACAGCGACCATAACGATTGTGGTGATGCTACCTATAGCACCTGTATTGTATTAATTGAAGCTTTGTGATTCAGAACTGCTGGCAGGAAAACATCTAGGCCTGATCTGTATATTTGTTCTCAAAATGCATTTTGCAAGCACTGTATCTGCGTACTGGTCTCAAATCTCTTTCATTGCCAATTTGTTTCCAAGTTAATGACTTTTCAAAAGCAGATCTTATCAAATCATTACGGCATGTTCGTTTGGATGGAATTGAATACATATGAATTCATGGTCAAATGGGCTCCTAAAAGGATTATCAAAGTGGTGAAGGTTGAAGGATTATTCTGTAAGAGCAACGATATCATTACTGGTTTGTGATATCGTTGCTGGGTTTCATTGAGCACCCATTTTTCTCTATCTGCAATGATAAGAGCCAAGTTTCAGCCAAATTATTAAGAGTCGTAGGTTTAAAATGATTAGAACTAAAGCATAATAAAACACATCTCAATATATATGAATAGTGCTTGAAAATATATATACTACTCCACGTCTAATTGCTTTTGAAATATGAATCTCTCGATCATTTATGAGACTATCCACAGTATCCTTAGCTCATTTAAAAGCTATAAAAATAACAAATGAAGAAGGACCTTCAGCAGCAGTTTTTATGTCCGTCGCTAGAAGATATACAACACATTTAGCGGCAGATATTTATAACTGCTGCTACAAGATACACATTTAGTGGCAGACACTTATAAATATAGGACAAAAATGCTATGAATCAATAGCGATGGATTATAAAATTAGTGGTGGTTTAAAACCGCCGCTATTGATAATTTTTTTGCAGTTGCCCCTATTCCGCTGCAAATACAATCAGTGATGGGGTCATCTACGACAAACGTGGCAGCATACATTTTTCCGCCGCTAATAACTTTTGCGGTGGATTTCATACATATAGCGGCGGTTTTTATCCTCCGCTAAATGTAATTTTTCTTGTAGTGAAAGTAGGGTTGTCAAAGGGTTGGGTCCAATACCCAACCCTCGATATATGAAAGGTCGGGCCTGGGTGAGCCGAAGTACTCACAGGCCTGCACTACCTAGGCCCTTGCCCTAACCTTGAGGGCCGGGGCCAAGCTAGGGCAGGGTCTCAAAATAAGAAAGCCACTATTTAATCTTTTTATGTTGTTACCAAGTATCAAGTGTCGGCGAAGCATTATCTTGTCCAACCTTTTTCAAAGAGATCATTGAGAAAATGTCGCGACCCCGGACCGGAAATCCGGGATCGGGACGCTAATTAATGAACAACAATGATTAATGATGGTTATCTACATCCACAATATACAACTTATTTAATTTCCCACAGGTGTTTGCGGTGAGGATATCACAACCTTGCATGAATATTTCTTTTTAGTGCAGAAGCATGTAGCAAATCAAATAGACAACTATCTCTAGTCATACAAGCATTAACATCAAATATCAAAACTGTATCAGAATGAGCAATGATCTAAAGCATGTTTCCCAAAAGTAGTTAAAGTTTATCAAAAGGTATTTTAATTACAATCCCCAAAATTTGAGGCCAACAAAGGCCAATATGAACAAAACAATAACCCCAAAAGAATGGTTAAGTAGTTCTCCCAAAATGTACGCCTCTCGTAGCAACCCGATTGAAAGAATGCGCGATTCAGATCTGAACTCTTGATGAAACGAAGAGTTCTGTGGCTGGAATTTTAAAACTTTTAACTAGGATCAGACATAGAAAGTGAACCAGCCATGGAAATCGCACATAAACACCATGTAATTATGATCAACTTGTGTGTAATCAAAGAAGATACAATGGAGAAGACATACCTGATGTTCTTGGGTTGAAAAACCTCTGAAATCTGAACTAGAAGATCAGATCTAAAACTATTTAATTCCTGCACACCTTGCTGGAATTTCTTGCAATAGTTCTCTTCTAATCTTCTTCTCTATTCCTCTTTCTCCAAATCTGATTGGCTAGTGTTGGTGGGAACTTACTAGGTTTCTCTCTTCTTCTTTTTCCTTGATCTTATGTGGTCTTTCTTCAAGAAGAGAAGGTGCAATCAGCTAGCATTTCTTTTGTGCAAAGGACGTCCAAAAAGGGGCTGGACTTTTTCTTCTATGGGAAGCTCCTCTCTTTGTTTCCAAACTCTTGCACGCCCAAAGGAGAATTTTTCTCCTTCTTTCTCTCTATATGTTACACGCCCAAGGGAGGGGAGAACCATATATTTATGGAGGAATTCCTATTGAAGATGTTTCCTTATAGAACTTGGAAACTAAGAGGAGCTTTCCAAAAACAAACCAACACTACAATGTGGACGTCCAACACCTCCTTCTTTTTTTAGAATCCAAGTAGAATTAGGAACTCTATAAAATATAGGAATTCTTGCACAAAGAGAAATCCTTCCAAGTAATAGGACCTACACAAACTTGGGACCCACATACTAGGGACCACATTGGTTAGCCCAAACAAACTATGGCTCATGCACCAAATAATTTATCTAGAGTTGTAATTCATGTATGCCATCATGGGCCTATTTGAATTTACACTCAAAAATTATTTCTCCACACAATTAAACAATTTAGGAAACCTTGCCAATCTAGGAAAGTGGCTAGAGAAGGGACCAAAAGACATATTTGCCCTTCGCTTCCAAAATGACCAAAATGTCCATGCTAACCCCATAGCAACACTAGGATCATTTTAACCTTAACTCATTCCACTAGAGAGTTATGGTTGCACTCCAGGGAAAAATATTAAATTGCAAATTAAGCTCATCATAAACTGACGATTGTCTTTGACCTACCAAGTACAATGACCACAATGCCCCTCTATGTAACATCCATAATCAAGTAGGTTAACCGATGTACTATCTACCTTCTTGATTACATCTCATCCTTAGAACTTCATACCCTTGACTTAATCATCATCCGGATATCATTCTCTTGATCCAGGGAGCGACCCACAAGTTCAATATCCATATGGAACATTCATATACTAAGATCTTAGATTCTGATGATTAATCGGATAATTCTAAGGGGACGATCATTCCATCACACGATGGCATAGATTCCATATTGCATTTGCACGTCCCAACTAATCAAGCCCGAGCACCCAAAACACAGAGCTGTTGACCCATGAAAAAGATCTCACCCAATAGTGAATTAAAGCACAAGAACTTGACTTCGTCAGTTCATCCACAAATGCCCAAGATTAAGAGCGCTGGTCACTCAGTAGCAAGAGGTGACTTGATCTCTCTCTGTGATAGTACTATTTTTAGAGATCACACCTTTAATGGTCCTGTTCAATGCATGACACATGCACTAATGAGATATATCCGTGAAAGACCTCCCGTGACAAAGGTAAGTCACCCTGAACACAGGAGAGTTTCTCACTACAACTTATACCAAGATGAAGTGCCCAACTCCACCTCTCAGTTATGAACAAATTAGTTATTTCCAGTGTCCATGACTTAGACCTTTCTGTGTGCAGTCACTACACACCCAACTCATTTACTAGAAAACAATGGGCCTTACACAACCATACATATACACAAGTAATAAGAGAAAGATGTCATTCTATTAAATAACCAATAAATATCCAGTAACAGAGATGTGAGTGCAGTCAGTGGGCTTTAGGGCATACACCAATCCCAACAATCTCCCACTTGCACTAAAGATCACTACGACCTAACCTAACTCCCATAGACTCAACATGTGAAGTAAACACTTTCTCAGTAAGAGTCTTAGTAAATGGGTCAGCTAAGTTATTTGCTGAGGCAATCTGCTCTACCACTATTTCTCCATCCTGGATGAATTCCCGGATCAAGTGGTACTTTCTCTGAATATGCTTGCCTTTTTTGTGATTCCTGGGCTCTTTGCAGTTTGCTACTGCACCAGTATTGTCGCAGTACATGACAATCGGTTTTTGCACTGCAGGAACTACTCCCAATTCCAATAGGAATTTTCTGAGCCATACTGCTTCCTTCGCAGCTTCCGATGCCGCCACATATTCTGCCTCCATGGTAGAATCAGCAGTACAATCTTGCTTGACACTTCTCCATGATATAGCCCCTCCTGATAGAGTAAAGACGTATCCCGAGGTAGACTTTCTAGCATCTACATCCGACTGGAAATCAGAGTCTGTATACGCCAGTGGCGTTAGATCATCTGCTCGGTAGGTTAGCATATAATCTTTCGTTCTCCGAAGATACTTGAATATATGCTTAACAGCTGTCCAGTGCATAGGTTCAGGGTTTGATTGATATCTACTAACCATGCCAACGGCAAAGCAGATATCTGGTCTAGTACACAACATTGCATACATGAGGCTTCCAACAGCTGATGCATATGGTACTCTCCTCATGCTGTCTATCTCCTCAGATGTTTTCGGACATTGATTCCGAGATAGTGGTACCCCATGTCTAGAAGGTAGCAAGCCCTTCTTGGAGTCATGCATGTTATACTTGACCAATATCTTCTCAATATACGAAGATTGAGATAAGGCTAACATCTTGTTCTTGCGATCTCGCAAAAGCTTGATCCCTAAGACATAGCTCGCCTCACCCAAATCCTTCATCTGAAATTGAAATGATAACCAAACCTTAGCAGACGACAACATGCCAACATCATTTCCAATGAGTAATATGCCATCCACATATAGGACTAAAAATGCAATTGTGTTTCCACTCCCTTTCTTATACACACATGGTTCATCAATGTTTTGATCAAAGCCAAAGGATTTGACTGCCTGATTAAACTTGATGTTCCATGCCCTAGATGCTTGCTTAAGTCCATAAATGGACTTTTTAAGTTTACAGACCATGTTCTCTTGGTCACCAGCAATGAATCCCTCTGGTTGCATCATATAGATGCATTCGTCAAGACTTCCATTTAGAAAAGCTGTCTTGACATCCATCTGCCATATCTTGTAGTCATAATGACATGCGATGGCTAAGAGAATTCTAATGGATTTAAGCATAGCCACTGGTGAAAAGGTTTCCTCATAATCGATACCCTCTTTCTGAGTATATCCTTTCGCCACCAGTCTTGCTTTGAAGGTTTCAACCTTCCCATCCACTCCTCTCTTTCTCTTGTAGATCCACTTGCACCCTATGGGTTTGATCCTTTCAGGTGCATCCACAAGTTCCCAGACTTGATTGGAATACAGAGAATCCAATTCAGATTTCATCGCTTGCTGCCACATGTCAGCATCTATATCCATTACTGCTTCATCGTAACTAGTAGGATCCTCAACCAGATCCTCGGAGTCTGTCATAAAGGACACTCCTAGATATCTATCTGGTGGTCTAGAAATTCTCCCACTACGACGAGGCTCCGGAGTGTTAAAAGGAATGTTTTGATTATCTACAGTCTCAGGATCTAGCACAGATGTTACAGGAGTTTCTAAAAGAATCTCCTCAAGTGTTTCTTTACAACCAAGCTCTTGGTGCATCATGCAATCATCCTCCAAGTATCTAGCATGAGTGCTGATAAGCACCTTTTGCTCCTTTGGATGATAAAAGATGCCTCCTCTCGTTCCCTTAGGATACCCAATGAAGTAGCACATTTCCGATCTGGGTTCTAGCTTGGTAGCTTTATCATTCAGTACATAGGCTGGACAACCCCAAATGTGGATATGTCTTAAACTGGGTTTTCGACCTGTCCACATTTCTCGAGGTGTCCTAGGTACTGATTTAGAAGGTACCAGATTCAAAATGTATACTGCTGCTTCTAGGGCATATCCCCAAAAAGATATGGGTAGGGTTGCATGACTCATCATGGACCTTACCATATCAAGAAGGGTACGGTTTCTTCTCTCTGCTACACCATTTTGCTGGGGTGTACCCGGTGCAGACAACTGAGACACAATCCCATGTTGTGTGAGGTACTCCTTGAACTCACCCAGGAGGTACTCGCCACCTCGATCAGATCGAAGAGCTTTGGTATGTTTCCCTAGTTGTAACTCCGCCTCAACCTTGATTGTTTGAACTTATCAAACGCTTCAGACTTGCGTCGCATTAGGTACACATATGCATACCTAGAGTAATCATCAGTGAAGGTGATGAAATACTCATAACCTCCTCGAGCTAGTTTGTTCATAGGACCACACACATCAGTGTGAACCAATTCTAACAACTCCTTTGACCTCAGTCCCTTTCCAGAGAATGACCTTTTGGTCATCTTTCCCATGAGACAAGATTCACACTGAGGTAAAGGTTCGAGATCTAATGAGCTCAAAAGCCCATCCTCTACCAACCTCTGAATCCGTTTTAGGTTTATATGACCCAAACGTAAGTGCCAAAGATAAGTGTCATTGGTCGAAGATACCTTCCTCTTAAGGGAAGATGAGCTTTCTAGTTGTACATTATGCAGTGTGGGAGCAATAGGATATATATAAAATAAGCTGTCATGCATTCTACCGGAACATATAATATTTCCATTTCTACTGATATCAACACCAGAATGGAAAGAAACAGAATAATGAAATTCAATAAGTCTGGAAACTGAAATTAAATTCTTCCTTATGTCCGGAACATAGATAACATTATTTAAAATTAATATCCTATCATGCGGAAAATGTAAAGTAACAGCTCCCACTGCAACAGCCCAAATCTTTGCTCCATTTCCAACTCTAAGGTCAAACTCCCCTTTCTCAAGCTTTTTCATTATCTGAAACCCCTGCAATGAATTGCAGATATGATTAGTGGCTCCAGAGTCTACTATCCACGAATCAGTAGAATCAACCACATGACAGGTTTCAATGTAGTAGGAAAGAGATATACCTTTCTTATCTGAGCCTAGGAGCTTGGGACAATCTTTCTTCCAGTGACCTTTGAGGCCGCACTTGAAGCATTTCCCTTTGGGCTTTTCACCTGTACCTTTGTCCTTCTTCCCAGCATTGCCCTTTTTCTGTCCTTTTCCCTTACCCTGCTTCTTCTTGAACTTTTTTCCTTTCAGGTTCAGTTTAGAGGAAGACTGGGAAAAGTGAGCTTGGCCTTTAGGCTTCATGATGGCCTCTGCCGCCTGGAGTTCTTTCATTAACTCAGAGAGAGTCATGTCCATCTTGCTCATGTTGAAGTTGAGCTTGAACTGGTTGAAAGACTCCGACAGAGTTTCGAGAATCATATCAGTCTGACTCCCTGCATCAATCTCAGCCCCTAGGATCTCAGCTTCATTGAAACAATCCATCATTTTGAGCATGTGCTCTCTGACAGGTGTTCCCTCAGCCATCCTAGTATTCATGATTGTTCTTAAAGCAGCTTGCCTAGCTGGCCTGCTTTTGTCTGCGAACATCTCAGACAAGGACAACATGATATCAGAAGCTGTGTCCATTTGCTCATGCTGTGTTTGCAACACGTTGGACATGGAAGCAAGCATGTAGCACTTGGCCATGCTATTCGCCTTTTTCCATTTCCTTTCAGACTCTTGCTGGTCATTTGTAGGATGATCATCAATCGTAGGACAGGGTTCCGACAAAACATACTTGTACTCCTCAGCGGTGAGTACTATGTTAAGGTTTCTTTTCCAGTCTCCGTAATTTGGGCCAGTCAATTTGTTCTCACGCAGAATACTCATCAATGGGCTAAAAGAATCCTTCCCCATCTCTCTGGATATATAACAGGTTATAATTAGACAGGCAGTATATATGTAATATGTATATGGTGCTGGTTATAAAAAGAAAAACATGCACAAGACTTTTTACATTATTTAACCCTAATCATAATGTATCAGCGTCTCAACCTCCTCATAGACCCTCCATCGAAGGGATGGCCGAGCCTACAGTCACGTTGAGTTAAGGTCTGCTTATTTGGATTATCACTGTCTGGATACACATATCAGTGACAATCCAATCACTGATTGGTTTGGCCTCATATGACAAACAACTCTAACTCGTAGGGAGAGGTCATTGCCAACTTATGTCAAGTGTATTACCATCTCTTATGAACGTTCCCAGAATGTCTATGACTCAAGTCCTCCGAAGGGAAGTGACTTTAATCCAATCTTGAAGTGAACTTTAGTAAAGAGCTCCATCGAAGGGATGGCCGCTCCCACCAACACCTCATTGACATTCTATAGAAGTGATCTTTAGTAAAGAACTCCACCGAAAGGATGGCCGTTCCTACTAACATC
The DNA here is from genome assembly GCA_038049695.1 of Cinnamomum chago. Classification (NCBI taxonomy): domain Eukaryota; kingdom Viridiplantae; phylum Streptophyta; class Magnoliopsida; order Laurales; family Lauraceae; genus Cinnamomum; species Cinnamomum chago. Next base: position 55,183,553 of record CP142452.1, on the reverse strand, counting down.
TCATTACGAATATTCACATTAGTTCACCCACTAACCCATCGAAGTGATCTTTAGTAAAGAACTCCATCGAAGGGGTGGCCGCTCCCACTAACACTCCAATGAGATAGCATGAACCGAAAATGGAAGGCCGTGGGGTTTTTCCAAAATCCCCTCTCCCACTTGATTATTTATCACTAGGGTTTTGTAATACTCTTTTGACCTTTACATTGGTTACTCAAAAAATCTTTTTAAATCTAGCAAACTTAGTTAATTAAATTCATGACTCAATGACTTAAGTCATCTTGAACATAAATAACTTTTGCTTTAAAATATTTGAGCAAATCTCTTTAAAGTGTCAAATTTCCTAACTTGGGTCATGGAAACCCTTAGGTGGCATCTAATTAGATTTTGGTTTAGCCTCTTTTGGAAACTTAGGGTGCCAAGGTAAACTAAACCCTATCCAATTTTTAAACCTTAGACAAATAGAAGGTGCTGGTCTAAGATCCGTTTAAAAACAATTTGCCAAACTAAAAACAATCCAATATAGAAAGATGCCAATTTTAAAACCTAGTGGTGACCATGTTACTAGGTGACAATTATAGCAATTATATAAAGCATTCCATATATAAAGGCAAATAAAAGATGCAATCCTTGATGGCTCCCTGCTCTTCGGACTACAAATCCTTATCCAACTAGGAAACCTTATCCGACCAGGAATCCTAATCCAACTAGGATACTTGGTTAAGAGTCCTTTTCGCACTAGGAGACCTTCGTTGCCTCCACCACCATGGAATCCGGTCTGTTGCAACCTTCCTTGCTTGAAACGTTCCTTTTCTTGCTTGTTACAATAAATCAGATTTATACAAGCAAACCCATGAAAAGCAAAAACCAAAAAATTACATTGGAGATCCCTATGCTTTTCAAGAAAGCTTACATCAAGACTAGTTGGAATAAAAACAAGGAAAAAATTACAACCTCCTATGATTGCTAAACGCGCAATCGTACACTTTCCAACTAATTAAAAAATATCCAAATCCACACACATACATGCGAACCATCAAGGATGCAATTATATGGCTGCAACCAAAAAGATTAGTGCATCCAACAATCACAAAGCAATCTGGAAAAAATCCCTGCACACATATCATGCACTAAATAACAACTTAAAGGGCGCCACCATGCCCTTAATTAATCTAGGATTGATATCCACACAACATGGGATCATGATTAATCATGGTGTGGCTCTGATACCAATGAAAGAATGCGCGATTCAGATCTGAACTCTTGATGAAACGAAGAGTTCTGTGGCTGGAATTTTAAAACTTTTAACTAGGATCAGACATAGAAAGTGAACCAGCCATGGAAATCGCACATAAACACCATGTAATTATGATCAACTTGTGTGTAATCAAAGAAGATACAATGGAGAAGACATACCTGATGTTCTTGGGTTGAAAAACCTCTGAAATCTGAACTAGAAGATCAGATCTAAAACTATTTAATTCCTGCACACCTTGCTGGAATTTCTTGCAATAGTTCTCTTCTAATCTTCTTCTCTATTCCTCTTTCTCCAAATCTGATTGGCTAGTGTTGGTGAGAACTTACTAGGTTTCTCTCTTCTTCTTTTTCCTTGATCTTATGTGGTCTTTCTTCAAGAAGAGAAGGTGCAATCAGCTAGCATTTCTTTTGTGCAAAGGACGTCCAAAAAGGGGCTGGACTTTTTCTTCTATGGGAAACTCCTCTCTTTGTTTCCAAACTCTTGCACGCCCAAAGGAGAATTTTTCTCCTTCTTTCTCTCTATATGTTACACGCCCAAGGGAGGGGAGAACCATATATTTATGGAGGAATTCCTATTGAAGATGTTTCCTTATAGAACTTGGAAACTAAGAGGAGCTTTCCAAAAACAAACCAACACTACAATGTGGACGTCCAACACCTCCTTCTTTTTTTAGAATCCAAGTAGAATTAGGAACTCTATAAAATATAGGAATTCTTGCACAAAGAGAAATCCTTCCAAGTAATAGGACCTACACAAACTTGGGACCCACATACTAGGGACCACATTGGTTAGCCCAAACAAACTATGGCTCATGCACCAAATAATTTATCTAGAGTTGTAATTCATGTATGCCATCATGGGCCTATTTGAATTTACACTCAAAAATTATTTCTCCACACAATTAAACAATTTAGGAAACCTTGCCAATCTAGGAAAGTGGCTAGAGAAGGGACCAAAAGACATATTTGCCCTTCGCTTCCAAAATGACCAAAATGTCCATGCTAACCCCATAGCAACACTAGGATCATTTTAACCTTAACTCATTCCACTAGAGAGTTATGGTTGCACTCCAGGGAAAAATATTAAATTGCAAATTAAGCTCATCATAAACTGACGATTGTCTTTGACCTACCAAGTACAATGACCACAATGCCCCTCTATGTAACATCCATAATCAAGTAGGTTAACCGATGTACTATCTACCTTCTTGATTACATCTCATCCTTAGAACTTCATACCCTTGACTTAATCATCATCCGGATATCATTCTCTTGATCCAGGGAGCGACCCACAAGTTCAATATCCATATGGAACATTCATATACTAAGATCTTAGATTCTGATGATTAATCGGATAATTCTAAGGGGACGATCATTCCATCACACGATGGCATAGATTCCATATTGCATTTGCACGTCCCAACTAATCAAGCCCGAGCACCCAAAACACAGAGCTGTTGACCCATGAAAAAGATCTCACCCAATAGTGAATTAAAGCACAAGAACTCGACTTCGTCAGTTCATCCACAAATGCCCAAGATTAAGAGCGCTGGTCACTCAGTAGCAAGAGGTGACTTGATCTCTCTCTGTGATAGTACTATTTTTAGAGATCACACCTTTAATGGTCCTGTTCAATGCATGACACATGCACTAATGAGATATATCCGGGAAAGACCTCCCGTGACTAAGGTAAGTCACCCTGATCACAGGAGAGTTTCTCACTACAACTTATACCAAGATGAAGTGCCCAACTCCACCTCTCAGTTATGAACAAATTAGTTATTTCCAGTGTCCATGACTTAGACCTTTCTGTGTGCAGTCACTACACACCCAAGTCATTTACTATAAAACAATGGGCCTTACTCAACCATACATATACACAAGTAATAAGAGAAAGATGTCATTCTATTAAATAACCAATAAATATCCAGTAACAGAGATGTGAGTGTAGTCAGTGGGCTTTAGGGCATACACCAATCCCAACACCGATGTCTACATGACATCGTCAGCACGCCACTCGACTAGAGGTTGCGGCTCACCTACCGCCTCCTCTGGCTCCTCCTTAAGGAAACCGACAACGGGACCTGAGTACCAAAGCAAAGGATCAGGCACGACGGTCTGGCAAGAGAGTGAAAAGATACAACAACATATAATAGATGAAATATCTCGAAAAGCAAGGAAATTTGTTTAAGCAAGAACTCTCACAAAATAGATAAATCATTTGCTAGAAAACATGTAAATAAGATAAAACATATGAGGTAACCAAGGGATCGGGAACTCACGAGATGGCAATCACATAAAGCTAAGTCCTCTATCACTAAAGTGACAACAGTATCACGAGATGTTGATCTCAGTCACACAAGGTGAGGAGATTCAACGCAAATCATATATACGATATAAATATATGGGACGGGACCACGGTAGCGAACCGGGTATCGGGATGGTACCACGGTAATGACCGGGTATCGGGATCCAAACTGCAGCTGGCGGGACAGGAGAGGGATTTCCGAGTCGGTGGATCAAACCGACAAGGTATCCAAGCTTAGTGATGCATAGGTTAAATATCAAATCGGGACTTATGCAAGTAAATCGAGTACAATATATAAACGAGTAAGACGGGGTGCACAAGGGCACATTTTCGTTCCAAGTCGGGTAATATATCTCGGGACAATTCACTGTTACTAGTGTAGCTATCATGCCTTCGGGAAAACACATCATGTAAGATAAATCTTGCAATGAGGTAAAATAATGAACTATAGCAAATTCGGGTAAAATACTGGTTTCAAGATCTATTTAGTATATAGGGATCCCGTATGTCGATTATAATGAAGACTTGGTACTCCTCGAGTTAGAAGACATTCCGGGCTCCTTATACACCTTGAAGTTTCAAAACTTCGAATGAAAACTTGGTGATATGGTTTCTTCCTCGAATGGCCTCATACAATGCTTAATAAATCTCCTTGATATAGAGGGGTTCCCAGAGAATAGACCCAATCATTGAAACAGTTGAACATTGTCCCAACCATAGTCTATGCCAGATGAACCGCATCGCTCGAGCGAACTGGAGGGTTCGCTCGAGCGAGTCATTCGCTGGAACGGCGGTCAGGGTGGGTTCGCTCGAGTGAATTTGAGGTTGTTCAAATGAACTCATTGGGTCGAGCGAATATTTACGTGCGTTCGAACAAACAACTCTCTGGAATGAGTTCTGGGATGTTCGCTCGAGCGACTAGGGGTCCGCTCGAGCGACCAAGCTACTGGAATGCCCGAACTCTTTTCTGGACAGGTCGCTCTAGCGAACTGTCCAGAAATTGATTCCGGACGAGTTCAGCTGTCCTCCCTCTCTTCCTTCTACAATCTCATTTTAACCACTTTCATACATCAAATAAGGAGTATAAATTTCCATTCAAATGACTTCAAATTCCCAACTACATCCATCCCATTCTCCTCCATCCATATCACATCCCATACAAGCAAAAGAAGAGGAAACCATTTCACACAATGTACATATTCAAGACAAAGCAATGAAACATTAATTGCTATGAACCAACACTTCTATAAGATCATAAATGCATTTATAAGGCTCTCTATCAAGAGCATTTATTTCAACCATAAGCATATTAATGAAAAACTTGGAAATCCATAAATGTTTCACCAAACCATTTAAAAACTTAAAACATCCAACCATTCACTTGCCTTAGGTCTTCAACTCAATGAAATCAAGCTCTAACAAGTCTCCCAAGCAAGGAATCCAAGCTATGACAAAAATCCCCAAAACAATCAAACCCTAAAAGAGTCAAAACAATGAAATAGCAAGGAAAAGTTCCAAGGATGATAGTGAAGCTTCTCAAGGGCTAGGAGATAATAAATCTAGAAGATGAAGGGAAATACTTACTTGCAAGGTCCTCTAATGACAATGGTGAGCTCAAAGAGAGTCTTGTAATGGATGGTTTTCTCTAGTAATGGTGTCCAAAGAGAGCTATGGTGATGAGGAAGAATGTGGTGATCTCCACTACTCAAGTTGTGTAAGGTTGTGGTGAGTTGGGTGATTGCAAGCAAGAGCAAGAAGAAGAAAATGAAACCCTAGGCTCTCACTCTCTTGTGCTGGAAAAAGAAGAATGAAGAAGATGGTCTCCTCTTGTAGTAAGTGAGGAGTGGGCTCTATCACTAACAACCTAATTAGGCTGAAATCATGACCTTCGGGGCTTTTAATGAACTCGACGAAGAAGGAAGAAATGATCGTCGAAATATCTAGTTTCCAAAAAGTATATGTTTCGCGGGTTTCGGGAATATCAAGTTTTGGGTACAGATTTGGTGTGCAATGACTGTTTTGCCCTCAAGGCTATAGAATCAGGTTTCGGGATCTCAAACGGGGACGGGATCAACATGAAAGTTGTAGGGATCATCAAAACGAGTAAAACGGGATTAACATCATGAATGTAAAAACCTCCGATAAATCCTCAAACATATGCGATGTCATGAAAGGGAACCCCCAAAGGGCCCTACTAACACGAAGCAAATCAAAATCCCCAAAACTATATCAAAAGCTATTCCAAACCCAACTTAGCCAAAAAACACTAATCAAGCTTAGCACTAACACGCAACTTAATTAGCACTAATCGGGTTCACTCGGGTCGAGGTCTTACAGAAAATGTTTAGAGTATAAAAGTTGTCTCTAAAAACTTATTTTTAGCGGACAAAGTCATACATGCTTCGGTGATTGGGGTTCAAGACATACAGTTTTACTTATTTTGTAAAAAAGAAATGTGGTTATATAATTTGTTATCTCCCACACTTTTCACATGAATCTTCACGTACAAAATCATTCTAATGAAGTATTATCAATGAGAAATTTAACCATTTACATTCCTCTTACTTTATTTTGAATTTAACATAGATTTGACTAAGTACTATCGTATTTCAGTCATAGAAACAAATACACATGAAAGAATCACTATTAATTTAGACGTTAAGAAATTAGAAGTCATAATTATCTAATTAGAAGGTTATTTGGATCACCACACACCCTTCAAAATTTCATGTACATATAAACTACCTCTATGAATTTATTGGCGAACCATAGAGGAAGTAGTGTACTTATTATAGGTGTACACCCCCTTTTGCACTAGGAGGAATATATAAAAATAATATAAAAAGATTAAATAAGAAGCAATGAAACTAGAAGGAAGGGATCGGGAGCAACTATACAACACTTATTTCTCGAGCATTAAGTATAATATATAACTTAAATAATGAAATAAAGATAAAATGAACCAACTTAAGTAACTAGTATATATATATATACAAATATATTTTTATATAAAATAAAAAAAGCATGAGCGCTAGGGCTGGGTGGGGCCTAGAACTGTCCAAGCCTGGCCCTAGGGCTTTCTCTTAGAAACAAAAGCCCTCATTTTAAGGGCTTTTTTAGGGTCGGGCTGGGCCACTGGCCCTTCTCTCAAGGCCGAATTTACAGGCCTATTAGGAAGGCAACAAATGGAAATCTCACCAATATAATACAAGTGCATAAATTATTTTACTATCATCATCATCATCACTACAATAAATTATTAGATATTTTCTTCATCGATTTATATATAACATTTGAATAAATGGGTATTTAGGCATGGTCATAATGCACCAAGTGGGATGTAACACAGAGGGTAATGTAACAGCTCAAGAATGAAGGGAGGTGCATATCTCGATCATTTCAGATTCTTTTGATTTGAAATTTGGTGTGCCCCATATCCAAGAATATCACCCCCTTCCCTAGGTAGGCAAGAAATGGCACTCTCGTGAAGATGATAAGAATGTAGAAAATGGTTTATAATCATCATCATTGTTCTCATTATAACTATTATTAGATACTTTCACATCTATTTATGTACAACATTTGAATAGATGGGTATTTAGGCATGGCCATAATGGACCAGGTGGGATATAGCATAGAGGGTAATGATATACACCATCTTATCATTTTCAAATTGAGTTAATTCAAAAGAGGCACATAAATGAGTCCGTATCCCTTGTTTCGGCGTATCCTTGCTCGCCATCTATACACAATGCTATGTCAGCATTCCACTCTCTCAGTTACTTTCTTAGAATGAAAAATAAGAAACGAAAAGGGTGTTTTTGCAAATAAAGAAAAGTGGGTGTAATAATGCATTCGATCGTCTTCTCTAAGAAATCCAGCGGTATCCTTTTCCTATTTTCTTCTCCAGCAACGGATGGCGGACGACGAGTGCGGAGTCAGATGACTGTGCCCTTCCTTCTTCGACACTGGTGATGACTTACCGGACCCTCTATTTGCTGTGTCTTCTCCGGCCACAACAAAGCAACGATCTGATCGTTGATCCAACCCTTTGTTTCTATAAAACTTTATTATTCTATCTCCAACAGTCACCGAGCAGAACTGCGAAGTTCAGATCCTTTATAAATCGGTTGTCCCCAAACACAATAAACAAACCCAGGCAACCTCTTTGCTCTCTGCAACTCCAAACCGAGTTTGGATCCTCTCTGTAAGTGCCTAAATCTTAAGGACTTGATTAGGTGAGTATGAAACTCATAATATGCTGTTAAGCTTCTTTGGGAAAGATGGATCGCCTTAAAACCTGAAAGGGGAAGAGATCAGAGACCCTGGTTGCAGTAAGCCGAATGCTCTTCGATGCCTGAGTTAGTGTTGTCATTGAACAAAGAATGGAGAAGAAAGGCCAGTATGCTTGTATTGCATAGCATGGGATTGTATTGCGTTATGTTGTGTACCTTAAAAGGGGATTCTTACCCTTGTATATAAGTGGAGGTTTCACTGGCGCTCCCTTAGTGGGGGTAGGTGGAGATACTGTTTAGTCGAATCATGAGATGACTTCTCGTATCAATGTGGATGTGATCGTCTGATAAAGACGACCCCTTATCATTATCCGGCGCCCATCTTGTCTGTCAGCACGTTTTGCAACGTAGCCGTAGCTTTATGGAAGTACAATCATGGTTTAGTACTCATCTCTGTGAGAGTACCGAGCTGAAGATGATACTGAGACTAGATTTGGACGCATCCTAGCATTGTTTCCGAGGTGCCTTATACTGAGACCGAGGTGAGCCTAGTCGGTATTCTTACCGAAGCTAGCTCAAGCTTGGTGCTAGCTGGCACTGTTGCCGAGCTGGATGTATCTTGACACTATTGCCGAGCTTGGACACTGAGATCGGGATAAGCTAAGTCGGTACTGTTACCGAGACTAGCTCAATCCTGCTATTAGGGAATCGTCCCACACAATTGTCCCCTAGCTCGTGACCTCTTAGAGTTCTCCAACTTTTTGAGGTCAGGAGCTAAGTATCATGTCGGGAGTCTTGGATATCATTTTGAATTTCATCTCGGTGTTGTTGATGACGTCCGATCTTTATCATGATGTCTGTTCGTCTTCCTGAGACAATAAATATCTTGTCGGTGTCGCTTTGTTTGGCCGAGGCCATAAATACACGTTGCTGTTGCTTTGCCTGCCCAAGGCAATTAATAAAGCGTCTGAATCACAGCGGGAGATGAACTGGCAGTTCCACGTGTCTCCATCTGGTTGGTCGTTCAGCTAATTCGAAGCGACGCGTGCTTTCTGAAATTTGAATGGGCGCCATTCTGTCTATAAATAGGGTTTTTCCTTCTTCGTTTCTCTACTTTGGCATTCATCAGAGAGAGTTTCTGCTGCAAGAGAGAAGAAACTTTGCCCGAATTCTGTCTTAGTGAATCCGAGTTCGAAGTTTGCCTTTTTCTTCTTTCTGTGAGTCTTCTTCCTCATCTCTTCCCTTTGCGCATTTTCTATTTTCTGTTAGGGGTTCTGCCTCTTGCTCTTTTCCAGTTTCTCCATTCTTAGGAGAATGGGATCATATAGGAATTGACTGGACACCCCTGAGGCCATTGTTGGGTTCAGGGAGATCTATGAAATTCCAAATAGCGTCCAGACCAAACTAGATAACCCGAAGAACCCTTTCGAGGGTTACTCTTTCCGCGATTACTGGATGCCATTTCCTCTAGTTTCAATAATTGAGGGAGGGGTTAGGTTTCCCGTTCACCCTCTTTTTAGAGCCTGCTTGGCAACAAGGCACCTTGGCCCCTGTCAGCTGATGCCCAATAGCTACAAAGTAATAATGGGTACCGCCAAGCTCAATAAGATTTTGGGCATTATCCTCGGTGTCCATGACATCAAGGATGTATATGATCTCTGCAAGTCCGCAGGAGATGGTCACAGCTACTACCTCCGGGGGAAGCCTAAAATGAAGCCTTTTGTCTATGTTCGTCTGCTCGTCTCCGGTAATTGGGAGTTTGGTGAGGCAGAGACCGAGGTGGAGCTGTCATACAGGATTCCTCGTCACTTCAGGGTTCCTCCAAGTAACTACCGACCTCCTCAGAATGCTTTTGTTTTTTTTTTCTTGTCTTGCCGAGCTGACGCTTTCTCTTGTGGTACAGAGGTCAGCCAGAGGAAGAAGGGGGTTAAGCGCGCCGACTGGAGGAAAAATGACAGCTGGTTAAAGCTCGTGCGTGAGTACCAAGGCCATTATGGGTGCGCTGCTTGGTCTTTGCTCGGGTACGAGCCGAGGTACCATACTTATATTAAGAGGAAGGAGTCCGTGCTCGCCCTGACCGACGCCGAGGGTCGAAGAGCTTCAGGTGTCCAGGCATCCAAATCGCCCACCGGCTCGGAGGTTGCCGACTTGTCCCAGCTCGTCGATGCCTATTCGTCCCCCTCCAACCGAGAAGAAGATATGGAGCGACAACGCCCTGTCTTAAAGGTCAAAGTCCCCGATCCGAGGGCCAAGGTATTGGAGCTCGGCAGCGCTCTGCTGAAGAGGCTAGGGAGAGCGCTCCTAGGGAGAAAAGGTCTAGGGGTGAGGGCTCGTCAGAGAAGCGCCATGTGCACGCCTCGACTCCTCAGCCTGCAGGGCCAACCCTGTGGAGGACAAGCCTCCAGGTCGGGCCTGGGAGGCCTATGACGGTGGAATACCGTTATCCAGCAGCCCCTTAGTCGTCGCTGCTCTTGCCAATGCACGTGCTCTTCCACTCGACATGCAAAGGCACAAGGGAGCAGACGATGCGTCGCTGCTGATTTCCTCTCTGCAGTCGGCCTTCTCGGTAAGTCTTCATCATAGACATATGGTGTTTGATCTCACTGGCCTTTCTTCTGACACTTGTTTCTTTTCTCATATTGCACAGAGGGTTCAGGTGGTCTTGGACAAGACCCGTGAAAACAGCTCCAAGGTTGAAAAGCTTGAAGCAGAAAAGAAGAAACTTGCGACGGCCTTGGAGGGGAGTAACCAGGAGTTGAAAACGGTGGAGGAGAAGATTAGTAGCCAAGGGGCAGAGCTCGAGTTTGCGCTCAATGAGATTTGCAAGTTGAAGGCCGAGACCCACAAGCTGAAGGGTGTGGCCGTGGCTAAGGCCAAGAGAGCACTCGAACTTGCGGCCGAGCTGGCGGAACATAATGTCGAGCTCAAATTGGCGCATAAAGAGAAGGCTGAAATCCAAGCCTCAATCCAAGTTGAACTCGATGCAACTTTCCAGGAAGGGGTGGAGGCGGCGACTAAAGAATACAAAGCCCAAGTCGAGAAGATAAGTTTGGCTCTGTTCGAGCTTGGGTGTCGCGCTGCATTGAGGAAGGCAGGGATCCCCGAGGATCACCCTGTTTATTAGGATCTGTCTAAATTCTCTAGCCCTGAGCCCGAGCTGAGTTCTGCCCCCACTCCTGCGGTCGTTGAAGCTGTCTCGACTCCTCTTCCTGAGGCTACTCCCCAAGCTACCACGACTGACCGTCCAGATGTCGATGTAGGGGCCCCTTCTTCTTGAGGCTTTTTTATGTATATTTTCTCCTTTTTTGTAATGATGGAAATGATGTATAGAAATTTGTGATCTTACTTTTCAATCAATGAATACAATTCCTTTTTCATACTAGCCTTCAGTCTTTCTTATTGAAAATAACGTCCAAGCGTTTGAACTCTGTTTCATAACTTAGCCTTTAGCACAAATGCCTGATTCTTTGACCAAGTAGTCAAGTTCGGTTCAATAACCGGAACTGAGTAACCATTGGGCAAATGACTTTGGTTCCATAATCAGAAGCAACCCAGCCTAACCGAATTCGGTTCAACAACCAGAATTCCAATTGTACTTAAGTTCTATAACTAAGAAGTATCTATATTTTGATGACAGAAAAACTTTAGTAAGTTCTGTAACCGAACTTAGTTTTCAGAAGTAGCCAACGAGTTCTTCAACTGCATAGTTGGTTCTGCAACCAAACTAGGATAGCCGCCGAGTTCCATAACTTGGTGCGTTGTACGTTTGGTCCCGTGACCGAACTGGCTGGTTCTGTAACGGAGCTGAGATTTTCGCCGAGTTCCGTAACTTGGCGCTGTATAGCTGGTTTTGTAACCGAGCTGAAATCACCAGGTTTTGTAACAAGGTGTTTCTTAAACTGTTTTAAGGTCTTTCTTCACCTCTCTAATGCTCTGTAGCAGTTAGGTAGGTAGGTAATTGCCGAGTTCCACAACTTGGCAAGAATTGGGGCTGTTGTGAGTGACGCTTCCGGGTCGTGGCTGGTGCTATCACCGAAGCCACTATCGGAGCTGTCACGATTAAAACTGTCCGATCTGTGGCTAGTGCTATCACCGAGGCCATTGCCAGAGCTTTGTAAGTTGAGCCTGGTGCTGCCACTGAGGCCTAATGCTGAAGCTGTGCAGCCGAGGCTAGTGCTGCCACCGAGGCCACTGCCGAAGCTTTGTAAGTCGAGGCTGGTGTTGCCATTGAGGCCAAATGCTGAAGCTGTGCGGCCGAGGCTGGCGCTGCCACTTCTGAAGTTGCCATGATTGAAGAAACCGAGTTGAGGCTGGTTCTGTCACCGAAGCCACAGCTGGAGCTTCTATCGAGCTTGTTTGAAGGATGTTAGAGCCACTTTGTCAGCGGCGTCTTCCACTTGGCTATGGACGGTCTAGCACCTTTTGGCGAACTGTGTGGTGTTTTCAGTCTACCTTATTCTGACCACCATGAGGTTGTCGTCCATCTTTGGGATGATTCTGCGTGCCTGGAACCTTTCCACTAAGGTTTTTTGGAGCTGCCGCCAGCTCGAAACCGATCCCTCTGAGAGCGCGCAGAACCACCTTAGAGGGATTGACGGGATCTGGTCGTAGCTGGAGTTTTGCCTCATGGGGGAGGTCCCAACATGGGAACACTCTGCTGAGGAGGAGCCATTAGAAGGTTGTTTCGCCAGGGGGGTGTCGTCACCCCTTTCGATGATGAACCTGATTGAATAACGGATCCTCCTACGTTTGCCGTATCAGACCTTCCGTAGATATCTTTTGGCAAGGGATCGCTGGTGGTGGCAGGGCTTTTGATCGTCCTTCGCTATTTTTGGCTTTTGAAGGCATGGTTCTTGTGAACGTGATTTGAAATTTTCCCACAGACGATGCCAATTGTAAGTGCCTAAATCTTACGAACTTGATTAGGTGAGTACGAAACTCATAATATGCTGTTAAGCTTCTTTGTGAAAGATGGATTGCCTTAAAACCTAAAAGGGGAAGAGATAAGAGACCCTGGCTGCAGTTAGCCGAAGGCTCTCCGATGCCTAAGTTAGTGTTGTCACTGAACAAAGAATGGAGAAGAAATGCCAGTATGCTTGTATTGCATAGTGAAAGTCCTGGGATCCGAACCCTAGAGGGGGGGCTGAATAGGGTGAGCTACAATATGTGACCAATTATAACCAATTTTAACTTCTTTAAATTAAACTAGTCACAAGTGGTAATTAAGTAAATAAATGCGGAAGCTTACAAAAACAATCACCACAAAGCATTCACCATCACATAAGGATTTATTGTGGTTCGGCCTCAATGCCTACATCCACTACCGGCTTGTGATCCAACACCCCACCGGATTTCCACTATCTATGCTTTTCAATAGGCTAAGCAATAACCTTTACAATTATGTTTTTGCAAGGCTTAACATCAACCTATAACACTATGCTTTTCCTAGGCTAAGCAATAACCTCTTCAACCAAAAGGTTGGTTATCTCTCTAAGTAGTGTCTAAAATACACTTGATGGAGATACAATTTATAGCTCATTACAATGCCTCTTAAATAGGCGGATATGAAAGTGAAAATCTACTTCTCACACACACACCATGAATGCAAAGATGAATGCACAATGTGTATGTATGATATCCTCAATCAATTTTAAAATGAAAGCTCATAAATGTATGCCTAAGGCTTTTGAAAGTTTTAGCTCATAAAAACATTTATGATTGAGGAAATAATGCTAATCACATGTTAAAATAACTTGTAAAAGATATACATTTGTGTCCTAAACAAGTTGTGAAATTCTAAGAACAAAACATGTGATGCATAGGGATGTCAATCAAATTAACAATGTAGCTCAATATGTGTATGCTATAAGCATAAAACATAAAAATAGATTTGATTGAAATTTGGGGACAAATCATATGTAATTATAAATTCAACTTGAAAATGATATACCTATCAAAGCTAAACAAGTTGTGAAACTTTAAAACAAAAGTACATATGATTTGTGAAGTTGTTGTATCCAAAACATAAGATAGATTTGAAAGAGATTTTCTTATGATGAAAAACAACCACCATAGATTCAACCAAGTATAGGAATCATGTTACATATAATTTCAAAGATGTTTTCATTAACATGATTTACTTAGATTTACCAATTAAAATACTACTTGGATTGAATCAAGGTGATGCATAAAAAACAATAGATCAATTCAAAACATAAACATGTTAAGGACACAACAAATCATAGTTTATCATGCTAGAAAAGATTTACCAATAATTAGAAGAAAGCATGAAAACATATGTTTAAGAAAAGTAAAGCTTACTTAGTGATTTAACTCAATGGAACCAAGCTTTAGCTTTCCAAATGACCCCTTTCATCCCTTAGTTCATTTCCCTTTGATTGGCCTCAAAACACCTCAAGGAGTGCCTCTTAATCCTCTAATTTTTCAAAGGAATGAACCACTATTTATACCCAAAAACAGCCTAACGCCTCTTCCCCGGTCGACCCCATGATCCCCGAGTCGACCTAGCCTTCACAACGGTCATAAAACTGACCGTTTGAGAGGAGCCCCAACGGGTCTTTCCGGGTCGACCGTGCAGTGTGGCCGGTCGACCGAGCCCACTGCGGGTCGACCCGGGTCTGGGACCAAAATTCCCTAAAATTTTAATTTTCATAGTATTTTCTTGAGGGAACTTTTGGGCCACTAAATCAAGCTTGGAAACATGTTTTAAATCAAACTAAGATGTTTAAAAACATGAAACACAAAAAGCCTAAAATGATTTGAAAGATATAAAGCATAGGCTTGCTTGATTTCGTAAGAATTCTTTTAAAAAAAAATTGTATCCAAGTTTAAAAACAAAACATGCACAAAACAATATTTCTACAAGTTTAAAAACAATGCATGTTTACAATCAAGATTACAAGATTTTCTAAATCAATGCAAGTGTGAAAATTCAAACGATGCTAGAATGATAATGCATCCATCAAATTGCAATACACAAAATTCCTAACAATCTCCCCCTTTGCAATTTGATGGCAACTCACTCACCACTGAATATACACACTAAGTCTTCAGCTCCCCCTGAGCTGGACAAGTCTTGAAATCTCTTGGATGCTCCTTTTCTTAGCTTGGGCTCTGGGTCTTTTTCTTCATTCTTCTTGATGCTTGGAGCTTGATCATTCTTCAAGCTTTCTCTTCTTCTTTCTTTCTTTAGCCAAGCATCTTCATTAATTAGCTCCCAAACTTTCTTCTTTCACCTCTCCCCCTTTGACCATGCCTCTCTCTCCCTTTGGCAAGATATGCATTCTCTCCCCCTGTAGAAGATCATACAATATCTCCCCTTAGGAAGCTTGAAAATTCTCTTCCCTTTTAGACAACTTGAATGTTCTCTCCCCCTTTGACATTAAATTGCAAAGGTACCTACACACATGAAATAAGGAAAATACCTTTTAGAAGCACCTATTAACAAAAGAAATCGAAAATGAAATACATAACAGGTTATCATGTATGGAAGTAGTCTCTAAGGGTTCAAAGTCAATACAAGGGTCAATTTGATCAAAACTAATACTTCCTCTGAAGGTTTACACTCCCCCTCAATCCATTCTCTCATTTTGTCAAACTTTTGACAAAGATATAACTATTTGGTGCAAGAAGAAGATGGTTTTACCAATTGAGTGTCAACTTCAAGGAAAGGATTAGATACGTTTAAGTATAGAGCACACTATGATCCAATTACCAAAAGAGAGCAAGGTCAATGAGAAAAGCAATCATGGATACCAATTGGAAAAATAAAGAATACCAATTGAGATTCAAGGATAATTCTATTAAAACAATCACTCTAAAATGGAGTAAAAAATATAACTATAACGAAAAATCCAAATTAGAGCTATCCATGATGAAATGGGGTTTACTTAAACATAGCATCATTCAATTTAACTATGAAAAACATATGCTATGTAAGTTTTGAAATCATTTCATTCAATCAATAAATATGACTATTAATGTGCAAGATGAGTGAAATGAAATTCAAACATGAAGCCAACCTCAACTAATAACCAACCAAGATTACGAATACATACACATGGTGGTCATGAGATTTACCTATATGAGCAAGAGAGGTGGCAAACATGAAAATTATGATGCTAATGAAATGTGACATGGAACAAAAATATGTGACTATGAAGTTCAATCCAATGTACACAAGGTCTATCACATTCACAAGAAATGACATCAAATCAATCGAAAATTATACCAATTGAAACCAATTGAATTTGACAATATGATAAATAGCAAGAATGTGATAAACACAAAATTCCATCAAGCATCATAAATGGATATTCATCACTTTTAATGATATTACTAATGAGCATAGTGATGAACAAGATAAATTGCAATGCAAAAGGATATAACTTGGCAATGCATGCAATTTTCAAAGTGTCAAAATCATATGAATTCAACATCTAAGATATCCATCAAACATATAGATATACGAGGAATGGATTTCAAAGAGTTTCATATGATCAAGATCACTACTATGAAGTTGAAACATGTATAAGGATGAAATCACTTAGAGAATATACACGAATCAACATCATAACCATCCAAAAAGAAATGACTAGAATGCATAGAGGATGGATTTGAGTTCTAATATGGTTTCGACAAATATAACTAAGATCACAACCATACATAGAACGATTTGACATTTGCATAGAGAGGATTAATCAACACTCAAGATCTAACTCATACCATATCAACAATAAAGAATATAACTATGCAAGCACAAGAAGGTATGGAGTTAGAGGGACATCATGGATCGCATATAGATGAAAAAAGGATCTCATAAATGAGTATACCTATTAAGAACAATGATTAATTCCAATTCATCTAAAATGATCCATTAACCTATCATGCAACCTCTCCACTCTTAGCAAATGTACTAAGCTTACAATGCAATGGAAAATGGATATGATGATTATACCAAATGAGCTTAGAACACTAAATCACATATGTACCTATTAGGCTCAAATGTTAATGAAACACAAGATTTTACTATAAATCACATAAACAATCATCAATTTGCATTAATGAAAAAATATACCAAGTTAGGCACAAACATGCAAATCAATGAAACCATATCCAACCACACAACATAAGACATCAAAATCAATTTGCATAAAAGGAATGTAACTAAATGAGCAAAGATGCAAATTGTTTGTAAAAATTATTTCCTTCCAAATGATATAAACATAACTAAGCACAAGGAAATAAATTCAAAGAAAATGCTTCTATAAATACAACCAATAAAGCTTAGAACATTTTCCAAAGTTTTTCAAATCACTTCAATATTTAAAATTCCAACAAAGAATCATTTATAGAATTATGATCAAGCGGTTTTGAAAAACAAGAAGTGTACAACAATAAAATTTCAATTTGTATTCTAAAAATGACAATAGACACTGATACAAATTGAACACATATTTTCCATTCCAAGAGATATAACTTGAAAAAAAATGGAAAACTTAAATTGCTTCAAATCATTTGATTTACAAAAAAGATCTAACTATGACATCCATCAAATGATTTTCCAACATCAATTGATCATGAAGAATCTAGCTATGAAAGCTTTTGTAATCACAATCAATTGATCATCAATAGATATGCACTACAAGAGATATAACTATATGAACAAAATGCAAATCTATCAAGAAAATATTGCAATCAAGGGATTTTGAAAACCATGAGATATAACTTAAAAGTTCATGAAGACAAAATCAAATGATCACAAAGAAACATTGCATTTTAAGAGATGTGACTGTAAGAAACAAAATGCAAATGTAACAATGACAAACAAAAAGATTTAACTGAAAAGAATAGGTTGGTCTAGAGAGGATCAAGGCCTTAAGGTTAGTCTAATTGTGTACCAATGAAGATTCACCTAAGGTCTTGATAAGGATGTCCTTGAAAGTTCACTTGAGGACTCACCAACTCTTGGAGATATAACTTGAAAAAGTCTTAGAGTGATGCAATGATACTAGGGGAAATTTCATTTTCGATCATAGTGGAAATCATTACAACGATATGCAATAAAACACAACACTAGGGTTCTAATCTAGTCGAAGAAGGATCAACTCCGGGTTGTTAAGCCCTAAAATGGAGTAACCTATCTCTGATACCAATTGAAAGTCCTGGGATCCAAACCCTAGAGGGGGGGGGGGGGGGCTGAATAGGGTGAGCTACAATATGTGACCAATTATAACCAATTTTAACTTCTTTAAATTAAACTAGTCACAAGTGGTGATTAAGTAAATAAATGCAGAAGCTTACAAAAACAATCACCACAAAGCATTCACCATCACACAAGGATTTATAGTGGTTCGGCCTCAATGCCTACATCCACTACCGGCTTGTGATCCAACACCCAACTGGATTTCCACTATTTATGCTTTTCAATAGGCTAACCAATAACCTTTAAAGTGATGTTTTTTCAAGGCTTAACATCAACCTATTACACTATGCTTTTCTTAGGCTAAGCAATAACCTCTTCAACCAAAGGGTTGGTTATCTCTCTAAGTAGTGTCTAAAATACACTTGATGGAGATACAATTTATAGCTCATTACAATGCCTCTTAAATAGGCGGATATGAAAGTGAAAATCTACTTCACATACACACACACTATGAATGCAAAGATGAATGCACAATGTGTATATATGATGTCCTCAATCAATTTTAAAATGCAAGCTCATAAATGTATGCCTAAGGCTTTTGAAAGTTTTAGCTCATAAAAACATTTATGATTGAGGAAATAATGCTAATCACATGTTAAAAATAACTTGTACAAGATATACATTTGTGTACTAAACAAGTTGTGAAATTCTAAGAACAAAACATGTGATGCATAGGGATGTCAATCAAATTAACAATGTAGCTCAATATGTGTATGCTATAAGCATAAAACATAAAAATAGATTTGATTGAAATTAGGGGACAAATCATATGTAATTATAAATTCAACTTGAAAATGATATACCTATCAAAGCTAAACAAGTTGTGAAACTTTAAAACAAAAGTACATATGTTTTGTGAAGTTGCTGTATCCAAAACATAAGATAGATTTGAAAGAGATTTTCTTATGATGAAAAACAACCACCATAGATTCAACCAAGTATAGGAATCATGTTACATATAATTTCAAAGATGTTTTCATTAACATGATTTACTTAGATTTACCAATTAAAGTATATCAGCAGTTCAAGCAAGGCAGCATGACGGTGCTAGACTATGTCACCAAGTTTGAGAGATTGGCTAGATATGCGACTGAGTTGATTGACACGGAGCAGAAGAAGATAACAAAGTTTTTGGAAGGGTTGAACCAGTTCATCATGAGAGATGCCATATGAGTAGTTCCACCAGCTACATATGATGAAGCAGTCAAATGGGCATATAAGTTTGAGGATATTAACAACCTGATCGTTCAAGACAGGAAGCAGCACTACCAGCAGCAGAATCAGAAGCAGCAGCAGAACAAGAAACCAAGACAAGAACAAAGTCAAGTGAGGTTAGGTTGTGGACATTGTGGCAAGAACCATGAAACTCATGAATGTCGTAAGGCCACGGGTGCCTGTTTTAAATGTGGGGCTATGAACCATGCAATCAAGGATTGCCCACAACTTCAGAACCAAGGGAACAGAAACCAATAGCAGAGACAAGCAGCTCCTCAGAATCAAGCACCGATTCAAGTTAGACCACCTCAGCAACAGCAGCAGGCTAGGCCACCAGCACAGAATCAGAATGCTCGTCCTCCACAACAAAACAGACATGGCCAAGGAGGGCAAAATCAAGAACCGAATAGATTACAAATGCATGGACGTTTATATTATCTCAACCGTGCGGATGCTGAGGCTACAAGAGACGTGGTAGAAGGTAAACTTCTTGTTTGTGGGGTAGAAGCCCAGATTTTGTTTGACCCTGGATCCATGCATTCCTTTTCATCCCCTAGTTTTGCTAAGATGATTAATGCACCATGTAGTGAATTGCTAGTAGTAACCACACCAGTAGGGAAACAAGTTGTATGTAGAACCTATTACCCTAGCTGTACAGTTTTGTTAGGAGATGTGAATTTACTGCCCAACTTCATTGTTTTAGACATGCATGATTTTGATATCATTTTAGGCATGGATTGGTTAGAAGCATATCATGCCACCATGGATTGTTTTAGTAAGACCATAACATTCAGATTCCAAGGTCCACAGGCAGAATTGATATTTCAGGGGAACAAGAGGAAAACTCAGGCAGGGTTTATTTCAGTGTTGAAGGCAAGCAGATTAGTTCAGAGTGGGTGTCGGGCATTTATTGCGTTTATCACGGAGGATAAACAGTCCCAAGGGGTGGAGGATATCCCCATTGTGTGTGAATTTCCGGATGTTTTTCCAGAAGAAATCCCTGGATTACCACCAATCTGAGAAGTTGAGTTCACAATTGAGCTCCTTCCAAGGACAACTCCGATCTCGATTGCACCATACAGAATGGCTCCAGCAGAAATGGGTGAACTAAAACTCCAGTTGCAGGATTTGTTGAGCAAAGGCTTTATTAGGCCAAGTGTTTCACCTTGGGGAGCACCGGTGTTGTTTGTGAAAAAGAAGGATGGAAGTTTGAGAATGTGCATCGACTATAGGAAGTTGAACCATGTGACCGTGAAGAACAAGTATCCATTGCCAAGGATAGACGAATTATTTGATCAATTGCAGGGAGCGGCCTATTTTTCTAAGATAGACTTGAGATCAGGGTACCATCAGTTGAGAGTTAGAGACTCGGATGTTCATAAAACAGCTTTTAGAACAAGATATGGGCACTACGAGTTCTTAGTGATGCCCTTTGATTTGACAAATGCACCCGCAGTCTTTATGGCTCTTATGAACAAAGTCTTTGCACCCTACTTGGACCACTCTACGGTAGTATTCATTGATGATGTCCTTGTGTATTCCAAGAGTAAGAAGGAGCATGAAGAACATTTGAGGACAGCGTTGCAACTTTTGAGGGACAACCAGCTTTATGCAAAACTCGGTAAGTGCGATTTCTGGTTAAAACAAGTTGCTTTTCTAGGCCACATCATCTCCAGAGAAGGTTTAACAATTGATCCAGCTAAGATAGAGGCAGTTGTTAATTGGGTGAGGCCAAGCAGTGTGATAGAAACCAGAAGCTTTTTGGGGTTAGCAGGCTATTACAGAAGATTTGTCCAAGGTTTTTCGTCCATTGCAGCACCGTTGACAAAATTGACTAGGAAGAATGTCCTATTTGTGTGGACCGATCAGTGTGAAACGAGTTTTCAAGAGTTGAAAGGAAGATTAACCACAACCCCAATCCTTACATTACCCTCGAGCAACAACGGATTTATTGTTTATACAGATGCTTCGAATGTGGGACTAGGTTGTGTATTGATGCAAGATGGCAAGGTGATTGCTTATGGCTCGAGACAGTTGAAGGATCATGAGAAGAACTATGCAACTCATGACCTGGAATTGGCAGCAGTTGTTTTTGCTTTGAAGATGTGGAGACACTATCTCTATGGAGAGAAATTTGAAGTCCATTCAGATCACAGAAGCCTACAATATTTGTTCTCGCAGAAGGATTTAAATATGAGACAGAGACGGTGGATGGAGTATATCAAGGATTATGACTTCCCAATCAAGTATCATCCAGGCAAAGTGAATGTTGTAGTTGATGCATTGAGCAGAAAATCAGTGGTCATGGCCAGTTTGAGAGGAATGGGTGTCTTACAGCAGTTTGAAGAGTTGGGTGTAGAAGTACAAACCTTGAAATTGGGAGCAATGCTAGCAAACATGACAATATCAGAACCTACCTTCATCTAGAAGATTAAGGAAAGTCAGTTGCAAGATCCGGACTTGGCTAAGATAGTAGAGGTTATTACAGAATGTCCCGATTTCAAGTTGGTGAAAGGAATATTGTATTTTCGTGACCGGATGTGTGTGCCAAATGTGGATGATTTGAAGAGTGAAATAATGAATGAAGCTCACACCACGAAGTATTCTATGCATCCGGGTAGCACGAAGATGTACCACAATTTGAAGAACAGATTTTGGTGGAACAACATGAAGAGAGAAATAACAGCTTTTGTGTCTCGTTGTTTAACTTGTCAGTTGATTAAGGCAAAGCATCAGAAGCCCCCATGTTTGTTACAACCATTGGAGATTCCGGAGTGGAAATGGGAACACATCACCATGAATTTCGTTTCCGGTTTGCCGAATACCAAGAAGGGAAATAATGCAATTTGGATTATTGTAGATCGTCTAACAAAGTCTGCTAATTTCATTCCGATGAAGACAGGGAATATGATGCATATGACACCACTTGCAAAGTTATTTGTGGATGAGATTGTTAGTAAACATGGTCAACCCGTCTCTATTACTTCAGACAGAGACAGCAGGTTCGTTTCAAAGTTTTGGAAGACTCTTCATGAGTCTATGGGTACCAAACTCCAGTTCAGCACGGCATATCATCCTCAGATTGATGGCCAGTCAGAAAGGACGATACAGACTCTCAAAGACATGTTGCGTGCTTGTGTATTGGATTTCAAGGTTCAGTGGGATGCGTGCTTACCGCTTTGTGAATTTGCTTATAACAATAGTTACCACTCTAGCATCGGTATGGCACCTTTCGAAGCACTCTATGGTAGAAGATGTAGAACTCCGGTTTGCTGGGAGGAAGTCGGTGAGCGTAGTTTTCATGGACCGACGATAGTTGGAGAGACAAGTGACAAGGTCAAGCTGATTCAGGAACGTTTCAAGATCGCCCGAAGTAGGCAGAAGAGTTATGCAGATACTTGCCGAAGAGAATTGCAGTTTCTGGTGGGTGATAAAGTGTTCTTGAAAATCTCACCAGTTTGAGGGACTTTGAGATTCGGTCAGAAGGGCAAATTGTCTAGAAGGTTTATTGGTCCGTATGAGATTTTGAGCAAGATTGGAGATGTTGCTTATAGGCTTGCATTACTACCGGAAATCTCCGGGGTGCACAACGTATTTCATGTTTCTATGCTCAAGAAATATGTTTCTAGTCCTTCACATATACTACATCACGAACCTTTGGAGATTCGGGAAGATGCCTCCTATGTGGAAAAGCCGATCAGGATCATTGACACCAAAGAGCAAGAATTGAGAAATCGGACTATTCATTGGGTCAAGGTACTTTGGGAAAATCACGAGCCAGAAGAAGCCACGTGGGAATTGAGAGATCAAGTGCAGAGGAAGTATCCACAACTTTTACCAGAGGTAACTGTTTGATTTATTTGGTGGACCAAATATCCTAAGGGGTGGAGGATGTTAGACCCCGACCCAGACTATTTTGATTAGTGTGCGATTAGTGTGTGTTTAGTCCTAAGTGGGTTTAGTTGTCGTTGGGTTAGAAATAAATAGTCTTGGTCTTGGACATAGCTTTGGGAATTTTGAGAACGTTTAGTACTAGTCAGACACACTCAGGAAGGCCTAAGTGCACGTGTAAGCTTGAGAGGATCGTATCGGTTTCCATTTTAATGGTGATTTTGATTTCATTTGAATGATTTTTCTATGTGTTACAACTTTCGTTTTCATCCCATTCATGCTTGAAGCCCACAAACCCAAGTTCTGGCCCAAAGAGGGTAAAATTGTCTTTTATGCACAAATCTGGACACAAATTTCGAGATCTCAAAACCATACCAAAAATATACTTTTTGGAAACTAGATATTTCGAGGATCATTTTATCCCTCTTCGTCGAAGCCATTCGAGGCCCGCAAGATCATGTTTTTATCAATACAAGGTTCAAGTTCATTGGGTCCCATTTGCGAGTGTTTAAGTCAACTCTCTTTCTCTTTCCCTTTATTCATTCTAAATCCCTAACCCTAGAGCAGCCAAAGGAGAGAAAACCTTTTCCTTCCACTTTGTTCTCTTGAATGACCAAGCTAGAAGCATCCAAATGGAATTCTAAGACTACCATCTTCTTCCTCGCATCCTAAGCTTTCCATTGATGTAAATTTCTTGAAGTTACAAGTTGGGCAAGAGCTCCATTTTCTTCCTCCTCTCTTGTTTGACCTTTTCTAGGTAAGAGCTCCAACCCATCTCCTTAATGAAGTCTTTTTAGTTCCTTAAAATCTTATTTTTTCATATTACAAACCCTTTTGTGAAAATGGGTTTCTTGTTTTCAAGATTGAGTGAGTTTTGTGTGGTTTTCTTAGGTTTTGTAGTTCTTGGGATTAGCTTGAGTGGAAGTGCTTGAAGAGGTTGGTGGCATCTTTGATTTAAGGAAAGTAACCAATCTAGGATGGATGTTAGCATGTGTGCATTTCATTTGTTTTCCTTGCACTCTTCTCATTCATTGAAAAATTTGGGGGATTTTGTTTTGATTGGAAAATGGGAATAGAATGTCTCAATTTGTGTTTTGAAATGTGTGTTTTACCCTTGGAGAGCATGGAGGCTCAGGGAGTGCAAGTGGAATGAGAAACAAGAAGAAGGGAAGAAGAAAATGTGAAAAATCTGAACTCAGCTGCATTTCCCGTGCAGTAGCGGTCAACCGCTGGTCAGCTGGCGGCTAGCCGAAATCCCCATTTCGGTTAACCGCGAGCTGGCCGAGCTCGGCGGTCCCCTTTCCAGAAGCTGGCTTTTCGACAGTGGATTTCGGTCAGCTTGATGGTTAGCTAGCGGCTAGCCGTCATACCCCATTTTGGCTAACCGCTGGCCAACCAAACGCTTTCGGCTCCTTTTCCAGAGAGCTAAGTTTCAGACTTGGATTTCCAGCGGTCAGCTGGTGGCTAGCCGCCAGATCCTAGTTTGGCCAGCCGACACCTGACCGCGAGCTGACCGAAATTGACAAATTGCCTGTTTTGAAGAGTATTTGCCAGAATGAAAACTAGAACCTTTTAAGTGACCTTTAGCCTGATATTGTGCACTCAAAACTCGAGGTGTCTTTGAACTTCCGGGGCACCAATTCTATTTTAAATTCCAACATCTGGGCATTCGGTTACACAAAGACCATCCAAAGGTCCTTACATGTGCTTGATAGGCGTTGTGTTCGTACTTTGGTTTTGATATAATGAATATCATAATGTACTCGTTTTGAAGTTTTAGTACAAGCTCGTTTTGAAGATGTGTTTCAAGAAAAAGGGGTCACTTCCTAAGCGTGTTATGCATATTAATTATGCCTTTTGCTAGTCGTGCTTGTCGTGTTTTGTTAAGTGATTTCCCCTTTTTATCTCGACATATTTAGATAGTATTTCGTGTGTTTTGTGCATTCATGAATTTAAGTGAACACCACTGAGCTTGGACTGCCCTTTCAGTTTGATCCACTGTCTGGGGGTCCTTAAACATGTGGACTGTCTGCAGACTAGTCGTGTATTTATTACACATCGTGCGTGTCCGGTTCGCGGCCGGAATCCCCGTATATGTGGGAATCATGTCGTGATTATATTATGTATATCGTGCTTGCTTTTTTCATTATAAATGATAGAGAAAGGATGAGTTGTTTGTGGATTGTAACTATTCATGATATTATATGTATCCATGCTACTTTGTTTTAGTATCTCAGCTTTGTCAGGTATTCTCGAAAATGTACCTCAGTCAATTGAGTATTTCAAATCAGCGATTCGTGTTTATGATTTTCTTAAAATGTTTATGGTTCCATCTTGTGCCTAAATTGATTACCTGCCAAACCGTTATGTTTGATCCTTGTTTGTTGGTGCTCAGGTGCAGGCGACGTTGCCTTTGAGGAGGAGCGTTCGGAGGAGGCTCTTGAGCCACCCCCAGTTAGAGAGTGGCAGCCCGACGATGTCAACTAGACGTCGGGCGGGTTCTTGTGTTTCGCCATTTTTTTCATGGGGTTCTATTATTATTTTGTATTGGCCTCTGTTGGCCTCTTATGGGATGTAACTAAACTTAACTTACTTTGTGTAGTCTCATAACTTGAATTATGATGGGAATGCCATGTTAACTCCTTTCTTTTGATACTATGTCTTGTTATTATTTGTCAAAGCACTTAAAAATTTATTGGTGCTTATCCTGATGTGATTTGCTACACGCTTCCGCAAACTTGACCGTGTGAGACAGATTCCGCGTGTTTCGGGAGTCCTCACCGCAGGAACCTGTGGGAAAACATAACAATCATCAATTCAACTAGTCGCGGGCCCGGGGTCTGTTCCGAGGTCGCGACATCCCCCTTTGCAATTTGATGGCAACTCACTCACCACTGAATATACACACTAAGTCATCAGCTCCCCCTAAGCTAGACAAGTCTTGAAATCTCTTGGATGCTCCTTCTCTTAGCTTGGCCTCTGGGTCTTTTTCTTCATTCTTCTTGATGTTTGGAGCTTGATCATTCTTCAAGCTTTCTCTTCTTCTCTCTTTCGTTAGCCAAGCATCTTCATTAGCTCCTAAGCTTTCTTCTTTCACCTCTCCCCCTTTGACAATGCCTCTCTCTCCCTTTGGCAAGATATGCATTCTCTCCCCCTGTAGAAGATCATACACACTACAAGAAAATATACCTTTGACCGCCGCTAAAACATGGATTGGCCCCTGCTAAAACATATAGCGGCGGCCAGCTTGGCCCCCGCATGTAGACGCTATAGGAAGTGTGGGTATATGTTTTAGCGGCGACTGTTGGCCCCCGCTATTATGTCTTTAGTGGGGGTCATTAGCCGCTGGTAAAAAGTTTTGTCGGTTGATTAAATGACGAAAAAAACTTTTAGTGGGGGTCATTGACCGCTGGTACAAGTAAGATAAAGTTGTCGTTATAAATGGGAAAAAAGAACAAATGTTTTAGCGGCGGCCTGATGGCCCCCACTAAAAGTGGTATTTTAAAAAAAAAAAAACTGAATAATACATAAACCTGTTTATATCAATTGCATTTCATGTACATAAACCTGTTTATGTCAATCCAGACAAAGTATACCAGCAATTACAAACAAAACTACTTTTTTATACAATTTAAATTGTACATTTTACATCATGTATTAAAACCAAATTGAATAAGACTCATCTCCAATTTCTCGTAGTCTACTTGAATGATATTTAATGTTATTACACAATATAGTCCTTTGAACAACCAGCACCCTGCATGAAACATTTTCACACAATTTCATGCTATACAACTGTGGTAACGGATCCCTCTAAAACAATCATCACCATCTTAACTCTTTAGTTTCATTTCAAATGGCCTTCACCTTTTTTTTAGTCACCATATCTTAGCAATCTTCAAGACAACATCCAAACATCTGCAAAAAGGGTTGTTAGAATTGAGTTAGCTAACACATTTTTGGTCATCAACTTAATTAAAGACACTTACATTTCAATGTTACTTACTCTAAAGATCTGGCAACTCCATGGGATATCCGAATGCATTAATTCCAAGCTATTTTAGTTTCTTGTTTATAGTTCATCACCTAATTGAAACACAACATCAAGATTTCCATTACTACAGTATTTATAGATGATTAATCGTTGCCATGCTCCACGCGACTGATCAAAATATGATAATAATACTAATAAATAATGCTCTTAAAATAACAAATATTAGAGAACAGAGAAAATAAAGAAGATAAATATAAGTAGGTGTAAAGTCCGGGGACCCAAACCCTAGAGGGGGGGTGAATAGGGTGAGCTTCTTTTATGACCAATTTTAACAATTTTAACTTCTTTAAAACAAACTAGTCACATGTGATGATTAAACATACAAGACGCGGAAGATAACAAAATAATCACCACAAAGCAAGCACCATCACACAAGGATTTATAGTGGTTCGGCCTCAATGCCTACATCCACTACCGGCTTGTGAACCAACACCCCACCGGATTTCCACTATTTATGCTTTTCAATAGGCTAAGCAATAACCTTTACAATATGCTTTTCAAGGCTAAGCAATAACCTTTACATTGATGTTTTTCAAGGTTTAACATCAACCTATACATTATGCTTTTATAGGCTAAGCAATAACCTCTTCAACCACAAGGTTGGTTATCTCACTAAGTTAGTGTCTTACATACACTTGATGGAGATTCTATTAAGCTCATTACAATGCCTCTTAATTAGGCGGATATGGAAGTGAAAAACTAATACACACTCACACTATGAATGCAAAGATGAAAGTATATGAAGTGTGTGTGTGTGTGGTCCTCAATCATTTTGAAAATGAAAGCTCATAAATGTATGCATAAGGCTTTTGAAAATATTAGCTCATAAAACATTTATGATTGAGGAAGTAATGCAATCACATGTTAAAAGTAACAACTTGTTAATGATATCAAAGTTACACAAGTTGTATGAAATGGATTAGCTCTAAACATGTGATGCATAGGGATGTCAATCAAATCACCAATGAAGCTCAAAACATAAAAATAGATTTGATTGAAAAGAGGGGACAAATCATATGTAATTATAAATACAACTTGAAAATGATTTACCTATCAAAGTGAAGCAAGTTGTGAAACTTTAAAACAATAATACACATGATTTGTAAAGATGTTGAATCCAAAACATAAGATACATTTGAAAGAGATTTTCTTATGATGGAAAAACAACAACCAAAGATTCAACAAAGTATATGAATCATGTTACATATTTCATTAACATGATCTACTTAGATTTACCAAAGATAAAGTACTACTTTGATTGAATCAATGGTGATGCATCCAAAACAATAGATCAATTCAAAATATAGAACATGCTAAGGATACAACAAATCATAGATTAACATGCTACAAAAGATTTATCAAAGATAAAACAAAACATGAAAACATATGATTTGTAAAGAAGTTGAATCCAAAACATAAGTTAGTTTTGAAAGAGATGTTCTTATGATGGAAAACAACAACCAAAGATTCAACCAAGTATATGGATCATGTTACATATGATTTCAAAGATTTTTCCATTAACATGATCTACTTAGATTTACCAAAGTTAAGTACTACTTGGATTGAATCATATGGTGTTGTATCCAAAACAATAAATCAATTCAAAACATAAAACATGTTAAGGACACAACACAAACATAGTTTAACATGCTAGAAATGATTTACCAAAAATAAAACCAAGCATGAAAACATATGATTAAGGAAAGTAAAGCCTACTTGTTGATTTAACTTCATTAAACCAAGCTTTAGCTTTCCTAATGCTCCCCTTCATCCCTTGGTTCTTTTCCCTTGAATATGCCTCAAAACCTCTCAAGGAGGGGCTAAAAATTCCCAACTTTTGGCAAAGGAAAGAACTCATATTTATAGCCAAAAATGCCCAACGGCTAGTCCTCGGTCGACCTAGACACAGGCCTCGGTCGACCGGGAAGGCACAACGGTCCTATTTTTGACCGTTGGCAAGTTTCAGCTCAGAAATTGCTGACTCGCCCGACAGTGTTCCCGGTCGACCGGGAAGCAGGTCTCGGTCGACCGGCGACACTGCCGAGACACCCCCTTTTTGCAAAAATTCCAACTTTGCATATTTTGAAGGTATTTCTTTGGGGGACCTTTTGGCCACTAAATCAAGCTTGAAAAACATGTTTTAAAGATTCTAATGGTTTTTAAAACATGAACATAAAAAGCCTAAAAAGATTCAAAACTTTTAAAACAAAGGCTTGCTTGATTTCTTGAAAACTCTTTTCTAAAAACAAATGCATCCAAGATGAAAATACAAATCATGCATAAATCAAAACTTTTACAAATCTTAAAAGCAATGCATGAATAAAACAAGATTTCGAGTTTATTTAAAACCAATGCAAGTGTGTAAATCAAATGATGCTTGAATGATAATGCATCCATCAAATTGCAATCTAGAAAATCCCTAACAATCTCCCCCTTTGCAATTTGATGGCAACACACTCACCACTGAAAATACACACTTAGTCTTCAGCTCCCCCTTAGCTGGACAAGTCTTGAAATCTTCTTGGATGCTTCTTCTCTTAGCTTGGGCTCTTGGGCTTCAATCTTCATTCTTCATGATGCTTGGTGCTTGAATATTCTTTAAGCTTTCTTTCTTTATCCAAGCATCTCTTTAGCTCCAAGCTTTCTTTCTTCTATTTGCTCTCCCCCTTTGACCATGCCTCTTTCTCCCTTTGGCAAGGTATGTATTCTCTCCCCTGTAGAAGATCATACAAAAACCTCCCCTTAGGAAGCTTGGACATTCTCTTTACCCTTTTGAGAACTTGCATAATTTCTCCCCCTTTGCCATTAAATTGCAAAGGTACCTACACACATGAAATAAGGAAAATACCTTTAGTAGCACCTGTTAACAAATGAAATCGAAAATGAAATACATAACAGGCTATCATGTATGGAAGTTGTCTCTAAGGGCTCAAGGGCAATCCAAGGGTGAATTTGATCAAAACTAATTCTTCCTATGAAGGTTTACACTCCCCCTCAATCCATTCTCTTCTTTTGTCAAACTTTTGACAAAGATTTAACTATTAGGTGCAAGAAGAAGATGGTTTAACCAATTGAGGGTCAACTTCAAGAGAATGATTAGATTCATTTAACTATAAAGCTCAATATGATCAAATTACCAAAAGATCAAGGTCAATGGGAAAAGCAATCATGGATATCAATTGGAAAAATAAAGACTACCAATTGAGATTTAAGGATATGACTATTAAACACAATCACCCTAAAATGGATTTAAAAATATAACTATTAGGAAACATCCAAATTAGAGCTATCCATGATGAAATGGGGTTTACTAAACATAGCATCAACCAATATAACTATGAAAATCATATGCTATGTAAGTTTTGAAAATCATTTCATTCAATCAAAAAATATGACTAATCATGTGCAAGATGAGTGAAATGAAATTCAAGCATGAAGCCAACCTCAACTAATAACCAACCCATATTATGAACACATAAACATGGTGGTCATGAGATATACCTATATGAGCAAAAGAGGTGGCAACATGAACATTATGATGCTAATGGTGTGTGACATGGAACAATCATATTACTATCAAGTTTAATCCAATGCACACAAGGTTTATCATATTCACAAGGAATCAAATCAATCAAAAATTATACCAAAAGAAACCAATTGAATTTGACAACATGATAAAGAGCAAGAGTGTGACAAACACAAAATTCCATCAAGCATCAAAAATGCATATTCATCACTTTTAAAGATATAACTATTGAGCATAGTGATGAACAAGGTAAATTGCAATGCAAAAGAATATGACTTTGAAATGCATGCAACTTACAAAGTGTCAAAATCATATGAATTCAACATCTAAGATATCCATCAAACATATAGAAATATGAGAAATGGGTTTCAAAGAGTTTCATATGATCAAGAACACTACTATGAGGTTGAAACATGTATAAGAATGACATCATTTAGAGAATACACATGAATCAACATCATAACCATCCAAAAAGATATGACTAGAATGGCATAGAGGATGGATTTGAGTTCTAGTATGGTTTCAACAAATATAATAAATACCACAACCATACATAGAACAATTTGACATTTGCATAGAGATGATCAATCAACACTCAAGATCTAACTCATACCATTCATCAAAAAAGAATATAACTAATTAAGCACAAGAAGGTATGAGGTTAAAAGGATCAATCTATCATGTAACATCTCCACTCTTAGCAAATGTACTAAGCTTACAATGCAATGGACAATAGATATGAGGTTTATACCAAATGAACTTAGCACATAAAATCACATATGTACATAAAAAGCTCAAATACAAGATTTTACTATAAAGCACATAAACACTCATTAATTTGCATTAATGAAACTATATACCAAAATAGGCACAAACATGCAAATCAATGAAACCATATCCAACCAAGCAATGTAAGACATCAAAATCAATTTGCATAAAGAATGTAACTAAATGAGCAAAGATGCAAATTGTTTGTAAAAATTATTTCCTTTCAAATGACATAATCATAATTAGGCACAAGGAAATAAATTCAAGGAAAATGCTTCTAAAAATACAACCAATAAAGCTTAGAACATTTTCCAAGGTTTTTCAAATCACTTCAATGTATGAAATTCCAACAAAGAATCATTTATAGAATTAAGAGCAAGTGATTGTGAAAAACAAGAAGTGTACAATTATAAATTGAACACATATTTTCCATACCAAGAGATATTACTTTGAAAACTCAATGGAAAACTAAAAATAGCTTCAAATCATTTGATTTAAAAAAAGGATCTAACTATGACAAACATCAAATGATTTTCCAACATCAATTGATCATGAAAAAACTAGCTATGAAAGCATTTGTAATCACAATCAATTAATCATGAATAGATATGCACTACAAGAGATATAACTATATGAACAAAATGCAAATCCATCATGTAAATATTGCAATCAAGGGATTTTGAAAACCATGAGATATAACTATGAAGTTCATGAATACAAAATCAAATGATCACAAAGAAACATTGCATTTTAAAAGATGTGACTATAAAGCAACAAAATGCAAATGTAACATGACCAACAAAAAGATTTAACTATTAGGAATAGGTTGGTCTAGGGGGATCAAGGCCTTAAGATTAGTTTAAATGTGTACCAATGAAGATTCACCTAAGGTCTTGAAAAGGTTGTCCTTGAGAGATCACTTTGAGGACTCACCAACTCTTGGAGATATAACTTAAACAAGACTTAGAGTGGTGCAAGGAGGCTAGGGAAAATTTCATTTTCAAACATAGTGGAAATCTTTAAAAAGATATGCAATAAATCACAACACTAGGGTTCAAATCTAGCTAGGATCAACTCCGGGTTGTTAAGCCCTAAAATGGAGTAACCCTCTCTGATACCAATTGTAAAGTCCGGGGACCCAAACCCTAGAGGGGGGGGGGGGGGTGAATAGGGTGAGCTTCTTTTATGACCAATTTTAACTTCTTTAAAACAAACTAGCCACATGTGATGATTAAACATACAAGATGCGGAAGATAACAAAATAATCACCACAAAGCAAGCACCATCACACAAGGATTTATAGTGGTTCGGCCTCAATGCCTACATCCACTACCGGCTTGTGAACCAACACCCCACCGGATTTCCACTATTTATGCTTTTCAATAGGCTAAGCAATAACCTTTACAATATGCTTTTCAAGGCTAAGCAATAACCTTTACATTGATGTTTTTCAAGGCTTAACATCAACCTATACATTATGCTTTTATAGGCTAAGCAATAACCTCTTCAACCACAAGGTTGGTTATCTCACTAAGTTAGTGTCTTACATACACTTGATGGAGATTCTATTAAGCTCATTACAATGCCTCTTAATTAGGCGGATATGGAAGTGAAAAACTAATACACACTCACACTATGAATGCAAAGATGAAAGTATATGAAGTGTGTGTGTGTGTGGTCCTCAATCATTTTGAAAATGAAAGCTCATAAATGTATGCATTGTTAGGGTTTTTATAGATTGCAATTTGATGGATGCATTATCATTCTAGCATCATGTGATTTACACACTTGCATTGGTTTTTTAAATAAACTTGAAATCTAGTTTTATACATGCATTGGTTTTTAGATTTGGAAAAGTTTGTGTTATATGCATGTTTTGGTTCTAAACTTGGATGCATTGGTTTTAGAACCCAAAACTCTTTTGAAAACCTAATTCCTTGTGCATTATATTTGGAAAATCATCTTGTGAATTTAGGTTTGAGTTTTTCATACATTCATCACAAAAAGAATCATTTGTGTATGCAATTTCATTTGAAAAGAGTTTTCAAGAAATCAAGCAAGCCTTTGTTTTAAAAGTTTTGAAACTTTTTAGGCTTTTTATGTCATGTTTTAAAAACCTTTAGAATCTTTAAAACATGTTTTCCAAGCTTGATTTAGTGGCCAAAAGGTCCCCCAAAGAAATACCTTTAAAATGTGAAAAGTTGAATTTTTGCAAAAAAAAAGGGGGTGGCCCAGCAGTGTCACGCCCCCGAACCAGAACCTCGGGGGCGGGAAATGGGATTAAGCATAAATGTATTTTACTTCTCCCAGGATCCGCGTGTGTGAAGACAACACGTTCTGAATATTTTGCGGAAGCATTTGTGGCGTTACGACCCGAAGTCCGTGGCCATCGGATTCCGCGTCGCACTCAACCTTTAGCACATAGCTAGTATATCAAGTATCATCTCAGACTGGAGTAAACATCACAATAAATTACAGAGCTGACAGTAACAGGATATTACATTCCCAAATATTTCAAGTTACAATTATCAATGTACATTAATTAAGAATCCCAAGGAAAAGGGGCTAACAAAAGCCATACAACAATAAACTATAAACTACTACCCAAATGTGACGTAGCTCCGATGTCAGACTCAATGTCTACATGACATAGCCGACAAAACAACCTGCAAGGCATGGCTCTACAGCCAACAAAAGCACTCAACTCGGGGCGAAGAAATCTGAACCTGAGTACCAAAAGTAGTGGGTCAGACACGACGGTCTGGCAGGTGGATGAAAAGAACACAATATAGCGAATAATAATACAAATGATAAATCATGCTATTTGCTCAACATACTGCATATAATTATACGGGTGCAAAGTCGGGAATCTCGGGGAAAACTTGTATTCATTTCAAGCACGGGTAAAACATGAACATCTAATAAAACATGTATTCATTTACATCATCTATAATCATAGATATTTGACAATCGGGTATTCGTCTAAAACATGTATAAATATAGTGGTTTGACAAAACAAACGTTCATTTGAGACTTAAGTAAAAACACAAGTATACAACAAATCAGGTATCCATAGCAGTCTGGCAAAACCAAAGTTCATTTGAAACATATGTGGAAAGACGGATATTTAATAAACCGGGTGTTCATTTAAAACCGGTGTAACCAAAGCAATCTGTCAAAACTAGTGTTCATCTAAAACATATCTCAAAGCAGGGATATTTAACAAATCGGATATTCATTTGAAACCGGTATAAACATAGTGATCTGGCAAAACAGGTGTCATTTCAAACATATTTCAAAGCATGGGTATTTAACAATTCGGGTATTCCCTTAAACACGTGTAGTCATATAAATCTAGCAAAATCATTGATCGTATGGAATATATGTAAAAGCATGGTTCTTCAACAGATCGGGCATTCATTTAAAACATGTGCGGGTACAAAGAACAGAGAACAATATAATAATGACTGAATTTACATTGGAGAATATTAGCACTTGTTTAAATAACACTTTCATAAAGGAAACAAATCATTTATCGGAAAGCAAGTAAACAATATAAAACATGTCGGGTGTCCAAGGAATCGGGAACTGGCAAGATGGCAATCACAAGAAGCTAAGTCCTCTATCACCGAAGTGACAAGAGCGGGACGTTGGTCTCAGTCACACAAGGTGAGGAGACTCAACGTAAATCATATATACAATAATAAATATACGGGAACGGGAACGGGACCACGGTAGCGAACCGGGTATCGGGACGGGACCACGGCAATAACCGGGTATCGGGATCCAAACTGCAGCTGGCGGGACGGGAGAGGGATTTCCAAGTCGGTGGATCAAACCGACAAGGTATCCAAGCTTAGTGATGCCGACTCATAGGATAAAACCAATCGAGACATATCAAGTAATCAAGTACAGTAAATAAACGGGTAAAACGGGGGTGCTCAAGGGCACACTATCACTTCATATCGGGCAATACATTCGGGACAAATAACTGTTACTAGTGTAACTTCAATGCTTTCGGGGAAACAAGTAAATCAAGTACAATAAATAAACGGGTAAAACGGGGGTGCTCAAGGGCACACTGTCATATCATATGATGCAATGCACTTCGGGACAAATGACTGTTACTAGAGTAACTCCAA
The DNA here is from genome assembly GCA_038049695.1 of Cinnamomum chago. Lineage (NCBI taxonomy): Eukaryota > Viridiplantae > Streptophyta > Magnoliopsida > Laurales > Lauraceae > Cinnamomum > Cinnamomum chago. Next base: position 55,147,932 of record CP142452.1, on the reverse strand, counting down.
TGCTTTCGGGAAAACCAGTCATGTAATGCAAATCTCGGGGAAAGAGGTGAAACAATGAACTATAACAATTTCGGGAAAAGTATTAATTTCAAGATCTATTTAAGTGAATAGGGGTCCCGTATGTCGATTATAACAATTACTTGGTACTCCTTGAGTTTGAAGACATTCCGGGCTCCTTATGCACTTTTACTACTTTCAAAACTTAAATGAGCTTATGGGTAGTACTAGATGTTACAATAGCAAGAATCAAGATTATCAACGGTCCATCCTAGGCCTGACATTAATCCGGAAACATCGAGCAACCTATTCAGTCACCGAAATAAATGGAATTCGCGATAACCAAGGGAAAGACTTGCGTTTAGATATAACGAAGATATCGCGTCGTTCCATCCTGTTCAAGATTGAAATGGATTGAACTTCGATGCTACCGAACCAACCGTGAAGAGCATCGGCTCAAGACGCTCTCCCATATGGTCGAGTGAGTTCGAGGAGGTTAGCCAGGGTCCACGAAGAAAATAAACCTCAAAACCCACTGGACTCAAACTGAGTCCTCCGATCGATCGGCCGAAATTTCTGTACCCGCGCATCAGGCCAGGCAGACCGCATCGCTCGAGCGAATCTGGGAGTTCGCTCGAGCGAACTCATCGTTCGAGCGGTTATTTAAATGCGTTCGAGCGACCAGGCTGCTGGAACGCCCGTATCCCTTTCTGGACAGGTCGCTCGAGCGAACTGTCCAGAAACTGAATTCTGGCAGTTCAGTTCCCTTCTTTCTCTTCCTTTTTCCTTTCCAACACTTATACAAATGAGTTTTTCCTTACTTCAACAACATTCTAATTACAATAAAACTCCCATCAAGACTTCAATGAATCATTAAATCCAACCTCTTTCTTCACATTCAATCCCCAAACAAGGAGAGGAGTTCCCATCATAGACAAGGGTTCATTTGAGTCAACATTTATAGATAAACAAGGTCTATTGATCACATTTCCATAACCAAAGATGTTTTAGCACAACTCTATAAATGAGTATCATTTTCAAATCAATGTAGCTCATAAACATAACCATGAATAGCCAAACCAATCCTATTCCTTATAAAACCATATGAGTAAACTTGATCAAATGAAATGCATAATTTCCAAGAGATTTAATCAAGAGAGCAAGACCCATAATATGCATTTTCGAAATCAATAGAACTATAGCAAGAAGCATATGTGAAGCTTATATCAAATTATCAAGAACAAGTAATAAATTTAGGAATTCTCATAAAACTTTGATAACATTAAAACCATCCATTCATCCACTTGCCTTGGGTTCCAATCTAGCAAATCAAGCTCCTAATCACTTCTTAAGCTCAAGATGAACAATCTCTACAAAAACCCCCAAAAACAACCCTAAAATGGGTTACACAAAGAATGAAAATGAAAGAGCTTTCAATAATACAAATGGAGCTTCTCAAGAGCTAGAGGGACACTACTCTAGGAGATGGGAAGGATCACTTACTTGGAAGGTCCTCTAATGGCAAGAGTAAGCTCAATGGAAGCCTTGTAATGGTTGGTGAGCTCCACAAAAGCTATGGAAAGAAAGTCCTCAAGGAGATGAAGAAGATGGTGGCCTCCAATCTCTTCTTGGTGCAAGCTTGGAAGTGGATTGAGTGATGGGAAGCAAGAAGAAGAAGAGGGAGCAAGGAAAACCCTAGACTCCATGGTTGTGCTGGAACATGAAAATGGAGAAGGAAGGGGAAGGGTCTCTTTTGTTAACAATGAAGGTTGGGTCCCACAACTTAAAGAACTTGGGTGGCTGAAATCATCTCTCTCGGGACCTCGGATGAATTCGACGAAGAAGGAAGAAATGATCGTCGAAATATCTAGTTTCCAAAAAGTGTATGTTTCACGGATTTCGAGAGTATCGAGTTTTGGGTACATATTTGGTGTGAAAAGACTGTTTTGCCCTCAAGGCCAAGAAATCGGGTTTCGGGTTCTCAAATGGATATGGGATCAACATGAAAGTTGTAGGATTCCTCAAGATGAATGCAACGGGCCAAAAACACAATACGAAACAAATCGGGAAAATCTCACAAGTAAAAGCAAAGCCGAAAAGGGAACCCCCAAAGGGCCCCACAAGCTACCAAAGTACTCAAAAGCCCAAAACTAGAAGAAAAATCATTCTAGCTCACAAACTCAACCCAACAACTACTAATCCCACTAAAAGAACTAATCCACAAATAAAACGACACTAATCCAAGAGATCAGGGGTCGGGTTCTCACAAGCAGTGTCGCCGGTCGACCGGCGCAGAGGTCCCGGTCGACCGGGAACACTGCAGCAAAATTTTGCCTGGCGCCCCAACGGTCAGAAATCTGACCGTTGTGTGTTCCCGGTCGACCGAGGCCTGTTTGCCGGTCGACCGAGGACTAGCCGTTGGCAACTTTTTGCTATAAATATGAGTTCTTTCCCTTGCCAAAAGTTTGGAATTTTTAACCCCTCTTTGAGAGGATTTGAGGCATATCAAAAGGGAAAAGAACCAAGGGATGAAGGGGATGATTAGGAAAGCTAAAGCTTGGATTAATGAAGTTAAACCACCAAGTAGGCTCTTCCTTCCTTAATCATATGTTTTCATGCTTTTGTTTTATTTTTGGTAAATCATTTCTAGCATGTTAAACTATGTTTGTGTTGTGTCCTTAACATGTGTTATGTTTTGAGTTGATTTATTGTTTTGGATACAACACCATATGATTCAATCCAAGTAGTACTTGAATTGGTAAATCAAAGTAGATCATGTTAATGAAAGAAACTTGGTAAATCATATGTAACATGATTCCTATACTTGGTTGAATCTTTGGTTGTTGTTTTCCATCATAAGAAAATCTCTTTCAAAAGTATCTTATGTTTTGGACTCAACTTCTTTACAAATCATATGTTTTCATGTTTTGTTTTATCATTGGTAAATCTTTGTAACATGTTAATCTATGATTTGTTGTATCCTTAGCATGTGTTATATTTTGAATAGATCTATTGTTTTGGATACATCACCATTGATTCATCAAAGTAGTACTTTATCTTTGGTAAATCTAAGTAGATCATGTTAATGAAATATGTAACATGATTCATATACTTTGTTGAATCATTGGTTGTTGTTTTTCCATCATAAGAAAATCTCTCTCAAATGTATCTTATGTTTTGGATCCAACATCATTACAAATCATATGTGTATTATTGTTTTAAAGTTTCACAACTTGCCTTACTTTGATTGGTAAATCATTTTCAAGTTGTCCTTATAATTACATATGATTTGTCCCCTCTTATCAATCAAATCTATTTTTATGTTTTGATCTTCATTGTTGATTTGATTGACATCCCTATGCATCACATGTTTAGAGCTAATCCATTTCATACAACTTGTGTAACTTTGATATCATTAACAAGTTGTTACTTTTAACATGTGATTGCATTACTTCCTCAATCATAAATGTTTTTGAGCTAAAACTTTCAAAAGCCTTAGGCATACATTTATGAGCTTTCATTTTCTAAATGATTGAGGACCACACACACACACTTCATATACTTTCATCTTTGCATTCATAGTGTGAGTGTGTATTAGATTTTCACTTCCATATCCGCCTATTTAAGAGGCATTGTAATGAGCTAAATAGAATCTCCATCAAGTGTATGTTAGACACTAATTTAGTGAGATAACCAACCTTGTGGTTGAAGAGGTTATTGCTTAGCCTATAAAAGCATAATGTATAGGTTGATGTTAAGCCTTGAAAAACATCATTGTAAGGTTATTGCTTAGCCTTGGAAAGCATATTGTAAAGGTTATTGCTTAGCCTATTGAAAAGCATAAATAGTGGAAATCCGGTGGGGTGTTGGTTCACAAGCCGGTAGTGGATGTAGGCATTGAGGCCGAACCACTATAAATACTTGTGTGATGGTGATTGCTTTGTGGTGATTCTTTTGTTAGCTTCCGCATCTTGTATGATTAATCATCACATGTGACTAGTTTGTTTTAAAGAAATTAAAATTTGTCATAATTGGTCATAATTGGAGCTCACCCTATTCACCCCCCCCTCTAGGGTTCGGATCCCCATGGACTTACATGCATAAGGCTTTTGAAAATATTAGCTCATAAAACATTTATGATTGAGGAAGTAATGCAATCACATGTTAAAAGTAACAACTTGTTAATGATATCAAAGTTACACAAGTTGTATGAAATGGATTAGCTCTAAACATGTGATGCATAAGGATGTCAATCAAATCACCAATGAAGCTCAAAACATAAAAATAGATTTGATTGAAAAGAGGGGACAAATCATATGTAATTATAAATACAACTTGAAAATGATTTACCTATCAAAGTGAAGCAAGTTGTGAAACTTTAAAACAATAATACACATATGATTTGTAAAGATGTTGAATCCAAAACATAAGATACATTTGAAAGAGATTTTCTTATGATAGAAAAACAACAACCAAAGATTCAACAAAGTATATGAATCATGTTACATATTTCATTAACATGATCTACTTAGATTTACCAAAGATAAAGTACTACTTTGATTGAATCAATGGTGATGCATCCAAAACAATAGATCAATTCAAAATATAGAACATGCTAAGGATAAAACAAATCATAGATTAACATGCTACAAAAGATTTATCAAAGATAAAACAAAACATGAAAACATATGATTTGTAAAGAAGTTGAATCCAAAACATAAGTTAGTTTTGAAAGAGATGTTCTTATGATGGAAAACAACAACCAAAGATTCAACCAAGTATATGGATCATGTTACATATGATTTCAAAGATTTTTCCATTAACATGATCTACTTAGATTTACCAAAGTTAAGTACTACTTGGATTGAATCATATGGTGTTGTATCCAAAACAATAAATCAATTCAAAACATAAAACATGTTAAGGACACAACACAAACATAGTTTAACATGCTAGAAATGATTTACCAAAAATAAAACCAAGCATGAAAACATATGATTAAGGAAAGTAAAGCCTACTTGTTGATTTAACTTCATTAAACCAAGCTTTAGCTTTCCTAATGCTCCCCTTCATCCCTTGGTTCTTTTCCCTTGAATATGCCTCAAAACCTCTCAAGGAGGGGCTAAAAATTCCCAACTTTTGGCAAAGGAAAGAACTCATATTTATAGCCAAAAATGCCCAACGGCTAGTCCTCGGCCGACCTAGACACAGGCCTCGGTCGACCGGGAAGGCACAACGGTCATATTTTTGACCGTTGGCAAGTTTCAGCTCAGAAACTGCTGACTCGCCCGACAGTGTTCCCGGTCGACCGGGAAGCAGGTCTCGGTCGACCGACGACACTGCCGAGACACCCCCTTTTTGCAAAAATTCCAACTTTGCATATTTTGAAGGTATTTCTTTGGGGGACCTTTTGGCCACTAAATCAAGCTTGAAAAACATGTTTTAAAGATTCTAATGGTTTTTAAAACATGAACATAAAAAGCCTAAAAAGTTCAAAACTTTTAAAACAAAGGCTTGCTTGATTTCTTGAAAACTCTTTTCTAAAAACAAATGCATCCAAGATGAAAATACAAATCATGCATAAATCAAAACTTTTACAAATCTTAAAAGTAATGCATGAATAAAACAAGATTTCGAGTTTATTTAAAACCAATGCAAGTGTGTAAATCAAATGATGCTTGAATGATAATGCATCCATCAAATTGCAATCTAGAAAATCCCTAACAGTAGGAACATGTACCATAAATGCAGTCTTACAAGTAAGATATTCAAGATCTCACATCATTTACAAAAACTTTATTTCACCTTCTAGCACCTCGTGCAATCTACAAATAACAATGAAAAATATTCAAACACTTTTGTTGCTCATATATAAAAAAATAAAAACGTAATCACAATTTGAGTGGCATCTAATAAGGATATATATTCTCAAGCACGAAGAAATCATATAAAGACTAACCTCTAGTCTCTCCTTCAACAAGCAATCTCCAAGATGAATAATTACAAGCTCATAATCATTTGTTCCGTCCGTAGGAATGATGGCCAAATTCTTTTCAAATTTATTTAGCAAACAATTGGCACAAAAGACTAGTCCATATAAATCACTACATAACGTTGTAAGCATATATAAGAAAAAAAAAACACTCAAGAATTTTAAAATCTGTTATCCAACATTATAAACAAACTATACACAAACGACCAAACAATCAATTGAAACAAAAATTGAATATCAGTCCACTAGAAATCAAACTTGTCCCTGCATGATCACAATCACCACACTATACTAAATGTATGGATCAAGTTTGTACCTAAATTTCAAGCAATACCCAATAAGAAATCTAAATTTAATCACAACCATGAGTGTCCAAAAGATCAAGCGTTCCATCAAAACTAAATATTTTAGACTAATATTGTATCGGTAGAATCATATTTACTGCTACCATGAAAGAAAAGTTTTATTATTAATAATGCAAATTATATCATTCAATTGGTCCGCGATCATTTCTATCTGCTCCCTGCAAAAAAATAAAAAAATAAAAGGTGAACATTTGGAATACCCTCTTACAAACCACATATGTACAAGAAAAATGCAGACTTACCCCTTCAAAGGAATCCTGTTGTTGGCCAAACAACTGCCGCATCATATCTGCCATAGCGACTTGCATCCTCTGTTGTTCCCTCTGCATCTCTTCCATGATTTTTTCATTTAACTTCAATTAAGTCTCTCATAGATGGAGATAAAAATCACATAACATTATATTAACTAGACACAATAAATGCTGAACACATAAACTAAGTCGAGTCAAGAAAAAGATGTATAAGAATTATAAAGATTATTGCATCACTTAGAAACCAGAACTATAACGTATAAAGTCAAGAAAAAGTTTAGTTAGAAACCAAAACTATAAAGTATACAACAATGATTGCATCACTTAGAAACCATCCATTTTTCTTGATCCAAAGATACCAAGTTAAAGGGCATTCAACATTCAACCTTCATTCAGCATTCAACCTTTAACAAATAACAGGGCATGCACATTCAACCATTGACAGATAACAGGGCATTCAGCATTCAGCCTTCTAACAGATAACAGGGGCATACTTAAAAATCCACAGAAAGTAAACAATATTACCATAAAAATGGAGAGCTGATTACTCTCGAAAAAACAAAAAATTCTACTGAAATATACTGTGCCCATCAAATCAGTAAGAAATTGTCCATCAAGTATCAACCAACCAACATTTAGAGAAAAAGAACAAAAGAAGAAACAAACAGAGAAGTAATGAACAGAAAAAGTCGACCAAAACTTTGAAAAAGACAGACCACACAAATACCACAATACAATTTAATTTAATAAAAAAAAGAGGAAAAGGTGTTGTTTTTCTTCATAATAAAATGCATAAGTTCAAATACCCTGAAAATCAAACAAAATCTACTGTCAACCCAAGTAAGACCCACACAGCCCATTTCTATCCCAACCCATCGTTGACAAACCCAAATCTACTTGAAAAAAAAAACGGAGTTGGGCAGAGGTGGAGGGCTGGGCTGGGCGGCCATTGCATGCATTCAAACTTTAATAGAGGTGGAGGGCTGGGCTGGGCTGGGTTGGGCGGCCAGGGCGGGTGGGAGAAGGTGGAGGGCTGGGTTGGATTGGGTGGCCAGGGCGGGTGGGAGAAGGTGGGCTGGGTTGGGTTGGGTTGGAATGGGCGGCCAGGGTCGGTGGGAGAAGGTGGAGGGCTGGGTTGGGTTGGGTGGCCACGGCGGGTGGGAGAATGTTGTGGTGGAATTCCCATCGGCCTGAAGCAACCTTCCGGAATCCATGACAACCAACAACTGCGATGATGGTTCTTCTTATTACAATGATCAGTCAAGTAAAGAAGGAAAGGATAAAGATCTTCATTCACAAATTGAATCATGGTTTTGTAATTCAGCCAAAACTGATTTGCACAACCCAGTTGGCAAGTTTTTTCGGTTTCGATTTTCATTGTTTTTGGTCCAAAACATGTTTTAAAACTATGATTGACACATCATCCTCACCAACTTTATCCTCTGTTATGTTATTTTTATCTACAACTAAAACACAGATTTTATCTGTACTCTGTCATATCTTTTAGAAATTCCTAGTCAAAAAAGAAATAGAAAAACTCATGTCATAAGTTCTGATATATTGGCTGATCTTTGGCCCATAAAATGGGTGGGAGAAGGTAGAGGGTTGGGCTGCATTGGGCGGCCAGGGTGGGTGGGAGAAGGCAGAGGGCTGGGCTGTATTGGGCAGCCAGGGCTGGTGGGAGAAGGTGGAGGGTTGGGCTGGGTTGGGCGGCCAGATGCTTGCTGGGCGGGTGGGAGAAAGTGGAGGGCTGGGATGGGTTGGCTGCCGGGCAGGTGGGAGAAGGTGGAGGGGAAAGAGAAATAGAGAGAGAGAGAGAGGGGCAGTACCTGTTTGCAAGGGGGAGATGATCACACGAGGAGGTTGAGCGCCGTTTGCAAGAGGGAGATGACACGAGGAGAGGGTGATCGCTGTTTACAAGAAGGAGGATTCAGACGACTACACGAGGTTGATGAAGATCTCTAAGGGTTAATGATCGATACGTTTAATTAATAAGGGTTTTTAGTATTTATTAAGGAAATTCCACAACTTTTAGTGGGGGCTCCTATGACCCCCACTAAAAATAAGTTTTACCCTCACCCCATTTAGGAACCCCTACTAAAAATATATTTTTACCCTCGAATATATCGGCCGCCACTAAAATTAGGATGCTAAAGGCTTAAAACATCCACGCCAAATTTTGACACCATTAAATGGGGTTTATAGCGGCGGCCAGTGCTATGATCGCCGCTACAAGTTAATTAAAATTGGCTTTTGACGGGGGCCATCGTTGGCCCCCGCTATAAGTGATCTATAGCGACGCTTTTTGCCGGCCCCCGCTAAAAGTTGGCCGCTAAAGGTATATTTTCTTGTAGTGACAAAATCTCCCCTTAGGAAGCTTGGACATTCTCTTCCCTTTTAGACAACTTGAATGTTCTCTCCTCCTTTGACATTAAATTGCAAAGGTACCTACACATGAAATAAGGAAAATACCTTTTAGAAGCACCTCTTAACAAAAGAAATCGAAAATGAAATACATAACAGGTTATCATGTATGGAAGTAGTCTCTAAGGGTTCAAAGTCAGTACAAGGGTCGATTTGATCAAAACTAATACTTCCTATGAAGGTTTACACTCCCCCTCAATCCATTCTCTCCTTTTGTCAAACTTTTGACAAATATATAACTATTTGGTGCAAGAAGAAGATGGTTTTACCAATTGAGGGTCAACTTCAAGGAAAGGATTAGATACGTTTAACTATAGAGCACAATATGATCAAATTACCAAAAGAGAGCAAGGTCAATGAGAAAAACAATCATGGATATCAATTGGAAAAACAAAGAATACCAATTGAGATTCAAGGATAATTCTATTAAAACAATCACTCTAAAATGGAGTAAAAAATATAACTACAACGAAAAATCCAAATTAGAGCTATCCATGATGAAATGTGGTTTACTTAAACATAGCATCATTCAATTTAACTATGAAAAACATATGCTATGTAAGTTTTGAAATCATTTCATTCAATCAATAAATATGACTATTAATGTGCAAGATGAGTGAAATGAAATTCAAACATGAAGCCAACCTCAACTAATAACCAACCAAGATTACGAATATTTACACATGGTGGTCATGAGATTTACCTATATGAGCAAGAGAGGTGGCAAACGTACGTGAAAATTATGATGCTAATGAAATGTGACATGGAACAAAAATATGTGACTATGAAGTTCATGTTGGAATATAGGTGGGCCGTCCAGACAGGTTTAAAAAACTTTTGACCCACTTGATGCAGGGATCAATTATCTAGAAGGCAATAAACACAATCCAGGATGTAATCCCTCAAACTCATAAACCATGTACAACAACATAACCTATCTAGAAGATAGAAAATAGCACACAAACATGCAACCACGAAATCTACAGCATACAAGGATGTAGATATACCTTTGGAGCTTTGCTGTGCTCTAATGGAGAATTTGAGTTCTTTACTTTGAGGATGAACACCTTCACTATCCAATTTAGAATCTCCAACTCCTTTTGATCTTCCACGCTATGACCCGTATTAGATCTCTTTTCTCAAGAAGATGGTGGAATCTTCAAGAGAAAACCCAACTAGTAACTCTAAGGAACTAAAGGTGAAAGAGAGGGGAACTTAGAGAAGAAGAGGACTTGTGCAACTCTTGCACAAAGGGGCTGAAAGTGCTCTATGTGTTATGCACGACCATGAGAGGTTGTTCCTCTTTATATATGTTAGAGTTTTTGTTTTGTTGCAATTTGATAGGATGCAATCAATTTCATAAAGCTTGTCCTCTCATTCATTCATGTTTTTATTCATAGGATCATCATGCATATTTCTCATTCTTGATCTTTGATTTTATCATTTGATATGCATGGTTTTCATATTCAGGTTGCCTCTTCAGTTCATGGAGTTTTTGTTTTCAAAATCCATCCAAGCTTTCCAAAGTTTCTATCTTTAAAATCATTATTTTGATTTGGAGTTTTCATGGCTTTAGAATTTCATGTTTCATCTTCTATCAGTCATGATTTCATGCTTGGAAATGGTCCTCAAAGTCCCCTGGAAAGAGCCCTTCAATTTGCAAAAAATTGGATTTTTTTCATCCCAGGCAGTTGACCTGCAGTGAGGCAGGTCGACCTACCCAGGGGCAGGTCGACCTACCTCTCTGCAGGTCGACTGGGTCCAGAAAGCTCCAACGGTCAGTTTTTTGACCGTTGTATGTGGTAGGTCGACCTGCCCCTGTAGGTAGGTCGACCTGCGACTAGCCGTTGGCAACTTTATCTTTATAAAACGTGGCTTTTTGGTTGAAGAAAGTTGCTGATATTTGAGAGACCTTTGAGGCCAAGGATTAGCAACTTCTCAAGAGCATTTTCAAAGGGATTATGAAGCCATTCCACTAAGTCAATCTTTGATCTTCAAATGGGTGTGGTTTCTTTAATCCTAGTCTTTTCAAAATCATGTTTTGTTTCAAATCTTTGATCTTCCTCAATGCATGATTAACTAGTTGCTTTCCTTTTAGAATGTTGTCTTTCATAACATGCTTAACTCTTTAGTAATCTCATATGCTATGAATACAACATATGGTCTATGTTACACATGATTTTACTTTCTTGGTTCAAAAATCAACTTGTTAGACATTAGAACATCTTTCTTGAAAACAAGTTGTTTTTCATTGTTAATGACATGTGTTAGACAAACAACTCTTTCTCAAATATATGATAAACATCTTTGCATCATTTAAGTTTCTATCTTTTCAAAGAGAAAGATTTATTTCTAGAAAATGCATTTTACATAAACTTTGTCATTCACATGCATGTTTCTAGAACTTAAGTTTTCACTTTCTAATTAGCCTAATTAGAGGCACTCAATTGCACCTCATTGTTCTCTTTATCCATGCATTATTAGGCATATTTCTTAAGAGAAAAGTTCCTTGTTGTAAAGGTTCATGCTTAGCCTTGAAAAGCATATGTTGTAAAGGTTTATGCTAAGCCTTGAAAAGCATAGTGTTGATTGTAAGGTTTGAGGTGATCCTAAACCTTAATTGAATTTAGTGAATACCGGTGGGTGTACCGGGAGTGGATGTAGGCAATTTGGCCGAACCACTATATGTGATTGTGTTATGGTGATTGTCTTTATGCTTTCTTTTTATGGATTATGCTCTCTTGGTTGATTTCATTATTCTTCTTCAAAGCATAAGAGACTTAAAAGCTAAAAGAATTAAAATTGGTCTAGGACTTTGAGCTCACCCTATTCACCCCCCCCCCCCCCCCCCCTCTAGGATTCGATCTTGGACTTTCAATATAGCCCTCCAATCCTCCTCTTTTCCTATTTGAAATAGAAGTTTAACTCCCATTACAAAATAGTAAACTTTTCCCTTGCTAGTTACCATAGAAGTCTCACTTCCACAACCATTAGTAGCTTTCTCCTTTCTAATTAAAATAGAAGTCCTACTTCCATTAATAATTAGTAGCTTACCATTACCACTATTAGAAGTCTCACTTCAAATAGAAATAGTAACCTTCCTTTTAGAGTTCAAGTAGAATTAGTATCTTTCTAATAATTTGGGCTAGCGTGGGGACCACTAGGGATTCCTTAGAAAGTTGGCTCCAACTGGGACACGCGACCCCACGTCTCATGTGCAATCCAGGCCCACAGTGAATTGCAAATAACTCCACTATAAAAATGCAATTGCACTCCAGTCTTAGGAATAAATTACAATGAAGACCCTAAACTTCCACATTACCACAAGTAGGCCCCTCCATCTATATCCATGGATCAAATGGACCTGTCCACCAAATTAGATCCATATCTTATTATCCTTGAGCCCCAATTAATTATAATGATCATTTGGTACCGATCCAATTAACTCTTAACTGGAATGGGTGCGCACTTACCAATGATAAATCCATTAATTGACACAAGGGGATATTAAAGATAGATTCCATCTTGACCATCGAATGTTCCCACAGCTCTACTACCACGTACCCAAATCACCGAGGTGTTGACCTACAATTGGCCTCACTCATTGGTGACTCAAAGCAAATGAATAGATAGAAACTTGAGTTCATTAATGTCTCAGGATTATGAGCCTATTGCTAGGGAATTATGAGAGCAGACCTTAAAATAAAGACAGTGTAAATAAGGTGCTTCTCATGGTCCTTCAATACATCCAATGTACCAGCACCATGATCCGGAATCTAACATTCCGATGATCAAGACAAATCACACTATCTCATAGTGATCAAGGCACTGCAACCTTGTCAGATGAGATGTCCAATCTCGTCACTGGTTGTGAAGATATTTGAGTATAAGATTTACGATACATGTCTCTCTTGGGCTTTGTCTATGCCCTAAAGCCCACTGACTGCATTCACATCTTTGTTACTGGATATTTACTGGTTATTAATTATAATTATTGTTTTTCTCTTACGGCATGTATATATGTATGTTTGTGTAAGGTCCATTGTTTCTAGTAAATGACTTGGGTGTGTAGTGGCTACACATAGAAAGGTCTGAGTCATAGACACTTGAAACAATAAATTGGTTCATAACTGAGAGATGGAGTTGGGCACTTCATCTTGGTATAAGTTATAGTGAGATGCTCTCCTATATTCAGGGTGACTTACCTTAGTCACGGGAGGCTTTTCCAGATTTATCTCATTAGTGCATGTGTCATGCATTGAACAGGACCATTTGTAGGTATGATCTCTAAAATAGTACTATCACTGAGAGAGATCAAGTCACCTTATGCTACTGAGTGACCAGTGCTCTTAATCTTGAGCATATGTGGATGAACTGACGAAGTCGAGTTCTTGTACTTTAATTCACTATGGGTGAGATCCTGTTTATGGGTCGACAGCTCTGTGTTTTGGGTACTCGAGCTTGATTAGTTGGGACGTGCAGATGCAATATAGAATCTATGCCATCTTGTGATGGAGTATTCGTCCCCTTAGAATTATCCGATTAATCATCAAAATCTAAGATCTTAGTATATGGATGTTCCATATGGATATTGAACTTGTGGGTCGCTCCCTGGACCAAGAGAATGATATCCGCATGATGATTAAGTCAAGGATATGAAGTTCTAAGGTTGAGATATAATCAAGAAGGTTGATAGTACATCAGATAACCTGACTTGATTATGGATGTTACATAGAGGGGCATTTTGGTCATTTCACTTAGTAGGTCGAAGACGAATGTCATTACCTGACGAGCTTATTTCATATTTAATATTTGTCCCTGGAGTGCAACCATAACTCTTTAGTGGAATGAGTTAGGGTTAAAATGATCTTAATGTTACTATGGGGTTAGCATGGACATTTTGGTCATTTTGGGAGCCAAGGGCAAATATGTCTTTTGGTCCCTCTTCTAGCCATTTTCCTATATTGGCATGGTTTCCTAATTTAATTAGATGATATGTGGTTGAATTATTTTTGTGGAAAAATATTTTTGAGTTTAAATTCAAATAGGCTTTTGATGGCATACATGAATTTAACTCTAGCTAAATTATTAACTTGTGGGCCATGGTGTGTTTATCTATCTTGTGGGCCAGCCATAATGGGAGCCCCTTGTGTGAGGTTTCCAACTTTAACTAGGTATCTTTACTTGGAAGGTAGAATTCCTCATTGGGTAAGAATTCCTATGATTAAAGTTTACTAAATTTTAGTATCTTTAATTAGAAGGTGTTGCACTACTAAGGTGGCTGGTTACTAATTTTATGGGATGGTCATTCCTATTAGAGGTTACTAAAAAGGAATGTGAACCAGATATATATCTCTCACTACCCTAGGCGTGCAATAGAAGATCAGAATTAACCCTAGGCATGAAACAACAAGGAACCCCATTGGCTACCCAAGTGAGAAAGAGACACACGTCCATGGTTCTATTCTTCTTCATTCATTGAAGAGAGGAGATTAGGTCCTCTTTTTTGTTTTTCCATAAATTATATTTCAAAAAACCCATCTAGGAATCCATAGTTTTGATCCCACAATCAAAGCCAATCAGATTGGGTTGTGGAATAGAAGAGAAGATCAAAGCAAAAGCTACTGCAGAAAATTCCTGCAAATTGCATTGCTGACTGCAGGTTGAGATCAGTCCTTTGGAGCTTTAGTTTCAGAGATTTGAGGCCTTCATATCATTAAGGTATTAGTCCTCTTTCATCTCCTTTCATTATACACATGTTGATCATGATTTCATGGAGTTTATATGCGTTTTTATGGCTGTTTTTCGATGCCCAATTCAAATCCTTTTGGGCGTTCCATAAATCAGCCATGGATGTCCCTACATTCAGATCTGAAACGCATAATCTTTCAATGGTATCAGAGCCACTCCATGTGAAATCATGACCCCATGATGTGTTTGTATTAATCCTAACTTAATTAAGGGCATGGTGGCACCCTTTAAGATACTGTTTAGTGCATGATAGGTGTACAGGAATTTTTTCCAGGTTGCTGGAATTTTTCCAGAATACTGTTTAGTGCATGTTTGGCGTGCAGGAATTTTTTCCAGATTGCTGGAATATTTTCAGAATATTGTATAGTGCTGTACACTGCACTATGAATGCACTAACCTCTTTGTATGCAGCCATATATGCATCCTTGATGGTTCGTATGAATGTTGTATGGATTTGGATGTGTTTTGATTAATTGGAAATTGTAATTTTTTATTTATTTTTCCAACTAGATTTGATGTAGCTTTCTTGAAAAGCATAGGGACTTCCAATCTAATTTTTTGGTTTTGTTTTTCATGGTTTGCTTGTATGTAAATTTATATTTATATCATCAAGCAAGAGAAGAAAGCTTCAAAGATTGCATGGTTGAAAGTAGAAGGGGATCCTTGGTGATAGAGGAGACAAGGCTTCTTGGTGCAAGAGGATATCTATTTTTGATGTCCTAGTTCGATAAGGATTTGAAGTCCTAAGGGCAGGGAGCCATCAAGGATTGCATTATATTTATTGCTTTATATAATTGCTATTATTGCTATGATCTTCACCTAGTAACATGGCCACCACTAGGTTTTTAAAATTGGGTTCTTTCTATATAAGATCAGATTTGTTTGGCTGATTGGTTTTAAATGGAACTTAGACCTCCACCCTTCTTTTTCTAAGGTTTAAAATTGGTTAGGGTTTAGTTTTTCTTGGTACCCTTGTTTTCCAATAGAGGCCAAACTAAAATCTAATTCGTTGCTACCTTAGTGGGCCCATAACCCACAGGTCCCAGAATCTTTACTCAATATGTTTTAAAGCAAAGGTTATTTATTTTTAAGATGACTTAAGCAATTGAGTCATGAAAATTGTTAACTAAGTTTGCTAGATTTAAACAGGATTTGAGTAACGATGTTAAGGTCAAAAGTGTTTTAAAACCCTAGTGATAAATAATCAAGTGGGAGAGGGGTTTGGAAAAACCTCACGGCCTTCCAATTTCGGTTCATGCTATCTCAATGAAATGTTAGTGGGAGCGGCCTCCCTTTCGGTGGAGTTCTTTACTAAAGATCGCTTCAAGGGGTTAGTAGGTGAACTTATGTGAATATTCATAATGAGGTGTTAGTGGGAGCGGCCACCCCTTCGGTGGAATTCTTTACTAAAGATCACTTCTATAGAATGTCGATAAAGTGTTGGTAGGAGCGACCATCCCTTCGGTGGAGCTTTTTACTAAAGTTCACTTCAAGAGTTGATTGAAGTCACTTCCCATCGGAGGACTCAAGTCATAGACATTCTGGGAAATTTCATAAGAGATGGTAACACACTTGACACAAGACGGTAATAACCTCTCCCTAGGAGTTAGTGTTATTTGTCATATGAGGCCAAACCAATCAGTGATTGGACTGTCACTGGATATGCTAAATCCAGATAGTGATAATCCAAATAAGCGAGGCTTTACTCAACGAGACTATAGATTCGGCCATCCCTTCGATGGAGGGTCTATGAGGAGGTTGAGACACTGATACATTATGATAAGGGTTAATAATGTAAATAGTTAGCAGTGCATGTTTTTCCTTTTATTACAAGCACCATATACATGCTACATATATACTGCCCGTCTAATAATAAACCATTTTATATCCAGAGAGATGACCGGGGGTTCTTTTAGCCCGTTGATGAGTATTTTACGTGAGAACAAACTTACTGGTCCGAACTACGTGGACTAGAAAAGGAATCTTGACATAGTACTTACTGCAGAGGAGTACAAGTATGTCTTGACGGAACCCTGTCCTACGATTAATGATAATTCTACAGATGACCAACAAGAGGCTGAAAGGAAATGGAAGAAAGCGAATAGCATGGCTAAATGCTACATGCTTGCTTCCATGTCCAACGTGTTGCAAACACAACACGAGCATATGGACACAGCTTCTGACATCATGTTGTCCTTGTCTGAGATGTTCGCAGACAAAAGCAGGCTAGCTAGGCAAGCTGCTATAAGGACAATCATGAATACTAGGATGGCCGAAGGAACACCCGTCAAAGAGCATATGCTCAAGATGATGGATTGCTTCAATGTAGCTGAGATCCTAGGGGCTGAGATTGATGCAGAGAGTCAGACTGATATGATTCTCGAAACTCTGCCGGACTCTTTCAACCAGTTCAAGCTCAATTTCAGTATGAGCAAGATGGACATGACTTTACCAGAGTTAATGAAAGAACTCCAGGCGGCAGAGGCTATCATGAAGCCCAAAGCCCAAGCTCACTTTTTCCAACCCGAAAGGGAAGAAATTCAAGAAGAAACAGGATAAGGGAAAGGGACAGAAAAAGGGCAATGCTGGTAAAAAGAAGGACAAGAGTGTAGGTGAAAAGCCCAAAGGGAAATGCTTCAAGTGCGGCCTTAAAGGTCACTGGAAGAAAGATTGTCCCAAGTTCCTGGCCTCTGCTAAGAAAGGTATATCTCTTTCCTACTACATTGAAACCTGTTTTGTGGTTGATTCTACTAATTCATGGATAGTAGACTCTGGAGCCACTAATCACATCTGCAACTCATTGCAGGGGTTTCAGATAATGCAGAAGCTTAAGAAAGGAGAGTAAGCCCTCAGAGTTGGAACTAGAACCAAAGTTTGGGCAGATGCAGTAGGAGATGTTACCTTACATTTCTTAAACAATAGGATGTTGGTTTTAAATAATGTTCTCTATGTTCCGGACATGAGAAAGAATTTAATTTTAGTTTCCAGTCTTATTGAATATAATTATTCAGTTGCTTTCCATTTTGGTGTTGATATCAGTAGAGATGGAAATGTTATATGTTCCGGTAGAATGCATAACAACTTATTTTACATATATCCTATTGCTCCCACACTGCATAATATACAACTAGAAAGCTCAACTTCCCTTAAGAGGAATGTATCTTCAACCAATGACACTTTTCTTTGGCACTTACGTTTGGGTCATATTAACCTAAAACGGATTTAAAGGTTGGTAGGGGATGGGCCCTTGAGTTCATTAGATCTCGAACCATTCCCTCAGTGTGAATCTTGTCTTAAGGGAAAGATGACCAAAAGGTCGTTCTCTTCAAAGGGACTGAGGTCGAAGGAATTGTTAGAATTGGTTCACACTGATGTGTGTGGTCCTATGAGCAAACCAGCTCGAGGAGGTTATGAGTATTTCATCACCTTTACTGATGATTACTCTAGGTATGGATATGTGTACTTAATGCGACGCAAGTCTGAGTCCTTTGATAAATTCAAGCAATTTAAGGCTGAGGCGGAGCTACAATTAGGTAAACATATCAAAGCCCTTCGATCTGATCGAGGTGACGAGTACCTCCTGGGTGAGTTCAAAGAGTACCTCACACAACATGGGATTGTGTCTCAGTTGACTGCACCGGGTACACCCCAGCAAAATGGTGTAGCAGAGAGAAGAAATCGTACCCTTCTAGATATGGTAAGGTCCATGATGAGTCATGCAACCCTACCCATATTTTTTTGGGGATATGCCCTAGAAGCAGCAGCATACATTTTGAATCTGGTCCCTTCTAAATCAGTGCCTAGGACACCGCAAGAAATATGGACAGGTCGAAAACCCAGTTTAAGACATATCCACATTTGGGGTTGTCCATCCTATGTACTGAATGATAAAGCTACTAAGCTGGAACCAAGATCAGAAATGTGCTATTTCATTGGGTATCCTAAGGGAACAAGAGGTGGCATCTTTTATCATCCAAAGGAGCAGAAAGTACTTATCAGCACTCATGCTAGATACTTGGAGGATGATTGGATGATGCACCAAGAGCTAAGTTGTAAAGAAACACTTGAGGAGATTCTTCCGGGATGTCCTGCAACACCTGTACCAGATCCTAAGGCGGTAGATGAACAGGATATTCCTTTTAACACTCCGGAGCCTCGTCGTACTGGGAGAATTCCTAAACAGCCAGACAGATATCTAGGAGTGTCTTTTAAGACAGACTCCGAGGATCTGATTGAGGATCCTGCTAGTTACGATGAAGCAGTAACGGATACGGATGCTGACATGTGGCAGCAAGCAATGAAGTCTGAATTGGATTCTTTGTATTCCAATCAGGTATGGGATCTTGTAGATGCACCTGAAGGAATTAAACCCATAGGGTGCAAGTGGATCTACAAGAGGAAGAGAGGAGTGGATGGGAAGGTTGAGACCTTCAAAGCGAGACTGGTGGCGAAAGGATATACTAAGAAAGAGGGTATCGATTATGAGGAAACCTTCTCGCTAGTGGCCATGCTCAAGTCCATAAGGATTCTCTTAGCAATCGCATGTCATTATGACTACGAGATATGGCAGATGGACGTCAAGACAACTTTTCTTAACGGAAGTCTTAACGAATGCATCTATATGATGCAACCAGAGGGTTTCATTACTAGTGGCCAAGATAACATGGTTTGTAAGCTTAAAAAGTCCATTTATGGACTTAAGCAAGCATCTAGAGCATGGAACATCAAGTTTAATCATGCAGTCAAATCTTTTGGCTTTGATCAAAACGTTGATAAACCATGTGTGTATAAGAAAGGAAATGGAAAAGCAGTTGCATTTTTGGTTCTGTATGTGGATGACATTTTGCTCATTGGAAATGATGTAGGTATGTTGTCATCCACTAAGGTTTGGTTATCGTCTCAATTTCAGATGAAGGATTTGGGTGAGGTGAGCTATGTTTTAGGGATCAAGCTTTTGCAAGATCGCAAGAATAAAATACTAGCCTTATCTCAATCTTCATATATTGAGAAGATTTTGGTTGAGTTTAACATGCATGACTCCAAGAAGGGTTTATTACCCTCTAGACATGGAGTACCACTATCTCGAGATCAATGTCCTAAGACACCTGAGGAGATAGAAAACATGAGGAGAGTTCCATATGCATCAGCTGTTGGAAGCCTCATGTATGCAATGTTATGTACTAGACCCGATATTTGCTTTGATGTTGGCATGGTTAGCAGATATCAGTCAAACCCTGGACCTGTGCACTGGACAGCTGTTAAGCATATATTCAAGTACCTTCGGAGAACGAAAGATTATATGCTAACCTATCGAGCAGATGATCTGACGCCTTTGGCGTATACAGACTCTGATTTCCAGTCTGATAGAGATGCCAGCAAGTCTACCTCAGGATACGTTTTTACTCTATCAGGAGGAGCTATATCATGGAGAAGTGTCAAACAAGATTGTACTGCTGATTCTACCATGGAGGCAGAGTATGTGGCGGCAGCGGAAGCTGGAAAGGAAGCAGTATGGCTCAGAAAATTCCTATTGGAATTGGGAGTTGTTCCTACCCTACAGAAACTGATTGTCATGTACTGTGACAATACTGGTGCCGTAGCACAGAGCAAAGAGCCCAGGAATCACAAGAAAGGCAAACACATTAAGAGAAAGTACCACTTGATCCGGGAGTTCATCCAAGAAGGAGAAATAGTGGTGGAGCAGATTGCCTCTGCCAATAACTTAGCTGACCCTTTTACTAAGACTCTTACTGAGAAAGTGTTTAGTTCTCATGTTGAGTCTATGGGAGTTAGGTTAGGTAGTAGTGATCTTTAGTGCAAGTGGGAGTTTGTTGGGTTTTGTCTATGCCCTAAAGCCCACTGACTGCATTCACATCTCTGTTACTGGATATTTACTGGTTATTAATTATAATTATTGTTTTTCTCTTACTACATGTATATATGTATGTTTGTGTAAGGTCCATTGTTTCTAGTAAATGACTTGGGTGTGTAGTGGCTACACATAGAAAGGTCTGAGTCATAGACACTTGAAACAATAAACTGGTTCATAACTGAGAGATGGAGTTGGGCACTTCATCTTGGTATAAGTTATAGTGAGATGCTCTCCTATATTCAGGGTGACTTACCTTAGTCACGGGAGGCTTTTCCAGATTTATCTCATTAGTGCATGTGTCATGCATTGAACAGGACCATTTGTAGGTATGATCTCTAAAATAGTACTATCACTGAGAGAGATCAAGTCACCTTATGCTACTGAGTGACCAGTGCTCTTAATCTTGAGCATATGTGGATGAACTGACGAAGTCGAGTTCTTGTACTTTAATTCACTATGGGTGAGATCCTGTTTATGGGTCGACAGCTCTGTGTTTTGGGTACTCGAGCTTGATTAGTTGGGACGTGCAGATGCAATATAGAATCTATGCCATCTTGTGATGGAGTATTCGTCCCCTTAGAATTATCCGATTAATCATCAAAATCTAAGATCTTAGTATATGGATGTTCCATATGGATATTGAACTTGTGGGTCGCTCCCTGGACCAAGAGAATGATATCCGCATGATGATTAAGTCAAGGATATGAAGTTCTAAGGTTGAGATATAATCAAGAAGGTTGATAGTACATCGGATAACCTGACTTGATTATGGATGTTACATAGAGGGGCATTTTGGTCATTTCACTTAGTAGGTCGAAGACGAATGTCATTACCTGACGAGCTTATTTCATATTTAATATTTGTCCCTGGAGTGCAACCATAACTCTTTAGTGGAATGAGTTAGGGTTAAAATGATCTTAATGTTACTATGGGGTTAGCATGGACATTTTGGTCATTTTGGGAGCCAAGGGCAAATATGTCTTTTGGTCCCTCTTCTAGCCATTTTCCTATATTGGCATGGTTTCCTAATTTAATTAGATGATATGTGGTTGAATTATTTTTGTGGAAAAATATTTTTGAGTTTAAATTCAAATAGGCTTTTGATGGCATACATGAATTTAACTCTAGCTAAATTATTAACTTGTGGGCCATGGTGTGTTTATCTATCTTGTGGGCCAGCCATAATGGGAGCCCCTTGTGTGAGGTTTCCAACTTTAACTAGGTATCTTTACTTGGTAAGGTAGAATTCCTCATTGGGTAAGAATTCTTATGATTAAAGTTTACTAAATTTTAGTATCTTTAATTAGAAGGTGTTGCACTACTAAGGTGGCTGGTTACTAATTTTATGGGATGGTCATTCATATTAGAGAGAACTAAAAAGAAATGTGAACTAGATATATATCTCTCACTACCCTAGGCGTGCAATAGAAGATCAGAATTAACCCTAGGCATGAAACAACAAGGAACCCCATTGGCTGCCCAAGTGAGAAAGAGACACACGTCCATGGTTCTATTCTTCTTCATTCATTGAAGAGAGGAGATTAGGTCCTGTTTTTTGTTTTTCCATAAATTATATTTCAAAAAACCCATCTAGGAATCCATAGTTTTGATCCCACAATCAAAGCCAATCAGATTGGGTTGTGGAATAGAAGAGAAGATCAAAGCAAAAGCTACTGCAGAAAATTCCTGCAAATTGCATTGCTGACTGCAGGCTGAGATAAGTCCTTTGGAGCTTTAGTTTCAGAGATTTGAGGCCTTCATATCATTAAGGTATTAGTCCTCTTTCATCTCCTTTCATTATACACATGTTGATCATGATTTCATGGAGTTTATATGCGTTTTTATGGTTGTTTTTCGCTGCCCAGTTCAGATCCTTTTGGGCGTTCCATAAATCAGCCATGGATGTCCCTACATTCAGATCTGAAACGCATAATCTTTCAGTCTCATGTATGTGGATCTCATCCATACACATGTATTACATCTAGTATACTCATGGACTCCGGTTCATCTCATGAGCCATTATGTCTTTTGTATTGGTTATGTGCAAGTATATAAAACACCATTCATCTCATGAAATGAAAAACATGAATTGTATTGATAAATAAAGAAATTAATCAATTTATTACATCATATACCCTTGGTATTGAGACCATAAAACTAACAATCTCCCACTTGGCTCAATGCCAATCAGGATTGCATCTCAGGCCCATCCCTTCTAACATGCTGCTCAAAAACCTTGGTGGTCAAAGGCTTAGTAAATGGATCTGCCAGATTGTCTGCAGAGGCTATCTTGGTGATTGCAATATCACCTCTCTGCACAATCTCTCCGACCATGTATAACTACCTCTGTACAAGTTTTTGGCTCCTGGGTTCCTTGGACTTATCGACTGCCCTGCTGTTATCACAGTAAACTGTGAGCGGCTGTCTTGCCAAAAATACCACTCCAAGTTCCATAAGGAATCTTCTGAGCCAATTTGCTTCTTTAGTTGCTTCTCAAGCAGCTATGCATAAACACATACCCAGAAGTTGATATCTTGGAATCCTTATCTGACATGAAGTCAGAATATGTGTAACCGACTGGAATCAACTCATTTAGTGTCATAAAACAACATGTAATCTCTAGTCCTTCTCAAGGATTTGAGAACACATCTTACAGCAGTCCAATGGTTAGGACTTGGGTTAGACTGATA
The DNA here is from genome assembly GCA_038049695.1 of Cinnamomum chago. Lineage (NCBI taxonomy): Eukaryota > Viridiplantae > Streptophyta > Magnoliopsida > Laurales > Lauraceae > Cinnamomum > Cinnamomum chago. The sequence continues at coordinate 55,124,590 of CP142452.1, read as the reverse complement.
TTTGCTGACTAGGCCCAATGCATGACAGATATCTGGTATAGTATATAGCATAGCATACATGAGGCTACCAACACCCGAAGCGTATGGCATCGACCTCATCTGCTCCTTTTCCTCAGGTGTCTTGGGACACTGATTCTTGGAAAGGTGCACTCCATGCCTGAAAGGTGTAATACCCTTCTTGGAGTCTTGTATAGAAAACCATACGAGTACCTTATCTATGTATGCATATTGTGATAAGCCTATCATCCTATTTATCCGGTCTCAATGGAGTTTGATCCCTAGGATGCGATTGGCTTCTCCCATGTCCTTCATATCAAAAGTCTTAGCCAACTAAACCTTTTACTGTTGACAACATCCATATACTACTCTCTAGGAGAAGGATGTCATCGACTAGAAAAATTATCCTGCCTCCTTCACTTTCCATGTACACCCATGACTTATCCGGATTTTGACAAAAATCAACTGACTTGATTGTTTAGTCAAAACTAATGTTCTAGGTTCGGGATACCTGCTTCAGTCCATAAATGGACTTTTGCAGCTTGCAAACTCTTTGCTTTTGGTTACTCGCTATAAAACCGTCTGGCTGCATCATATAGTTGTCTTCCTCAAGATGGCCGTTCAAAAACGCTGTCTTGACATCCATTTCCTAAATCTCATAATCGAGATGAGCTGCTATGGATAAGAGTATCTGGATGGACTTGATCATGACTACCGGCGAGAAGGTTTCCTCATAATCGATATCTTCTTTCTGAGTATATCCTTTCGCAACAAGCCTGACCTTTAAAGGTCTCAACTCTTCCATCCGGTCCTCTTTTTCTTTTGTAGACCCACTTGCACCCAATAGGTTTGATATTGGCAGGCAAGTCCACAAATGTCCAGACCTGATTAGAGTACATAGACTCCATCTCAGCTTTCATATCATCTTGCCAACGTCCCGAATCTATGTCATTAATTGCTTCATCATAGTTACAGGGATCTTGTTCCGGTTCTTCCGAGACTGCCTCGTAAGACTCTCCCAAGAACGAGAACCTATCAGGGGGTCTGATTATTCTCCCACTACGATGAGGCACTGGTGTAACTACTGGGTCTGGTAAGGGCGGTTCTTCCTCAAGTTTGGTCATACTTGGATTTTGAATTGATTATTCTTGAATCTCTTCCAAGATCACCTTTTCTAAAGATTTCCGGTCCATCATATAATCTTCCTCCAGAAAAGCCGCATTGGTGCTTACTGGCACTTTCTGCTATCTGGGATTATAGAATAACCAACCTTTGGTTCCTTTAGGATACACTACAACAAACTGCACTTTTAGCCACGTTTTTTGGCGACGTTTTATAATTTCGTCGGTGAAAAGTAGCCTTTTACCGACGTTTTTATAAAAAACGTCGACAAAGGGCACTGTTTTAAATTACTTTATGATTATTACCGACGTTTCATAATTCGTTGGTAAATATCACCTTTAGCGACATTTTATTATTTTCGCCGACGTTTTTTTTCGTAGGTAAAAGGCGTTTTTATTTTATTTTTGATTTTACCGACGAAAAAAACGTCGGTAAACATATTGTATTATTTATTTACTTTTAATTTTACCGACGAAAAAAACCGTCGATAAAAGTATTTTATTATCTTTTTTTTTTTTTTTTGCCGACGAAAAAAAACAGTCGGCAAAGTGAATTTTTTTATTATGAGGAGGAAAATAAATATTTATTTGAACTTTTAGCGACGTTTATGTAAAACGTCGGTAAATCTGAATTTTAATTTTAAAAAAATTAAAATGAGTTATCTTTAACGACGAAAATGTATTTTTTTCGACGAAAATGAGCGTCGGAAAAATTATTACCGACGTTCTGCATAAAACGTCGGTAAAGATGTGTGTATTTTTTTCCCTTATTTCCCTCTCCCTCTAGCGCACTGAAGCCCTTTTTGTTTTCCCTCTTTTCTTTTCTTTTCCCTCCTCTGTCTCTCTCTCTGTCTCCATTTCCCTCTTTGCTCATCTCGTTTCCCTCTCCGGCCAACGACGACGGTCTAATCTCCATTCCCTCATCTCCATTCCCTCATCTAGTCATCTCGATCTCTCTCTCCGTGTCTCTCTCACCTGCTCATCTCTTTCTATGGATCGGAGCTCTCTCTCTCTGTCTCTCTCGATCTGCTCTCCTCTCTCTCTCTCTCGTTCTGGTTTTTCCCTCTTTTCTCTCTCATCTGCTCATCTCTCTCTCTCTCGATCGGCGCTCTCTCTCTGTCTCCCTCGATCTGCCCTCCTCTCTCTCTCTCATCTGGCTTTTCTCTCTCTCTCTCCCTCTCTCCCGATCGGCGCTCTTTCCTTCATCTCCCTCACCATCTCCATCTCCATTCCCTCCTCACCCTCTCCATCTCTGTTGATCTCAATAAACCCATCTCTGTCGATCTCCAAAAACCCATCTCAGTTATCAGGCGCAGACCCATCCGACTGAAGAAAACTGGTGCCCCCTTTTCCGGTCGTCTTCTCCAAAGCCAGTACAAGTTTGACCCCTTTTCTGGTCGTTTCTCCAAAGCCAGCAGGAGTTTCCTGCCTCTGCATCTCTCCCCTCTCTGCAGGTTAACTCTCTTTCTCATCTCTTCTCTCTTCTTTTCATTTATTTACTGAAATCTGAATTATTTGCTTCCTTTTGTTTTGCAAAAATGTCGATGTGTTACAGTTTTATGCTGTGGTCCAATTATAATGATATTGCCTTTAGTTTTTTTGGGTATCTTATTGAGCTCTGGGTTAATGGACGAAGGAATGAATTTGATTCAGTTTGAACTGATTGATATGATATGAAAAATGCTGGGTCCGAAGATTCTTTTAGTTATGGCTTTGATTGATCTGTTTCTGTTGTATTGCTGAAATCTTCACTTGAATCCTGATTCTCTGTGTGTCAGATTCTTCAATAATAAAAATCATCAACTTAGCATTGTTCTTTTTTGCTGCATATTGTCATGGTTCCTCCATATCTGAAAGTTGATGATGATGATGATGATGACTATTGTGTTTGGTATTCATTTGTCTTCTATCCCATTCATGGTGAACTAAATTTATAGAAGAAAGGGAAGAAAGAACCATTGCAGCCAATGGTGATTTGTATATAATTTTCTTTTGATGTCTTTAACAATGCTGCTGATTCTATTATTTCCTCCTTCCCTTCACTTATCCCTGATGCTGAATTTGGTTTAGAAATTTGTCCAATTGGTGAATTTGCCACCACCTAATTCTTCCTACAGAATGTCAGTACTTGATTGATTATGTTTGAAAAAAAAAATTATAGTAGCACCTAGAAGATGCAATGGCAGCACCCCAGCTGGACATTTTCCAAGTTTTTCAACTAAGATTTGCCTTTGAGAGATTAGGAACTCAAATGTTAGTTTTCAGGATTTGAGATTTGCTTTGAGATTTGTAAGTGGGTGGGCCATTAAATGAACAATCAAGCTAGTCTTATAGATTGCCATATATTCATGAAGATGCTAGTGTTGTGTACTGCTAAAGCAACCATTAAACAAATTAAAGGTGTTGCTAAAGCAAAGGTCAATTTTTTTTTTATGGATAACAGAATTATCCATCCACTGGGGGTAAGGGGCCTTGTTTCCTTGTCATGCCAACAATCAATATATAGCTATGAACAATACAGACATTTTAATGAAAACAGAAGCTACAAATTGACTATGAAAGCATGTTTGTCTCAACTAATAGATACTACGAGGCTGCACTTATACAATCACTTCTCAGGCCTATACCAGATCACTCAAATTTTTGAGAGAGAGAGAGAGATATTTTATGGAAACAACTTCAAATTTTTACTTAAAGTAGTCCATGAACACCCCTAGCTACTCAAAGTTCACTATTTGGTCATCTATACTTTGTACTAATCTTGAACTCAGCTTACCGTTTCTGTGGCTCTTCTATGTATAGTATAGTATAGTACTCTATCATATACATATTTGGGCACATAACTAACTAGATCTGAGCCCTGTCAATTGTGTTTGAGAAGATGGATGGTCCATGCCCTGAGTCTTTGGGTTGGGTCCTCCATTGACACCCCTAGAGGCCTACAGTCAGCTAGTGGCTATCAAAGCTGATAATGCCCACCAATTTGAATTAGGTCCCACAAGTACACTTCATTTTATCTCCATTTCTGACTTGACATATACCAATCCAAGGCCACTGATGACAAAGTTAGCCCATTAGTTTCGCTTTAAAGTGGACCAATAGGGCAATATATATATATCCCTTTAAAATGGATTTGGATCAACTGAAGACACTGAGCAAAATCAATTAACCATTCCCAGCACTTTTGTACTTTGAACCAGATCCCCACTCTCTAACTTATGATCATGAAATAGACAAAAAGTTCAAAAAAAAAGTAAACATGCATTTTAGAATTTTAGATCAGACCCACAACATTTAATGGACAAAAGGTGCCCAAAGTTTTATTAATATTTTCTTCCCTTCTCTTCTGATCATTCTAGTTTTTTAAGTCCCAGTGTTCTTCATAAGAAAGATTAATTCAATTACAGAGATATACAATAAAATTAAGGTTCTTTGTAGTTTATGTAAAATGGGTTGAATGAAGATGACATAAAGTTTTCTTTACAGGCACTTATCCGTGGAGAAAAATCGGCTTTTGTATGTTAAGTTGTATCCAGTGATATCCAATCTTAACAAAGATCAGCCTCCAATTGCATCTTTCGTGGTTAGACTGCGTTGTTCGTCTGGTGATTGTAGGAGTCTTGTTCATCCTGGTAATTTTCCTTTTAATTCTTTGAACTTATAATGAGATGGAATGAATTGAATGTTGGGTTTATATTGTAAGGTTGCTTGTACTGTGGAATGGAATGTCTATGTATGGCACTAAAATTGTTACATTTGTAAGAAATTTTTTTTTGTTTTTGTTTTTTTGGCAATTTAAGGAGAAATTGTCATAGCTACTTGAGCTATTCGATTTGGAAAAAAACTTGTAAAAAAGAGCTCGATAGGCCTTTTTTACAGTAGACAAAGGGAGGAAACAAAAGAATACTATTTTCTAGGATTCGATAGGCTTGCTAAGAGGGTTTTTTGTTACTTTTTTCCTTTTTGTATGAGGCCTCTTGGAGGTTCAAATGATTTTAGGTGTAGGAAAATCTCATCCTCTCACCCATGTCATTGTCATTATCTTCCATCTATTAATAGTTCTCAAGTGAAAGAAATTTATATTTCTGTTAGCTTCTCTTGAGCACCATATTGCCTTTTGTTATTAGGCTTTTGCCAATATTATGAGTTCACAAAATTTTGATCAGAGAAAGTATGTCAGAAAGCATAATCAATTGATTACAACCATTGCCGAAAATCATTATAAGTGTACATAGCAATAATAACAACCAATACAATGGTGGAAATATTTTCAGAATTTCCAATTTGAGATATAAATGTTTTTGTTTTTTCTTAATTTAGTTTTTAATGAGCATTACTCCAACCTTTCTTTACTGTCCAAAATTTGGTAATAGATTCAAACAACAATGAACTTTTATTTTGCAATATTAGCATGGCAGTCGTTAAAGAAGGGAACTGCATGATACATAGTACTGGATGTTCATGAAACCCAAAATGCATTAGTTACCATTCTAAAAGCTGTGAAATAAAGTACCAGGAAAAATGTTTAAGCATGTTAGATAGGAAAACGAACAGCCATAGCTATTAAACAATCACCCAAGAAAAGAACAACATAACCACATGAAATGAACTCTTAGTCCATAAGAGTAACTCATATAAAAGGCAGATGGCATTTGCTTTAGGTTTTATTGATTGTTACCTTTAACGTATCAGGTCCAAAAGCTTCTCTTAGAAAAGCCCCAACCATGGTTTTCTTCCCCACTCCAGGAGGACCTTCAAATATGAAGTGACTATCAACTCCCTGAGCAACCTGAATATGGAAAAAAATTAAAAATAAAATTAAAAAATGATTAAAAAAAATTAAAAAGAAATTAAAAAAAATCACATCAAAAGCACTTTAATTGTGGTTTTTTCTTCAAAATGTCAACAATTAAATTGTTAGCTTTTTCCATTGTCTTCTTCAATTCATCTTCTGACGTTTGATACTTGTCGCAAGAAGATGCAATATTGATCAACCTGCAAACACCACCATCCAAAAGAGAGGCAAGTTAATTCATTTTGTATAACATGTTAACTAGAAAAGGAAAAACTGAGTTTAGAGGAAAAGATTATCAACTGAACATAGCTATGACATTCATGCATAGATCCTTAACCAATGTTCAACATTGGGTCTCCAAACATGCATTTTCTACTGCTGGTTCATTTTGGTTAGATTAGGTAAGAAATGCATGAATAATAAGAATACAAGGACTGACCCATTGTTGATAATTTCTAATTACTTGTGATTAGGTCAGATATGGACAGGAGTTGGCTATTACATTATCAGAACCGATTTAGTGCTGAGTACATAGCTGGTGTGAACTCATTTATTGATTTTGCAAAGGCGAATTCCCCCGGTAAAGTGTTGATTACCTGCCCATGTAACGATTGTTGTAACCATCGGAAGCAAGACTATGTAACCGTGAGAGATCATTTGCACATTCATGGAATGATGGTCTCATACCTACGGTGGATATTGCACGGGGAACCTATAGTTCAACCCGATGATTCGGATGAGAGCGATGATGAATCAGAAGATAATCAGGATGAATACGATGAGTTGATAGAGGACCATCGTAGGGGAACTTACTTGGATGAAGATACTCAAGAGAGGGATGATGTGCAGGATTTTGAAAGTTTGTTCAAGGCTTCTCAGCGTAGCAACAAGTCGTTCGACAAGGTTCTGCAGATTTTTAAGGACTTCTTACCTGAAGGTCATGTAGTGCCGGCCTAAGTTTACGAGGCGAAGAAATTATTACGGGACTTGGGCATGGGATACAAGAACATAGATGCCTGCAAACACAATTGTGTGTTGTATTGGAAGGAGAATGCTCAATTGGATAAATGTCCAGAATGTGAAGAGCCTAGGTACAAGGTCAATGATGGCAAGCGAAAGAAGATCCCTCATAAGGTGCTCCGTTACTTCCCATTGATACCGAGGTTACGCAGATTGTATATGTTAAGGAAGACAGCCACAGAGATGAGATGGCACAGTGATAAGCGCGTTGATGATGGGATAGTGCGGCATCCGGCTGATTCAGTGGAATGGAAAGAATTTGATAAGAAATATCCAGAGTTTGCCCAAGAGACACGTAATGTGAAGCTGGGGTTAGCCACCGATGGATTCAATCCTTTCGGTAACATGAGCACCTCTTATAGCATGTGGCCTGTCATACTTATGCCCTATAATTTGCCACCATGGATGTGCATGAAGGAGCCATTCTTGATGATGTCATTACTTATTCTAGGACCAAACTCACCGGGAAACGATATCGATGTATATCTAAGGCCCTTGGTTGATGAGTTGAAGGAGTTGTGGGATCATGGTGTATCGACTTATGATGCCTCCACTAAACAGACATTTCAAATGCATGCAGTTGTGATGTGGACGATAAATGACTTTCCTGCGTATGGTAACTTGTCTGGGTGGAGCACTAAAGGTTATAACGCTTGCCCCTCGTGTAACGACGACTCGTTAGGGGTGAAGTTGAAAGATAAGATTGGGTACATTGGCCATCGAAAATACTTGGACTGAACCACCAATGGCGTAGAAGCAAGGCCTTCAACGGTCAGCCTGAGCGTGAAAAGAATTCTTTGGATTTACCGCGGTAAAAGGTACTAGACCAGCTAGAAGAACTAGTGCCGGTCAAGTTTGGCAAGAATAACAAAAGACCTCATGACTCTGGAGAACTGAATTGGACAAAGAAAAGCATCCTATTTGAATGGCCCTACTGGAAGTGCAAAAAACTCCGACACAACCTTGATCCTATGCACATTGAGAAGAACATCTGTGTATCTTTGGTTGGAACAATTTTGGGCATAAAGGGCAAAAACAAGGACACCGATAAAGCGCGTAAGGATTTGAAAAATATGGGCATCAGGCCAGAGTTGCATCTAGTGGAGAGGGGCGATGGATCCTGCTTGAAGCCGCGTGCCTCTTACACTCTGGAACCAAAACATAGAGATGGGTTTTATGAATTTTTGAAGTCGATCAAATACCCAGACAGCTATGCGGCAAACCTCTCGAGGTGTGTAACCTCGAAAAATGATAAATTAGCTGGTTTAAAGAGCCATGATTGTCATATCCTTATCCAACACATCCTTCCTATTGGCATGCGCGGCTTTCGGAATAAGGATATTTGTACAACATTATTTGAGTTAGGCAGCTTTTTCCAAGACATCTGTTCGAAAACACAAAGACACAATGATTTGAAAAAATTGGAGGAGCAGATAGTTTTAATATTGTGCAAGCTGGAGAGGATTTCTCCTCCTGCTTTCTTTGATGTGATGGTTCATCTATCGGTTCACTTGCCACGCGAAGCCATACTTGGTGGACCGGTGCAATATCGATGGATGTACCCGATAGAAAGGTAATAGTTGTTGACCATTGATTAATTATTTATGTATTAGTGAAATTGCCATGCATTGAAAATCGTAATTGTTATCACTGGTTGTTTAAAGGTTTCTGAAGACCCTAAAAGGGTACGTTCGCAACCGAGCTCGGCCTGAAGGTTCGATCGCCGAGGCTTACATTGTCAAAGAGTGCCTCACTTTTTGCTCAATGTATTTAAGGCAGACTGATCAAGTACAGCGTTATGATGATGGTGGCGAACGTGGCCCGGGGATGTCGGGCTTCACACAAACTATCCGTCCCATCGGACTGAAGCCAAGGGCACATGATCCTTCTCAAAGAGAGCGTGACATGGCTCATTGGTTTGTGCTAAATAATTGCCCCGAGGTGGAGCCGTATCTACAGTATGTGCTTCAATCTAGCCATATTTATACATTGCTCGTTAATTCCTTTATTCAGTCTCTACTCTTACTTATTTATTGGAAGCTATCTTGAGTAGGGAACACAAGAATTCAATGCAAGATCAAACTTGTGGAGATGTCGGTCAGATACAACGAAAAGAATTTGCAGGATGGTTTAAACAACGGGTAAGACATATAAAATATTTTCATTTTAATTGCTAGATATTATTCGATTACACTTTAATAACATTAGTCTAATACATTTGTCTTAATCTTCTTATGTAGATGAATCAATTGTGAACTCTAGGGTCATCGGAAGCTTCCGATGAGATGTGGTCATTAGCAGATGGCCCTAGATCCCTGGTGAATCTTTACCAGGGATGTGATTGCAATTGCGTCCGATTCCACACTATAGACCGTGAGAAGTGCCGTAGGAGCTAGAGTAGCGGCTTGGTCGTGGAAGGGGAATACGAAGGGGTGAAACACGACTACTATGGCTATATCTGCAAAGTCTGGGAATTGTCCTATCGACACGGGGGTAAGGTGGTCTTATTTGAATGTGAATGGTACAACACTAGTACCAAGCACAAGATAAACATCGAAGACCATGTTACAAGCATTGATATCACGGGTCGTTGGTGTACAGATGATCCATTTGTCCTCCCAAGTAACGTGACACAAGTCTTTTACGTCAATGACACAAGCAGAGGAAAAAATTGGAGAGTCGTAGAACGGGTCAAGCCTCGGGGAGTATGGGATGTACCCGCTAAGCGGGATGACGACGACGATGTGCCTAATGATGCATTTCAACAAGACGAAACGACGTTTGTTGTCCCAGTCCTCGTCGATGGTACTAGTGTCCAATACTCTAGGGATGATATAGATCATGAGATCGTTCTCAGTGATGAGTCAGTAGACGAGGATGGCCAAGATGAGGATGAAACATTGGCGGAGTACGAAGATGAAGAAGAAAATGATGTTCATAGTCAAGAAGATGATGACATGGAATTTGACATGTAGTGTTTGTTTCAGTTTTTGCACATGTAATGATTAAGTAAATTAATAAAGATCTTGTCTTACATAATGACATTGGTTTCAATTTCTTTTTCTCTTCTGATTTCTTCATATATAGATAAGACATTTCTACATTTCACATTTTATTCTTATTTCTATATATAATAGTTGCAAAAGATGCCAAACGGAGGAAGAAAATGGGTCAAACCAGGAGAGTTGTCCCGTCAAGTGCAAGCATCCAATTATTTATTAAAGAGAAAAAAAACAATTAAGCAGAATGCAGAAAAACTTGCATCTCTAGGGCTCCCGCCGACCGCACGCACTATATTTGGTTCGGCTCAAGGGACAAACGAGAAGGGAAAGAGGAATGTTAGTGGGAATGATAAGGATGATAACTACATTCCCCCCGAAGATGATGATGTAAATGACGAGACATCTTGGTCTCAAATGACGTAATTCTATTAGTAATGATTTTATAAATGACTGCATTGTATTATTGTTTTTCTATGTAGGCAAAGTCGAAAAAAGCTCAAGAGAGTCGAGCCAAGCTGCCATATAATCATACTAGTGGCTCCAGGTCATTTGTATCGAGAATGTCTCTGATGGTACTAATTATATTCATATGAAGAAACTAGATTAAGTTTATTAATTTATCAATATGTAGCTAAGTTCATATCTAATACAAAGCTATTTCAAATGACAAAGGGCACAGAATGCCGGTCAAGCGCCGCCTATTACTCAATTCTTCCGCGACACTCACTACAGAGTAAAGAGTAATCAGTGGGTAAATGAGGTGGCTCAGCAGAGACATGTACGTTTGCTAATAAATCAATTTTGATAAATAATGTCATAAAAGCATTCTAAATCATTTTTTTATTTAAATGGCAGGAGGCCTTGGTGCAGCGGACTGAGGAGCAGTCGCAGCCCTCTGTCACAGCTCCGATGACTCAGGAGCAGATTGTTGTTGAGGTGCTTGGGCAGAGGTCGGGATACTTAAAAGGGTATGGCATATATACGAGGACCTCTGCATCTTCCACACAGTCTCGGACACCAGATCCTGAGGTGATCGCCCTGCGGGAGCAACTAGCTGAGCAGGGTCGGAGGCAAGCTGAACAGGATCAGAGGCAGGCTGAGCAGGATAGGAGGGTAGCTGAGCAGGATAAGAGGAAACGGACACTTGAGGCCCTCGTTCAACAGTTGGCAGCTGCGACAGGGATAGATCTGACCAGCTTTCACGACATCACGAGAGGGACCTCTTCTGCTGGTGATGGCACATCTACTGGAGATCATGATGCGACTCTTTGGTTAGTAGATTATTCTATTGAAATTTTAACATAATAACTAGTCAAAATTTATAAACACTAAAAATGTAGCATTTTCAACACCTTGGAAATGTGAATGAAGATTTGATTTTGGGAATTGGGTTGGATTCTTTTTTGGGAATTGAGATGGAAATGTGAAGATAAGTTCATTGATCTTTGGTTCTTTTTTTTTTGGATTAGACTCCCCTTATGTTGGCTGCAATGCATGGGAGGATCTCTTTTGTACATCTGTCTGTCTTTGAAGTCATCAAAGTGATAGAGAGTTTTGTTAGGCATGAAGAAACCCTTCCAAGAGAGTTGAAACATTCCAAACCCGAAGGTAAATTTCTTTTCTTGTCTATCTAATTATTTGGTTATTTAATCTGGTATGGGGCACATATCTAGCTGTCCGAATGCTCTTGCTCCACAAGGTATTGATTCTGATTACACTTGTAGCATTGTTTTTATTGTGCAGTTGACACCCTAGATCAACTTGATGACCATCAAATATATGATGAGATTTTTCATGTGTTGTTGTTCTTGTAACAAAGCATTGCGATGTTTATGAATTGTTATCCACTGTCAGCTATGAATTCTTTTTGAATTGTAGGATGCTCAGAAAAGGAAGCAAAGATATTTCAAGTAATTGATTGCAATGACAAGTCTGATAATTTATGTTTTTTTTCACATGCTCCAGTAGTTTCTCCTATAATAGAACTTGGTCCTTTTTTGTTTCTTTATTTGAATGCTTTACTTTACAATAAAAACTGACATGATTGATTGGGAAAGCTTAATTTTGCAGAAATTTGAACCATGATACACAGTACCAAAGACGGCCAGATTGGCTGATGTAGCAGTGACAATCAGGTGATTTTCCTTCACCCTTTTGGTCTCTCTAAAATGATGCTTTAGAATAATATCTATGGAACTCATGTCTATGGTTTGATATTAATTTGCTTGTAGATATGTTTTATGTTTTTATTGAATTCGAAGTGTTGGAGTAGTTGTGTATGAAATGAGATTCATGGTTTGGAGGGGTATGTTTCATGTCTATGGTTTTTTTTAAAGTTCAGGTCTTGGCAAAGGTTTTCATGTGTTGTTGGGGACAATATGGAGGTGGTTGTTTGGGGTGGTGTTAGCTCACCTACCAACCCATCTTACTTAAAGAATATCAAACAAAAAATAGATTGTTTAACAATATCCTACCACATTCACTATTGGTAGTGATTGGGGTTGCAAGTGAGCCAACAAAAAATGCTGGTTGATTATTGACTATGAGGCCCATGGGTGAGATCCGGGTCAAAACATTATGTCCCATAACTTAACGAGCCAGCAGTATTAGGCACTTGAAAACTTGACCTTGAAGGTCGCTGCGTCTAGTAACTTGGGGAAGCATTCAACACAACCCTGTCGGTTGTTAGACATTTATAGCCATTTGATGTAAAAATAAGATTATCAGTTAACATGATTTTCTCTTGGACCAAAGGGTTAGACTATACCACACTACAGAGAAAAACTAATAGGTGAAGAAAAACTCAATATCAAACTTGTTTAAATATGGGCTATAAATGTGGCAGACCAGGTTGAATTTGTTGTGGTGGCAAATATTTAGTAGTTCATCAGGCACATAGGCTGAGGATGAAAGCCCAAGCCCAGAACTTTAGTGATCATCAAGGCACTAAAAATTTCTAGGATGGACCTTCTAGACTTAAAAACATATTTGCCCACAGAAAATCTGGTTTCGGTTTAAGGGGTGACGTACAGGCTGTGAAAATATCATTAGAAGGTTGACCTCATCATTCAATGGTTCCTTCCCCTGTTTGGTACTTACTAAAAGTGGGTCTCATAAATGGATTAAAACTTTAAAGGTGGAGGGTTTTGTTAATTTAATTTAAAGCATGTGGATTGATAGAAAGTTGGGTTGGCCAGCCATGTTTTCCATTCATCTGTATTTATTTATATAATGACTTGTAGTGGGAGCAACAACTAGCCCTTGATGGAGAGCAATTAACTAGTGGGAGCGTCCAAGGGACCACAACAGTGAATCTGTTGTGCTCACGTGCTCCAATGGCTAAGATATCCAATATGCATAACTTTCAACTTTGAAATTGTGATATCAGATAATGTTGAAGTGGGAAGAGTATCTGTATCATATCAGATATTCCAAATTTAAGTTTGGAATCCAGGTCCCTGCCTTGACATGAATCATAAGTGCAGTCATATAATCTCAAGGACATGTTCGTAGAAATCATACCAAACTCTTTGGATTTCAAAGGGAAGATGCATTTATCAAGGGGGGTGTAGAGTGAAGGATCAAGGGTGAAGATCTATAAGGGCCATCTTACTTAAAGAATTTGATGATTGAAGCTAATGCAATGTGAATGAATTGAATTTCTATGACATGACTCCATGATATAGTGAGGATTTACAAGTTAGGGAGCCAATATGAATAATAATCGTTTAGAATGAGATAAAACATGACAGTAGGGGTTGATTGAACTGGTAGAACTCACAAAGCAGTAGGATAAAGCTTTGATGATGGTTCATAATTCCATGCTAAATGAATGCTAGGAACAATCAGAAAGCTTGAGAATGAAATTTTATTGCTAGTCCAGTCTTGTTTGCTTGGAAAATGTAGGTTTTGCTATTATCATTTTCAACGAAGTGGATCTTAAAAAGAAAGTAAGAATAGATGTAGGAATAGAATTGATGTGAACGAATCTAATAATCATTGTCTCGTTCACAATGTTTATAGTCCTGGTTGGAGCTGAAAGAATATGCATATCAGATCTGAAATCAGAGTAACATGGCTGATTTCTGCTTATTCAAGTTTTAAAAACTAGAAAACAGATCTGATTCCAGCCATGAATACATGCATATAAATCCATGAAACCATGATCAACATGTGTCTAAATCATATAAGATACATAGGAGAACATATACCTGATGATTTGAAGACTTAAAACCTCTGAAAAGAACGCTCCAAAGGTCTGATATCAGCCAGCAGAAAATAATTCTGGTTGCAGGAATTTTCTGCACCAATGTTCCTTCTAGTCTTCTCCTCTATTCCCCTTTCTACTAATCTGATTGGCTATTGCTGGTGGGAACAAACTAGGCTTCCTCCTTACTGTTTTTCCTTGATTTTTATGTGAGAAAACCAGACCTGATATGGTCTTTCTCAAGGAGCAAAACGTGGACCAGCAAGGAGTAGTTTCTTGTGCAAGAAAGCTTTGGACGTCCAAGGAAGAAGGCTGGCTGCTCTCTCTCTTTTCCACGCCCCAAGAGTTTTTTTTTTTTTCTCTCTTTCTTAATGCTCAATTTTCTCATTCACGCCCAAGAGAAGCCCCATATATAATAGCTGAAAGCTTGGAGAGAAAGCCTCTTGAACTAGGAAACCAAGAGAGAAAATAGGAACTTTCCAAAAAGGAAACCACCCCCATTGTGGACGTCCAGCCCCTTTCCTTTCTAGTTTAGTTTCTAAATAAAATTAGAAGCCTACTAAACTTAAGGAGATTTTGCACAAAAAGAAATCCTTCCAAGTGATAGGACCTACACAACCTTGGGACCCACATACTAGGGACCACATTGGCTAGCCCACACACACTATGGTCCATGCAACAAATAATTTTTTTCTAGAGTTGTAATTCATGTATGCCATCATGGGCCTATTTGAATTTACACTCAAAATTATTTCTCCACACATTTAAACAATTTAGGAAACCTTGCCAATCTAGGAAAGTGGCTAGAGAAGGGACCAAAAGACATATTTGCCCTTGGCTCCCAAAATGTCCATGCTAACCCCATAGCAACATCAAGATCATTTTAACCCTAACTCATTCCACTAAAGAGTTATGGTTGCACTCCAGGGACAAATATTAAATAGCAATTGAAGCTCATCATAAATTGACGATTGTCTTTGACCTACCAAGTACAATGACCACAATGCCCCTCTATGTAACATCCATAATCAAGTAGGTTAACCGATGTACTATCTACCTTCTTGATTACATCTCAACCTTAGAACTTCATACCCTTGACCTAATCATCATCCGGATATCATTCTCTTGATCCAGGGAGCGACCCACAAGTTCAATATCCATATGGAACATCCATATACTAAGATCTTAGATTCTGATGATTAATCGGATAATTCTAAGGGGACGATCATTCCATCTCATGATGGCATAGATTCCATATTGCATTTGCACGTCCCAACTAATCAAGCCCGAGCACCCAAAACACAGAGCTGTTGACCCATGAAAAGGATCTCACCCATAGTGAATTAAAGCACAAGAACTTGACTTCATCAGTTCATCCACAAATGCTCAAGATTAAGAGCACTGGTCACTCAGTAGCAAGAGGTGATTTGATCTCTCTCTTTGATAGTACTATTTTAGAGATCACACCTACAGGTGGTCCTGTTCAATGCATGACACATGCACTAATGAGATAAATCCGGGAAAGACCTCCCGTGACTAAGGTAAGTCACCCTGAACATAGGAGAGTTTCTCATTATAACTTATACCAAGATGAAGTGCCCAACTCCATCTCTCAGTTATGAACAAGTTCATTGTTTCAAGTGTCCATGACTCAGACCTTACTGTGTGTAGCCACTACACACCTGAGTCATTTACTAGAAAACAATGGGCCTTACACAACCATACATATACACAAGTATAAAGAGAAAGATGTCATTTCATTAAATAACCAATAAATATCCAGTTACAGAGATGAGAGTGCAGTCAGTGGGCTTTAGGGCATACACCAATCCCAACAATCTCCCACTTGCACTAAAGATCACTACGACCTAACCTAACTCCCATAGACTCAACATGTGAAGTAAAGACTTTCTCAGTAAGAGTCTTAGTAAATGGGTCAGCTAAGTTATTTGCTGAGGCAATCTGCTCTACCACTATTTCTCCATCCTGAACGAATTCCCGGATTAAGTGGTACTGTCTCTGAATATGCTTGCCTTTCTTGTGATTCCTGGGCTCTTTGCAGTTAGCTACTGCTCCAGTATTGTCGCAGTACATGACAATTGGTTTTTGCACTGTAGGAACTACTCCCAATTCCAATAGGAATTTTCTGAGCCATACTGCTTCCTTCGTAGCTTCCGATGCCGCCACATACTCTGCCTCCATGGTAGAATCAGCAGTACAATCTTGCTTGACACTTCTCCATGATATAGCCCCTCCTGATAGAGTAAAGACGTATCCTGAGGTAGACTTTCTGCCATCTACATCTGACTGGAAATCAGAGTCTATATACGCCAGTGGCGTTAGATCATCTGCTCGGTAGACTAGCATATAATCTTTCGTTCTCCGAAGATACTTGAATATATGCTTAACAGCTGTCCAGTGCATAGGTCCAGGGTTTGATTGATATCTACTAACCATGCCAACGGCAAAGCAGATATCTGGTCTAGTACACAACATTGCATATATGAGGCTTCCAACAGCTGATGCATATGGTACTCTCCTCATGCTTTCTATCTCCTCTGGTGTCTTGGGACAGTGATTCCGAGATAGTGGTACTCCATGTCTAGAAGGTAGCAAGCCCTTCTTGGAGTCATGCATGTTATACTTAACCAATATCTTCTCAATATACGAAGATTGGGATAAGGCTAACATCTTGTTCTTGCGATCTCGCAAAAGCTTGATCCCTAAGACATAGCTCGCATCACCCAAATCCTTCATCTGAAATTGAGATGATAACCAAACCTTTGTAGACGACATCATGCCAACATCATTTCCAATGAGTAATATGTCATCCACATACAGGACTAAAAATGCAACTGCATTTCCACTCCCTTTCTTATACACACATGGTTCATCAATGTTTTGCTCAAAACCAAAGGATTTGACTGCCTGATTAAACTTGATGTTCCATGCCCTGGATGCTTGCTTAAGTCCATAAATGGACTTCTTAAGTTTACAGACCATGTTCGCTTGGCCACCAGCAATGAATCCCTCTGGTTGCATCATATAGATGCATTCGTCAAGACTTCCATTTAGAAAAGTTGTCTTGACATCCATTTGCCATATCTCGTAGTCATAATGACATGCGATGGCTAAGAGAATCCTTATGGACTTGAGCATGGCTACTGGCGAAAAGGTTTCCTCATAATCGATACCCTCTTTCTGAGTATATCCTTTCGCCACCAGTCTTGCTTTGAAGGTTTCAACCTTCCCATCCACTCCTCTCTTTCTCTTGTAGATCCACTTGCACCCTATGGGTTTGATCCCTTCAGGTGCATCCACAAGTTCCCAGACTTGATTGGAATACAGAGAATCCAATTCAGATTTCATCGCTTGCTGCCACATGTCAGCATCTATGTCCGTTACTGCTTCATCGTAACTAGTAGGATCCTCAACCAGATCCTCGGAGTCTGTCATGAAAGACACTCCCATGTATCTATCTGGTGGTCTAGAAATTCTCCCACTACGACGAGGCTCCGGAGTGTTAAAAGGAATGTCTTGATTTTCTACAATCTCAGGATCTGGCACAGATGTTGCAGGAGTTTCTGAAAGAATCTCCTCAAGGGTTTCTTTACAACCAAGCTCTTGGTGCATCATGCAATCATCCTCCAAGTATCTAGCATGAGTGCTGATAAGCACCTTTTGCTCCTTTGGATGATAAAAGATGCCTCCTCTCGTTCCCTTAGGATACCCAATGAAGTAGCACATTTCTGATCTGGGTTCTAGCTTGGTAGCTTTATCATTCAGTACATAGGCTGGACAACCCCAAATGTGAATATGTCTTAAACTAGGTTTTCGACCTGTCCACATTTCTTGAGGTGTCCTAGGTACTGATTTAGAAGGTACCAGATTCAAAATGTATGCTGCTGCTTCTAGGGCATATCCCCAAAATGATATGGGTAGGGTTGCATGACTCATCATGGACCTTACCATATCAATAAGGGTGCGGTTTCTTCTCTCTGCTACACCATTTTGCTGGGGTGTACCCGGTGCAGACAACTGAGACACAATCCCATGTTGTGTGAGGTACTCCTTGAACTCACCCAGGAGGTACTCGCCACCTCGATCAGATCGAAGAGCTTTGATATGTTTTCCTAGTTGTAGCTCCGCCTCAGCCTTGAATTGTTTGAACTTATCAAACGCTTCAGACTTGCGTCGCATTAGGTACACATATCCATACCTAGAGTAATCATCGGTGAAGGTGATGAAATACTCATAACCTCCTCTAGCTAGTTTGTTCATAGGACCACACACATCAGTGTGAACCAATTCTAACAACTCCTTTGACCTCAGTCCCTTTGCAGAGAATGACCTTTTGGTCATCTTTCCCATGAGACAAGATTCGCACTGAGGTAAAGGTTCGAGATCTAATGAGCTCAAAGGCCCATCCTCTACCAACCTCTGAATCCGTTTTAGGTTAATATGACCCAAACGTAAGTGCCAAAGATAAGTGTCATTGGTCGAAGATACCTTCCTCTTAAGGGAAGATGAGCTTTCTAGTTGTACATTGTGCAGTGAGGGAGCAATAGGATATATATAAAATAGGTTATCATGCATTCTACCGGAACATATAATATTTCCATCTCTACTGATATCAACACCAGAATGGAAAGAAACTGAATAATTGAATTCAATAATGTCTGGAAACTGAAATTAAATTCTTCCTTATGTCCGGAACATAGATAACATTGTTTAAAACTAATATCCTATCTTGCGGAAAATGTAAGGTAACTGCTCCCACTGCAACAGCCCATATCTTTGCTCCATTTCCAACTCTAAGGTCAAATTCTCCTTTCTCAAGCCTTTTCATTATCTGAAACCCCTGCAATGAATTGCATATGTGATTAGTGGCTCCAGAGTCTACTATCCATGAATCAGTAGAATCAACCACATGACAGGTTTCAATGTAATAGGAAAGAGATATACCTTTCTTATCTGAGCCTAGGAGCTTGGGACAATCTTTCTTCCAGTGACCTTTGAGGCCGCACTTGAAGCATTTCCCTTTGGGCTTTTCACCTGCACCTCTGTCCTTCTTACCAGCATTGCCCTTTTTCTGCCCTTTTCCCTTACCCTGCTTCTTCTTGAACTTTTTCCCTTTCGGGTTCAGTTTAGAGGAAGATTGGGAAAAATGAGCTTGGCCTTTAGGCTTCATGATGGCCTCTGCCGCCTGGAGTTCTTTCATTAACTCAGAGAGAGTCATGTCCAACTTGCTCATGTTGAAGTTGAGCTTGAACTGGTTGAAAGACTCCGGTAGAGTTTCTAGAATCATATCAGTCTGACTCCCCGCATCAATCTCAGCCCCTAGGATCTCAGCTTCATTGAAACAATCCATCATCTTGAGCATATGCTCTCTGACAGGTGTTCCCTCATCCATCCTAGTATTCATGATTGTCCTTAAAGCAGCTTGCCTAGCTGGCCTGCTTTTGTCTGCGAACATCTCAGACAAGGACAACATGATGTCTGCAGCTGTGTCCATTTGCTCATGCTGCGTTTGCAACACGTTGGACATGGAAGCAAGCATGTAGCATTTGGCCATGCTATTAGCCTTTTTCCATTTCTTTTCAGCCTCTAGCTGGTCATCTGTAGAATAATCATCAACGGTAGGACAGGGTTCCGACAGAACATACTTGTACTCCTCAGCGGTGAGTACTATGTTCAGGTTTCTTTTCCAGTCTACGTAATTTGGGCCAGTCAATTTGTTCTCACGCAGAATACTCATCAATGGGCTAAAAGAGTCCTTCCCCATCTCTCTGGATATATAACAGGTTATAATTAGACAGGCAGTATATATGTAACATGTATATGGTGCTTGTATTAAAAGGAAAAAACATGCACAAGTCTTTTTACATTATTTCACCCTAATAATAATGTATCAGTGTCTCAACCTCCTCATAGACCCTCCACCGAAGGGATGGCCGAGCCTACAGTCACGTTGAGTTAAGCCTAGCTTATTTGGATCATCACTGTCTGGATACGCATACCCAGTGATAACCCAATCACTTATTGGTTTGGCCTCATATGACAAATAACACTAACTCCTAGGGAGAGGTTATTACCGTCTTATGTCAAGTGTATTACCATCTCTTATGAACGTTCCCAGAATGTCTATGACTTAAGTCCTCCGAAGGGAAGAGACTTTAATCCAATCTAGAAGTGATCTTTAGTAAAGAGCTCCACCGAAGGGATGGCCGCTCCCACTAACGCTTCATTGACATTCTATAGAAGTGATCTTTAGTAAAGAACTCCACCGAAGGGATGGCCGCTCCCACTAACACCTCATTACGAACATTCACATTAGTTCACCTACTAATTCATCAAAGTGATCTTTAGTAAAGAACTCCACCGAAGGGATGGCCGCTCCCACTAACACTCCAATGAGTTAGCATGAACCGAAAATGGAAGGCCGTGGGGTTTTTCCAAACCCCTCTCCCACTTGATTATTTAACACTAGGGTTATGGGCCCACTATGGTATCAACATATCAGATCTTAGTTTGGCCTCTTTTGGAAACTAAGGGTACCAAGGTAAACTAAACCCTATCCAATTTTAAACCTTAGACAAATAGAAGGTGCTGGTCTAAGAGCCGTTTAAAAATAATTGCCAAACTAAAACCAATCCAATATAGAAAGATGCCAATTTTTAAGAACCTAGTGGTGGCCATGTTACTAGGTGATAAACATAGCAATTATATAAAGTATTAATCATGCATTCCGTATATAAAAGCTAATAAAGGAATGCAATCCTTGATGGCTCCCTGCTATTTCGGACTTCAAATCCTTTTCCAATTAGGAAACTTGGTAAAGAGTCCTTCTTGCGCTAGGAAACCTCCATTGCCTCCGTCACCATGGGACCCGGTTTGTTGCAACCTTCCTCGCTTGAAACTTTCCTTTTCTTGCTTGTTACAATAAATCAAAATTTATACAAGCAACCCAATGAAAAACAAAACCCAAAATTACATTGGAGATTCCTATGCTTTTCAAGAAAGCTTACATCAAGACTAGTTGAAATAAAGACAAGGAAATAATTACAACTTCCTATGATTGCTAACCGCGCAATCGTACATTTTTCAACTAATAAAAAACATCCAAATCCACACACATACATGCGAACCATCAAGGATGCAATATATGGCTGCAAACAAAGAGGTTAGTGCATGCAATTGTGCTTTGTACAGCACTATTCATCAACCTGAAATTATTCCAGCAATCTGGAAAATTTTCCTGCATACCATAACTGCAGTAAACTGAGTTTTGAAAAATTCCAGCACCCTGGAACAATTTCTGCACACTTATATATGCAGCAAACATCAATCTGAATTGTTCCAGCAGCCTACAATAAATTTCTGCACTCCTAACTTGCAGTAAACTGAGTTCAGAAAAAAAAAAAACCAGCAGCCTGGACTGATTTCTGCACTCCTAATCTGATGTAAACTGAGTTCAGAAAAAATTCCAGCAGCCCAGGAAAAATTCCTGCACACAACCTTTGCAGGAAACTCCTTGAAACAACATCCTAAAGGGCGCCACCATGCCCTTAATAAATCTAGGAATGAAAACCACACAACATGGGATCATGATATCACATGGAGAGGCTCTGATACCACTGAAAGAATATGCATATCAGATCTGAAATCAGAGTAACATGGCTGATTTCTGCTTATTCAAGTTTTAAAAACTAGAAAACAGATCTGATTCCAGCCATGAATACATGCATATAAATCCATGAAACCATGATCAACATGTGTCTAAATCATATAAGATACATAGGAGAACATATACCTGATGATTTGAAGACTTAAAACCTCTGAAAAGAACGCTCCAAAGGTCTGATATCAGCCAGCAGAAAATAATTCTGGTTGCAGGAATTTTCTGCACCAATGTTCCTTCTAGTCTTCTCCTCTATTCCCCTTTCTACTAATCTGATTGGCTATTGCTGGTGGGAACAAACTAGGCTTCCTCCTTACTGTTTTTCCTTGATTTTTATGTGAGAAAACCAGACCTGATATGGTCTTTCTCAAGGAGCAAAACGTGGACCAGCAAGGAGTAGTTTCTTGTGCAAGAAAGCTTTGGACGTCCAAGGAAGAAGGCTGGCTGCTCTCTCTCTTTTCCACGCCCCAAGAGTTTTTTTTTTTTTCTCTCTTTCTTAATGCTCAATTTTCTCATTCACGCCCAAGAGAAGCCCCATATATAATAGCTGAAAGCTTGGAGAGAAAGCCTCTTGAACTAGGAAACCAAGAGAGAAAATAGGAACTTTCCAAAAAGGAAACCACCCCCATTGTGGACGTCCAGCCCCTTTCCTTTCTAGTTTAGTTTCTAAATAAAATTAGAAGCCTACTAAACTTAAGGAGATTTTGCACAAAAAGAAATCCTTCCAAGTGATAGGACCTACACAACCTTGGGACCCACATACTAGGGACCACATTGGCTAGCCCACACACACTATGGTCCATGCAACAAATAATTTTTTTCTAGAGTTGTAATTCATGTATGCCATCATGGGCCTATTTGAATTTACACTCAAAATTATTTCTCCACACATTTAAACAATTTAGGAAACCTTGCCAATCTAGGAAAGTGGCTAGAGAAGGGACCAAAAGACATATTTGCCCTTGGCTCCCAAAATGTCCATGCTAACCCCATAGCAACATCAAGATCATTTTAACCCTAACTCATTCCACTAAAGAGTTATGGTTGCACTCCAGGGACAAATATTAAATAGCAATTGAAGCTCATCATAAATTGACGATTGTCTTTGACCTACCAAGTACAATGACCACAATGCCCCTCTATGTAACATCCATAATCAAGTAGGTTAACCGATGTACTATCTACCTTCTTGATTACATCTCAACCTTAGAACTTCATACCCTTGACCTAATCATCATCCGGATATCATTCTCTTGATCCAGGGAGCGACCCACAAGTTCAATATCCATATGGAACATCCATATACTAAGATCTTAGATTCTGATGATTAATCGGATAATTCTAAGGGGACGATCATTCCATCTCATGATGGCATAGATTCCATATTGCATTTGCACGTCCCAACTAATCAAGCCCGAGCACCCAAAACACAGAGCTGTTGACCCATGAAAAGGATCTCACCCATAGTGAATTAAAGCACAAGAACTTGACTTCATCAGTTCATCCACAAATGCTCAAGATTAAGAGCACTGGTCACTCAGTAGCAAGAGGTGATTTGATCTCTCTCTTTGATAGTACTATTTTAGAGATCACACCTACAGGTGGTCCTGTTCAATGCATGACACATGCACTAATGAGATAAATCCGGGAAAGACCTCCCGTGACTAAGGTAAGTCACCCTGAACATAGGAGAGTTTCTCATTATAACTTATACCAAGATGAAGTGCCCAACTCCATCTCTCAGTTATGAACAAGTTCATTGTTTCAAGTGTCCATGACTCAGACCTTACTGTGTGTAGCCACTACACACCTGAGTCATTTACTAGAAAACAATGGGCCTTACACAACCATACATATACACAAGTATAAAGAGAAAGATGTCATTTCATTAAATAACCAACAAATATCCAGTTACAGAGATGAGAGTACAGTCAGTGGGCTTTAGGGCATACACCAATCCCAACAGGAGCATGTATCACAATTACAGCTTTTTAATGGTTGTGTTAATGTCACTTTACATCTTGATCAATTTAACAGTGTACTCCCTGACATTGTGTTAGAATGTATGGAGATTCATATTTGAAGTGAGTTGTTGTAGCATCATGTAACTTTTCAAATTGTCCACATAATATACTTGGCTACCTGTCACATATTAGCACAGGTAATTTTGTTCTTTAGTTCAAATTTGGAAATGGTCAATATCGCTTTATTTGGGAAAACAATGGCCAACAACATTAACCATGCTCTTCTACCACTCCCACCATCATGTATCTTTTGAAAACCAATGAAGTAATTGCACAAGTCTGAATTGATTGTTTTATCCTCATATCTATCATAATTCATAAGCAGCACACATCTAGGAAGGATGAATGCTTTCATTTATTGAAAAGATTCTAATGTTGTTTTTGTTATTGCAGATTGATGGACGCTTTGGGGTCGGTTGCAGACTAGCTAAATGTGTTTCATTTTTTTTAGTTTATTTGTATATGTATATTCGACATATATATGGGATTAGGATTGTATCATTATTGATTGTAATATTTGTTTTATGAGATGAATGATTTGATGAAAAATGGACTTTTGTTTGCATTGAATTTTTATATTGAATAGGTTTGACACAGGTGTACAAAACAGGTTTAAAGGAAATATATATATATATTGGAAAAAGCTATTATAAAAAAAATTAAAATACTTTTACCGAGATTTTTTTTCGTCGGTAAAAGGTTATTTAATTTTTCCCGACGAAAAAAAACCGTTGGGTAAACATCTTTTTAATCTTTTATCGACGAAAAATACCGTCGGTAAAAATGCTTTTTATTTTTTCTTTACTTTTGCCGACGAAAACTAAACGTCGGTAAAAGTGTTTTTGCTTTTTATAAAAATTTTCTTTTTATTTTACCGGCGAAAATAAACGTCGGTAAAAGTGTTTTTATTTTTTATAAAAATCTTCTTTTTATTTTACCGACGAAAATAAACGTCGGTAAAAGCTTTTTACTTTTTATAATTTTTTTATTTTTCTTTTACCGACGAAAATAAACGTCCCTAAAAGTGTTTTTATTTTTTATAAATCTTTTTTTTTTATTTTACCGACGAAAATAAACGTCGGTGAAATCATTTTTATTTTTTATTTTTTATTTATTTTTTTTACCGACGAAAAATAAACGTCGGTAATAGTATTTTTATTTTTTATTTTTTATTTATTTTCTTTTACCGACGAAAAAAAACGTCAGTAAAAATATTTATTAGATATTTACAAATATAAATTTAGTTTTAACGACATTTTTTTTCGTCGGTAAAGTGCAAATAATCGTCAGTAAATATTCAAACTTTTGACCGACGAAAATTATTTTCGTCGGTAAAATCTTTTCTCCACCTTTTGTTACCGACGAAAATATTATCGTCGGCCCGACGTCGATAATACTTTTACCGACGTTTTTTTGACTTTTTGCAACGAAAATTTTCATCGCTAAAAGTGCAGTTTGTTGTAGTGATATCCTACAAAAGTGCATACGTCCGACTTCGTTTCCAACTTATCCGTCTTTACCTTCAGCACGTGTGCCGGACAACCCCAAATGTGTAAATGTTGTAGACTAGGCTTTCGCCCAGACCACAACTCCTGGGGAGTCTTAGGTACAGACTTAGATGGTACGAGGTTTAGTATGTACATCGCAGTATCCAAGACATATCCCCAAAAGGATATAGGTAATCCTGAGAAACTCAACATAGACCTGATCATATCTAAAAGAGTCCGGTTCCTTCTTTCCGCTACTCCATTTTGTTGAGGCATACCAGGAGCAGACAAATGGGATAGAATCCCATTTTCTGATAAGTGTGCCATAAAGTCACCAGAGAAATATTCCCCTCCTCGATCTGATCGAAGAGTCTTGATACTTTTACCTAATTGTTTTTCCGCTTCCGCTCGAAACTCTTTGAACTTTTCAAAAGCCTCGGACTTGTGGTGCATAAGGTATATGTATCCATATCTTGAATAATCATCTTTGAAAGTGATGAAGTATTCATATCCTCCTCTGGCCCTAACATTAATGGGCCCACACACATCAGTATGCACTAATTCCAATAATCTTTGGCCCTACTGCCCTTGGATGAAAAGGTTCTTTTGGTCTTTTTTCCTTCCAGACAGGACTCACAGACAGGCATTGGTTCTACCACCAATGAAGGCAAGATACCATCTTTCACTAGCCTGTCAATCCTATTTAGGTTTATATACCTAGCCTCAAGTGCTAAAGTTTTGTTGGATTAGATGAAGGTGACCTTCTCTTTAATGATGGCCTATTTATTATTTCGGTATCATGTATCTCATACATTGTAGGAGTTAACAGATAAAGCTCATTGGTTACCTTGCCAGAACATATAAAAGCACCGTTTCTCTTTATGACAACTTCAGTACCAAAAGTAATAGAATAACTTTTATTCACCAAACTAGAAACTGAAATTAAATTCTATCTTAAAGACGGTACACATAGAGTGTCTGACAAAACCAACTTATTATCTTGAAAACATAAAGTAATAACTCCTACTGAGACCGCATCCGCCTTAGCATCAGATCCTAGGTTGACAATGATTTCGCCGTCACTGAGTCTCCTAGTTTCCCGGAACCCCTGCAACGAATTACAAATGTGATTAGTTGCCCCGGAGTCCACACACCAAGATTCTGAAGTACCAGTTGCAAAACTAACTTCAGTAACAAGTGACTCAATCATACCTAAGGTCTTCTTCTTAGACAGATAATCTGGACAATTCCTTTTCCAATGTCCTGTCATACCACAATGGAAACACTTTCCTTTTGTCCCCGATCCCTTAGCCTTGCCAACACCACCATTATGACCATTCTCCGCCTTAGGACCCTTCGGAACTGATTTCTTCTTGCCTTTCCGCCCTTTGCCTTTCGGTTTGGACTTGGCAAATGACTTTTTTGTCATCAGGGCAGTTGGCTTTTTCTTCATAATCCCTTCAGTCACCACCAGCTGGCTAGACAGCTCAGCCAGAGTCAGATTCATTTTATTCATGTTGTAATTGACCTTGAAATTGTTGAATGACTCTAGTAGTGACTCAAGGATTATATCAATCTGCGATTCTGCATCAATCGCAGCCCTCAGTACATCTAACTCATTCAATGAGTCCATCATTTTCAACATATGGTCCTGTACTGGTGTGCCTTCAGCCATCTCGGTGCTTATAAGCACCCTCATAGCAGCCTGTCTAGCAGGCCTGCCCTGTTCCGCAAACATCTCCTTTAAGTTTGATATAATATCATATGCAGTCTTAAAGGATTGATGTTGGTGTTGCAAAACACTAGACATGGATGCCTGTATATAACATCTGGCCATCTCATCGTCCTTGGCCTACTTGGTGTAAAGTTCCTTTTCTTCCTGTAATGCCTCCGGCAATGGCTCATCTAGGGGGGGTTTGGTAAGGACATATTTATATCCTGAAGCTGTCAGGACTATATCCAGGTTCCGTTTCTAGTCTACATAGTTAGATCCCACTAATTTATTCTGGTTGAGGATGGTCGCAAGTGGATTGAAAGTATTTGAATTCATGCTGGAAATACTGTAGCACATAACCATACATTCAATTAATGAATTTAAATAACATTAGGGTTTAGTATTCTACCAAATTTATATGGAGTCCTCACAACCACTAAATTTAGAATACATCGGAATCCCAATCCCCGGGGTATGCCTCCTTGGGGAGTGCGGATACCTCCTAGATTGGTGCGGATCAAAGTTGGTCAAAATTAGGATTAAGATTAACTTTCCATGATCCCCTTCATTCATTATTATCTAGGTATCTCATACCAAATAATGAATGACTCCCGATTAGCTTTGGTTTATAAAATACATGAGGCAAATCCTTGGGGATACTACATCATTATTTTAGTTAAGTGTGACCCACCAACTAGCATTGCATGACAACCGTTGCGAGCAGCTCCTCCTTGGGGAGTGGCCCCCTGCCCCGTCTCACCAACACTATCCATAGGAGATCCATATTTAGTAACCAGACAAGTAAAAGCCCTCAGTGGGGAACGACCATTCTCAAGATGGCGCGAGGCTAATACTTTCCTTGCAATGGACCTATGGTGGAAAACCATGGGGACTTCTAAATATAAATGCCCCGCTCCCACTTAATATTTATAATTGAGGACTTCCTTGTAAGGTATTAGGGTCCACATGTATACATATGAATATCAAATCATCTCATGATATGATCTAAAATTGGTTCCAAGTCAAGTTATTTTAAGGAAAGTCCAGTTTCTAAATTAGTGTTACCAATGTGTCCATCTCATGGGTCATCAACACTAATTAGAACTCTTTCCAAAAATTAATTTGTTTTGACCAATTTTAGTAACTTACTATGTTTGGATCAGATCTGGAAATATTCTAAATTAAGCATGCATCCATAAATAGAAATTGCAAAAAATAGAAACTAGTCCTCTCCTCCACATGGCCCAAGCGGAATAGACTTCTTGGACTTCTAGACTTTCCAAAGCTTTGGAATTCCTTAAACTCTTTGGGAAA
Source organism: Cinnamomum chago (assembly GCA_038049695.1). Classification (NCBI taxonomy): domain Eukaryota; kingdom Viridiplantae; phylum Streptophyta; class Magnoliopsida; order Laurales; family Lauraceae; genus Cinnamomum; species Cinnamomum chago. The sequence continues at coordinate 55,096,228 of CP142452.1, read as the reverse complement.
CTCCAGAACTCTCTTGGTAATCTTCAAACTCTTTGATTAGGAGTCCAACATCGCTTTCCTTGTTCGTCTCGGACATCGCCATAATTTACAAATTTAGAAAAATTACATAAATTCCTATGCCTCAATTATGAGACTTACATGGTAATCTAAACATGGAAATAAAAGGGCTATAGGGAAACTCATCATGCCTTGCCCTTTCACGGGAAACCAAGGACACCATGATGCCCATTACATTTAGCCTTAAATAAACCAATCACCATAAATAGAAAGCAAAAGACTTGTGGGCCATATGGAGAGGACATTATCATTTGCAAGTTAGTATCTCATACAACCATACAAATCACAGAAATAAGCTGCCAAAAAATGCTGGAAAAATAGGATGTAAGAAAAGACCCGAAATTGAAAAATCAGGTTTCTGCAACATGCTGCGCAGTTGGCCCGGTCGACCGGCCTGTAAGTTAGCCGGTCGACCGAGCACGGGCCAGGTCGACCGGACTGGCGAAATTCTGCAACTTGGGTTTTCTGTTTCGTGTCCATTCTTCCCCAAATCACTTCCAAAGTGTCCCAATGGCTTCCTATGATCCTTCCATCATTATTAAACCCTTTTGTGACTATCCAAACATGAATCTACTATCAAACCAAGTAAATTCATTAAAACTGATCCTTACAAAGCCCTTGCTTCATCTTCTTCACATCTCATGCAAAGATTGGAGCAAGCTTGCTGATCTAACATGATTAGAGATGAGGTATGGCTCTGATACCAATTGTTGGAATATAGGTGGGCCTTCCAGACAGGTTTAAAAAACTTTTGACCCACTTGATGCAGGGATCAATTATCTAGAAGGCAATAAACCCAATCCAGGATGTAATCCCTCAAACTCATAAACCATGTACAACAACATAACCTATCTAGAAGATAGAAAATAGCACACAAACATGCAACCACGAAATCTATAGCATACAAGGATGTAGATATACCTTTGGAGCTTTGTTGTGCTCTAATGGAGAATTTGAGTTCTTTACATTGAGGATGAACACCTTCACTATCCAATTCAGAATCTCCAACTCCTTTTGATCTTCCACGCTATGACCCGTGTTAGATCTCCTTTCTCAAGAAGATGGTGGATTCTTCAAGAGAAAACCTAACTAGTAACTCTAAGGAACTAAAGGTGAAAGAGAGGGGAACTTAGAGAAGAAGAGGACTTGTGCAACTCTTGCACAAAGGAGCTGAAAGTGCTCTATGTGTTATGCACGACCATGAGAGGTTGTTCCTCTTTATATAGCCCTCAAATCCTCCTCTTTTCCTATTTGAAATAGAAGTTTAACTCCCATTACAAAATAGTAAACTTTTCCCTTGCTAGTTGCCATAGAAGTCTCACTTCCACAACCATTAGTAGCTTTCTCCTTTCTAATTAAAATAGAAGTCCTACTTCCATTAATAATTAGTAGCTTACCATTACCACTATTAGAAGTCTCACTTCAAATAGAAATAGTAACCTTCCTTTTAGAGTTCAAGTAGAATTAGTATCTTTCTAATAATTTGGGCTAGCGTGGGGACCACTAGAGATTCTTTAGAAAGCTGGCTCCAACTGGGACACGCGACCCCACATCTCATGTGCAATCCGGGCCCACAGTTAATTGCAAATAACTCCACTATATAAATGCAATTGCACTCCAATCTTAGGAATAAATTACAATGAAGACCCTAAACTTCCACATTACCACAAGTAGGCCCCTCCATCTATATCCTTGGATCAAATGGACCTGTCCACCAAATTAGATCCATATCTTATTATCCTTGAGCCCCTATTAATTATAATGATCATTTGGTACCGATCCAATTAACTCTTAATTGGAATGGGTGCGCACTTACCAATGATAAATCCATTAATTGGCACAAGGGGATATTAAAGATAGATTCCATCTTGACCATTGAATGTTCCCACAGCTCTACTACCACGTACCCAAATCACCGAGGTGTTGACCTACAATTGGCCTCACTCATTGGTGACTCAAAGCAAATGAATAGATAGAAACTTGAGTTCATTAATATCTCAGGATTATGAGCCTATTGCTAGGGAATTATGAGAGCAGACCTTAAAATAAAGACAGTGTATATAAGGTGCTTCTCATAGTCCTTCAATACATCCAATGTACCAGCACCATGATCCGGAATCTTACATTCCGATGATCGAGACAAATCACACTATCTCATAGTGATCAAGGCGCTGCAACCTTGTCAGATGAGATGTCCAATCTCATCACTGGTTGTGAAGATATTTGAGTATAAGATTTGCAATACATGTCTCATGTATGTGGATCTCATCCATACACATGTATTACATCAAGTGTACTCATGGACTCCGGTTCATCTCATGAGCCATTATGTCTTTTGTATTGGTTATGTGCAAGTATATAAAACACCATTCATCTCATGAAAGGAAAAACATGAATTGTATTGATAAATAAAGAAATTAATCAATTTATTACATCATATACCCATGGTATTGAGACCATAAAACTAACAGTTCATTCCAATGTACACAAGGTCTATCACATTCACAAGAAATGACATCAAATCAATTGAAAATTATACCAATTGAAACCAATTGAATTTGACAACATGATAAATAGCAAGAATGTGATAAACACAAAATTCCATCAAGCATCATAAATGGATATTCATCACTTTTAATGATATTACTAATGAGCATAGTGATGAACAAGATAAATTGCAATACAAAAGGATATAACTTGGTAATGCATGCAATTTTCAAAGTGTCAAAATCATATGAATTCAACATCTAAGATATCCATCAAACATATAGATATACGAGGAATGGATTTCAAAGAGTTTCATATGATCAAGATCACTACTATGAAGTTGAAACATGTATAAGGATGAAATCACTTAGAGAATATGCACGAATCAACATCATAACCATCCAAAAAGAAATGACTAGAATGCATAGAGGATGGATTTGAGTTCTAGTATGGTTTCTACAAATATAACTAAGATCACAACCATATATAGAACGATTTGACATTTGTATAGAGAGGATTAATCAACACTCAAGATCTAACTCGTACCATATCAACAATAAAGAATATAACTATGCAAGCACAAGAAGGTATGGAGTTAGAGGGACAACATGGATCGCATATAGATGACAAAAGGATCTCATAAATGGGTATACCTATTAAGAATAATGATTAATTCCAATTCATCTAAAATGATCCATTAACCTATCATGCAACATCTCCACTCTTAGCAAATGTACTAAGCTTACAATGCAATGGAAAATGGATATGATGATTATACCAAATGAGCTTAGCACACTAAATCACATATGTATTTATTAGGCTCAAATGATAATGAAACACAAGATTTTACTATAAATCACATAAACAATCATCAATTTGCATTAATGAAAATATACACCAAGTTAGGCACAAACATGCAAATCAATGAAACCATATCCAACCACGCAACGTAAGACATCAAAATCAATTAGCATAAAAGGAATGTAACTAAATGAGCAAAGATGCAAATTGTTTGTAAAAATTATTTCCTTCCAAATGATATAAACATAATTAAGCACAAGGAAATAAATTCAAAGAAAATGCTTCTATAAATACAACCAATAAAGCTTAGAACAGTTTCCAAAGTTTTTCAAATCACTTCAATATTTAAAATTCCAACAAAGAATCATTTATAGAATTATGATCAAGCGATTTTGAAAAACAAGAAGTGTACAACAATAAAATTTCAATTTGTATTCTAAAAATGACAATAGACACTGATACAAATTAAACACATATTTCCCATGCCAAGAGATATAACTTGAAAAACAATGGAAAACTTAAATTGCTTCAAATCATTTGATTTCCAAAAAAGATCTAACTATGACATTCATCAAATGATTTTCCAACATCAATTGATCATGAAGAATCTAACTATGAAAGCTTTTGTAATCACAATCAATTGATCATCAATAGATATACACTACAAGAGATATAACTATATGAACAAAATGCAAATCTATCAAGAAAATATTGCAATCAAGGGATTTTGAAAACCATGAGATATAACTTAAAAGTTCATGAAGACAAAATCAAATGATCACAAGGAAACATTGCATTTTAAGAGATGTGACTATAAGAAACAAAATGCAAATGTAACAATGACCAACAAAAAGATTTAACTATAAAGAATAGGTTGGTCTAGAGAGGATCAAGGCCTTAAGGTTAGTCTAAATGTGTACCAATGAAGATTCACCTAAGGTCTTGATAAGGATGTCCTTGAGAGTTCACTTGAGGACTCACCAACTCTTGGAGATATAACTTGAAAATGTCTTAGAGTGGTGCAATGATACTAGGGGAAATTTCATTTTCGATCATAGTGGAAATCATTACAACGATATGCAATAAAACACAACACTAGGGTTCTAATCTAGGAAATAGCGAAGAAGGATCAACTCCGGATTGTTGGAGTAACCTATCTCTGATACCAATTGAAAGTCCTGGGATTCGAACCCTAGAGGGGGGGTGAATAGGGTGAGCTACAATATGTGACCAATTATAACCAATTTTAACTTCTTTAAATTAAACTAGTCACAAGTGGTGATTAAGTAAATAAATGCGGAAGCTTACAAAAACAATCACCACAAAGCATTCACCATCACACAAGGATTTATAGTGGTTCGGCCTCAATGCCTACATCCACTACCGGCTTGTGATCCAACACCCCACTGGATTTCCACTATTTATGCTTTTCAATAGGCTAAGCAATAACCTTTACAGTGATATTTTTTCAAGGCTTAACATCAACCTATTACACTATGCTTTTCTTAGGCTAAGCAATAACCTCTTCAACCAAAAGGTTGGTTATCTCTCTAAGTAGTGTCTAAAATACACTTGATGGAGATACAATTTATAGCTCATTACAATGCCTCTTAAATAGGCGGTTATGAAAGTGAAAATCTACTTCACACACACACACTATGAATGCAAAGATGAATGCACAATGTGTATGTATGATGTCCTCAATCAATTTTAAAATGAAAGCTCATAAATGTATGCCTAAGGCTTTTGAAAGTTTTAGCTCATAAAAACATTTATGATTGAGGAAATAATGCTAATCACATGTTAAAAATAACTTGTAAAAGATATACATTTGTGTCCTAAACAAGTTGTGAAATTCTAAGAACAAAACATGTGATGCATAGGGATGTCAATCAAATTAATAATGTAGCTCAATATGTGTATGCTATAAGCATAAAACATAAAAATAGATTTGATTGAAATTAGGGGACAAATCATATGTAATTATATATTCAACTTGAAAATGATATACCTATCAAAGCTAAACAAGTTGTGAAACTTTAAAACAAAAGTATATATGATTTGTGAAGTTGTTGTATCCAAAACATAAGATAGATTTGAAAGAGATTTTCTTATGATGAAAAACAACCACCATAGATTCAACCAAGTATAGGAATCATGTTACATATAATTTCAAAGATGTTTTCATTAACATGATTTACTTAGATTTACCAATTACAGTACTACTTGGATTGAATCAAGGTGATGCATCCAAAATAATAGATCAATTCAAAACATAAACATGTTAAGGACACAACAAATCATAGTTTATCATGCTAGAAAAGATTTACCAATAATTAGAGCAAAGCATGAAAACTTATGTTTAAGAAAAGTAAAGCTTACTTAGTGATTTAACTCAATGAAACCAAGCTTTAGCTTTCCAAATGACCCCTTTCATCCCTTAGTTCATTTCCCTTTGATTGGCCTCAAAACACCTCAAGGAGTGCCTATTAATCCTCTAATTTTTCAAAGGAATGAACCACTATTTATACCCAAAAACAGCCCAACGGCTCTTCCCTGGTTGACCCCATGACCCCCGAGTCGACCTGGCCTTCACAACGGTCATAAAACTGACCGTTTGAGAGGAGCCCCAACGGCTCTTTCCCAGTCGACCGGGTCCCCTGGGCAGGTCGACCGAGCCCACTGCGGGTTGACCCGGGCTTGGGACCAAAATTCCCTAAAATTTTAACTTTCAAAGTATTTTTTTGAGGGAACTTTTGGGCCACTAAATCAAGCTTGGAAATATGTTTTAAATCAAACTAAGATGTTTAAAAACATGAAACACAAAAAGCCTAAAATGATTTGAAAGATATAAAGCATAGGCTTGCTTGATTTCGTAAAAATTCTTTAAAAAAAAATTGCATCCAAGTTTAAAAACAAAACATGCACAAAACAATATTTCTACAAGTTTAAAAACAATGCATGTTTACAATCAAGATTACAAGATTTTCTAAATCAACGCAAGTGTGAAAATTCAAATGATGCTAGAATGATAATGCATCCATCAAATTGCAATACACAAAATTCCGAACACATAGCATAGGCTTGTATTGCGTTATGTTGCGTACCTTAAAAGGGGATTCTTACCCTTGTATATAAGTGTAGGTTTCACCTGGCGCTCCCTTAGTGGGGGTAGGTGGAGATACTGTTTAGTCGAATCATGAGATGACTTCTCATATCAATGTGGATGTGATTGTTTGATAAAGACGTCCCCTTATCATTATCTGGCGCCCATCTTGTCTGTCAACATGTTTTGCAACGTAGTCGTAGCTTTATGGAAGTACAATCATGGTTTAGTACTCATCTCTGTGGGCGTACCGAGCTGAAGATGATACCGAGACTAGATTTGGACGCATCCTGGCAGTGTTGCCGAGGTACCTTATACCGAGACCGAGGTGAGCCTAGTCGGTATTCTTTCCGAAGCTAGCTCAAGCTTGGTGCTAGCTGGCACTGTTGCCGAGCTGGATGTGTCTTAGCACTATTGTCGAGCTTGGACACTGAGATCAAGATAAGCTAAGTCTGTACTGTTACCGAGACTAGCTCAATCCTATTATTAGGGAATCGTCCTCCACACTCTCCAATCACACAGACGAATCCGGTGCCCACCGATCAAATCACTCTTCACACAATGCAACTAGCGTGGCCCACCATAGGTCAAGGAATTGATTTATGATCGGCAACAACAACCATTGCCAACCTGTGCCCTTTCCTTCTACTCCGACCATGGCAGTAAAACGAATCAGACAGCAAATAATGTCTACTAATGGGAGTATATTCAAATATTTTAGCATGAGGAACAAACCTTGTTCAATCAACAACATAGGTATCATCACTCATCACGGTGTGGCAGGAGCACAGACTTGATTTGACTCGAAGCAATATTGAGAAGGGAGTGATGTAGTAACAGAACCTCCAAAAAAAAGACTTTCGTTGGCGTACTCCACATTGATGATCGGCTATTATGTGAGTTATATACATGGATATGAGAATGAGGATGCGCTGTACTTATTGATGATCTTGGTATAAGAACATTTTAAATCAAAGAGTTTTATCATTATTTACATGCCTTTGTAATTGTTTCTTATGTATGGAAATTGGAAGGTGAGAATTTACATACTATATGAAACAAGAGATTGGAAAAAGGGTTTGAAAATTGCAGGGCATTGGGTTATCAGATAGGTCAATAGAAATTTCCCTCAAATTTAATCAAGGACAGTGTGAGGGCAATGGGCTCGGGCCTGACTTGGATTTAGGCTGACCCAGCCCGCAGCCCCGGTCCAGCCTGTAAAACCAGTCTATGGTTTTGGGCCAGGCTGATCTGAATTAAGCTGTTGACTAAGTCCAATTGACCGATGAAGGCTTGACACAAAAAAGAAGGAAAAAAAGGGGGACAGATGGTAACTGGGGGAAGAAGAAGGTGATCGTGCGAAGTGGAATGGTACACACTCCCCCACACCAGACGACACGATCAGAGACGTGCATATTCTTGAGGCCAAGATCAACAGCTAATGGGGGAGTGGGAGAAGATTCAGGGAACATAAGAAAGGAAGGGATAAAACGGGAAAAAAGAGAGAAAAATAGGTATGAGAAAACTCCCATAGCAAAAAGTTTATCTCGATTCACTAACTGACTTAAGCATTAGAGTGTATTCGATCGGGCCAGTGTATTCGAATTTCACCTTGCTCTAAGTTTCTTAAACAGGTACCAAATTAGGAGATAGAAGCCCAGCGATAGGAGGAAGAAGAAGTGCCCAAAGTGATTTCACTGAACCTGATCTTTGGAAATCTGACCTTACAATTGGCGCCATCTATGGGAAAGGAGAGGAAATGGTACACTCACACTTCGCTGAGCCAATGTCAGAGCGAGAGCAAGATCCGGCGTCGCCATCCCGGCCGAAACGACCTCCTCCTCGGACAAAGGAAACGCGGCCCTGAGGGCAGCGTAAGGAGCTGGGCAAGGACCCCTTGACTCATCATTCTAATGAGGTGGATTTTGAATACGTCCCGTGTTCAGAAAGCGGGCGTACTATTCCATCCTGAGAAGGAAATGGGCGGATTCGATCAGAGATCCATCGCACAGGCCTGACTCGAATAGAGGTTTCTCCCTCTCTAGAAAAACCACAAGAGGAAGTGCATCAAAGATTGGATAGTGAGCCTCCAAGGCAAAGCCTATTACGTGATACATATGATCAACTTAAGCAAACCTGTAGGGATGCCATATGGGACATGGCTGAAGGAGTCGGGTAGCATTAAGAAAAGATTAATTGCTTGTTGCAGGAGCTGGAAAAAGCAAAGAGAGGAAAAAGACGCTCCCCAAGCCCAGAAGAAACCCAGGGACAAGGGGCGCCGAGGACGGACGACAGTGCGGTAACTAAGGAAGCAGTACTCCAGGTCGAGACCTCGAAACTCCCATGTCGGAACAGGGACAAGTGACGAAGGTAGTTGGACTTAGAGCTCTCGGCCATAGAAAGAGGGAAAGATTAAAGCCCGAGCACAGAGCACGAAGGCGGACATTCCCTCGCGAAGGAGAACTCCACAGCGAGGCCTTGCCAAAAAAGATGTCAAAGCTTTGATAGAAAGGGCGCTAGTCAACCGAAAGTTTCCACCAGAAAATCCAACCAGAACGAGGTGCTTAAGGAACTCCCAGAGCTTCATGTCTCCATTCTCAGAAGAGATAGAGAAAGCGGATCCACCTCGGCGGTTTACAATCCCGAAATTAAAGGTATATATGGGACCTCGGACCCAACCGACCACGTCCAGCATTTCCAGCATTCTATGGTGTTATGGGATGGAAATGAATCCCTTATGTGTAAGGTATTCCCATCGAGTCTTTGCAACCTCGCCTTGAAATGGTTTTCTTGTCTGAAACCGAGATCGATCCGTAGCTTTCGGGAGCTTGCTGAGACATTTGTCACGCGGTTCGTGACGAATTTGATACAGCCAAAGGATGTCGGAGCATTATTAACGCTCAAGAAGCAAAATTCGGAGAGCCTTCAACCTCGCCTTGAAATGGTTTTCTTGTCTGAAACCGAGATCGATCCGTAGCTTTCGGGAGCTTGCTGAGACATTTGTCACGCTGTTCGTGACGAATTTGATACAGCCAAAGGATGTCGGAGCATTATTAACGCTCAAGAAGCAAAATTCAGAGAGCCTGAAGGAGTATAGCACCCGCTATTGGCGACTTTATAATGAAGTAGAAGGGAACAATGAATATGTTGCGGTGGCGACATTCAAGCTCGGACTCCCGAAGGAGAGCCAGCTCCTTCAGTCCCTGACAAAGCGTCCTCCTACTACCCAAGGTGAGCTAATGGAGCGCATCGAGGAATTCATAAAGTTGGAGGAGGATATGGGTACCATGGAACCGAGATGGACTCGCCTGACGGAGGAAGAGAACAAGCGGAAACAAATGAGAGAATTAGGGGAGAGGACAGAGCGAAGGACAACCCGACCTAAGCCCACAAGGTCGGCTTATGAGGGGGTGTATACCATCTTCAAGGAGCCGATCTACCGGATCCTGACCCAGATCAAGGATAAGCCATACTTTAGGAGACCCTTAAAGATGATCAGTGACCCGAGGCGCCGGAATCCTAACCTGTGGTGTTCATACCATCGGGAACACGGGTACTTGACAGAAGATTGCAGGATGCTCAAACAACACTTGGAGGATCTCATAAAGGAGGGACACTTGAAGGAGTATGTGGAGGACTCCCGACCAAGAAACGCCCTGGGCAGCTCGGCCAGAAATGAACCGAGGAGTGGCCAACAAAAGGAAAAACTAGTTGAAGTGATAGACGTGGTGCATGGGACGACCGACCTTTCCAAGGTAACAACCGGATCCGTACACCAACAAAGAAAAATGGTTGCGCACCTATGGGAGGTGTACCAGACAACGACTGAGCCTAGAATGGTCCATGAGGGAGGATAGAAGGATTGATGGTCCCGACTTTTGTCTTTTTCCAAAGCTGCCTCCGCCCCGGGGCTGACGGGGTATGGTGGAGGGAAAAAGGAAAAGCGGGCATCAGTTTTTTTGTACGGGTATGCCAATTTCTCTTTAATACTTGGAATTTAGAAATGGTGATCCGGAGATCCACCTTCACAAGTAAAAAGGGAAATGAAACTTTTTTTCTAGTTTTCCATTGCATACATATTTTAATAAAAGAGACAGTTTTGTTTGAATGCCGTGAAAGGCGTTTTTGTGCCGTAGAAGGCGGTTTGGTGCCGTTGGAGGCGATTTTGCCATGAAAGGCGATTTACAAATCTTATCAATAATGAAAGACAAGAGATGTGATTTTTTGTCTCTTTAGAAAAAATACAATTTACAACAGAAAAGTAAGAAAACGGAATCTAACTTCTCATGCGATTGTGGGAGGGCTCGTTCAGATCGATGGTCGCGAGTCATGTATGGGCTCCGCCATCATCCTTCAGATGAGAACATAGTGCTTGATTTCTTGGCTTGGCTCCAACCTCAGATTTTTAGAGGATAAGGACCAAGATAAGGTCCTATATCCGGTAAAAAACTGAGTAGACGGGCTGAAAAGCCGCATCTAGCCATGTTGGATAGAAGGAGAGGTGGTCTTTGGGGGGGGTGGCCCCCCAAGGGGCTTCAATCACCTTGTTGAACTTGTTGCAGCAGAGTTTTCTTGAAGGAGCAGGGTTGTAGAGATTTCTCCAAGGATTTTTGAATGATTTTCTGGCGATTTTTCCGGATCTGTGGCGATTTTCCCGGATCCTTCTGTGTGTGTCCCCCCTCTTTCTTTTTTTTGGAATGCTTGGAGAGGACTCCTATTTATAGGCCTTTTGGTAGCCTTTAGGAGTGATTTATGAGCCTTTATGGTAATAAAGCTCATTAAGGGAGGAGTTACAAGTTTAATTGCTTTTTGTTTTGTAACTCCTGACCCTTGGATTTCATTGGCCGGAGGAGAGTCATGGGCATTTAATCACCTTTAATCTCCATTATGTTAGGAGTTTCATGGCTTGAATGCCATGATTGCTTGGACTTGTAACTCCTGAACGGAGGCTTCTGATTGGGCCGTTCAAGATAATGGGTTAATGACCGCATTAACTTGCCATAAACGGGCCAATTGATTGCACTAAGTGGCCACCTTGGTAGCTGAAGAGTCGCGGGCCATGTTGCGTCTCTTGGAATTCCCTTTGCGATGATCATCGATGGATCCTTATGTAAATCAACATCAGATGATCATGTAGTTTCAGACATTGGTTGATACTAGCGGGCCGGCAGCATCTGTCCAGTCGATTTCGCGATCGGGCGGGCAGAAAGTGCACTTTTTGGTTGTTCAGCTGGCGATCAACGAAGTTTTTGAAGTTCTTGGAAGGATTCCTGTGATCTTGGCGAATATCGGCGAATTTGGAGCCTCAAAAGTCTGAATCTGGAAAAATCACAGGGACAGAACAACTCGTCTCGCGAAAACGGACGAAACGGGGGGTCCCGGGGCGAAATCGGCGCCCCGGACCTCCCAGGGTCGTCGGCCCCATGGTCTCCGGCGACCATGGGCCATGGTCGCCGGCGACCATGGCCCAGGGTCGCAGGCCTGGCCCAGGGTCGCGGGGCTCTGCGACCCTGGGGGGAAAATTGCTTCCCGGGGCCCGTTTCTGGCCGTTTTTCGTCGTTTTTCGCTTCCGTTTTTTTTTGTTTGTTTTCTATGACATTTCTCCACACTTTTGGCTTGATTTCCCTCTGAAAAACATGATGAGAATCCTTGCAAATTGGTTTGCAAAGTTTCCGATTTTCCGGGAAAAGCCGAGCGCAGAACTGCTGATTTTCCGCCAGAAGCTGAAACAGGGTCAAACGATGTCGGAATGACCTGAAATTTGAGGTGAAGCTTCTTGAGCATTAAATAAGACCAACCATGGGCTTTCGTTTGAGTTTTGAAGCCGTTTGGGGTCATGCAAATGCTTGCCTTTGATTTCACCGCGAGGGAAATGCCGAGCTTTGACTTTCGGTCAAACGATGTCCGATTGACCTGAAATTCGACGTGTGACTCCCTCATCAGTAGATAAGACCAACCATAGGCTTTCGTTTGAGTTTTGAAGCCATTTGGAGTCATGCAAACGCTTGCCTTTGATTTCACCGCAAGGGAAATGCCGAGCTTTGACTTTCGGTCAAACGATGTCCGATTGACCTTTGATTTCACCGCAAGGGAAATGCCGAGCTTTGACTTTCGGTCAAACGATGTCCGATTGACCTGAAATTCGACGAGGAGCCTATTGGAGTCATTTTGAGATGATCCGCAAGCTCCGAATTAGGTGCCATGGTCCCGGGGTGGTCCGCCGTAGGGAGCTGCTGCTTAGCTGTTGGAGAAGTGAAGCTAGGCCAAATAATGTCGGAATGGCCCGAAACTTCATGTGTACCTCTCTTTTGGTTGTTTTGAATGACCTTGCAGTTTTTGTTTGATTCTGACAAGATCTGATGCTTGAAGTGGCGCCTGCCTATTTTTGGTAGGATGCGGCTCCATGTAGCTTTTGGTGTGAAGAGGCAAAGTGACATTTTTTGTGTCAACAAATGCCCCCTCGAGGTACAGCGACGATATAGCTTTTGCAGTCGATGTGCCTCGAAGAGAATCTTGAAGAAGAGCTTCTGACTTGACCAAGAGTTTTTTGAGCTTTTTTATTTTTTATTTTTTATGGAGTAGCCTTTTGAGCTTCCAGGGGATTTTATGGTAGTGATAGGAATCATGTACCATCTTGAGGCAAAGTTTTGAAGATGACATCGGGGATGCGGATTTGGATTTTTGTTTTGACCTTGAGTCCTAACAGGCTGTATGTGGCAAGTTAGGGGGTCGGATTTTGGTTTTGACCGTGTGACCCAACAAACTGTATGTGGAATGTTGGGGGGTCAGGTTTTGGTTTTTGATTTTGGTCTTGTGACCTAACAAGCTGTATGTGGAATGTTAGGGGACCGGTTTGATTTTTGGTGAAATGTCAATTTCAAGGTTTGGCTCAATTTGGCTCATGAGGTGAGATGGTTTTGGATTTTGGAAGCTCATGAGGCTTGGAATTTTGTATGGTCCAATCAACTCAAAAGAGAGGCATGGAACCATTTTTTTGTATGCTCTTGGTAAGAGGAATTTTGACTAAAAGCCACTTTTAGTGCCTAGGTGGTTAAACCTGGCTCATATGGGCTAACCCATGGGACCTTAAGCTTTGAAGATGGCTTAGATCTCATATGGTGTCATTTTCGTAAAGAATATCTAAAGATATCTCTTTTGGGTGGAGAATCTCTAAAAATATCCTTACTTTGAGAGATTTTCTCAAGTTTCCTTGATTTTGGGAGAGATTCTCTCAAAATATCTTTCTTTGGGAGAGAATTTCTCAAAGGATCTTTGTTTTGGGAGAGAATATCCCAAGTTTCCTTTTCTTTTGGGAAGGTTGCTAATTTTTAGCACTTACCTCCTTGCTTTTCTCCTCTTTCCTCTTTTGGTTTGCTCTCTTCTATAAAAGCAATTGAGGTGGGATCTCTTGCTCCTATTGCTTTCTTTTTGCAAAAGTCTTCAAGAGTTGCTCTAAGATCAAGAGTTCTCCTTCTTCAAGAGTCTTCAAGTTCTTTTTCTTCTCCATCCATGGCTTCAAGTAAGTTACCCCCTTTTTTTTTTTCTTTTGCAAGAAATCCATGTAGAAATAGGATGGAAAAAGAAAGTGTTTCTTTTCTTTCTTTTTTTTTTTTTTTTTTTTCTTTCTTTCTTTTTCTTTTTCCTTTTTGCATGTTTTTTCTTCTTTTTTTTTTTTTTTTTTTTTTTTCGTGCTTCTCTTTTTTCTTTTCTCTCTTTTTTTTTTTTTTTCTTTTTGCATTTTTTTTTTTTAGCAGCAGAGGAAGACATGGCGATCCCCGATGTTGCAACCGATGAGAGGATGCCTGGCCCTGTGGAGACGCCAGAAGATAAACCAAGGGATTCTGAAATGAATGCAGAATCTCCAACTGGTATTACTTTTTCCGCTTTCTTTTCTTTTTTGTCTGTGACTTGATTTGCTAACACACATTTTTTTTTGTATCAGCTGATTTATCACAGGATTCCGACGACTTTGAACCATCGATGGATGCCAGTGTTGACGATACTTCCGATGAGTTCATGGAGAGGGAAAGTATTCCAACAATCGTCGAAGAAGGTACTTTCATAATAATAACCCTGATAATGATTTTTAACAGGATCATATTCATACCTTTTTTTTTTGTTTGGCAGATTTTGAAGTGACAGAAGAGAGTCCATCGCTTCCTTCAGAGCCAGAGCCAGGGATGCCAGAAGTTAATTCTTCGGCCAATTCTGACGCGGCAGAGGCAAGACCTCATGTTGAGATTCCTTCTCCAGTGGCCCCGATTGGAAAGTGTTCTGTTGTTACTCTTCCGATGGGACATGACTTGGGCAGCCAATCGTCAGAGAAGGGTGAGTCTTCATCTGACCCATCTCTTCAGTATGCGAAGAAGGTGGTGATGCGGGTTTTGAGTTCTTGGATTGAGATCCTCTTTTCTGGACACTTGGATGTTGCGCGTAGCAAGATTCCGCATGTGAAGGAGATTCTCAAAGATGCTGAGGAAGATATTGGTCTGGATGTTACGGACGCCCGGGCGATCGTTGATAGGATCATTGCATTAGGCGATAGGTGGTTTGAGACCATCAGCTATCCTGATGACCAGTTCTTCCAAGAGATGTTCTTGAATCCTGCTGAGAAGGCTCAATCAGAATTGAAAGAGACTGCACAGGGCAGGAAGCAGCTGGTTCGGGAGAGGAACCGAGCGGAGTTAGACATCATCAGGCTGCAGCATGACCTTAGCATCCTTGATGGAGAGGTTGAGGAGGCAAGGAAGCATCTCGAACACTTAAAAGCCCAAGTCGCCAGTACGTGGACTGCCTTAACAGAGGCTCGTGGCAGGGAGAGTGCTTTGATTCGCCAAGTTGCAGAGTCCGGTCAGATTCTCAATAGGAAGGCTAGAGAGAATGAACGATGGCAGACTGCTCGGGATAATCTTCCTGGTGTAGCAGAAGGGATAGAGCCTTCTCCAGCTACTCATGGCAGATTCTTGAAGAAGCGTGCCTTGGAGACTCTGACGGATGAAGCCAAGAGTTTGCTTGAGGAGTTGAAAGCTTGGCTGGAGAGCATTTTTGGCTGAGGCCCTGTTTTTTTTTTTTAACAGAAACTCTTTCTCTCTTTTTTATATACCACATGTATTTTTTTTTTTGGTATACATTTTTTTGCAGTGCTTGTGAACACATTTTTTTTTTGGTACCACATGTATTTTTTTTGGTACTTTTTTTTTTGTTTTCCCTACGCTCACTCAAATATTGTGATTAAAGTGATTGCTAAATGGGATGTGATCAAAAGTTTGTCATTTTGTGAGAAATCTTTGACAAATGATTGTTTTGGCATGGGAGCCAGTTTTTTGAGACATGTTTTGGCATGGGAGCCAGATTTTGTTCACGGCATGAAAGCCAAATTTCGGGTGGCATCTATAGCCGGATTTGGATGGCATCTATAGCCGGTTTGTTTTGAAAACCAGTTTGTTTTGAAAACCAGTTTGTTTTGTTGGCATGAAAGCCGGGTTTCTGTTTTGGTTGGCGTAAAAGCCAGGTTTTTTTTTATGATGGCATGAAAGCCGAATTTTGAGGTGGCATGAAAGCCAAATTTGGGTTTATGGCATGAGAGCCAAAATTTTGAGATGGCATGAAAGCCAAGATTTGGTTTGTGGCATGAGAGCCGGTTTTGTTTTTGGTGTAAGAACCAGATTTTGTTTTTGGCATGAAAGCCGAAATTTCTTTTTGGCATGGAAGCCAGATTTTTTGTTTTTGGCATGAAAGCCAGATTTTTTTTTTTGAAAACCGAGTTTTGTTTTGTTGGCATGGAAGCCGAATTTTGATTTTTGGCATGAAAGCCGGATTTTTGATTTTTTGGCATGAAAGCCGGATTTTTGATTTTTTGGCATGAAAGCCGGATTTTTGATTTTTTGGCATGAAAGCCGGATTTTTGGCATGGAAGCCGGGTTTTTTGGCGTGAAAGCCAGGTTTTTGGTTTTCAAAAATGCAAGTATCGACTAAAAAGTCGCCTCCCCGCTGAATGGTATTGCAAGTATCGATGGAATGTCGCCTCCTTGCTCATTCGGTTGCGAGTATCGATGGAATGTCGCCTCCTCGCGGATTTGGGTGCAAGTATCGACTAAGCGTCGCTTCCCTGCTTTTGTCTTCAAAAATTTTGTTTTGTGGGTATCGATGGAATGTCGCTTCCCCACGATTTTTGAAGTTTGAGGTTTTTTCGAACCTTTGTTTTGTTTTTTTTTTGTTTTTTTTAAAATTTGGGTTGTGGATATCAACTGGAACGTTGCGTCTCCACGATTTTTGAAATTTTGGGATTTTGGAAGTATCGAATGGGGTTCGCATCCTTCCGATTTTGGGTTTTGCAAGTATCGACTGAACGTCGCTTCCCTGCGGTTTTTGAAAAACCATTTTTTTGTTTAAAGACTCGAGGGTCGTAAATTTTGACTCAAAACCATTTTGGTGGTAAAAGTCGAGGTGGACTAGGGCTGAAATCCCTAGGTCCTGATTTTGTTTCAAACCATGAATTTTGGTTTCAAGGATCGAAAATTTTGGTCAAGTTTGGGAAGAAGCTCCTAAACTTGGATTTTTGGATTTGCTTCTTTTTTTTTTTTTTTTTAACAATGAAACGATGAAAGAAACATTGTTTTGAGGGGTTTTTTTTTTTTTTGAAATTTCAACAAGAGGATGAAAATTCCAAAAGGAGTGGGTTTGACGAGCAGATACCTAGGAATAGGCTTTGGCCGTGCAGGCGTCGCTCTGACCCGATGGAAGAAGCCTTCAAGGGTAGTACCGCTTCAAGAACTTCCCATTGATGGGCAGCATACATCTGTCACCCTCCATGTTTAGAAGAGCGTATGCGCCGTTGGAGAAGACTTTGTCGATGACGAAAGGTCCCTCCCATTTTGGTTCAAATTTTCCTTTGGATTTGTTGGCAAAAACCATTGGTCTTTTTACTGTAAGAACCAAGTCTCCCTTTTTGTAGGCGCGTTGCCTGACCTTCTTGTCAAAAGATCCTGCCATGCGTGCTTGGTAGAGTTCAATGCTTTGTAGAGCTTCGAGCCGTCTCTCATCGAGGTTATCCAGCTCTTGGAGTCTCAATTTGACATTGCTTTCTTGCGTCATGTCATTTTGTAGAGATACCCTTAAGGAAGGAATTTGAACCTCCAAAGGGACAACAGCTTCGCATCCATAGACCAAGGAGAATGGTGTGCTATGGGTTGGTCCTCGAACTGTGGTTCGATAGGCCCACAAAGCTTCAGGCAGTTTGTCGCCCCAATCTCTTTTGTGACTAGAGACCATTTTCTTGAGGATTTTGCAGAGTATCTTTTTGAAGGCCTCTGCTAGCCCATTCGCCGCCGGATTGTACGGAGTTGAAGGACAACTTTGGATTTTGTATTTGTCGCAGAACTTGTAGAATCGGTGATCGCGGAACTGTGGTCCGTTATCGTGGACGAATCTTTTAGGTATGCCGAAGCGACAAATGATGTTGGTGCGCAAGAACTGAAGGACTGATGAGGTCTTCATTTCACTAAGCGCAAATGCTTCTGACCACTTGGAGAAATAATCCGTAGCCGCGAAGATGAAGCGATGACCTTTGCTCGATGGAGGGGAGATAGGACCTATGATGTCCATACCCCAGGCTTCAAAAGGCCATGAGATTGCTGTAGGATGTAGCCATTCCGGAGGCATGTGGACATAATCTCCATGAACTTGGCATTGTTGGCAGCGCTTAGCAAATTGCATTGCATCAGCCACCATGGTAGGCCAATAATATCCTAACCTTTTTATCTGATCGTAGAGCTTAGGCCCAGCCTGATGGGCTCCACAAAGACCAGCATGTACTTCTTTGAGTGTTTCCTCAGCCTCTTGTTGTGACAAGCAGCGTAGAAGTACTCCATTGTAGGATTTTCTATACAGCATTTTTGAAGGAATATCCAAATGAAAGTTTGGGGCTCGTCTTTGGATGCTTACCCGTTCTTTTGGATCTTCAGGTAGGATTCCGAACATTATGTAATCAATGAACGGATCCCTCCAGTCGCTGATCAGAGGTTTAAGGACGGAGATCCGACTTCCAACCACTTGGTGGCATTCAACAACTGCTTGATGTGTGTTGAGAGGAGGGAGAATCCTTTTTTGACACACTGTAATTTGCATGTTTTCCCCTTCTTGGATTGCCATAGACGCAGCAAGTCCAGCCAGGGCATCTGCCCGAATGTTTTCACCTCTGAGGATGTGGGTGATATGACAGATGTCGAACTTTTGTCGAAGCGATTGTGCTTTGTTGTAGTAAGGCAACAGATCGGGCTTCCTGACTTCAAATTTCTGATTCATCTGGTTGATGATCAGTTGAGAGTCTCCAAAAGCTTCCAGCGTAGTGATGCCGGATTCAAGGGCGAGTTCCAATCCTATGATCAGGGCTTGGTACTCAGCTGCATTGTTTGAACATGGTTCCAGTAGCGAGAATGCGTGTGGAATCATGTATTTGTCGGGATTAACAAAGAGAATGCCAATTCCCGATATTTGATTTCCCTTTTCATTTGTCCTGGTTGCGCCATCGAAGTACATGTGCCAGGAAGCGTTTGATAAGGAAGTCTCCACACTGTAGACTGATTCGTCTGGGAGGTCATCCCTGAGTGGAGAATCTTTAGGCAATGGATGCTCCGCGAGGAAGTCTGTTAGAGCTTGGCCTTTGATTGCTTTTTGTGGTACATACCTAATATCAAATTGTGACAGGAGGATGGACCATTTTGCCAGTCGGGCATTGAGAGAACCTGCTTTTGTGACAAGGACCTTTAGGAGGTTGATCCTCGAAATCAGGTACACTGTGTTGGATAGCAGATAGTGACGCAGTTTTTGTACGGCGGACATCACTGCCAAGCATTCTTTTTCGACTGGAGAGTAGCGATGCTCTGCACCTACCAACATGCGGCTAAGGTAATATAGAGCAGCTTCTTTTCCCTGGTCATTCTTTTGTGCGAGTAGAGCGCCTAAAGAACAGTCAAGGGCTCTTGTGTACAAGAGGAATGGTTTTCCAGTTGTGGGGGCAGCCAACACTGGAGGTTTAGTGAGGTATGACTTGATGTCCTGGAACGCGGCTTCACATTCAGCATCCCAGACAAAATCGACACCTTTCTTCATTAACCGAGAGAATGGACGGCACTTTCCTGATAGGTTGGAGATGAACCGCCGAATGTATGCCAATCTTCCTTGGATCCCTTTTAATTATCTTAGGGTTCTTGGAGATGGCATTTCTAGGATAGCCTTGACTTTGGTGGGGTCAAGCTCTATGCCAGCTTTCCGTACTATGAATCCGAGAAACTTACCCGATGAAACACCGAAGAAGCATTTGAGGGGATTCATTCGCAGTTTGTGTTTGCGAAGTCGGAGGAAGACTTCTCGAAGATCTTTGAGATGGTCTTCTTTTCTTTTGCTTTTGACGGCGAGATCATCGACATAACATTCGACCGTCTTGTGCTGCATATCTTGGAATATCTTCATCATAGCCCTCTGATATGTAGCGCCGGCATTCTTCAGACC
Source organism: Cinnamomum chago (assembly GCA_038049695.1). Lineage (NCBI taxonomy): Eukaryota > Viridiplantae > Streptophyta > Magnoliopsida > Laurales > Lauraceae > Cinnamomum > Cinnamomum chago. The sequence continues at coordinate 55,076,268 of CP142452.1, read as the reverse complement.
GAATGGCATGACAGTGTAGCAATACACGCCAAACGGGGTCCGAAATGCTGTGTGTTTTCCATCTTCAGGATGCATCTTTATCTGATTGTAGCCAGAGAAGCCATCCATGAATGTCATTCGCTCGAACCCACAGGTATTTTCGATCATCACCTCCGGTATAGGGAGCGGGAATTCATCTTTTGGGCATGCATTGTTCAGGTCTCTGTAATCAATGCAGACCCTGATTTGCCCATTTTTCTTTGTCACGGGGACGATGTTGGCCAACCATTCAGGATGCTGTTCCTCACGGATGAAGCCAACGCTTTTGAGTTTTTGGACTTCTTGTTCAATTTTGTCCATCACGTCAGGACGGAACCTTCTTTGGCCTTGTTTGACAGGCTTGATATCTTTTTGAAGATTGAGTTTGTGGACTGCTATTTTGGGGTCTAAGCCAGGCATCTCAGCGTAAGACCATGCAAAACAATCAACGAACTCATGAAGAAACGCGATATACTCGGGTAACTCATCATCCTTTATATTCTTGCTTATGAATACATGACGTAGGTTATCAGGTGTTCCCAAGTCTATCTTTTGAACAGAATCTTCAGTTGGAAGATTTGAAGGTGGTTCCTCCACAATATTTTCGGAGGCTTCCAACCCAACAAAGCCTTCTGGAGTTCCAAAGGTATCTACAGACCACGGCTCTGCTTTTGTCCATGGGTCTTCTTGATTGGTACTTTTCTCAAGATTTGCTATGAGATGGTCCCAATCACCTGTTGAAACTAGGTCGAAGTAGGGCACTTCCTTTGGAGACAGTGGTTCTTCTGGGTCAGAGAACCGTGTGTCTGTATCATCGGACAATTCCTCTTCATCATCAAAGAAATCGTACCAATTGGATGAACTTCCTGGATCCTTGACGACCAACTCTTCAAAGAGATATCCAGGGAGATCGATGTCTTCATTAATATGAGATGTTGAGGCTTGGTTGGCAAGATGACTTTGCAGCCTTTGTGTCAACTGTCTCAAGGGGGCGTCAGGATCATACCCCAGCCCATATGAAGACTTTTCTATGTGGCGGTGGGGTTTCCAACCTTCCAGTTGACTTTTGGTCAGGGTTGGTTCCAATGGCGTGATAATACCACGGCCATCTCCCAAACCGATTGGGTTCTGAGCGTCGTAGCCCATTTTCTTCATGATAGCTTGCGCCATTGGACTATACAGGGATAGTTGAGGCATACCTTCATTTTTGAAAGGTTCAAGCGAAGAATTTGATGAAGAAACTTCTGATTTATGGAAGAAGATTGGCTTTTCTTCTGCTGATGTTGCTGGAACAACGAAGGAAGCAGATGCTGGATCTTCTATGTCAACGGTTGTCTCCATCGGAGTGAGAGCGGGCTGAACTTGTTGATCATCATCTTGGCTTGACGATGTATCGTCTTCTGGCTCTGAGTCCGAATCCGTGTCTTGCAAGATAGACACGAAGGAGACAGCAAACTTGCCCCCAGCCCTCTGTTTTGTCTTCTTTGCTTTGGTGGTGATCACCAGAGGCTTTGAAGACTTGAGGGAGACCATGAAGGGAGATTGATTATTCTCTTCGGTTTTGATAAAGGGTTTATTTTCTTCCGGTGATTGCTGAGGAGCCTTGCCTTTGTCTTTCTGGAGATTTTCGGCAAAGGGTGCTGTTTCTTCCTCCCTTTCTTCTTTGTCATCTTTGTACATCTGAGCATCTGCGAAATAGACTTCTTTGCCTTTGAAGGGCTTTTTGTCTGCAAACACTCGATGTATCAAGTCGTCATTGCCAACGAACTTGATGCACTGATGTAAAGTCGAAGGGACAACACCATTCTCGTGTATCCAGGGGCGTCCGAGAAGGATGTTGTAGCATGAAGGGGTCTTTATCGCATAGACAGTGACCTCGGAGATAAGATCACCGATTTGCAACTTGAACCTGATTTTGCCGATCGGCCTTTGAGCGCTGCCATCATATCCAAAGATGGACACAGACGTGTGGCTCAGCTTGCTAGGCGGAATGCCCAGTTCTTCGAGTGCCGAAGTGGAGATGAGGTTGAGTGCAGAACCTGGATCGATCTGGATTCTGCTTAGTGGTACCTCTTTGATGTACCCGGTGAAGTACAGGGGTCGGTTGTGCTTTGTCTCGCCTAGCAGGAGGTCTTCCTTGGTGAAGGCGATGGTTGCACTTGCTGCTTTTTGAACCGAGAAGCATTCGATGCAGGATCCCTCAGTTTTCTTCTTTTCTCCTTTTGAGGGAGTTTTTGATTTTTTGACCCTATGGTCCATTTCAATTTGTAGGACTTGTGGGGCATGTTTGTCGACATCCGCATCCAGCATTTGTAGTTCTGAAATGAGACTATCACGAGTCTGTGGTGACATTCGTAACAAGTCTAGGATGTGCAGACGTGCAGGTATGTGTTTGAAGTGCTGAATCAAGTCGTACTTGAAAGCCTCCTTGGGGCCTGCATTTTCATTATTCTTGCCACTAGGGGCGTTTACAACTTGTTTTCCTGAAGGATTTACATAAGAAGCAGAAGGTTGGTTGTAGTTTTTGTGGTAATCCCGGCCAGAACGGGTACCTCTACCAACTTCAAGAGCTTCTGGAGAAGGGTCTTTGTTTAGAAGATCACCCTCGAGATCGAGGGGTTGTTCCTTCTCATTTGCTGAAGATTTCTCTGTGTCAGCATTGCCATCTTCTGTAATTGTGTTGCATGGAGCATTTTCCGGGAGCAAGTCCTGAACAGCATCCAGCAACTTTCCTTCTTTGTCGAATATTTTGTTGGTCCAGACATCAACGACGAGATCGGGCATTTGGGACCAATTGACCGGATTTTCTCTGAAGAAGATTTCACCGGCTGGAATTTCTTCAAGGTGATCGGTCGGAAGAGGTTTGAGTTCCGATGTCACTGTTCCAGGAGACGAAGCCTGAGAAGGTGAGGAATTATCATCCTGAGTTATTGCATTGCAAGTAACTTTGACGGAAGATGCCTCCAAGATGAACTGTTGGGAATCAGATTCGTCCTCAGATGTAAGAGGATCGTCGATCCAACAGCTTTCTTCGTTTTCCGGGGTTACCGGAGGAGATTCCTGTAGATTTTCAGGAACTTCCGGTGCTGGGTTGTGACGAAGCTGATTGATGCGACCTTGTTCTTGCTCTATAGCAAGGTGCTGCAAGATCCTTGCGTATTCATCGAGATTAGGCACGGGAGCCAAATCTTCTTCTTCGTCTGCTCCTTGTGGTTCCACTAGAGTATTTTCTTGGACAGCCTCTTGGTCTTCTTCATCATCAGACCAGGATCCTTGCGGCTGTAATGGGTTATACCAGATTACTGGCATAAGATGAGATTCAGGGATCCATTCCTCGTCGGAGAGATATTCTCCTGTTTCGAGGGATTCTTCCCACTCATCGATGTCACTGGCGGTGTCACTGGACTCATATCCATCCATGGAGAATCCGACCACTGAGTTGCAAGAGTATGATGCCCCCTGCGTAGTTTCATCTTTGAGATGTGGTGGCATGAAATCACCAAGAGTGAATTTTCTTACCGCCTTTGAAGCCTTAGGAGAGGACTCTTCTGTTGCCCCCAGTGAAGCGGTAGAGGAGGTTTCTGCCTTTTCAGCGACTTCTTGCTTTTTCGGAGCTTTCTCCTGCTGTTTGAGCTTGCGGAGTTGTCTCCTGGCTTGCCTTCGCTGTTGAGCGGTTGACTTTGTTTTGACGACCTCCCAATTTTCATCTTCTAGGAGATCGGGGTGTACCCATATGGGCTGTCCTTCTGATGTTGGATATGGAACCAACTCTTGGGACGTTTGGGTCATCTTTATCACCTTGAAGGAAGTTGTGATCTTCTCTTTTGGTGATTTTTGTTTTTGTCCACACGACACCATGTTGACGGAGGCAGACCCATAGTTCTTGTCGAAGGTAATGACTCCGTTTTTCCACATCTCATTTATCTTCTCTCTCACAACAAAGCATTGATTGAGAGGATGTGAGACCATCTGATGGTATGGACAGTACCGAGGATCGTTGGTTTTGCCAACATCTCCTGGTCTTTTGGGGTCAGGCAATGTAAGTTTGCCATTTGCTAGGAGTGCCCCAAAGATTTCTTCAACGTCTTCATCAAACGGGTATTTCTTTTCTACCCGTTCTCTGAAGGCATCAGAGAGTTCAGGCTTTTTACCTGTAGCTTTGTTTTCATCTTTCTTTGGCTGCTGAGGAGCTGACTTGGTTTGCACATTGAGAACCTCCTTTTTCTTTGGTTTTGAGGTTGCAATGGTAGTCGGCTCTTTCTTTAATGATTTCTGACTGTTGAGGTCTTTGATCACCGTTTCAGCTTCCATAGATGCTTCCAGGAGTTCTCCCAGGTTCTTTGATTTGTTGCCGATGATCATGGAGCGGATTCTTGCTCTCATGTTGTTTCGGCAGATGTCGACCAGTGATGCTTGTGGCAGTACATCGGAGCATTTGTATGCCATTGCCTTCCACTTGTGAATGAAGTCATATGTTGACTCATTCTCTCCCTGTTTTAGGCTGCAGAGCTGAGCCATAGTAACAGGATGATCCTCACCTTTGAAGTGGGTTAGGAAGCGTGTCTCCAACATGGCCCAATTTTGAATGGAGTCCTCCGGCAGAATGGAGTACCAATCAAAGGCCGTACCTTTTAGGGTACTTGCAAAGAGGCGGATTTTGAGGGCATCTTGATCCGCAATAGCTCCCGTCAGGATCTTGAAATGGATGACGTGTTGTCTGGCTGAACCTTTCCCCGTATATGTTTGGAGAGTAGGTTGCTTGAATTTTGTAGGGAATGGGACCGAGTCCATCCACAAGGGATATGGTGGCTTGATCCCATGCTCCTTTAGTGTATCCTCTTCTTTTGCTTTGGCGAGGATATCGTCAACGTCCTTTTTGGTAAGGGCGCGTGACTCACTGTTTTCCGCATTTTCCTCGTCGCCTTGATGGCTCGGAGGAGCTTCATTGTTTTGTGGACGCTGAAGATTGAGAATTAGGTTCTCTATTAGAGTCTCTATCCTCTGCTGCCCTTGCTCCAACTGCTGGATGCGTGCGGTTACGTCATCCTGCGGCGGAGGTTGTTCAGTATTTGTGACCAAGACGTTCATTCTTCGAGAGTCGAAAGAGGATACAGTCTTGGTGACTGAGCTGGAGCTCATTCTTTTAGATGAAGAGCTCGAAGAGTGGTCACTCCGACGTCCTTGGCTTGAAGAAGCGAGAGAGTTTTCTTTATGTCTTCGTGTCCGGGAGACGCTGCGAGTCACCGGTCGTCTGACATGGATTTTAGTTGCTGATTTCTGGCGTTTTCTGGTTTTTCCAACCATATGAACAGCAACAAGTTGGTCGGGTCTTTCTTTTTCGACCCATTTTTGGGAGACTTGAAGTGCAGAATCCTGGGTTCTTTGCTTCTCTAGTCTCTTTTGTCGATATGCCGTTCGGCGACGCATACGACGAGCGATTTGAGCTTTGGTTAGCTCTGGCTGTGCCCTAGCAATGAAGGAAGTAGTCCCTGGTGCGCAGCAGCCAAGCTTGTCTTCTTTGAAGACGGGCAGGGATAGGATCTGGACGCGGTCCTTTGCCTGTCGCAGCGAAGCTTTGAATTTTGCGAGTTCGGCTCCCGTTGAGAGGAAGGGTCGACTCGCAGGTGTGAAGGCCTTGACAGGTTCTTGCGGAGGCCTTACGATGCACGATTTGATTTTGGGCTTGTATGAGCAAGCCGGCTCGTGCTGAGTTGGTTTTGTTTGGCGGAGGGTAGGCTTCTCCTCTTTCATGTAAGCAAGAGGGTAGAACCGGTTCTCCTTGAGAGGGGCCAGGTATGCTGGCTTTGCTGATGTTTGTGACCTTCGCTGTTTGGGTGAAGGCCTTGGAGACCAAGTCTTTGAGCAGACCTGGTTTCTTGCTGGTTGAGGCTTTGCAGGAGCACTACGGGCCTCAGGTTTCTTGATGATCGCCCTTGGTATCACTGTAGTGATACGTTGAGGGGCGGTTCTCTGCTTCTTGGCAGGTGCGGTTTCTTCTGCGGGTAGTGGGAATGGTCCCAATGACCCGAAGACAATGGTCCGGGGAGTAGAGTTTGACCCGGTGTCTTCTGAGTTGCCGAGGGAAATGATGCTTCGGCAGCTGGCAGGGCGCTTGTAAGTGCGCTTGGTTTGTTTGTCTTGGAGCATGAGCTGGTACTTGTTCTCATCAAAGGTGATGGTTAATGAAGCTGCCATTGTTAGTTTTTGGAAAACTTCTGAAACAAGACCATATCCATTAGTAATCACAAGAATATGGTGATCATAAATGGAAAATACTATGGTTTCGCCTTTTCAAGTCGCCCGAGGGGACATGGCCCAGCCCAAGCAATATGAGGAAGGCAGAAAAGCCATAGAGGGCACAATTGTTCTGAACGCAGGTAGGGTCAGCTCAGAATGAGCGTCCCAGTGACTGCTAGAAGCAATTGTGAACCTTAATTCAAATTACCGAGAAACAAAGCTCACTCAAGGTAAAATGATATAAGGTTGAGATACAAATGTGTCGGTTGCGAATACAGTAGACCCGAAAGGGCGTACTAGCACCGCTAGGCACAAATGTTGCAAATCGCATCCTTGGAAAGGACACGAGATGGGATTTTTGAAAGGTCAAGATTGAATTCATAGGAGAGAGCAAATGGTATTCCAATCCGAAAATGAGCTCAACATTTCTGCGAGCTCGAAAGTCCGAAAAGGAAGGAACCAGGATTTCTCAAATGTGAATCCAAAAGTGACGGAAGTTTTTTTTGAAAGTGTCAAGATTGGACTTTATAGAAGAGAGCAAATGGTATTCCAATCCGAAAATGAGTTCAACATTTCTGCGATCTCGAAGTCCGAAAAGGAAGGAACCAGGATTTCTCAAATATGAATCCAAAAATGACAGAAGTTTTTTTTTTTCTCTTCTTTTTTTTTTTGAAGAAATTTTTTTTTTTTTTTTTTTTTTTTTTTTTTTTTTTTTTTAAGAGTTCACATAGATCTCCAATTCGATCTTATGAAACCTCAGTTGATAGATCAGCCCCCAGGTAAGGGTAGGATTACTTAATGAACCCGTTTGGAGGACCCTTGCCTAGAACAGTCTAGCTGTCTCCACACTCTGGACAAGGCTTTTCTTAGATCCACTTTGGTCAAAGAACGCAATTGGTGCAACCTTAGTGGTTTTTTTTTTTTTATGGATTCGTAGAAGAGAGCGAATGGTGTTCCGTTCCGAAAATGGGTTCAACATTTCTGCGATCCCGAAGTCCGAAAAGGAAGAAACCAAATTTTCTCAACTTAAACCCAAAAGAGGAAAATCTGAGAATTTTTTGTAAATCAGATTTTGTTTTTTGATTTTTTTTTTATGGATTCATAGAAGAGAGCGAATGGTGCTCCATTCCGAAAATGGGTTCAACATTTCTGCGATCCCGAAGTCCGAAAAGGAAGAAACCAAAGTTTCTCAACTTAAACCCAAAAGAGGAAAATCTGAAAATTTTTTGTAAATCAGATTTTGTTTTTTTTTTTTTTTTATGGATTCATAGAAGAGAGCGAATGGTGTTCCATTCCGAAAATGGGTTCAACATTTCTGCGATCCCGAAGTCCGAAAAGGAAAAAACCAAAGTTTCTCAACTTAAACCCAAAAGAGAAAAAATCTGAAATTTTTTTTAAATCAGATTTTGTTTTTGATTTTTTTTGAGAAAATTTTTTTAGAAACAAGAAAGACTGGAAATAAACTTAAAAGAAGAAATTTCCAAGAATCCCATTTCATGTGTTTTTTTTTTAGATGCAAGATCCAACATAGGCCACCAACTAAAAAGGAGCCAAAAGGAATCTAAGCACATGTTCATCAAATGAACGAGTCCCACCGGGTGTGCCAGCTTGATGGTCCCGGCTTTTTGTCTTTTTCCAAAGCTGCCTCCACCCCGGGGCTGACGGGGTATGGTGGAGGGAAAAAGGAAAAGCGGGCATCAGTTTTTTTGTACGGGTATGCCAATTTCTCTTTAATACTTGGAATTTAGAAATGGTGATCCGGAGATCCACCTTCACAAGTAAAAAGGGAAATGAAACTTTTTTTCTAGTTTTCCATTGCATACATATTTTAATAAAAGAGACAGTTTTGGAATGCCGTGAAAGGCGTTTTTGTGCCGTAGAAGGCGGTTTGGTGCCGTTGGAGGCGATTTTGCCATGAAAGGCGATTTACAAATCTTATCAATAATGAAAGACAAGAGATGTGATTTTTTGTCTCTTTAGAAAAAATACAATTTACAACAGAAAAGTAAGAAAAAGGAATCTAACTTCTCATGCGATTGTGGGAGGGCTCGTTCAGATCGATGGTCGCGAGTCATGTATGGGCTCCGCCATCGTCCTTCAGATGAGAACATAGTGCTTGATTTCTTGGCTTGGCTCCAACCTCAGATTTTTAGAGGATAAGGACCAAGATAAGGTCCTATATCCGGTAAAAAACTGAGTAGACGGGCTGAAAAGCCGCATCTAGCCATGTTGGATAGAAGGAGAGGTGGTCTTTGGGGGGGGTGGCCCCCCAAGGGGCTTCAATCACCTTGTTGAACTTGTTGCAGCAGAGTTTTCTTGAAGGAGCAGGGTTGTAGAGATTTCTCCAAGGATTTTTGAATGATTTTCTGGCGATTTTTCCGGATCTGTGGCGATTTTCCCGGATCCTTCTGTGTGTGTCCCCCCTCTTTCTTTTTTTTGGAATGCTTGGAGAGGACTCCTATTTATAGGCCTTTTGGTAGCCTTTAGGAGTGATTTATGAGCCTTTATGGTAATAAAGCTCATTAAGGGAGGAGTTACAAGTTTAATTGCTTTTTGTTTTGTAACTCCTGACCCTTGGATTTCATTGGCCGGAGGAGAGTCATGGGCATTTAATCGCCTTTAATCTCCATTATGTTAGGAGTTTCATGGCTTGAATTCCATGATTGCTTGGACTTGTAACTCCTGAACGGAGGCTTCTGATTGGGCCGTTCAAGATAATGGGTTAATGACCGCATTAACTTGCCATAAACGGGCCAATTGATTGCACTAAGTGGCCACCTTGGTAGCTGAAGAGTCGCGGGCCATGTTGCGTCTCTTGGAATTCCCTTTGCGATGATCATCGATGGATCCTTATGTAAATCAACATCAGATGATCATGTAGTTTCAGACATTGGTTGATACTAGCGGGCCGGCAGCATCTGTCCAGTCGATTTCGCGATCGGGCGGGCAGAAAGTGCACTTTTTGGTTGTTCAGCTGGCGATCAACGAAGTTTTTGAAGTTCTTGGAAGGATTCCTGTGATCTTGGCGAATATCGGCGAATTTGGAGCCTCAAAAGTCTGAATCTGGAAAAATCACAGGGACAGAACAACTCGTCTCGCGAAAACGGACGAAACGGGGGGTCCCGGGGCGAAATCGGCGCCCCGGACCTCCCAGGGTCGCCGGCCCCATGGTCTCCAGCGACCATGGGCCATGGTCGCCGGCGACCATGGCCCAGGGTCGCAGGCCTGGCCCAGGGTCGCGGGGCTCTGCGACCCTGGGGGGAAAATTGCTTCCCGGGGCCCGTTTCTGGCCGTTTTTCGTCGTTTTTCGCTTCCGTTTTTTTTGTTTGTTTTCTATGACATTTCTCCACACTTTTGGCTTGATTTCCCTCTGAAAAACATGATGATAATCCTTGCAAATTCGTTTGCAAAGTTTCCGATTTTCCGGGAAAAGCCGAGCGCAGAACTGCTGATTTTCCGCCAGAAGCTGAAACAGGGTCAAACGATGTCGGAATGACCTGAAATTTGAGGTGAAACTTCTTGAGCATTAAATAAGACCAACCATGGGCTTTCGTTTGAGTTTTGAAGCCGTTTGGGGTCATGCAAATGCTTGCCTTTGATTTCACCGCGAGGGAAATGCCGAGCTTTGACTTTCGGTCAAACGATGTCCGATTGACCTGAAATTCGACGTGTGACTCCCTCATCAGTAGATAAGACCAACCATAGGCTTTCGTTTGAGTTTTGAAGCCATTTGGAGTCATGCAAACGCTTGCCTTTGATTTCACCGCAAGGGAAATGCCGAGCTTTGACTTTCGGTCAAACGATGTCCGATTGACCTTTGATTTCACCGCAAGGGAAATGTCGAGCTTTGACTTTCGGTCAAACGATGTCCGATTGACCTGAAATTCGACGAGGAGCCTATTGGAGTCATTTTGAGATGATCCGCAAGCTCCGAATTAGGTGCCATGGTCCCGGGGTGGTCCGCCGCCGGGAGCTGCTGCTTAGCTGTTGGAGAAGTGAAGCTAGGCCAAATAATGTCGGAATGGCCCGAAACTTCATGTGTACCTCTCTTTTGGTTGTTTTGAATGACCTTGCAGTTTTTGTTTGATTCTGACAAGATCTGATGCTTGAAGTGGCGCCTGCCTATTTTTGGTAGGATGCGGCTCCATGTAGCTTTTGGTGTGAAGAGGCAAAGTGACATTTTTGGTGTCAACAAGGATGGAGAAACCTCATTCACAAATGAGGATTTACTGGATGTGGTCCATCCGCACAATGACGCGTTGGTACTAACTTTGAGGGTATAATAATATGATGTTCGAAGAATATTGATCGACCATGAGAGTTCGTTAGAAATCATGTATGCCAAGCTGTTTGATAAGCTCAGATTGAGACGGTCAGACTTGAGACCAACCTCAATACCCTTATTCAGAATCAGTGAACAAGTCGTGCACTTGATGGGCCACATCACGGTGCAGGTCGGGGCAGGACCTATCCATTTGGACGTGGAATTTTTTATGGTCGACGTACCGTCACCCTACAATGCCATCATGGGATGAACGTGGATCCATCGGATGAAGGCAGTTCCCTCAACTTATTATCAGAGGATTTGCTTTTCGACGTTGAAAGGAATGATGGAGATCAAGGGAGATCAGGCGGTTTCCAGAAGCTGCTTGATAGCCGTTATCAAGGAGAAGGCAACAAAAGTCGAGAAGGGAAGCAATTGCCCGAGTAGAAGAGCAGACCAGGAATAACAACTACAGATAGGTCGGTCGGAAGGCAGTAAGCAGAGGGCCGACCAGACCAATACGGCGGTGGAGGAGTTGGAAAAATTCGCTGTCCGAAAGGGAGGTGTGCCATTGTAAGACCCCGACCCGAGTGAACCCGATTAGTGCTAATTAAGTTGCGTTTTAGTGCTAAGCTTGATTAGTGTTTTTGGTCTAGTTGGGTTTGGAATAGCCTTGATTCTAGTTTTGGGCTTTTTGGAGTGATTGATAGCTTGTGGGGCCCTTTTGGGGTTCCCTTTTCGGCTTTGCATTTTCTTGTGAAATTTTCCCGACGTGTTTTGAATTGTGTTTTTGGCCCGTTGTATTCATCTTGTGGATTCTTACAACTTTCATGTTGATCCCGTGCCCATTTGAGGTCCCGAAACCCGATTTCATAGCATTGAGGGTAAAACAGTCATTGCACACCAAATCTGTACCCAAAACTTAATATTCTCGAAACCCGTGAAACATACAGTTTTTGGAAACTAGATATTTCGACGAACGTTTCTTCCTTCTTCGTCGAATTCATCCGAGGACCCGAGAGAGATGATTTCAGCCATTGTAGCTCCTTTAGTTGTGGGACCCAACCCAACCCAACTCACTTGTTAACAAAGGAGACCCTTCCCCTTCCTTCTCCATTTTCATGTTCCAGCACAACTATTGAGTCTAGGGTTTTTCCTTGCCTTTCTCTTCTTCTTCTTGCTTCTCCATCTCAAATCCTCACAAATCTTGCACCAAACTCGAAATGGAGATCATCTTCTTCTTCCTCTTCACCATGGCTCCCTATTGATACCATTTGTGGAGAAAACCCTCCATTCCAAGACCTCCATTGAGCTTACTCTTGCCATTAGAGGACCTTAAAGGTAAGTGATCATCCCCATCTCCTAGATTAGTGTTCCTCTAGCCCTTGAGAAGCTACATTTGCATTATTGTTGGTTCTTTCATTTTCATTCTTTGTGTAACCCATTTTAGGGTTGTTTTTGGGGGTTTTTGATTGTAGCTTGGCTTGAGCAATAGAAGTGAATAGAGGCTTGATTTCAGCTAGCTTGGACTTGAGGCAAGTGAATGTTTGGATGTTTTTAAGTTTGTAATGGTTTGGTGAAGTATTTATGGTTTTCATGTTTTCATTGATTGCTTTCATTGATTTTTTCCATGGTTGAAATAAATGATCTTTACACATCTTGATAGCCTCATTTAATGTCTTGGAATCATGTGTTTAAGTCACCTTATTCATAGTTATTTGTGGTTGTTGAGGTGTTGGAAGGAAAGGAAACAAAAAGGAGAAAAATCAAGTTCCCGGACATGCTTCACGCCCAGTGCCGATCGATCGGACCTACAGGCCGATCGATCGGTCTGTCTTTTAACTGTAAGGCTTTTTGGGCCGATCGATCGGACCCTGTGCATTTCTGGTACAGAAATTTCTGGTACAGTGGGTTTTGAAATTTATCTCTTTTTTTTTTGGACCTTGGCTACCCTCCTTGGACTCACTTGACCATATGTGAGAGCGTCTTGAGCCGATGCTCTTCACGGTTGGTTCGGAATGCATCGAAGTTCAATCTATTCAATCTCGAACGGGATGGAACGACACGATATCCTCTTCATACCTAAATGCAAAGTCTATTTCCTTGGGTATCGCGAACTCTATTCCTTTCGGTGACTGAGTAGGTTGCTCGATGGTTCCGGGTTGACATCATACTTAGGATGGACCGTTTATAGTCTTGATTTTCCTATCATAGCATCTAGTACTATCCATAAGCTCATGTTAAGTTTTGAAAATCGTAGAAGTGGATAAGGAGCCCGGAATGTCTCCAAACTCAAGGAGTACCAAGTCATTTCCATCATAGACATACGGGACCCCTATTCACTCAAATAGATCTTAAAAATCATTATCTTTCCCGAATTGGTATAGTTCATTTTATTTCTTCTTTTCCAAGATTTACTGTACATGATCTGTTTTCCCGAAAGCTTGATGGTTACACTAGTAACATTGACTTGTCCCGAAGAGTATTGCCCGACATGAAATGAAAGTTATACATTGAATATTCTTGCGCGTTCATTGATTTACTGTACTTGATTTACTTGTATATGTATCGATGTGTTATTTAACCTATGTGTCGGCATCACTAAGCTTGGATACCTTGTCGGTTTGATCCACCGACTTGGAAATCCCTCTCCCGTCCCACCAGCTGCAGTTTGGATTCCGATACCCGGTCATTACCGTGGTCCCGTCCCGATACCCGGTTCGCTACCGTGGTCCCGTTCCGGTATATTTATATTGTATATATGATTTGCGTTGTTTCTCCTCACCTTGTGTGACTGAGAACAACATCCCGTATTACTGTTGTCACTTTAGTGACAGAGGACTTAGCTTTATGTGATTGCCACCTTGTGAGTTCCCGATCCCTTGGTTACCTCAAATGTTTTATCTTGTTTACATGTTTTCTAGCAATTGATTTATATATTTTATGAGAGTTCTTGCTTAAACAGATTTCCTTGCTTTTCGAGTTATTTCATCTATTTTATGTTGTTGTATCTTCTCACTCTCTTGCCAGACCGTCGTGTCTGATCCTTTGCTTTGGTACTCAGGTCCCGTTGCCGGTTTCTGTGAGAACCCGACCCCTGATCTCTTGGATTAGTGTTGTTTTATTTGTGGATTAGTTCTTTTAGTGGGATTAGTGGTTGTTGGGTTGAGTTTGTGAGCTAGAATGGTTTTCTTCTAGTTTTGGGCTTTTGAGTGCTTTGGCAGCTTGTGGGGCCCTTTGGGGGTTCCCTTTTCGGCTTTATATTTACTTGTGAGATTTTCCCGATTTGTTTCGTATTGTGTTTTTGGCCTGTTGCATTCATCTTGAGGAATCCTACAACTTTCATGTTGATCTCGTATCCATTTGAGAACCCAAAACCCGATTTCTTGGCCTTGAGGGCAAAACAGTCATTTCACACCAAATCTGTACCCAAATCTCGATATTCCCGAAACCCGCGAAACATATACTTTTTGGAAACTAGATATTTCGACGATTATTTCTTCCTTCTTCGTCGAATCCATCCGAGGTCCCGAATTAGATGATTTCAGCCACCCAAGTTCTTTAAGTTGTGGGACCCAAACCTCACTTGTTTATAAGGGGAACCCATCTCCTTCATTCATTTCATTCACCATTGTTCCAGCTGAACCTAGGGTTTTCCCTTGTGCAACTTCTTCTTCATCTCCAAGCCACACCAATAGTTCATCAATCAAGAAATGGAGACCACCTTCTTCTTCCTCATCTTGCAAGCTTTCCATTGATACCATTTGTGAAGAGAACCCTCCATCACAAGACTTCCTTTGAGCTTACCTTGTCCATTAGAGGACCTTGCAAGTAACTGTTCTTCTTCATCTTCTAGATTTGTAATCTTCTAGCCTTAGAGAAGCTCCACCTTGATTTTTGAAAGGTTTCATGGTCATTTCATTGTTTAACCCATTTTAGGGTTGTTTTGGGGGTTTTTGTAGAGATTGTGGATCTTGAGTTTGAGAGGTGATTAGAAGCTTGATTTGCTAGATTGGAACCCAAGGCAAGTGGATGATTGGATCGTTTTTATTATTAACACGTTTTGTGAGAAAAATCTTGTTTCATTAAGGGTTTTGGTGATTTTAGTGGTTGTCTTTACTATGATTAATATGGATTTCGAAATGTGCTTATTGATGAGTTTATTTCCCTCTTGTTCATGCTTGGAAAATGTATGCATCATATTGTCAAGGTTTCAAATGATTTCACATGAATGAGTTTCCTTCACCTTGAGCTTTGTTGTGAATGGAAAGAATGGAAAGGGAGGAACTTGAAATGAGGAGCTCTTTAGCTCATATTATTGTCTTGGAAACATGTATTTTAGTCTTCTTGCTCATAGTTCTATGTGATGGTTTAAGTGTTGGAAAGGAAAGGAAAAAGGAAGAGAAAGAGGACAGCTGAACTGGTTCGGAACCCATTTCTGGACAGTTCGCTCGAGCGACCATGACAGTTCGCTCGAGCGACCTGTCCAGGAAAGGATTCGGGCATTTCCAGTAACTTGGTCGCTCGAACGCATTTTAATAACCGTTCGACCGATGGGTTCGCTCGAGCGAACTCTTCGATTCGCTCGAGCGATGCGGTCTGCCTGGCATGGGTCACGCTGGTATAGAAATTTGAGTCCAGTGAAATTTGATATTGTTTATTTTTGGAAACCTTTGCGCTTTCTATGAGTCCTAGGGGTATATACCTTAGTGTTAAGACCAATTATGCCCTAATCTAAGGTCTCTAAGACTAGGGGACTAAAAGGAAAGAATGGTGATGATCTAGGCACTAATCCTTGGTTCTAGGTGGGACCCCTACCCTTTCTGGACTGTTTGGACCATGTGTGAGAATGTCTTGAGCCGACACGCCTCACGATTGGTTCGGTGGCATCGAAGTTCAATCCATTTCAATCTTGAACGGGATGGAGCGATGCGATATCTTCTTTATATCTAAACACAGGTCTTTCCCTTGGTTATCGCGAATTCTATTCCTTTCGGTGACTGAATAGGTTGCTCGATGTTTCCGGATTAGTGTAATGCCTAGGATGGACCGTTTATAATCTTGATTCTTGCTATTGTAACATCTAGTACTACCCATAAGCTCATTTTAAGTTTGGAAAGTCGAAAACTGCATAAGGAGCCCAGAATGTCTTCAAACTCAAGGAGTACCAAGTAATTATTATAATCGACATACGGGACCCCTATTCACTTAAATAGATCTTGAAATTAATACTTTTTCCCGAAATTGTTATAGTTCATTGTTTCACCTCATTTCCCGAGATTTGCATCACATGACTTGTTTTCCCGAAAGCTTTGGAGTTACTCTAGTAACAGTTATTTGTTCCGTAGTGCATTGCATCACATGATATGACAGTGTGCCTTATGCACCCCGTTTTACCCGTTTATTTATTGTACTTGATTTACTCGTTTTCCCGAAAGCACTGAAGTTACACTAGTAACAGTGAATTGTCCCGAGATGTATTGCCCGATGTGAAATGACAGTGTGCCCTTGAGCACCCCCGTTTTGCCCGTTTATTTACTGTACTTGATTTACTTGCATATGTCTCGATTGGTTTTGACCTATGAGTCGGCATCACTAAGCTTGGATAACCTTGTCAGTCTGATCCACTGACCTGGAGATCCCCCTCCCGTCCCGCCAGCTGCAGTTTGGATCCCGATACCCGGTTATTACCGTGGTCCCGTCCCGATACCCGGTTCGCTACTGTGGTCCCGTTCCCGTATATTTATATTGTATATATGATTTACGTTGAGTCTCCTCACCTTGTGTGACTGAGACCAACATCCCGTTATACTCTTGTCACTTCGGTGATAGAGGACTTAGCTTCTTGTGATTGCCATCTTGCCAGTTCCCGATTCCTTGGATACCCGACATGTTTTATATTGCTTACTTGCTTTCCGATAAATGATTCGTTTCCTATATGAAAGTTGTTATCTAAACAAGTGTTCATATTCTCCAATGTAAATTCAGTTATTATTATGTTGTTTTCTGTTCCTTGTACACGTATATGTTTTAAATGAACGCCGGTTGGGTGAATACCCATCCTTTTACCTATGTTTCAAACGACCAATGGTTTTACTAGATTTACATGATTGTACATGTTGTAAATGAATACCCGAATTGTTAAATACCCGTGCTTTGTTTTAAATGACACTTGTATTCCAGATCCCTATGTTTATACTTGTTTTAAATGATTACTCGAATTGTGAAATATCCATGCTTTGAAATATGTTTTAAATGACACTTGTTTTGCCAGATTCCTATGTTTATACCTGTTTTTAAACGATGCCCGATTTGTGGAATACCCATGCTTTGAATTATGGATAGATGAACATTAGTTTTGTCAGATTTCTTTGGTTACACCTGTTTTAAATGAACACCCGGTTTGTTAAATATCCGTATTTTCACATATGTTTCAAATGGACATTGGTTTTGCCAGACTGCTATGAATACCTGGCTTGTTGTATACTTATGTTTTTACTTAAGTTTCAAATGAACGTTGTTTTGCCATACCACTATATTTATACATGTTTTAGACGAACACCCGATTATCAAATATCTATGTTTATAGATGATGTAAATGAACACGTGTTTTATTAGATATTAATGTTTTACCCGTGCTTGAAATGAATACAGGTTTTCCCCGAGATTCCCGATTTTTGCACCCGTTTAATTATATGCAGCATTTGATCGAATAGCATGATTTATCTTATGTTTTATTCTACGGTATATTATTATCTTTTCATCCACCTGCCAGACCGTCGTGTCTGACCCACTACTTTTGGTACTCAGGTTCAGATTTCTTCGTCCCGAGTTGAGTGCTTGAGTTGGCTGCGGAGCCATGTTTTACAGGTTGTTTTGTCGGCTATGTCATGTAGACATTGAGCTTGACATCGGAGCTACGTCACATTTGGGTAGTAGTTTATAGCTTATTGTTGTATGGCTTTTTATTAGCCTTTTTCTTGGGATTCTTAATTAATGTACATTGATAATTGTAACTTGAACATAGATGGGAATGTAATATCCTGTTACTGTCAGCTCTGTAATTTATTGTGATGGTTTACTCCAGTCTGATATGATTCTTGATATAATAGCTATGTGCTAAAGGTTGAGTGTGACGCGGAATCCGATGGCCACGGACTTCGGGTCGCAACGCCACAAATGCTTCCGCAAAATATTCAGAATGTGTTGTCTTCACACACGCGGATCCTAGGAGAAGTAAAATACATTTATGCTTAATCCCATTCCCGCCCCCGAGGTTCTGGTTCGGGGGCGTGACAGTTTCCTTGAGGAGGAGCCGGAGGAGGCGGTAGGTGAGCCGCATCCTCTAGTTGAGTGGCGCGCTGACGATGTCATGTAGACATCGGGTTGCTACAAGAGGCGTAACATTTTGGGGAGAACTTCTTAACCATTCTTTTGGGTTATTATTTTGTAATATTGGCCTTTGTTGGCCTCTAATTTTGGGGAATGTAACTAAATGATATTTTGTTTAACCTTAACAACTTTTGGGAAACATGCTATAGATCATTGCTCTTTCTGATACAGTTTTGATATTGATGTTAATGCTTGCATGACTAGAGATAGTCTAACTATTTGATTTGCTACACGCTTCCGCACTAAAAAGAAACATTCATGCAAGGTTGTGATATCCTCACCGCGGACACCTGTGGGAAATTAAATAAATTGTATATTGTGGATGTAGATAATCCTCTTGAATAATCATTACACACTAATGTCCCGATCCCGGATTGGGATTCCCGGTCCGGGGTCGCGACAGCCATCCCCCGAGCAGTATTGGATGATTAGGAAATCAATGACCAAAGACGAACAGGATAACCTAGGTTGACTGCTGGACGAGAACGCTGACATCTTTGCCTGGGCCACACATGAGATGCCTGGGGTTGATCCAGAGGTCATCAGCCATAAGTTAAGAGTAGATCCTAGAGCCAAGCCAGTAGTTCAGAAGCAGAGGAAGCTCGTCCTTGAACACCAAGCAGTCGTGAATGAAGAAGTGGATAGATTATTAGAAGCAGATGCTATCCGGGAAGTGCATTACCCAGAGTGGTTGTCTAACACTGTTATCGTACCAAAAATGGACAACAAATGGAGGGTGTGCGTACATTTTACGGACCTGAATAAGGCATGTCCTAAGGATAGCTTTCCACTCCCGAAAATCGATCAACTGGTAGACTCAACGGTGGGGCATGAACTGATGAGCTTCTTGGATGCGTATCGGGGATACCACCAAATAGCCATGACGGAGGCTGACCAAGAGAAGACAACATTCATAACCCCAAAGGGAACCTTCTGTTATAAACAAATGCCCTTTGGGCTTAAGAATGCGGGGGCGACATATTAAAGGCTGGTTACAAAGATATTTCAGAGCATGATCGGAAGTACGATAGAAGATTATATTGATGATATGGTAGTGAAAACCAGGAAGAAGGAAACTCACGAGGAAGACTTGAAGGCGGTGTTCGGCATCTTACGAAAGTACAAGCTAAAGCTGAACGCCACGAAATGCTCGTTAGGGGTTAGCTCGAGGAAATTCCTTGGATTCATCGTGACCCAGAGTGGAATAGAGGTCAATCCTGACCAAGTTGCAGCCGTGCAGAGATTAGATCGGCCGAGCTCAAGGAAGGAGGTACAGAAGTTGATAGGGATGCTTGCTGCCCTGAATCGCTTTATAAAAAGGAGTTCGGACAAGTGCCGACCACTGTTTCTTGCCCTAAAGAAGAAGGCAGAGAAAGTGTGGGATGAATGTGAGAACCCGACCCCTAATCTCTTGGATTAGTGTCGTTTTATTTGTGGATTAGTTCTTTTAGTGGGATTAGTAGTTGTTGGGTTGAGTTTGTGAGCTAGAATGGTTTTTCTTCTAGTTTTTGGGCTTTTGAGTGCTTTGGTAGCTTGTGGGGCCCTTTGGGGGTTCCCTTTTCGGCTTTGCTTTTCTTGTGAGATTTTCCCGATTTGTTTCGCATCGTGTTTTTGGCCCGTTGCATTCATCTTGAGGAATCCTACAACTTTCATGTTGATCCCATATCCATTTGAGAACCCAAAAACCAATTTCTTGGCCTTGAGGGCAAAACAGTCTTTTCACACCAAATCTGTACCCAAAACTCGATATTCTCGAAATCCGTGAAACATATACTTTTTGGAAACTAGATATTTCGACGATCATTTCTTCCTTCTTCGTCGAATCCATCCGAGGTCCCGAATTAGATGATTTCAGCCACCCAAGTTCTTTAAGTTGTGGGACCCATTCTCACTTGTTTATAAAAGGAGACCCTCCTCCTTCATTCACTCCATTCACCATTGTTCCAGCTGAACCTAGGGTTTTCCCTTGTGTTCTTCTTCTTCTCCTTGCTCCTTCATCTCCAAGCCACTCCAAGAGATCATCACTCAAGAAATGGAGATCACCATTCTCTTCTCCACCTTGCAAGCTTTACATAGATGCCATTAGAAGAGAAATCCACCAACATTGAAACCCTCCTTGAGCTTGTTCTTCTCATTTGAAGGTCATTAAAGTAAGTGATCCGTCCCATCTTCTAGATTTGTAATCTTCTAGCCTTAGAGAAGCTCCACCTTGATTATTGAAAGGTTTCATTGTCATTTCATTGTTTAACCCATTTTAGGGTGTATTTTGGGGGGTTTTGTAGAGATTGTGGATCTTGAGCTTGAGAAGTGATTAGGAGCTTGATTTGCTTGATTAGAGTCAAAGGCAAGTGGATGAATGGATTGTTTTGATTATTAACATGTTTTGTGAGAAAAATCTTGTTTCATTAAGGGTTTTGGTGATTTTAGTAGTTGTCTTCACTATGATTATTGTTGATTTCGAAATGTGCTTATTGATGAGTTATTTCCCTCTTGTTCATGCTTGGAAAATGTATGCATCATATTGTTAAGGTTTCAAATGGTTTCACATGAATGAGTTTTTCCCCACCTTGAGATTTGTTGTGAATGGAAAGAATGGAAAGAGAGGAATTGGAAATGAGGAGCTCTTTAGCTCATGTTATTGTCTTGGAAACATGCATTTAAACCATCTTGTTTATGGTTCTTTGTGATTGATTATATGTTGGAAGGAAAGGAAACAAAGAGGAAGAAAAATCAGCTTTCCCGGACCTGCTGTACCCAGGTCCGATCAATCGGACCTACAGGCCGATCGATCGGACTGTCAGTAACTGTAAGCCTTTTTGGGCCGATCGATCGGCCGATCGATCGGACCCTGTACATTCTGGTACAGAAATTTTGACCGATCGATCGGCCCTTCGGCCGATCGATCGGAGGACTCAGTTTGAGTCCAGTGAGATTTGATATTGTGGTTTTTTGGAAACCTTTGGGCCTTCTATGAGTCCTAAGGGTGTATACCTTAGTGTTAAGACCAATTGTACCCTAATCTAAGGTCTCTAAGACTAGGGGACTAAAAGGAAAGAATGGTGTTGATCTAGACACTAATTCTCGGTTTTAGGTGGGACCCTGGCTACCCTCTTTGGACTGTTTGAACCATGTGTGAGAATGTCTTGAGCCGACATGCCTCACGGTTGGTTCGGTGGCATCGGAGTTAATCCATTTCAATCTTGAACGGGATGGAACGACGCGATATCTTCTTTATATCTAATCACAAGCCTATTTCCTTGGTTATCGCTAATTCTATTCCTTTCGATGACTGAATCGGTTACTCGATGTTTCCGGAGTAATGTCATGCCTAGGATGGACCGTTTATAATCTTGATTCTTGCTATTGTAACATCTAGTACTACCCATAAGCTCATGTTAAGATTTTAAAATAGTAAAAGTGCATAAGGAGCCCGGAATGTCTTCAAACTCAAGGAGTACCAAGTAATGATTATAATCGACATACGGGACCCCTATTCACTTAAATAGATCTTGAAATTAATACTTTTCCCGAAATTGTTATAGTTCATTGTTTCACCTCTTTTCCCGAGATTTGCATTACATGACTGGTTTTCCCGAAAGCATTGGAGTTACTCTAGTAACAGTCATTTGTCCCGAAGTGCATTGCATCACATGATATGACAGTGTGCCCTTGAGCACCCCCGTTTTACCCGTTTATTTATTGTACTTGATTTACTTGTTTCCCCGAAAGCATTGAAGTTACACTAGTAACAGTTATTTGTCCCGAATGTATTGCCCGATATGAAGTGACAGTGTGCCCTTGAGCACCCCCGTTTTACCCGTTTACTTACTGTACTTGATTTACTTGCATATGTCTCGATTGGTTTTGACCTATGAGTCGGCATCACTAAGCTTGGATACCTTGTCGGTTTGATCCACCGACTTGGAAATCCCTCTCCCGTCCCGCCAGCTGCAGTTTGGATCCCGATACCCGGTTATTGCCGTGGTCCCGTCCCGATACCCGGTTCGCTACCGTGGTCCCGTTCCCGTTCCCGTATATTTATTATTGTATATATGATTTACGTTGAGTCTCCTCACCTTGTGTGACTGAGACCAACGTCCCGCTCTTGTCACTTCGGTGATAGAGGACTTAGCTTCTTGTGATTGCCATCTTGCCAGTTCCCGATTCCTTGGATACCCGACATGGTTTATATTGCTTACTTGTTTTCAGATAAATGATTCATTGCTTTTATGAAAGTTGTTATTTAGATAAGTGTTAATGCTCTCTATTGTAAATTCAGTCACTATTATATTGTTTTATGTCCTTTGCACACGTACATGTTTTACATGAATGCCGGTTGGGTGAATACCCGTACTTTTACACATGTTCCATACGATCAATGATTTTGCTAGATTTATATGATTACACGTGTTTTAAAGGAATACTCGAATTGTTAAATATCCGTGCCTTGTTTTAAAGGACATTTGATTTGTCAGATATCTATGTTTATACCTGTTTTTAAATGAATACCCGAATTGTTAAAATATCCATACTTTGGAATAGGTTTAAATGAACATTAGTCTTGTTGGATTTCTTTGGTTACACCTGTTTTAAACGATACCCGATTTATTAAATATCCATACTTCTACATAGGTTTCAAATGGACATTGGTTTTGCTAGACTGCTATGAATACCTGGTTTGTTGTATACTTGTGTTTTTACTTAAGTTTCAAATGAACGTTGTTTTGCCATACCGCTATATTTATACATGTTTTAGACGAACACCCCATTGTCAAATATCTATGATTATAGATGATGTAAACGAACACATGTTTTATTAGATGTTCATGTTTTACCCATGCTTGAAATGAATACAAGTTTTCCCCGAGATTCCCGACTTTGCACCCGTTTAATTATATGCAGCATTTGATCGAATAGCATGATTTATCATATGTTTTACTCTTTAGTATATTGTGATCTTTTCATCCACCTGCCAGACCGTCGTGTCTGACCCACTACTTTTGGTACTCAGGTTCAGATTTCTTCGTCCCGAGTTGAGTGTTTGTTGGCTGTGGAGCCATGCCTTGCAGGTTGGTTTGTCGGCTATGTCATGTAGACATTGAGCTTGACATCGGAGCTACGTCACATTTGGGTAGTGGTTTATAGCTTCTTGTTGTATGGCTTTTATTAGCCTTTCTTGGGATTCTTAATTAATGTACATTGATAATTGTAACTTGAATATATTTGGGAATGTAATATCCTGTTATTGTCAGCTCTGTAAATTATTGTGATGATTACTCCAGTCTGATATGATTCTTGATATAATAGCTATGGGCTAGAGGTTGAGTGCGACGCGGAATCCGATGGCCACGGACTTCGGGTCGCAACGCCACAAATGCTTCCGCAAAATATTCAGGATGTGTTGTCTTCACACACGCGGATCCTGGGAGAAGTAAAATATATTTATGCTTAATCCCATCTCCCGCCCCCGAGGTTTTGGTTCGGGGGCGTGACAATGAAAAATGCGACAAAGCATTCGCACAGCTCAAGCAATATTTGAGTTCCCCTCCTCTCCTTTATATTCCAAATCCTGGGGAAGAGCTGGTGCTGTACCTAACAATATCTCAGCACGCAGTCAGTGCGGCCTTGATGAGGGAGCAAGGAAAGCACCATCAACCGATCTATTCGTTAGCAAAACTCTGCTAGGCACCGAGACTAGATACTTGCCACTTGAAAAGCTCGCATTAACCTTGGTATGTGTAGCTCGGAAGCTGAGACACTACTTTTAGGCCCACACCATCAAAGTCCTGACCGAGCATCCACTTCAATCAGTCATTCAGAAGGCCGGCCTTTCGGGGAGATTAATGAAATGGGCGATAGAGCTCAATGAACATGACATCAGGATAATCCCTAGAAAAGCAATAAAAGGCCAGGTGATAGCTGATTTTATAGCCGAATTTACTCACAAGGAAATGTCCGAGCAAGGCACTTCAGATCAGCAGATGCATGGCGCGAGTGACGACTAGTAGTGGTAGCTGTATGTGGATGGGGCATCCAATTCTCGAGGGTTTGGTGCTAGCATAGTACTCATAATGCCGGAGGGATTAATGATTGAACGAGCAGTGACACTAGATCCGACGCTTCGAACAATGAAGCGGAATATGAAGCATTATTGTCTGGGCTAGGGATGGCCAAAGAGCTCCGAGTAGGGAAATTGTTGGCCCATTGTGAGTCACAGTTGGTTGCCAACCAGCTGACTGGGGAATATGCGGCCCGGGACGATAGGATGGTTGCCTATGTCTCTGAAGCGAAGTGCTTGATCCAGGAAATAGGAGATGTTGAGGTGAAACAGATTGCTCGGGAGCAGAACTCACATGTTGACAGCCTGGCTTGCTTGGCCACTGCTAGAAAATCCGAGCTGAGGAGGGAGATCACTGTAGATTTCCAGCCTAAGCTAAGCATTGTGGAGCAGCAGGTTATGTGTATCGAATCGGAAAATGAAAGTCCAAGCTGGAAAACACCGATAATTGTGTATTGGAGGATAGTGTTAGAGTTTTTGTTTTGTTGCAATTTGATAGGATGCATTCATCTTCTTACCTTGACCTCTCATTCGCTCATGAAGTTCTCAATTCAGATTTTCAAGTCTCAAATAGTTTTATCTTTGAAAATCTCTTCAAGTTTTCCAAATGTTTTCACTTTAAATCCATATTTTGGTTTGAATGTTTCATGTCATTAAAATTCATTTTTCATCCTCTTTAAAATCATGATTCTAGCTTGATCAATGTGCCTCAAGTCCCCTGGAAAGAAGCCCTCTTAGTTTGTACTTTCTTAAATTTCAGAATTTCAGGGCTACCTCCAGGACAACTTGCCTGTGTGGTCGGTCAACCGGGCCAATGGACCCTTTTTAATTAATCTTAAAAAAGAATGAGATAAGAAATGTTCAATCTAAGTTGACTACCTCTAATGACAATTTAGCTAAAGCTGAAAAAGAAATTCATAAATTACAATGTTTGCTAGAATCTAGTCAACAAGAATCAGAATCTCTACAAATGAAACTCAAAAAGGGAAAACATGTTGTTGATAAATTTACCTTGGGAAACGACAAATTTTATCAAATGTTAGGAATGAACAAAATTTTTGGTAAGAAGAATGGTATAGGTTTTGAATGCTCCTCTAGTAGCAAAAAGAATAGCCTTCAACATATTACTAGGACTCATCTCAAACCTATAGATAAAAACTTCTTTACCTCTAGATGGACTTGTCATTTTTATAATCAAATAGGTCATCTAGTTCCCAATTGTCCCTTTAAGATTAGGTTGTCTCAAAATCATCCCTCTAGAGCTCCTTTTAAGTTTGTTCCCAAAACCACTACCTCTACCTTCATTAAGGCTACTTGGATTGAAAAAGAGAAAAATGTCAAGAACTTCCTAGTTCAAACTGCTCTTAAAGTTAAGGAAAACTCTAGATGGTTTTTGGATAGTGGATGCTCCAAACATATGACTGGAGACCGTTCTAGATTTACCACTCTTGAGAACTATGATGGAGGAAATGTGCCATTTGGAGGTAACCAGAAAGCTCAGATTATTGGAAAAGGTTGTGTTGGAGGAGATCAAATGCCTACCTTAAAAGATGTTTTCCTTGTGGGTGGTTTAAAGCATAATCTTTTGAGTATTAGTGAGTTATGTGATAAAGGAAAAAAAGTTATATTTGATAGCAAATCTTGCAAAGTTCTGGATGAGAAATCCCACAAAGTTCTACTCACAAGATTACGGACTAAAGATAACATCTACACCATAAAAGAATGTTGTGAAAATGAATCCATGTGTTTAATGACAAAAGTTCAAGAAAATCAATTGTGGCATCAAAGAATGAGTCATATAAATTACAAA
This sequence comes from Cinnamomum chago, assembly GCA_038049695.1. NCBI lineage: Eukaryota > Viridiplantae > Streptophyta > Magnoliopsida > Laurales > Lauraceae > Cinnamomum > Cinnamomum chago. The sequence goes on along the minus strand of CP142452.1, from coordinate 55,050,489 downwards.
TCGACGAAGATCTTATCCAAGAAAGAAATTGTTAGAGGAATACCCAAATTAGATGATTATAAATCTAAATTGTGCAACGCTTGTCAAATGGATACGCAAATCAAGAAAAGCTTTAAAGCTATAAAAGATATATCCTCTTCTCGTCCCCTTGAGCGCATTCACATGGACCTCATTGGACCTGCACCTGTGCAGAGTATTGGTGGGAGAAAGTATATCCTAGTTATGGTTGATGATTATTCTAGATTTGGATGGGTAGCCTCTCTTCATGCTAAATCTGATGCAGTAGATAATATTATAAGGATTTGTAAGAAAATTCAAGTTGAGAAGGACTGCAAAATTAAGAAGATAAGAAGTGATCATGGAGATGAATTTGAAAATGAAAGATTTGCAGCTGTGAAAGCCATGGGATCAATCATAAATCTTCTGCTCCAAAAACACCTTAGCAAAATGGAGAAGCTGAAAGAAGAAATAGACTTATCCAAGAAATGGCTAGAACTTTACTTAATGAGAAAAATCTCGCTCGCAACTTATGGGCTGAAGCTATCAATACTGCTTGCTATCTTATTAATTGTGTTTCTCTGACAAAGAACACTAACAAAACCCCTTATGAGCTTTATTTTGGAAGAAAACCAAATCTGGGATATTTAAAAGTGTTTGGTAGCAAGTGCTATATTTTAAGAGATAGAGAGCAGCTGGAAAAGTTTGATTCCAAATCAGATGAAGGGATCTTCTTAGGGTATTCAGATAAAAGCAAGGCATATAGAGTGTTCAACCTCAGATCTATGACTGTTATGGAATCAGCTCATGTTGTCATTGATGAGACTAATCAAATTAAGAAAGCTCTTCATGATGATGAAGAAGAGACCTTAGTTGAGCAGACTATCCCATCTGAAACTAAAGAAGAAATCCCCTTTGTTCCTACTATGCCCACAAAGTTATTAAAATATCACAACTTGGATAATATCATTGGAGACATCAGAAAAGGGGTCATGACAACAAGATAGGTCTATAATCTATGTGCTCACTACTCTTTTATTTCACAAATTGAGCCCAAGAACTTCTCTGAAGCAGAAACCAAGTTTGAATGGATTGATGCTATGCAAGAAGAATTAAATCAGTTTAAAAAGAATGATGTGTGGGATATTGTACCTCTTCCTGAAGGCAAAAGTCAAATTGGCACTAAATGGATTTTCAAGAACAAGCTGGATGAATCAGGAAATGTGATAAGAAAGAAAGTTAGACTTGTACCCAAAGGGTATGCTCAAGTTGAAGGAATTGATTTTGAGGAGACCTTTGTTCCTGTAGCTCGTTTGGAGTTTATTCAAAATTTATTGGCTTATGCTAGTGTCACGACCCCGGACCGGGCCCGCAGGACTAATCCGGGATCGGGACACTAATGTGTCATGAACCAACAACATATACATTTTTATTTTAATTTCCCACAGGTGTCCGCGGTGAGGATATCACAACCTTGCATGAATATTTCTTTAGAGTGCGGAAGCGTGTAGCAAATCAAATAGTAGACTATCTCTAGTTATGCAAGCCTTAACATCAATATCAAACTGTATCAGAATGAGCAATGATCTATAGCAAGTTTCCCAAATTGTTAAAGTTAAACAAATAACATTTAGTTACATCCCCAAAATTAGAGGCCAACAAAGGCCAATATAAACAAAATAATAACCCAAAAGAATGGTTAAAGTATAGCTCCCAAAATGTGCGTCTCTCGTAGCAACCCGATGTCTACATGACATCGTCAGCACGCCACTCAACTAGAGGTTGCGGCTCTCCTACCGCCTCCTCTGGCTCCTCCTCAAGGAAGCCGGCAACGGGACCTGAGTACCAAAGCAAAGGATCAGACACGACGGTCTGGCAAGAGAAAGCAAGGATACAACAACATATAATAGAGGAAATACCTTGAAAAGCATATAAATCTGTTTAAGCAAGAATTCTCATAAAACAGATAAATCATTTGCTATAAAACAAGTAAACAAGATAAAACATATGAGGTAACCAAGGAATCGGGAATAACAAGGTGGCAATCACATAAAGCTAAGTCCTCTGTCACTAAAGTGACAACAGTATCACGGGACGTTGATCTCAGTCACACAAGGTGAGGAGAAACAACGTATACATATATACAATATAATAATACGGGAACGGGACCACGGTAGCGAACCGGGTATCGGGACGGGACCACGGTAATGACCGGGTATCGGGATCCAAACTGCAGCTGGCGGGACGGGAGAGGGATTTCCAAGTCAGTGGATCAGACTGACAAGGTATCCAAGCTTAGTGATGCCGACTCATAGGATAAAACCAATCGAGGCATATCAAGTATTCAAGTACAGTAAATAAACGGTAAAACGGGGGTGCTCAAGGGCACACTGACTTTCCATATCGGGCAATACATTTCGGGGCAATTCACTGTTACTATTGTAGCTCCAAAGCTTTCGAGAAAACAAGTCATGCGATGAAATTCCTGGGAATGAGGTGAAACAATACACTATAATGAAATTCGGGTAAAATATCAATTTAGAAATCCAATTAAGTGAATAGGGGTCCCGTATGTCTATTATAGCCCTTACTTGGTACTCCTTGAGTTTTGAGACATTCCGGGCTCCTTATGCACTCCTACGATTTTTCCAAAATTTCGAATGACATATTTGTGATATGGTTTCTTTCTCGAAAGGCCTCAAGCAATGCCTAATGAATCCCCTTCGATTGACAAAGCTCAACGCTCGAACGAACCGGAGAGTTCGTTCGAGCGGGGAGCTTTTCGAAATCTGGGGAATTTCGGTTACCTGGCGGTTAGCCGCCGATGCATTCGGCGGTTAGCCGCTGGGTAACCGTGGAGCTGACCGAATTTCAGGTGAGAATTCTGATGCTCTCGGGAAAAGGAACCGTGATTGTGCGGTTGGCTGGCGGTTAGCCGCCGATGGGTTCGGCGGTTAGCCGCTGGCTAACCGTGAGGCTGACCGCGTTTCCAGGTGGAAAATGATGCTCTCTGGAAAAGGAACCGTGAATGGCGGTTGGCTGGCGGTTAACCGCTGATGTGCTCGGCGGTTAGCCGCTGGCTAACCGTGAACTGACCGCCAGGTGCGGGAATGCTCACTGTGTTCAGTTTTGAGTCATTTTCTTCCTCCAAACCATCTTCCTCACATCCACAAAGTCCTTACAATAACATTGAGCTAATAGTTCCTCCAATGCATCTCTTTATACTTCTCCAAATCCCCATTATGAGTGCTCTCCATCACTTCTTCCATGTCAAGTCCAATGCAAAGAAAAAGGGAAGTAAACCATTTCACAAACATTCATTTAAGCTATCACAAGGACAATAAATGCTAAACCAACATGTTTATGAAACATTTAATGAGACTAGCAAGATGCATTTATGAGCATTTATTTCAACTAAAACACCTTAATGAAAACATGGAAAATACATAAATACTCCACCAAACCATTTCAATCTTAAAGACATCCAATCATTCACTTGCCTCTAGTCCAAGCTAGTTGAAAACAAGGCTTTAATCACCTCTATTGCTCAAAGCCAAGCTACACATCAAAAATCCCAAAAACAACCCTAAAATGGGTTACACAAAGAATGATAATGAATAAACCAACAAAAATGCAAATGTAGCTTCTCAAGGGCTAGAGGAACACTAATCTAGGAGATGGGAAGAATCACTTACTTGGATGGTCTTCAAATGAAGAGGACTAGTTCAAAGAAGATCTCTAGATTGATGGGTTCCTCCAAAAACGGTATCAATGGAATGCTTGCAAGATGAGGAAGGAGAAGATGACCTTCATTGCTTGGTTGGTGGACTATTGGTGAGGCTTGGAGATGAAGAAGCAAGGAGAAGAAGAAAACCACAAGAACCCTAGGTTCAGTTGTGCTGGAGCAATGGAGAGTGAATGAGAAAGAAGAGGTGGGTTCTCTTTTGTTAACAATGAGGAGCTTGGGTCCCACAACTTAAGAAGCTAAATGGACTGAAATCATCTAATTCGGGACCTCAGATGAATTCGACGAAGAAGGAAGAAATGTTCGTCGAAATATCTAGTTTCCAAAAAGTACATGTTTCGCGGGTTTCGAGAATAATGAGTTTTGGTACAGATTTGGTGTGTAAAGACTGTTTTGCCCTCAAGGCCAAGAATTCGGGTTTCGTGATCTCAAACGAGAACGGGATCAACATGAAAGTTGTTGGAATCCACAAGATGAATGCAACGGGCCAAAAACACAATTCACAACAAATCGGGAAATTTCTCGAGAAGATACCAAGCCGAAAAGGGAACCCCCAAAGGGCCCCACAAGAAATCCAAAACACACAAAGTAGCCCAAAACTAAAATCAAGGTTAAATCTAAACCCAACTTAACCAAGAATCACTAATCAAGCTTAGCACTAACACGCAACTTAATTAGCACTAATCGGGATCACTCGGGTCGGGGTCTTACAGCTAGTAGCATGAAAATTAAACTGTTTTAAATGGATGTGAAGAGTGCCTTTTTAAATGGTGAAATTGAGGAAGATGTGTATGTTACCCAACCTCAAGGTTTCGAGGATCCTCATCACCCGAACTATGTATTTAAGTTGAAGAAGGCTCTCTATGGATTGAAACAAGCCCCAAGAGCTTGGTATGAGAAGCTTACAAGTCACTTACTTGAAAATGAATATGAGTGTGGAAATGTGGACAAGACCCTCTTCATTAAAAAGGTTGATAAAGATATTCTTATTGCTCAGATATATGTTGATGACATTGTTTTTGGATCCAAATCTAATCAACTTGCTCAAGGATTTTCTCAATTGATGAGCTCCACTTTTGAAATGAGTTTGGTAGGACCCTTACAATTCTTTCTAGGATTACAAGTTAGTCAGACTGATCATGGTATCTTTCTTAGTCAATCCAAGTTTGCTCTAGAAATAGTGACAAAGTTTGGCTTAGGAGAATCTAAGACTAGCTGCAATCCCATGTGCTCTACTACTAAAATCTCTAGTGATCCTCAGGGTAAGAAAGCTTACCAGAAACTTTATAGGAGCATGATAGGAAACCTTCTTTACCTCACTGCTAGCAGACCAGATATATCTTTTAGTGTTGGAATATGTGCTAGGTATCAATCTGATCCCCGAGAGTTTGACATTAAAGCTGTTAAACGAATCATAAAATATATTCATGGGACTTCTCATTATGGTATCTGGTATCCCCATGACTCAACTCTGCAATTAATTGGATATAGTGATGTAGATTGGGCATGATCTATAGACAATAGGAAAAGCACTAGTGGCTGCTGCTATTTTATAGGGAACTGCTTAGTAGCCTGGCATAACAAAAAGCAAAATTTTGAATCTTTGTTTACTGCAGAAGCTGGATATATTGCTGCAGGTAGCTGTTGTGCCCAACTGTTGTGGATGAAACAAACCTTGTTAGATTATAATGTTTCACAACAATGCATGCCTATCATGTGCGACAATTCAAGTGCCATTAGCATTTCCAAAAATCATGTTCAGCACTCTTTCACTAAGCACATTGATATTCGCTATCATTTCTAGCGTGATCATGCTAATCAAGCACTATTGAGTTAATTTTTATTCCAACAGATACCCAATTGGCTGACTTATTTACTAAACCACTTGGAAATGATCGGTTCATAAAATTGAGACATCAATTGGGCATTGGCCCTTCCCCTGAATTCTAAATTTGTGTTGGCTAAATACTTGTTACCTCATTTTATTTTTTTTATCATGTCTCTTATTTTTATCATATCTCCTGTTTAGGTGTGAAAGCATGGAGATTGCCCGGAGTAGGAGAGGGAGAGGGAGACCCAAGAGAAGTTGGAAAGAAACTATTAAACATGACCTTACCTACATGGATCTAACAGAGGACATGACCCTAAAAAGATTTGATTGGCGTCGTCAAATCCATATAGCCGACCCCACCTAGTGGGAAAAGGCTTGATTTGGTTTGGTTTGGTCTTATAAACAAGTGCTACTAACAAGGTTGTGTGTGTTGGAATATAGGTGGGCCTTCCGGACAGGTTTCAAAACTTTTGACCCACTTGATGCAGGGATCAATTGTCTAGAATGCAACAAACCCAATCCAGGATGCAATTCCCTCAATCTCATAGCCATGTACAGCAACATATACTATCTATAAGATAGAAAACAACACATAAACAAGCTACCACGAAATCCACAACATACAAGGATGTAGATATTGTTGGGATTGGTGTATGCCCTAAAGCCCACTGACTGCACTTTCATCTCTGTAACTGGATATTTATTGGTTATTTAATGGAATGACATCTTTCTCATATTACTTGTGTATATGTATGGTTGTATAAGGCCCATTGTTTTCTAGTAAATGACTTGGGTGTGCAGTGGCTGCACACAGAAAGGTCTGAGTCATGGATATTGGAAACAACTAATTTGTTCATAACTGAGAGGTGGAGTTGGGCACTTCATCTTGGTATAAGTTATAATGAGAAACTCTCCTATGTTTAGGGTGACTTACCTTAGTCACGGGAGGTCTTTCCCGGATTTATCTCATTAGTGCATGTGTCATGCATTGAACAGGACCACTTGTAGGTGTGATCTCTAAAATAGTACTATCACAGAGAGAGATCAAATCACCTCTTGCTACTGAGTGACCAGTGCTCTTAATCTTGAGCATTTGTGGATGAACTGACGAAGTCAAGTTCTTGTACTTTAATTCACTATGGGTGAGATCCTGTTCATGGGTCAACAGCTCTGTGTTTTGGGTACTCGGGCTTGATTAGTTGGGACGTGCAAATGCAATATGGAATCTATGCCATCGGGAGATGGAATGATCGTCCCCTTAGAATTATCCGATTAATCATCAGAATCTAAGATCTTAGTATATGGATGTTCCATATGGATATTGAACTTGTGGGTCGCTCCCTGGATCAAGAGAATGATATCCGGATGATGATTAGGTCAAGGATATGAAGTTCTAAGGTTAAGACGTAATCGAGAAGGTAGATAGTACATCGGTTAACCTACTTGATTATGGATGTTACATAGAGGGGCATTGTGGTCATTGTACTTGGTAGGTCAAAGACAATCGTCAATTTATGATGAGCTTAATTGAATTTAATATTTGTCCCTGGAGTGCAACCATAACTCTTTAGTGGAATGAGTTAGGGTTAAAATGATCTTAATGTTGCTATGGGGTTAGCATGGACATTTTGGTCATTTTGGGAGCCAAGGGCAAATATGTCTTTTGGTCCCTCTTCTAGCCACTTTCCTATTTTGGCATGGTTTCCTAATTAGATGAAATGTGATTGAATTAATTTGTGGAAGAATAATTTTGAGTTTAAATTCTAATAGGCTCCTATGGGCATACATGAATTTAACTCTAGCTAAATTATTGACATGTGGGCCAGCCATATGTGGGGTCACATGTGTGAGGTTTCCAAGTTTGATTAGACATCTTTACTTGGAAGGCAAGACTCCTCTTTGGGTAAGAATTCCTATCTTTAAGGGTTACTAATTTTAGTATCCTAATTTAGTAAGTGTTGCACATCTAAGGGGATTAGTTGCTAATTATTATGGAAAGGTTATTCCTATTTGAAATAGGAATGTAATCTCCATATAATGGGTGCACTATCTTGGGCGTGCAACATAGAGTTGCTAAGAGAGAAGGAAAACCCTTGAGGGGCGTGCATCACCATAGGATTTCCCTTGGCCGTCCAAGAGAAGGTTGCATAGGATTCACGCCCAAGCCTTTGAGTTGCTGTTTTTTCTTCTTCCTGGAGAGAGAACATCAGCAGCTTTCTTCTCCACAATTAGTGATTCAGAAATCACTTCTTGGATCCCATACTTTGATCCCACCATCATTGCCAATCAGATTTGGAAGTGGAATAGGAGAGAAGATCAAAGGAGATAAATCTGCACATTAATTCCTGCACCTGGGTTGTAGATTGCAGGAGGATTTCAGAACCTTAAAGCTTCTTTTTTCAAAGTTTCAGAGCACACAAATCATCAAGGTAATAGATTACTATCTACTCCTTGATTTAGGAACATGTTGGTCATGATTTCATGGGTTTACATGCATGATTTAATGGCTGATATCAGACATGGTTTTAAGTTTTTAAAACTCTAATCAGCCATGTTTATCTCTTTTAAATCTGATATGCATGAACTTTCAGATATACCTTTGGAGCTTTGTTGTGCTCTAATGGAGGATTTGATTTCTTTACTTTGGTGATGAACAACTTCACAATCCAAATCAGAATCTTCAACTCCTTTTGATCTTCCACGCTATGTCCCGTATTAGATCTCTTTTCTCAAGAAGATGGTGGAATCCTCAAGAGAAAACCCTACTATTAACTCTAAGGAACCAAAGGTGAAAGAGAGGGGAACTTTGAGAAGAAGAAGACTTGTACAACTCTTGCACAAGGGGGATGAAAGTGCTCTTATGATTATGCACGAATTTGAGAGGAGTATTCCTCTATTTATAGCCCTCCATAAATCCTCTTTTCCTATTTGAAATAGAAGTTTAACTCCCATTACAAATTAGTAAACATCTCCCTTACTAATTGCCATAGAAGTCTTACTTCCACAACTATTAGTTGCTTTCTCCTTTCTAATTAAAATAGAAGTCCTACTTCCATTATTAATTAGTAGCTTACCATTACCACTATTAGAAGTCTCACTTCAAATAGAAATAGTAACCTTCCTATTGGAGTTCAAGTAGGATTAGTATCTTTCTAATAATTTGGGCTAGCATGGGGACCACTAGGGATTCCTTAGAAAGCTGGCTCCAACTGGGACACGCGACCCCACATCTCATGTGCAATCCGGGCCCACAGTTAATTGCAAATAACTCCACTAAATAAATGCAATTGCACTCCAGTCTTAGGAATAAATTACAATGAAGACCCTAAACTTCCACAGTACCACAAGTAGGCCCCTCCATCTATATCCATGGATCAAATGGACATGTCCACCAAATTAGATCCATATCTTATTATCCTTGAGCCCCAATTAATTATAATGATCATTTGGTACCGATCCAATTAACTCTTAATCGAAATGGGTGCGCACTTACCAATGATAAATCCATTAATTGGCACAAGGGGATATTAAAGATAGATTCCATCTTTACCATTGAATGTTCCCACAGCTCTACTATCAAGTACCCAAATCACCGAGGTATTGACCTACAATTGGCCTCACTCATTGGTGACTCAAAGCAAATGAATAGATAGAAACTTGAGTTCATTAATGTCTCAGGATTATGAGCCTATTGTTAGGGAATTATGAGAGCAGACCTTAAAATAAAGACAGTGTATATTAGGTGCTTCTCATGGTCCTTCAATACATCTAATGTACCCGCATCATGATCCATAATCTTACATTTTGATGATCGAGATAAATCACACTATCTCATAGTGATCAAAATGCTGCAACCTTGTCAGATGAGGTGTCCAATCTCATCACTGGTTGTGAAGATATTTAAGTATAAGATTTGTATTACATATCTCCTGTATGTGGATCTCATCCATACACATGTATTACATCTAGTATACTTGTTGACTCCGGTTCATCTCATGAACCATTATGTCATTTGTATTAGTTATGTGCAAGTATATAAAACACCATTCATCTCATGAAAGGAAAAGCATGAATTGTATTGATAAATAAAGAAATTAATCAATCTATTCATCATATACTGGTATTGAGACCATAAAACTAACAGTTTGTTTTCACGTTGATGGGCATGCTCCTTTGCAATTAGATGTCAAAGGGGGAGAGAAATATCAAGTGTTCACCAATTGAGGGGGGGAAGTTTCAAGGGTTGCTAATGTTGAGAGGGAGTAGGCCTAAAGTTTTATTTGTGTAGTTTCTAAGTTCGTCGATCTCGCAAGGAAATTTCAAAGCTCCAAAATATCCAAATGCTCCTAAACATCCAAAGCTCCTTAAATGTCCAAAGAAGTTGTTTTTCAAGTTTCAAAGGAGATTGAAGAGAGTTCAAGCTTCTAGAGTTGCCATCAAATTGCAAAGGGGGAGATTGTTAGAATTTTTGTTTTGTTGCAATTTGGTAGGATGCATTCATTTTCTTACCTTGACCTCTCATTCATGAAGTTCTCAATTCAGATTTTCAAGTCTCAAATAGTTCTATCTTTGAAAATCTCTTCAACCTTTCCAAATGTTTTCACTTTAAATCCATATTTTGGCTTGAATGTTTCATGTCATTAAAATTCATTTTTCATCCTCCTTAAAATTTTGATTCTAGATTGATCAATGTGCCTCAAGTCCCCTGGCAAGAAGCCCTCTTAGTTTCAACTTTCTTAAATTTCAGAATTTCAGGACTGCCTCCAGGTTGACCTGCCTGTGTGGGGCACACTGCGGGTCGACCAGGAAATTGGGCCGTTTAGCCTCTCCAATGGGAATTTTTATAGCCGTTGAGCACCCGGTCAACCCGGCCCTGTACCAGGTAGACCGGGCACTAGCCGTTGGGAACTTTTTCTTTATACAAAGTGGCTTTTTGTTTGGAAAAAGTTGCTAAACTTTGGAGGACTTTTGAGGCCAAGGACTTACAACTTTTCAAAAGTATTATTGAAGGGATTATGAAGCCAATCCATTGATTCAACCTTTGATCTTCTAAGGGGTGTGCTCTCTTTATCCTAAGTTCTAAAATCATGCTTTGTTTCTAAATCTTTGTTTTCTTGAATGCATGATTAAATAGATGTCTATCTTTTGAAATGTTGCTTTTCATAACATGTTTAGAACTTTAAAATCTCATAGCTTTATGAATCCAACATATAGTTTGTATTTCACATGAAGTTGTTTTCTTGTTTTAAAATTAACTTGCTAGATTCAAGTTTCACTTCTTTAAATCAAGTTAGTCCACTTTGAAAAACCCATGTGCTTGTTATAAAACTTTTGCTCATATAAATGATTAACATCTTTGCATCATTTAGAATTTCTTCTTTCTAAATGGAGATAGAAAAGTTTCTAGTAAATGCATGAATCATGGACTTTTACCATTCATATGCATATGTCTAGAGATTGAGATTTCAATTTAAATTCAGCCTATTTAGAGGCATTAAGTTGCACTTACATTGTTCTCTTAATCCATGCATTCATAGGCATTTTATTTAAGAGAAAATCTTCATATTGTAAAGGTTATTGCTTAGCCTAAGAAAAACATAGTGTAAAAGTTTATGCTTAGCCTTGAAAAGCATAGTGATGTATTTGTAAGGTTGAAGGTGAACCTAAACCTTAGTTTGAGTTAGTGGAAATCCGGTAGGGACACCGGGAGTGGATGTAGGCATGTTGGCCGAACCACTATAAATGCTTGTTCTATGGTGATTGACTTTTTGCTTTCTTTTCATGGATGTTGCTCTCTTGTTTGATCCTATAATTAATCCTCTTCAAAGCATAAGAGACTTAAAAGAAAAAAGATTTAAAATTGGTCAAGTTCTTTGAGCTCACCCTATTCACCCCCCTCTAGGATTCGAACTTGGACTTTCAGATGGTATTCTCCCGGAAGAGCCCAACGAAAGCTTGAAGATAAGAAGGAAAGCTACGAGATTTTGGTTGTCACCAACTAAGAAACTTTATCGGCGGTCTTTTTCTGGACCATACCTTTTGTGCGTTCGCCCAGCTGATGTTCCGAATGTCACAACCCCGGACCGGGAATCCGAAGGACGGATCCGAGATCGGGACTAAATGATGATCCACATCGATTTAATACCAACCTACACTTATTTAATTTCCCACAGGTGTCCGCGGTGAGGATATCACAACCATCAATGAACATTTCTATTAAGTGCGGAAGCGTGTAGCAAATCAAATAGTCAGACTATCTCTAGTCATGAAAGCATTAACATCAAGTATCAAAAACTGTATCAGAATGAGCAACGTTCTATAGCATGTTACCCAAAGTAAATTAAAGTTTGTACAGTTAGTATTTAATTACATTTCCCAAAAATAGAGGCCAACAAAGGCCAATATAGACAAAACAATAACCCAATGAATGGTTAAATAGTTTTCCCCAAAATGAAACGCCTCTCTTAACAACCCGATGTCTACATGACATCGTCAGCACGCCACTCGACTAGAGGTTGCGGCTCACCTACCTCCTCCTCCGGCTCCTCCTCAAGGTAGCCGGCAACGGGACCTGAGTACCAAAGCAAATGGGTCAGACACGACGGTCTGGCAAGAGAATGAAAAGATACAACAACATGTAATAATAAAGGAAATACCTTGAAAATCATAGAAATCTGTTTAAACAAGAACTCTCATAAAGTAGATGAATCATTTGTTAGAAAACAAGCAAATAAGATAAAACATATAAGGTAACCAAGGGATCGGGAACTAACAAGATGGCAATCACATAAAGCTAAGTCCTTTGTCACTAAAGTGACAACAGTATAACGGGACGTTGATCTCAGTCACACAAGGTGAGGAGATTCACCGCAAATCATATATACAGTATAAATATACTGAAGGTTTATGCATTACAGATCTGAATGTTGACTGCCATGGCTGATTTTTCTTTTTCAAGTTTTAAAACAAGAAACCCAGATCTGATTTTCCAGCCATGAAAACATGCATAGAAATCCATGAAATCATGATCAACATGTGTCTAAAGAAAGGAGAAGATAGAGGACTATCACCTTGATGATTTGAATGCCTCAAAACTCTGAAAAGAAAGACTTCAAAGGACTAATATCAGCCTGCAACCAGCAATGTGTGTTGCAGGAATTTTCTGCAGCAACTTCTCCTTTGATCTTCTCTTCTATTCCACTTCCCAACCTGATTGGCTTTGATTGTGGGATCAGAATATGGTTTCTTAGATGGGTTTTCTGAACTTACAATTTATGGAAACAACCCAGGAACTGATCTCCTCTCTCCAATGAAGAAGAAGAAGGCAGCAATGGGCTGGGCGTGGGTTTCTGTCTACTTGTCTTGGGCGGCCAATGGGTTTCCTTGGTGTTTCTTCCTTTCTTTCTATGTTGCACGTCCAAGGGCAGTTCCCTCTCTATTTATAAAGATCACATTCCCTTTTAAGAGTTATCTTTCTAATAGGAATGTCAATCCCACAAAATAAGCAACCAGCCCCCTTTAGTGTGCAACACTTTCTAATTAAAGATACTAAAATTTAGTAACCTTTAATTATAGGAATCCTTACCCAAAGAGGAGTTGTTCCTTCCAAGTAAAGATACCTTGTCATACTTGGAAACCTCACACAAGTGGCTCCCCTTATGGCTGGCCCACAAGATTGATAAACACACTATGGCCCACTAGTTAATAATTTAGCTAGAGTTAAATTCATGTATGCCATTAAAAGCCTATTTGAATTTAAACTCAAAATTATTCTTCCACAAAATTAATTCAACCAAATATCATCTAATTAAATTAGGAAACCATGCCAATATAGGAAAGTGGCTAGAAGAGGGACCAAAAGACATATTTGCCCTTGGCTCCCAAAATGACCAAAATGTCCATGCTAACCCCATAGCAACATTAGGATCATTTCAACCCTAACTCATTCCACTAAAGAGTTATGGTTGCACTCCAGGGACAAATATTAAATTGCAAATTAAGCTCATCATAAATTGATGATTGTCTTTGACCTACCAAGTACAATGACCACAATGTCCCTCTATGTAACATCCATAATCAAGTAGGTTAACCGATGTACCATCTACCTTCTTGATTACATCTCGACCTTAGAACTTCATACCCTTGACTTAATCATCATCCGGATATCATTCTCTTGATCCAGGGAGCGACCCACAAGTTCAATATCCATATGGAACATCCATATACTAAGATCTTAGATTCTGATGATTAATCGGATAATTCTAAGGGGACGATCATTCAATCACACGATGGCATAGATTCCATATTGCATTTGCACGTCCCAACTAATCAAGCCCGAGTATCCAAAACACAGAGCTGTTGACCCATGAACAGGATCTCACCCATAGTGAATTAAAGTACAAGAACTCGACTTCGTCAGTTCATCCACAAATGCTCAAGATTAAGAGCACTGGTCACTCAGTAGCAAGAGGTGAGTTGATCTCTCTCTGTGATAGTACTATTTTAGAGATCACACCTACAAGTGGTCCTGTTCAATGCATGACACATGCACTAATGAGATAAATCCGGAAAGACCTCCGTGACTAAGGTAAGTCACCCTGAATACAGGAGAATATCTCATTATAACTTATACCAAGATGAAGTGCCCAACTCCATCTCTCAGTTATGAACAAGTTTATTGTTTCAAGTGTCTATGACTCAGACCTTACTGTGTGTAGCCACTACACACATGAGTCATTTACTAGAAAACAATGGGCCTTACACAACCATACATATACACAAGTATAAAGAGAAAGATGTCATTCCATTAAATAACCAATAAATATCCAGTAACAGAGATGTGAGTGCAGTCAGTGGGCTTTAGGGCATACACCAATCCCAACAATCTCCCACTTGCCTAAAGATCACTACGACCTAACTTAACTCCCATAGACTCAACATGTGAAGTAAAGACTTTCTCAGTAAGAGTCTTAGTAAACGGGTCAGCTAAGTTATTTGCTGAGGCAATCTGCTCTACCACTATTTCTCCATCCTGGATGAATTCCCGGATTAAGTGGTACTTTCTCTGAATGTGCTTGCCTTTCTTGTGATTCCTGGGCTCTTTGCAGTTAGCTACTGCACTAGTATTGTCGCAGTACATGACAATCGGTTTTTGCACTGCAGGAACTACTCCCAATTCCAATAGGAATTTTCTGAGCCATACTGCTTCCTTTGCCGCTTCCGATGCCGCCACATACTCTGCCTCCATGGTAGAATCAGCAATACAATCTTGCTTGACACTTCTCCATGATATAGCCCCTCCTGATAGAGTAAAGACGTATCCCGAGGTAGACTTTCTGCCATCTGCATCCGACTGGAAATCAGAGTCTGTATACGCCAGTGGCGTTAGATCATCTGCTCGGTAAGTCAGCATATAATCTTTCGTTCTCCGAAGATACTTGAATTTATGCTTAACAACTGTCCAGTGCATAGGTCCAGGGTTTGATTGATATCTACTAACCATGCCAACGGCAAAGCAGATATCTGGTCTAGTACACAACATTGCATACATGAGGCTTCCTACAGCTGATGCATATGGTACTCTCCTCATGCTGTCTATCTCCTCAGGTGTCTTCGGACATTGATTCCGAGATAGTGGTACTCCATGTCTAGAAGGTAGCAAGCCCTTCTTGGAATCATGCATGTTATACTTGACCAATATCTTCTCAATATACGAAGATTGGGATAAGGCTAACATCTTGTTCTTGCGATCTCGCAAAAGCTTGATCCCTAAGACATAGCTCGCCTCACACAAATCCTTCATCTGAAATTGAGATGATAACCAAACCTTAGCAGACGACAACATGCCAACATCATTTCCAATGAGTAATATGTCATCCACATATAGGACTAAAAATGCAACTACGTTTCCACTCCCTTTCTTATACACACATGGTCTGCAAACTTAAGAAGGATTTGACTGCCTGATTAAACTTGATGTTCCATGCCCTAGATGCTTGCTTAAGTCCATAAATGGACTTCTTAAGTTTGCAGACCATGTTCTCTTGGCCACCAGCAATGAAACCCTCTGGTTGCATCATATAGATGCATTCGTCAAGACTTCCATTTAGAAAAGTTGTCTTGACATCCATTTGCCATATCTCGTAGTCATAATGACATGCGATGGCTAAGAGAATCCTTATGGACTTGAGCATGGCTACTGGCGAAAAGGTTTCCTCATAATCGATACCCTCTTTCTGAGTATATCATTTCGCCACCAGTCTTGCTTTGAAGGTTTCAACCTTGCCATCCACTCCTCTCTTTCTCTTGTAGATCCACTTGCACCCTATGGGTTTGATCCCTTCAGGTGCATCCACAAGTTCCCAGACTTGATTGGAATACAGAGAATCCAATTCAGATTTCATCGCTTGCTGCCACATGTCAGCATCTATATCCGTTACTGCTTCATCGTAACTAGTGGGATCCTCAACCAGATCCTCGGAGTCTGTCATAAAAGACACTCCTAGGTATCTATCTGGTGGTCTAGAAATTCTCCCACTACGACGAGGCTCCGGAGTGTTAAAAGGAATGTCTTGATTTTCTACAGTCTCAGGATCTGGCACAGATGTTACAGGATTTTCTGAAAGAATCTCCTCAAGTGTTTCTTTACAACCAAGCTCTTGGTGCATCATGCAATCATCCTCCAAGTATCTAGCATGAGTGCTGATAAGCACCTTTTGCTCCTTTGGATGATAAAAGATGCCTCCTCTCGTCCCCTTAGGATACCCAATGAAGTAGCACATTTCCGATCTGGGTTCTAGCTTGGTAGCTTTATCATTCAGTACATAGGCTGGACAACCCCAAATGTGGATGTGTCTTAAACTGGGTTTTCGACCTGTCCACATTTCTTGAGGTGTCCTAGGTACTGATTTAGAAGGTACCAGATTCAAAATGTATGCTGCTGCTTCTAGGGCATATCCCCAAAAAGATATGGGTAGGGTTGCATGACTCATCATGGACCTTACCATATCAAGAAGGGTACGGTTTCTTCTCTCTGCTACACCATTTTGCTGGGGTGTACCCGGTGCAGACAACTGAGACACAATCCCATGTTGTGTGAGGTACTCCTTGAACTCACCCAGGAGGTACTCGCCACCTCGATCAGATCGAAGAGCTTTGATATGTTTCCCTAGTTGTAACTCCGCCTCAACCTTGAATTGTTTGAACTTATCAAACGCTTCAGACTTGCGTCGCATTAGGTACACATATCCATACCTAGAGTAATCATCAGTGTTGGTGATGAAATACTCATAACCTCCTCGAGCTAGTTTGTTCATAGGACCACACACATCAGTGTGAACCAATTCTAACAACTCCTTTGACCTCAGTCCCTTTCCAGAGAATGACCTTTTGGTCATCTTTCCCATGAGACAAGATTCACACTGAGGTAAAGGTTCGAGATCTAATGAGCTCAAAAGCCCATCCTCTACCAACCTCTGAATCCGTTTTAGGTTAATGTGACCCAAACGTAAGTGCCAAAGATAAGTGTCATTGGTCGAAGATACCTTCCTCTTAAGGGAAGATGAGCTTTCTAGTTGTACATTATGCAGTGTGGGAGCAATAGGATATACATAAAATAAGTTGTCATGCATTCTACCGGAACATATAAGATCTCCATTTCTACTGATGTCAACACCAGAATGGAAAGAAACTGAATAATTAAATTCAATAAGTTTGGAAACTGAAATTAAATTCTTCCTTATGTCCGGAACATAGATAACATTATTTAAAACTAATATCATATCATGCGGAAAATGTAAAGTAACAGCTCCCACTGCAACAGCCCAAATCTTTGCTCCATTTCCAACTCTAAGGTCAAACTCCCCTTTCTCAAGCTTTTTCATTATCTGAAACCCCTTTCTTTTCTGAGCCTAGGAGCTTGGGACAATCTTTCTTCCAGTGACCTTTGAGGCCGCACTTGAAGCATTTCCCTTTGGGCTTTTCACCTGTGCCTTTGTCCTTCTTGCCAGCATTGCCCTTTTTCTGTCCTTTTCCCTTACCCTGCTTCTTCTTGAACTTTTTCCCTTTCGGGTTCAGTTTAGAGGAAGACTGGGAAAAGTGAGCTTGGCCTTTAGGCTTCATGATGGCCTCTGCCGCCTGGAGTTTTTCCATTAACTCTGAGAGAGTCATGTCCAACTTGCTCATATTGAAGTTGAGCTTGAACTGGTTGAAAAACTCCGGCAGAGTTTCTAGAATCATATCAGTCTGACTCCCTGCATCAATCTCAGCCCCTAGGATCTCAGCTTCATTGAAACAATCCATCATTTTGAGCATGTGCTCTCTGACAGGTGTTCCCTCAGCCATCCTAGAATTCATGATTGTCCTTAAAGCAGCTTGCCTAGCTGGCCTGCTTTTTTCTGCGAACATCTCAGACAAGGACAACATGATATCTGAAGCTGTGTCCATTTGCTCATGCTGCGTTTGCAACACGTTGGACATGGAAGCAAGCATGTAGCATTTGGCCATGCTATTCGCCTTTTTCCATTTCCTTTCAGCCTCTAGCTGGTCATCTATAGAATAATCATCAATGGTAGGACAGGGTTCCGACAAAACATACTTGTACTCCTCAGCGGTGAGTACTACGTTAAGGTTTCTTTTCCAGTCTACGTAATTTGGGCCAGCCAATTTGTTCTCACGCAGAATACTCATCAACGGGCTAAAGGAATCCTTCCCCATCTCTCTGGATATATATAACAGGTTATAATTAGACAGGCAGTATATATGTAACATGTATATGGTGCTTGTAATAAAAGGAAAAACATGCACAAGACTTTTTACATTATTTAACCCTAATTATAATGTATCAGGGTCTCAACCTCCTCATAGACCCTCCATCGAAGGGATGGCCGAGCCTACAGTCACGTTGAGTTAAGGTCTACTTATTTGGATCATCACTGTCTGGATACGCATATCCAGTGATAGTCCAATCACTGATTGGCTTGGCCTCATATGACAAATAACACTAACTCCTAAGGAGAGGTTATTACCGGCTTATGTCAAGTGTATTACCATCTCTTATGAACGTTCCCAGAATGTCCATGACTCAAGTCCTCCGAAGGGAAGTGACTTTAATCCAATCTTGAAGTGATCTTTAGTAAAGGGCTCCACCGAAGGGATGGCCGCTCCCTCCAACGCTTCATTGACATTCTATAGAAGTGATCTTTAGTAAAGAACTCCACCGAAAGGATGGCCGCTCCTACTAACACCTCATTACGAATATTCACATTAGTTCACCCACTAACCCATCGAAGCAATCTTTAGTAAAGAACTCCACCGAAGGGATGGCCGCTCCCACCAACACTCCAATGAGATAGCATGAACCGAAAATGGAAGGCCGTGGGGTTTTTCCAAACCCCTCTCCCACTTGATTATTTAACTCTAGGGTTTTGAAAAACACTTTTGATCGTTACTCAAGCCTTGTTTAAATCTAGCAAACTTGGTTAACAATTTTCATGACTCAATTGCTTAAGTCATCGAAAAAAAATAACCTTTGCTTTAAAACATATTGAGTAAAGATCTTGGGACCTATGGGTTATGGGCCCACTACGGTATCAACATATTAGATTTTAGTTTGGCCTCTTTTGGAAACTTAGGGTACCAAGGTAAACTAAACCCTATCCAATTTTAAACCTTAGACAAATAGAAGGCGCTGGTCTAAGATCCGTTTAAAACAATTTGCCAAACAAAAACAATCCAATATAGAAAGATGCCAATTTTAAGAACCTAGTGGTGGCCATGTTACTAGGTGATAAACATAGCAATTATATAAAGCATTCAACCATGCATTCCATATATAAAAGCAAATAAAAGAATGCAATCCTTGATGGCTCCCTGCTCTTCGGACTTCAAATCCTTATCCAACTAGGAATCCTACTCCAACTAGGATACTTGGTTAAGAGTCCTTTTCGCACTAGGAAACCTCCGTTGCTTCCACCACCACGTAATCCTCTTCTACTTGCAACCATGCAATCTTTGAAGCTTTCTTCTCCTTTGCTTGTTGCAATAAATTAACTTATACAAGCAAACCCATGAAAAGCAAAAACCAAAAATTACATTGGAGATCCCTATGCTTTTCAAGAAAGCTTACATCAAGACTAGTTGAAATATAAACAAGGAAATAATTACAACTTCCTAACCGCGCAATCGTACACTTTCCAACTAATTAAAAAACATCCAAATCCACACACATACATGCGAACCATCAAGGATGCAATTATATGGCTGCAACCAAAAAGATTAGTGCATTCAAAGTGCAGTGTACAGCACTATTCATCATTCTGAAATTGTTCCAGCAGCCTGGAAAAAATTTCTGCCCACTATTTATGCAATAAACAGCAATCTGAAATTGTTCCAGCAGCCTGGAAAAAATTTCTGCACACTATTTATGCAGTAAACAACAATCTGAAATTGTTCCAGCAGCCTGGAAAAAATTTCTGCACACTATTTATGCAGTAAACAGCAATCTGAAATTGTTCCAGCAGCCTGGAAAAATTACTGCACTCCTAACATGCAGTAAACAGCAACCTAAAGGGCGCCACCATGCCCTTAATTAATCTAGGATTGAAATAAACACATCATGGGATCATGATATCACATGGAGAGGCTCTGATACCACTGAAGGTTTATGCATTACAGATCTGAATGTTGACTGCCATGGCTGATTTTTCTTTTTCAAGTTTTAAAACAAGAAACCCAAATCTGATTTTCCAGCCATGAAAACGTGCATAGAAATCCATGAAATCATGATCAACATGTGTCTAAAGAAAGGAGAAGATAGAGGACTATCACCTTGATGATTTGAATGCCTCAAAACTCTGAAAAGAAAGACTTCAAAGGACTAATATCAGCCTGCAACCAGCAATGTGTGTTGCAGGAATTTTCTGCAGCAACTTCTCCTTTGATCTTCTCTTCTATTCCACTTCCCAACCTGATTGGCTTTGATTGTGGGATCAGAATATGGTTTCTTAGATGGGTTTTCTGAACTTACAATTTATGGAAACAACCCAGGAACTGATCTCCTCTCTCCAATGAAGAAGAAGAAGGCAGCAATGGGCTGGGCGTGGGTTTCTGTCTACTTGTCTTGGGCGGCCAATGGGTTTCCTTGGTGTTTCTTCCTTTCTTTCTATGTTGCACGTCCAAGGGCAGTTCCCTCTCTATTTATAAAGATCACATTCCCTTTTAAGAGTTATCTTTCTAATAGGAATGTCAATCCCACAAAATAAGCAACCAGCCCCCTTTAGTGTGCAACACTTTCTAATTAAAGATACTAAAATTTAGTAACCTTTAATTATAGGAATCCTTACCCAAAGAGGAGTTGTTCCTTCCAAGTAAAGATACCTGGTCATACTTGGAAACCTCACACAAGTGGCTCCCCTTATGGCTGGCCCACAAGATTGATAAACACACTATGGCCCACTAGTTAATAATTTAGCTAGAGTTAAATTCATGTATGCCATTAAAAGCCTATTTGAATTTAAACTCAAAATTATTCTTCCACAAAATTAATTCAACCACATATCATCTAATTAAATTAGGAAACCATGCCAATATAGGAAAGTGGCTAGAAGAGGGACCAAAAGACATATTTGCCCTTGGCTCCCAAAATGACCAAAATGTCCATGCTAACCCCATAGCAACATTAGGATCATTTCAACCCTAACTCATTCCACTAAAGAGTTATGGTTGCACTCCAAGGACAAATATTAAATTGCAAATTAAGCTCATCATAAATTGACGATTGTCTTTGACCTACCAAGTACAATGACCACAATGCCCCTCTATGTAACATCCATAATCAAGTAGGTTAACCGATGTACTATCTACCTTCTTGATTACATCTCAACCTTAGAACTTCATACCCTTGACTTAATCATCATCCGGATATCATTCTCTTGATCCAGGGAGCGACCCATAAGTTCAATATCCATATGGAACATCCATATACTAAGATCTTAGATTCTGATGATTAATCGGATAATTCTAAGGGGACGATCATTCAATCACACGATGGCATAGATTCCATATTGCATTTGCACGTCCCAACTAATCAAGCCCGAGTACCCAAAACACAGAGTTGTTGACCCATGAACAGGATCTCACCCATAGTGAATTAAAGTACAAGAACTCGACTTCGTCAGTTCATCCACAAATGCTCAAGATTAAGAGCACTGGTCACTCAGTAGCAAGAGGTGAGTTGATCTCTCTCTGTGATAGTACTATTTTAGAGATCACACCTACAAGTGGTCCTGTTCAATGCATGACACATGCACTAATGAGATAAATCCGGAAAGACCTCCGTGACTAAGGTAAGTCACCCTGAATACAGGAGAATATCTCATTATAACTTATACCAAGATGAAGTGCCCAACTCCATCTCTCAGTTATGAACAAGTTTATTGTTTCAAGTGTCCATGACTCAGACCTTACTGTGTGTAGCCACTACACACATGAGTCATTTACTAGAAAACAATGCGCCTTAGACAACCATACATATACGCAAGTATAAAGAGAAAGATGTCATTCCATTAAATAACCAATAAATATCCAGTAACAGAGATGTGAGTGCAGTCAGTGGGCTTTAGGGCATACACCAATCCCAACATATACGGGACGGGACCACGGTAGCGAACCGGGTATCGGGACGGGACCACGGTAATAGACAGGGTATCGGGATCCAAACTGCAGCTGGCGGGACGGGAAAGTGATCTCCAAGTCGATGGATCAAACCGACAAGGTATCCAAGCTTAGTGATGCCGACTCATAGGACAAATAACAAATCGAGACATATGCAAGTAAATCAAGTACAATAAATAAACGAGCAAGACGGGGGTGCTCAAGGGCACACTGTCATTTCCTGTCGGGCACTACATTTCAGGACAATAACTGTTACTAGTGTAACTATCATGCTTTCGGGAAAACAAATCATATAATATAAATCTTGGAATGAGGTGAAACAATGAACTATAACAATTTCGGGTAAAATACTGGTTTCAAGATCTATTTAGTGTATAGGGATCCCGTATGTCGTTTATAATAAAGACTTGGTACTCCTCGAGTTAGAAGACATTCCGGGCTCCTTATGCACCTTGGATTTCCAAAACTTCGAATGAAATCTTGGTGATATGGTTTCTTCCTCAAATGGCCTCATACAATGCTTAATAAATCTCCTTGACATAGAGGGGTTCCCAGAGAATAGACCCAACCATTGAACAGTTGAACATTGTCCCAAACATAGCCTATGCCAGACGAACCGCATCGCTCGAGTGGACTGGAGGGTTCGCTCGAGCGAGTCGCTCGCTGGAATGGTTGTCTGGGTGGGTTCGCTCGAGCGAAGTGGAGGTCGCTCGAGCGAACTCATTGGGTCGAGCGAATATTTAAATGCGTTCGAACGAACAACTCTCTGGAATGAGTTCTGGGATGTCCGCTCGAGCGACCAAGCTACTGGAATGCTCCGAGCCCTTTCCTGGACAAGTCGCTCGAGCGAAGTGTCATGGTCACTCGAGCGAACTGTCCAGAACCCTGAATTCGGACCAGTTCAGCTCCACAATAACTCTTCCTTTTTACAACCCCTTCTTAACCACTTTCATACATCAAATGAGGAGTATAAATCTCCATTCAAATGACCTCAAATCTCCAACCACATCCATCGCATTCTCCTCCATCCATATCACATTCCATACAAGCAAAGAGGAGAAGGAAACCATTTCACACATTATACATATTCAAGACAAAACAAGGAAACATTAATTGCTATGAGCTAACACATCCATATGATCATAAATGCATTCATAAGGCTCTCCATCAAGAACATTTATTTCAACCATAAGCACATTAATGAAAACATGAAAATCCATAAATGCTTCACCAACCATTTAAAACTTAAAACACCCAATCATTCACTTGCCTTATGTCCAAGCTAGCCAAAAATCAAGCCTCTAATCACTTCTCAAGCTCACTTCCAAACTACAATAAAAAACCCCCAAAACAACCCCAAAATGGGTTACACAAAGAATGAAATTGAAAGAACTAACAATAATACACATGGAGCTCATCAAGGGCTAGGAGGCAACAAATCTAGAAGATGAAGGGGATTACTTACTTGCAAGGTCCTCTAATGGCAATGGTAAGCTCAAAGGAAGTCTTGGAATGGAAGGATTTCTCCACAAAACTATCAAGAGAGAGCTCTCAAGGAGGTGAAGAAGAAGATGACCTCAACTCTCCTATTGGTGCAAGCTTGGGAGTGGATTTAGGATGAAGAAGCAAGAAGAAGAAAGAGTTGCTCACAAAACCCTAGGTTTTCACTCTCTTGTGCTGGAAAAAGGAAATGAAGAAGAAGAAGGGTCTCATTATAAACAAGTGGGGAGTGGGCTCCACCACTAGAATTCTAATTGTGCTGAAATCATCTCTTTCGAGACCTCGGATGAATTCGACGAAGAAGAAAGAAATGATCGTCGAAATATCTAGTTTCTAAAAAGTATATGTTTCGCGGGTTTCGGGAATATCAAGTTTTGGGTACAGATTTTATGTGCAATGCTGTTTTGCCCTCAAGGCTATGAAATCGGGTTTCGGGATCTCAAATGGACACGGGATCAACATGAAAGTTGTATGGAATAACAATACCAATAAAACGAGATTAAAACCATGAATACAAAAATCTCTGATAAATCCTCGAGCACATGCAAAGTCATGAAAATGAACCCCCAAAGGGCCCTACTAGTTACCAAAGCATTCAAAGTAGCCCAAACCTAGAATCAAAGCTATTCCAAACCCAACTTAGCCAAAATCACTAATCAAGCTTAGCACTAACACGCAACTTAATTAGTACTAATCGGGTTCACTCGGGTCGGGGTCTTACACCGAACTTGCTATGGGAGATCCATGAGGGATGCTGTGGAAGTCACATTGGAGGTCGGAGCTTAGCGCACCAAGCTATGTCGTAAGGATACTGGTAGCCGTACATGCAGAAAGACTCCCTGCAATTCATCCAAAAGTGTGAGAAATGTTAACGTTTCGGCAAAGACATTCATCAACCTGCTGAGCAACTGAATATGATTACGAGTCCTTGGCCATTCGATAAATGGGGGATCGACATTGTAGTGCCTATGCCAAGGGCAGCAGGTAACTTTAGGTTCCTTATAGTGGCAACTAATTACTTCACCAAATGGGTAGAGGCGGGGCCCTTAATTCACATTAGGGAAAGTGATGCTGAAAAGTTCGTATGGAAAAACATCATCACCAGATTTGGAATACCCCGGGCGTTAATGACAGATAATGGAAATTAGTTTGAATGGAAGGCTTTTAGGATCTTATGCGAGCGATTCAGCATCAGTCACTGTCTATCAACCCCGATCTACCAACAATGTAATGGCCAAGCTGAAAGCTCCAACAAGACCTTGTTGGATGGATTGAAGAAAAGGTTGGATGAGGCCTAAGGAGCATCGGTGAATGAGCCCCGTGTCAGGATTGGGTAATTTGCGCGCCTGCTGCCTTCCTTGGATGTGGTAGCCGTTTCTCAGGCTCCCTCTCCGGAATCGAACCCTAATTCTCCGTCACCCGTCACCACCACAGTAGGCCCCTATCCTACCGTCGAAAGTTGATAGGGCAGAAATTTGAATGATGCGTCGCCGGCACAAGGGCCGTGCGATCCGTCGAGTTATCATGAATCATCGGAGCGACGGGCAGAGCCCGCGTCGACCTTTTATCTAATAAATGCATCCCTTCCAGAAGTCGGGGTTTGTTGCACGTATTAGCTCTAGAATTACTACGGTTATCCGAGTAGAAGATACCATCAAACAAACTATAACTGATTTAATGAGCCATTCGCAGTTTCACAGTCTGAATTAGTTCATACTTACACATGCATGGCTTAATCTTTGAGACAAGCATATGACTACTGGCAGGATCAACCAGGTAGCATCAATCTGCGACGCCGACGCCGCGACGCACCCCGAGCGAACGGAGAGCGACCGCGGGAAGGCCGTCGATCGTTTTCGAGCGACGATGGCGTGAGGTCGAGCACGACAGCACACCGCCCACGTCCACCGCATCCATGAGCTGCCAAGCGTCTTATGGGCTTATCAAACAACTCCAAGAAGGTCAACCGAAGAAACCCCGTTTTCCTTGGCATATGGGATGGAAGCCGTGATTCCCTTGGAGGTCGGACTACTGACCATGAGAACAGAGGCGTATGATCATGAACAAAACAAAGAAAGGATTGCCGAGAAGCTCGATATGGTCGTGGAACGAAGGGAGGGGGCTCTGATAAAATTGGCGGCCTACCAGCAGCAGTTGATGCAATGCTTCCAGAAGAAAGTCAAGGTGAGAACCTTTCAAGTCAAAGACTTGGTCTTAAGAAGACTGCTCCCCGGCACTAGAAACCAAGACCATGGCAAATTGGGTCCAAATTGGGAAAGACCCTATAGAGTCACTTCTGCAGGAAGAACGTGGGCATATCACCTGAAAACGTTGGAGGGAAAGGCACTGCAGAGACCTTGGAACATAACAAATTTGAAGAAATTCTATTTTTAAGCTTTTTTATTTAAGTAGTCCCTTAACTTTGAATCTTTTATCTAGTTTATGCAGGTATTCTCACAACCATGTATCAAAAACTTATGCAGGTTACTTTATGATTTGTGTGGAATTTTTGTTCGGGATGCTTTATAACCTTGAGCCAAGGAGCCAGTCCATTATGATTTATAATAGTGTGGACCCACTGTGGGGACCAGACCCTACCGGGACAACCACGCCAAATAAGGCCAAGGCCTAAAAATCAAGGGTAGTTACGAGCCCACTACTTCGTACCGAAAGAAAACAATCCTAACTAGGGAAGTCCCTAACTACCTATGCTACACTAATCTTCCCTTAACCGATGTTTGGAGTGACAACGCAAACATCGGGCTGAGGGGAGCTCGGCAAAGGCTGACAGTGGCAGTTGGCATGTACCATGAGGAAATAAACAAGAGTTAAACATTCAGAGCGCAAATGACATATTTATAAAGAAATAAAGAAAGGCAAATACAGCAATTAGCCCATAGGTCGGGCAACCTTCCAAAGCATAACAAAAAAAGGGTGGAGTTCAGTAATTTGTCAAACATTCAACAATTCTTCAAACAATTCTCGAGAGGCATAAGTATCCCGAGCCACAGGTGAGCTCGGCCTTTCAACAGGATCGGGAGCAGGGTTCTCGGCAGGCGGTGGTTGGTCAGGAGCAAGCACATGCTAGACTGAGTGCTTGGCCCAGAGAGGAGAATCTCTTGGGACCTCCGCACCTCTCAGGCCCATGCGTTCCCACGCTTAAACACGAGGCCCTTCATCTACTCCACCTAACCAAGATACATCGCCTTAACCTCTTCAAAGGCGGCGTCTTTCGATTGCTCCATAGTCTCCTGCATCTCGGCGAGCTTACCACGAAGGGCTTCAAGTTTCATCTCATTGGTGACTAGGCGATTGGTGGCTGCAGCAGCCTTAGCCTCTGCAAGGCTCAAAGCCTTGGAAGAATTTAAGGCAGAGGTCTCAGCTAGGCGCCGAGTAACTTTAGACGCCACCGGCTCCATCTTAAGACTTTCTATCCACTTCAGGCTTTTCTCTAGACGATCCAAAATAACAAATTACTTTTGAAGCCCATGCGGAACAACAAAGGAGAGAAGTTGGAGTGGAAACTGAAGCACAATGTAATCAGAGATGACGAAGTGAGTAGTATAAACTGACCAGGAGGCAATGCTGAACGCTGGAGGACACCAGATCTTGGTCGGATAAAGCCCCATGTAACCCCATATCTGAGGGCAGAAGGACGGACTTGCCTAGTTAGAACGCCACTGACAAAGAGTCTGAGACTCCCTCACCCGAAAGAGACTGAGACCTAGGGAGTGAACTCGGCGAGCTCTTGTGCTTGAAAAAGGAGCTCGGCTGAGGAGGAAGAGGAGGTAAGGAGTCTTCCAACCAGGCAGAGGACGATATGGGATCATCAGCTGATCTTGTTGAAGACTTACCTTTCGACTTCCTCGGACCGAGGTCGAGTGAAAGATCGGTTGCGGGCCTTTTGCCCAGAGACGATGAGGGTACCTGAGGAGGAACTTTTCCCACCTCGGGGGAAGGAAGGTCCTCGAGGTTACCGAGTAGGTCCTTTGCCTTGCGCCTGGACATAATAGAAGTTGGCCTGTCTGGATCTGAGGAAGAAGAGTCGTCTGAAACCTACGTGCACTTGTTTGGAACAAGGGGAAGAGGAAGCGTTGGATGGAGCCGATCTCCTGAGACTCCTTTTTCGATTAGATGGATTTTGTTCGGCTGAGGGTGATGGATCGGAGGATTTCTGGGAGCTTGAGGATTGGATGCTGGTTGTCTTGCCTCGGCCGGAAGCCCTCGACGCTTTCATAGCAGGGATTTTCTTCCGAAGTGAGCGCTGGGCTGGTTCCCCAGGAATTTCCCTAGGGAGATGCCAAGGTGGGACAACTAGGAAGTTGTCGTAGGACTTTTCGTATCCAAGCAAGATATGGGCGGCTCGACCCCAACCATGCAGCTCGAGGGGCCCTCGGTATTCAAAGATTGTTTTCAGGTCGTCGGCCCAGAGGAGAATATGAGGGATCTGGTTGATCGATGGACCTATAAGTAAAGAAAAAATGAAACGCTGTGTGTAAGAAAAAAAAACGACATGCAGGAAGGGAAAAGCATGATGTAGAAGGGGCTCGACTTAGAAAGAGTGGGACTAGGGGGACTTCTCTGCTAACCCCGCCCCAGGAGGTCGGCGCCTCCCAGTTGCCGCCCACAATGACAAAATCTCCTTTGCTCGGCTTATTTGAGTCCGGGAGATAATGGACAAGAAGCATGTTCTGATCACGGGATTTCAAGTAGAAAATAGATTTTTGGTTGTTGAGGGGAACAAGAGAATAACAGGAAATGATGTCAAACGCCCTGAGGTTGGTGCCGAGCAATTTATTCAGCGCAGTCACCCCCATTACAATGCGAAACAGATTAGGAGCGCATTGGGTAGGAAAAAGGTTTGTAACAAACAAAAACTGAACGAGGAGATGGTCTAAAGGGAGACTTCCACGATGGCAATAGTGGAGAAAGGCATGGCGTCACGGGATCCACTTTCGAGGGATTCCCCAAGGAGAGGTGCTCGGATTTGAACATCCGAGGGAATATTGTATTTTTACCTGAATTCGGAAAGTCCCTTTGAATTGTTAATGAGTCCCTTCAAGTTCCCCATTTGAAGAGAAGGAAAAGAAAACAAAAGCAACAAGGAAAAAGAAGAGACTTACAGTGAAAGGATCGAAGACAGAAGAAAAGAACAAGAAGAAGAACTACTGCAGAGGATTTTAAAGAGGAAGGAGATGGCGGTTCGCGAGAGGGGATGCGAAGAGAGGCGCGCCTCCTCCGGAAAGATTTGAAATCCCGAAAGGGATGAGGGGAGATAAAGATGAAGAGATGTTTGGCGGCTCAATAGACAAGAAATGGGCTAAACAACGCCACGTGGATGTACTGATGTACCAAGCCTCCATTTTCCTTAGGAAACGGAAAGGAAAAGGCAGGCTTGGGGGGGGGGATTGTGAGGGCACTGGGCTCGGGCTTGACTTGGATTTAGGCTGACCCAGCCTGCATGCCCGGTTTAGCCTGTAAAACCAGTCTATGGGTTTTGGGCCAGGCCGATCTGAATTAAGCTGCTGATTAAGTCCAATTGACCCAAGAAGGCTCGACACAAAAAAGAAGGAAAAAGGGGGACAAATGGTAACTGGGGGAAGAAGAAGGTGATCGTGCGAAGTGGAATGGTACACACTCCCTCACACTAGAGGACATGATCAGAGACGTGCATATCCTTGAGGCCAAGATCAACAGCTAATGGGGGAGTGGGAGAAGAGTCAGGGAACGGAAGAAAGGAAGGGATAAACCGGGAAGAAAGAGAGAAAAACATGTATGAGAAAACTTCCATAGCAAAGGGTCAAAAAGTTTATTTCGATTCACTAACTGACTTAAGCATTGGAGTGTATTCGATCGGGCCAACCGATCGAATTTCACCTTGCTCCTGATTTCTTAAACATGTATCAGATTAGGAGACAGAAGCCCAACTACAGGAGGAGGAAGAAGTGCCCAAAGTGATTTTTGAAAATCTTTGAAAATCTGACCTTACAGACAGTGCTGTAACCATGTTTGTTCCGGTACCATTTCTGTATAAATAAGATCAGATTTGGATCCTGTAACTTCAAGATGTGGATCTGTATGGAAGAGCATGCAGAAATCAGAATACATCAATCCAGTCGTGATAAGGCTAATGAGTATTTTCTCAAGTAACATTTATGCACTACTAAAGCATGAATGGTGCAATTTTTTATTTCTAAACCAGTGCCGACTCCATCAAGCATCAATATGCCAGTTAGGCTTCATCCTTTTGTTGCATAACATGTAGTGTAACATTTGCATAGAGATCAATGATGAATCTGTGGGCAGGGTATTTGCTTTGTTGGTTCAGATCACTGCGGTGGGCCCCTTTTGGGTCAATGATCAACAATCTGAACAGATCGGTGCTCTGATGTAGAAGGAGAAGGCGCAACAAGCAGTGGGTCCAGACTTGCTACAAGTCCTCACAAGTGTCAGAGAAGAGGAAAGGATAGCAGCCATCTGACGCCGCACTCACCGTCCGCCATCTGTTGCTGGAGAAGACGAATGGAAAAGGATACCACTGGCTCTCTTGGAGAAGACGATGAGATGCTTTGTTTCACCCACTTTCCTTTATTTGCACAAAACACCCTCTTCTTTTCTTATTTCTCATTCTAAGAAAGTAACTGATTGAGTGGAATGCTGACATGGCATTGTGTACAAATGGCCAGAGGGGATAGAGCAAAACAGTGTCCCCCTGTTTCTGGACTCCATATAAATGTGACAGGTTGGATTTAACAAAGATGGACCAGGTTGGATGCATATATCAAGTGAACCAAACGAGGGATCCGGACTCCATGTAAATGTGGCAGGTTGGATGCATAAATCAAGTGAACCAAATAGGGGATCCAGACTCCATATAAATGTGACAGGTTGGATTTAACAAAGATGGACCAGGTTGGATGCACAAATCAAGTGTTGATGGCTCTAAAAACTTGTAGGACTCATTTTGGGACACTGCCATATCAACATAGGATCTCATTTAGATAAAGCAGCAGCGAGGTCTAGTTTCAAGTTCGGGTTCTGTCCACAGGGTACCAAGGTCCAATTTTTGGTCAGCACATATTCTGGCTTGGACTTGACGAACACAATGGACTCATACCTAGATCATATACTATATTCTGGGTTTTTTTTAGATACGGTGAATTGCTTTTAACTCACTACTAGTCGGCCAGGTTTTACTTCTAAGATTCAAGTGGTTCATATAATAGGCTATAATCCTATCCAATGTTTTTTTTTTTTTTTAGTTAGAAATAGTCCTATCCTATCTTGTGGTGGATATTAGATCATAATTTTTTTTATCACAATTGAAAATGGTCTGGACATCAATGTAACCATATGTCCGCAAATCAAAATGAATGAATGAATGATTGTGAACATTTGTTATCTAGGTTAGGATTCATCTGATGAATAGTATGGATCATCAGGCCTGGCTGGAAGTTAATACTAGTTCATCCTATAGGAAAGATCAACGGCCCACATCCAAAATGAGAACTCATTCTAAATGAACAGTTAGGACGTTGACTGTGACAGAATCAACAGTGCCTGTCCCTTTGCCTCTCTCCAAGATCTACAAAATCTTTTGCAATAAACTTAGTGTGCAAAAATAGGAAACGGATCCCCTGTTTAGACCACTTAGGGGGTGCCACATGGGGGAGAGATTTCAAATCAATGACATCTAATCTCCTCAAAAAAAAAAAGTCCCCCTGATTGGTCCAAATAGTGTTTCCCTGTTTGGACCAAACAGGGGATCCTTTTCGGCAAAAATAGCATCTCATAGATAAGTATCATTCTCGGCTGATACTAAACCTAGCAAAGTGTCCCAATACATTTAGTCAGACTTAGCAACTAAGCCATCCATGACTAGTATGGATCTTCAATAATTAAATATGGGCCCTCATCCCTGATCAACGCATCCTCACCGTAAATAATAACTTTTGAGGCCCACGTAGGGCCATCAATTTATGGGGAAGGCAAGGATGAAAAGATCTCATTGAGATCTACATTTTGCAAGATTTTACTAGATCATCCTAATTCTTTATCCATGGCCCTCAAGACAATAGTTTTAGAAGGTGACAATGTTTTAGGATTTCAATACAATGGTGGGTAACAATGAGTATCAAATTTGGGCTTGTACCAATTCATAAAGAGAAGGGTGAGTGCTTGGAATGATCATAAGGGGGTCCCTATGCTAAAAAAACAAGAGGGTGCTCAAGGATGGTGCTCATATAATGTTGCTACTTAAGGATTTCCCATTATATATATATTTATTGTGAGAGCTCCGGATTTAAGCCAGGTTTGGGTCAAAACCAACCCGACTTGCGAGGTCAGCCCGACCTGCAGAGCCATTCAAGGCTTAGATCGAGATCAGCCCAACTCGCGAAATTGATTTCAGTTTGATCAGTGAAACAGGCCCGAACAACCCAACATAGGAAATGGCGAAACAGGGTGGGGGAGGGGGGGTGTCGGGGGCAACTGGCGAAACTAGAGGAGTGAGATGCAGAGTGGGGCGACCCCAAAAAACTGATAATTACATGAATTTCTAATCTCGGTTGCTAACTTAAGCATCGGAGTAAGTTCGGTCGGCCAACCGATCGAGTTTCGCCGTGTATCTTTCTTCTTAATCAGGTATTTCATTCAAGGAAGGAGATCCCGCAAGAAGAAGAAGAGAAAGCACCAAACCAGGAAATAGTTTGTCCCATCTTATTTCTCTCTTCGAAAATTGACATTACAATTGGCGCCGTCTGTGGGAAGAGAAGGAAAGATTCACTCACATTTCACTTTGCCAAAGATAATGTCAGACCAGGAACAGAATCCGGGGTCACCACCCCGGACAAAATGACCTCCGCCTTAGGTAAAGGAAGCGCGATCCAGAGGGCAGTGCGAAGGGTGCCCCCTGACAAATCACTCTGATGGGGTAGACTTCAAGTATGTCCAGTGCACAGAAAGTGGTCGTACCATTCCATCCGGAGAAGGGAAGGAGCGGGTTCGATGGGAGGTCCACCGCATAAGCCTGAGCCAAGCAAAGGTTTCGCCCTCTGTAGAAAAGTTGTGAAAAGAAAAGCAACACATCAAAGACAAAGTAACGGACGCTCAAGGCAAAGCCCACCGCGTAATACATATGATCGGCTCAAACAAACCTACAAAGATGTTGTTCCGGACATGGCTGAATGATTCAAGAGGCAGCAAGAGAAAATTAATTATCTGTTGCAAGAGTTGGAGAAAGCAAAAAGGGGAAGAAGACACTCCCCCGGCCCAGAGGAAACTCTTGAAGCACGAAATAGGGGGCACCGAGGGCGGACGACGGTGCGGCAATTAAGGAAACAAGGCTCTGGCTCGGGGCTTCAACATTCCCATGTCAGAACAGGGACAGGCTGTAAGACCCAGTCTCGAGTGACCTCGATTAGTAATAATTAAGTCGTGTTTTAGTTCTAAGCGTGTTTAGTGTGTTTTGACTAAGTTGGGATTAGAATAGCTTTTGTTATAGCTTTAGGGAATTTTGAGTGCCCTTGTGACTAGTGGGGCCCTTTGGGGGTTCATTTTAGGACTTTGTGTTTACTTGGGGGATTATCTAAGATTCCTGTGTTTATTGTATCTTAATCCCAATTTACTCATCTTATTAATCCCTACAACTTTTATGTTGATCCCGTGCCCGTTCCAGAACCCCGAAACCCGACTTTCCTGGTATTGAGGGCAAAACATTCTTTCTACACTAAATCTGTACCCAAAAATTGATATTCTCGAAACCTTTGAAATATATATTTTTTGGAAACTAGATATTTCGATGATCATTTTTCCCTACTTCGTCGAATTCGTTCAGAGTCCTGAAAACCATGATTTCAGCCCACAAAGATTTCTAGTGGTGGAGCCCACTCTTGACTTGTATAAAAGGAGAACCCTCCTTCTCTTTTCCCTTTTCTAGCTCAAGTCCCAACCACTAACTAGGGCTTTCTCTCTCTTCTTCTTCTTGCTTTTCCATCCCATTACCTCCATCAACCTTGCATCACATGGAGAATGGATGTTATCATCTTCTTCACCATCTTAGAAGCTCTCTTGTGATACCATTTTTGGAGAAGACCTCCCATTCCAAGACCCTCTTTGAGCTAGCCTTGTCCATTTGAAGAACTTCAAAGTAAGAAATCCCTTCCATCTCTCTTATATGTGTCTTCCTAGCCTAAGAGAAACTCCCTTTTCATTATTGAAACTTTCTTTTCCTTGTTCTTTGTTTTGACCCTATTAGGGTTTGTTTTGGGGGAATATTTTTTTTAGCTTGGACTCTTGACTTGGAGGAGTGTTTAAGGCTTGGTTTGCTTGGTAGGGACCCAAGGCAATAGGATGATTTGATATTTGAGCATTTTATGGTTTTATGAGAAATATTTTGATTTTGTCATTTCTATTAATACCATTCTTGATCTACATGATTTTGAAATAAATTCACAAGAATAAGTTGGTTGGTTGTTTAACTCTTGAAACATTGCATTTATGGCCTTTCATTTATTACTTGTTTGTGGTTTAAATGGATCCTTGTGATTGTGGATTTTCTCTTCTCTCTTATGGTTGAATATAGTTGAGAAGAAAATGATTGAATGTGTTATTGGTGGAGGTATATGAAGAGTTTAATGGGGGTGTTGAGCCTCCCATTTTGATGTAGAAATGAGGCTCAAACAAGTTGTAAGAAGAGGAAAAGAAAAGAAGCATAACTGTCCCGGAACTAGTTTCTGGACAGTTCGCTCGAGCGAACTTGACAGGTCGCTCGAGCGAAGTGTCCAGAAAGGGGCTTGAACCATTCCAATGGATAGTTCACTCGCGCGAACCCTATATCGCTTGAGCAAACCCTCCTAGAACCCATTCCAGAGAATAGTTAGCTCGAGCGAACTGAAATTTCGCTCGAGCCAACCCGAACTGGATGAGTTCGCTAGTGCGACCTCAACTTCGCTCGAGCGAGCCCACCTAGAAAATCATTCCAGAGAGCTCACTGCTCGAGCAAACTCCAGGTCCGCTCGAGCGATGGGACTGTTCATATGGGGCTATTCTGGGAGCACAAATGAAATATTTAAATGATTGGGAGAGGTTTGTTAGGAGCCCTATTGTGATGGGGAGACTCATTCTTATGATTTGAAATTCGTTTGAGAAAGAAACCACTTCACAAAGTTTCATTGTAGTTTTTAAAATCCCCGAAGTGTATAAGGACCCCGGAATGTCTCCAAACTCAAGGAGTACCAAGTCTTTATTGATATAGACATACGGGATCCCTATTCACTTTGAACAAATCTTGAACCCAATATTTTACTCAAAATTTCAATGATTTACTGTATTT
This sequence comes from Cinnamomum chago, assembly GCA_038049695.1. Classification (NCBI taxonomy): domain Eukaryota; kingdom Viridiplantae; phylum Streptophyta; class Magnoliopsida; order Laurales; family Lauraceae; genus Cinnamomum; species Cinnamomum chago. The sequence continues at coordinate 55,015,413 of CP142452.1, read as the reverse complement.
CATTGTTCCCGAGATATATACTACATGACTTATTATCCCCAAAAGCATTGAAATTGTACTTGATATAGTGATTAGTCCCGAAATACATTACCCGACATGAAATGACAGTTGTGCTTTTGAGCATCCCCGTCCCCCTTGTTTACATACTGGTACTTGATTTATTTTATACATGTTTTGATTTTGTTATTTGACCTATGAGTCAGCACCACTAAGCTTGGATAACCTTGTTGGTCTAATCCACCGACTTGGAGATACTCCTCTTGACCCAACAACTGCAGTTTGGATCCCGCTACCCGGTTATTACTGTGGTCTTGTCCCGATACCCCGGATTGCTACTGTGGTTCCCGATGCCCGGCTCACTACCGTGGTCATGTCCCGTATTATTATATGTATATGTATATTTCGTTGAATCTCCTCACCTCGTGTGACTGAGATCAACGCCTTAATATGTTCTTGTCACTTCGGTGATGGAGGACTTAGCTTCGTGTGATTGCCATCTTGCTTGGTTACCTTTACATGATTTACGTTGCATACTTGTTTTTGAATAAATGATTTATCTCTTTTATTGAAATTATCATCTAAACAGGTTTAAATGCTTTTGAAGCTAAATTCATTTATTATTATATTGTCATTTCTTTTCAACCACCTGCCAAACCGTCGTGTTTGACCCACTTTTTGGTACTCAGGTCCTGATGTCCGTTACCCCGAGGAGGAGCATGAGGAGGCGATTGGAGAACCGCAACATCTAGTTGAGTGGCATGCCGATGATGTCATCTAGACAGTCAGTAGTCTAAGATGCGTAACATTTTGGGTTGTGGATAACCATTCTTTTGGGTTTATATTTTGTTTATATTGGCCTTTGTTGGCCTCTATTCTGGGAATGTAATTAAATGATCTTTTGTTTAAACACTTAACATTACTTTTGGATAGTGCAAATGATCATTGCTCATTCTGATACTTTGTTTATACATGTGTTATTGTCTTCATGACTAGAGATGGATTGAATGTTTGATTTACTACACGCTTCCGCAATTAAAAGAAATATGTATGTTGATGTGATATCCTCACCGCGGATACCTGGGGAAATTAAATAAATGTGTGCATCTTATCACCGCTCCACACCTCAATCAATTAGTCCTGATCCCGGATTAGATCGGTGGACCTGGTCCTGGGTCCCGACAGACTGGTATCAGAGTGAGACGTGTTTCAAGCAATTAAAAGAAACTAGAAATCCTAAGGACGTGGCGAGGATTCGTTAGACCTTTCGTTAGCTAGAATCGTGTGAGCAATGTGTGACCCTGTATTTGATTATTATGTGCTAACAACTTATTTTGCAGCATCATGCCACCCCGTAAGAGGCCACTAAAGGGCAATCCCTCTGCAAGTAACAGTGATCATACTGGGTCAAATCCATCCTCTATGCCTTCTAGTCATTTCTTTTTGGTTGGTTATGATATTGATTCATGTATATTCTCTAAGTGATGTCATCCTTATACATGTTTCAACTTCATAGTAGTGATGTTGATCATATGAAACTCTTTGAAATCCATTCCTCATATTTTTATATGTTTGATGGATATCTTAGATGTTGAATTCATATGATTTTGACACTTTGGAAATTGCATGCATTACTAAGTTATATCCTTTTGCATTGCAATTTACCTTGTTCATCACTATGCTCAATAGTTATATCTTTAAAAGTGATGAATATCTTTTTATGATGCTTGATGGAATTTTGTGTTTGTCACATCCTTGTGTTAGGATTTCTGTTGTTGCTAATTTGATGGATGCACTATCACTTTCTTCGTCATCTGATCACACACTCATTCTTCATAGTTTGGACCTTGAAATCTGGATATTAGACTTACATATGCATTTGATTTTCAAAGACTTTATCTTGCATGTTCTAGAACTTAAAATGCACTTTCTAAAATCTAGTTTTTCATGAATAATTTTGAAAAATCAAGTTAGGCATCAAGGTTCATGTCTTGCATACTTCGTTCTTTTTTTAGAATCATTTTAGTATGCATGAATCACATTGGCCTAGAGTTCATGTTTTCATAAAACACTTTCTCAAATTTTTGGTAGAACTCTCCCCAGGCCAATGTGCTCGGTCAACAAACCCCTGCACCCGGTCGACCGAGCAACTAGCCGTTGGCCAATTTGACCGTTGGGCCAGGTCGACCGGGCCAACTAGTCGGTGGACTGTTTTTTGATTAAAAGTCCATTACATTCCCTACTTTTAAGAGGCTTGTTAGGTGATATTTTGGAACTATTTTGAAGCATAAGAAAGGGGAATGAGTTGATAAGGTTAGAGGGCCAATGGAAATCCAAAATGCTTGAAACAAAGGTATATCTTCCAAGTTAAGATTTGGTTTCCATTCCAATTGAAATCCATGCTTGCTCAAATCTTTGTAACTTCACTTTAGCATGATTTCTAGCTTTGACTGATGTGTTTTGCCAACATAAAACCATTTTAGCATATTAGATTGATTTGCAAACACTCATGTCTCAATCACATGTGTTTTAATCTTTAAACTTCATATAACTTGTCAAGCATGTCATTCCAAGTTGTTTGATCTTTTCATGGGATTAACCTTCTACTTCAATCATCATTTTCTGAGCTTAGATTTTAAAATGCATTAAGCATTCTTTTAAGAGCTTCATTTTAGAATTTGATTGAAGTAAAACATTCATACACTTTGTGCACACACACTTTAGCTAATTGTTGTGTATGTTTGTACATTGATTTGGACTTTCATATCAATCTATTTAAGAGGCATTTTTATTGAGCTTAAATTATATCTCTTAGAGTGTTTTTGTATAGACACCTTCTTAGAGAAATCCTTCATTTGTAAAGGTTATTGCTTAGCCTTGAAAAAGCATCTTGTAAAGGTTGTTGTTTAGCCTAGAGAAACAACGTTGTAAAGGTTATTGCTTAGCCTATTAAAAAGCATAGTTAGTGGAAATCCGGTGGGGTGATTGGATCACAAGCCGGTAGTGGATGTAGCTATTGAGGCCGAACCACTATAAACCTTTGTGTTATGGTGTATGCTTGTGGTGATTTCTTTTGTTAGCTTCCGCATCTTGTTTGGTAAATCATCACTTGTGACTAGTTTATCTTAAAGAAATTAAATTTGGGCTTTATTGGTCACATATTGTAGCACACCCTATTCACCCCCCCCCCCCTCTAGGGTTAGGATCCCAGGACTTTCACCTTGCCCTTAATCATGTTTTCAAATTCAATTGGTTTCATTTAGTATAATTTTCAATTGATTTCATATCCAATTGATGTCTTATCTTGAGAATGTGATAGACCTTGTGTACATTGGATTGAACTTGATAGTAATATATTTGTTCCATGTCACACTCCATTAGCATCATGATTTTCATGTTTGCCACCTCTCTTGCTCATATAGGTATATCTCATGACCACCATGTTTATGTATTCATAATCTTGATTGGTTATTAGTTGAGGTTGGCTTCATGTTTGAATTTCATTTCACTCATCTTGCACTTAATAGTCATATTTATTGATTGAATGAAATGATTTCAAAACTTTCATAGCATATGATTTTCATAGTTAAATTATTTAATGCTATGTTTAAGTAAACCCCATTTCATCATGGATAGCTCTATTTTGGATTTATCTTAATAGTTATATTCTTTATAACTTCATTTTAGAGTGATTGTTTTAATAGACTTATCTTTGAATCTCAATTGGTATTCTTTGTTTTTCCAATTGGTATCCATGATCGCTTTTCTCCTTGACCTTGCTCTCTTTTGGTAATTTGATCATATTGTGCTCTATAGTTAAACGTGTCTAATCATTTCCTTGAAGTTGACCCTCAATTGGTTAAACCATCTTCTTCTTGCACCAAATAGTTATATCTATGTCAAAAGTTTGACAAAAGGAGAGAATGGATTGAGGGGGAGTGTAAACCTTCATAGGAAGTATTAGTTTTGATCAAATTGACCTTTATATTGGCTTTGAACCCTTTTAGCCTACTAACCATACATGATAACCTGTTATGTATTTCATTTTCGATTTCTTTTGTTAACAGGTGCTTCTAAAAGGTATTTTCCTTATTTCATATGTGTAGGTACCTTTGCAATTTAATGTCAAAGGGGGAGAGAACATTAAAGTTGTCTAAAGGGGAAGAGAATGTCCAAGCTTTCTAAGGGGAGATATTGTATGATCTTCTACAGGGGGAGAGAATGCATATCTTGCCAAAGGGAGAGAGAGTGCATGGTCAAAGGGGTAGAGTTGAAAGAAGAAAGAAAGCTTGGGAGCTAAAAAAGATGCTTGGCTATAGAGAGAAAGATGAAAAGAAAGCTTGAAGAATGATCAAGCTCCAAGCATCAAGAAGAATGAAGAAAAGGACCCATAGCCCAAGCTAAAAGAAGGAGCATCCAAGAGATTTCAAGACGTGTCTAGCTTAGGGGGGGTTGAAGACTTAGTGTGTAAAATTCGGTGTTAAGTAAGTTGCCATCAAATTGCAAAGGGGGAGATTGTTAGGGATTTTGTGTATTGCAATTTCATGGATGCATTATCATATTAGCATCATTTGAATTTTCACACATGCATTGTTTTAGAAAAACTTGAAATCTTGATTTACACATGCATTGTTAGAAATATTGATTTATGCATGTTTTGATTTTAAACTTGGATGCATTTTAATTTGAAAAGAAGTTTTATGAATTAAGCTAGCCTATATTTTAAATCTTTTAAATCATTTTAGGCTTTTTGTGTTTCATGATTTTAACCCTCTTAGTTTGATTTAAATCATGATCCCAAGCTTGATTTAATGGCCCAAAAGTCCCCACATGAAAATACTTTGAAAAATGCTATTTTAGGGAATTTTTGTCCCATGCTCGGGTCGACCTGCAGTGTGGCCGGTCGACCGGGTCCCCCACTGCGGGTCGACCGGGTAAAGAGCCGTTGGGCTTCTTTTCAAACGGTCAGTTTTATGACCGTTGAAGGCCAGGTCGACCAGGTAAAGAGCCATTGGGCTTCTTTTCAAATGGTCAGTTTTATGACCGTTGAAGGCAAGGTCGACCGGGGAAAGGCCAGGTCGACCGGGGAAGAGCCGTTGTGCACTTTTTGGCTATAAAAAGAAGTTCATTCCTTTGCCAAAGTTAGAAAATTTTAAGCCATCCTTGAGGTGTTTGGAGACAAGACAAAGGGGATGAACTAAGAGAGACCAAGGGGTCATTAGTGAAGCTAAAGCTTGGATCAATGAAGTTAAATCTCTAAGTAAGCTTTACTTTTACTAATCATATGTTATAAGCTTTGTTTAAATTATTGGTAAATAATTTTTAGCATGATAACTATGATGTGTTGAATCCATTCTTCTTTTAATCTTTGATCTAAGTTAGATTGGATTCTTCACTTTGATTTCAATCCAAGTTGTTTTAAAATTCCTTAATCATGCGTTTTCTTTTATATCATGATTCTTTTACTTGGTTGAATCTTTATTTGTTGTTTTCATTCATTTAAACTTTAGTTAAATTAATTTGGTTTTGAAAACAACATTGCACATGCATCACATGTTTAGAGCTAATTAATTTCATACAACTTGTGAGCCTTTGATTTTCATATCATTAACAAGTTTGTATCCATACATGTGATTTGCATTTCACTTCAATCAAAATCTTTTATGTGCCTTAAACTTTTAAATGCTTTGAGCATATATTGATTGAACTTACTTTTTAAACTTGATTGGAGTTATCACACACACATATCATGAGCATACATCTTTGCATTCATTTAGTGTTTGTGTGAGTTAGTTTTTCACTTTCATATCCGCCTATTTTAGAGGCAAATATATTGAGCTTTAATTGTATCTCTTAAAGTGTTTGTGTAGACACTACATTGAGAGAAAATCTTTTTATTGTAAAGGTTATTGCTTAGCCTAAGAAAAGTATTAGTGTAGAGGTTATTGCTTAGCCTTGGAAAAGCATCTTGTAAAGGTTATTGCTTAGCCTAGAAAAGCACATTGAGAGGTTGTTGTTTAGCCTAGAAAAAAAACATTATAAAGGTTATTGCTTAGCATATTAAAAAGCATAGATAGTGGAAATCTGGTGGGGTGTTGGTTCACAAGCCGGTAGTGGATGTAGGCATTGAGGCCGAACCACTATAAATCTTTGTGTGATGGTGTATGCTTGTGGTGGTTTCTTTTGTTAGCTTCCGCATCTTGTTTGGTAAATCATCACTAGTGACTAGTTATCTTAAAGAGATTAAAATTGGTCTTAATTGGTCACTAACTTGTAGCTCACCCTATTCACCCCCCCTCTAGGTTTAGGATCCAGGACTTTCAAATACATCCAATGTACCAGCACTATGAACCAGAATCTTACACTCTGATGATCGAGACAGATCACACTATCTCATAGTGATCAAAGTGCTGCAACCTTGTCAGATGAGGTGCTCAATCTCATCACTGGTTGTGAATATATTTTTAAGTATAAGATTTGTGACACATATCTCCTGTATGTGGATCTCATCCATATACATATATCACATCTAATATACTTATGGGACCCGGTTCATCTTATGAACCATTATGTCATATGTATTGGTCATGTGCATTAAGTAATAAATCCCAATTCATCTCATGAAAGGAAAGCATGATTATATTGATAAATAAAGAAATTAATCAATTTATTACATCAACTGATGGATTGAGTCCATACAATCCACCAGGACTGTCCTAGACAGAACAGACAGAATCAGCAGCAGCAGGGAGCACAACATCCAGCACCACCCCAGAATGCAATGGTTGTCCAAAATCAAGCAAGGCCACTTCAGCAACAAGCACCATAGCAGCAACAACAAGCCCGTCAACAAGGACAAAATCAGAATCAACGTCCCCCACAACATAATAGAAACGTCCCACAAGGCAGGCCACAACAGGCTCAGAATAGGCCACGACAACGAGGACAAATCTATGCTGTCAATAGAGCTAATGCCGAGGTAGCATGCAATGTCATGGAAGGTACACTCCTTATTTGTGGGATTAAAGTTAGGATTTTATTTGACCCTGGCTCTACACATTCATTTATATCCCATGAATTTTTTGAATTATTTGATGTGCATGCTAGAGAACTTGAGTTCATTTTGACTGTGGCTACCCCAGTAGGTAGACAACTGGTGTGTACTACTTATCACCCTAGTTGTACAGTTCAGATAGGAGAAGTGTTTTTAACCGCAGATCTCATTTTATTGGAGATACATGATTACGATGTCATCCTAGGGATGGATTTGTTGGCAGTGTACCATGCCACAATGGATTGTTTCCATAAAACACTAACCTTCAAGTTAGATGAAACACTAGCAGGAGTGTTGTTTCAGGGAGAAAGGAGAGATCCTCGTACAGGGTTAGTCTCAGCATTGAAGGCTGATAGAATATCGAAAAGTGGATGTGAAGCCTATTTGGCATTTATCACGAAAGATAAACGGTCCCAAGGGGTGGAGGAGATCCCTATTGTTTGGGAATTTCTGGATGTTTTTTCGGAGGAGATTCAAGGTTTGCCACCCATTAAAGAGATTGACTTCACCATTGAGTTGTTACCAAGGACCGCTCCGATATCTATTGCACCATATCATATGGCTCCGGCAGAATTGGGAGAATTGAAGATACAATTGCAGGAGTTGTTAGACAAATGTTTTGTGAGACCGAGCATTTCACCATGGGGAGCTCCAATTTTGTTCGTCAAGAAGAAAGATGGTTCCACGAGAATGTGTATCGATTACAGGAGATTGAATCAAGTGACCATTAAGAAAAAATACCCATTGCCAAGGATAGACGAATTATTTGACCAGTTACAAGGTGCTTCATATTTTTCGAAGATTGACTTGAGATCCAACTACCAAGACAGCTTTCCGGACAAGATATGGCCACTATGAGTTCCTTGTGATGCCATTCGGGTTGACTAATGCACCGATAGTGTTTATGGCGTTGATGAACAAGATATTTGTACAGCATCTGGATCAGTTTGTGGTAGTGTTCATAGATGACATTTTGGTGTACTCTAAAACCAAAGAAGAGCATGAAGAGCACTTGAGGATAACACTGCAACTTTTGAGAGAGAACCAACTGTATGCAAAGCTCAACAAGTGTGAATTATGGCTAGAGCAAGTAGCGTTTTTGGGGCACATCATTTCCAAAGAAGGATTGTCAATAGATCCATCCAAGATTGAGATAGTAGTGAAATGGGAAAGACTGAAGAATGTGACAGGAATCAGAAGTTTTCTGGGATTGGCATTCTACTATAGAAGGTTTGTGCAGGGATTTTCGTCAATTGCGTCACCATTGACGAAGTTGATAAGAAAGAATGTGTCGTATGTGTGGACAGATCAGTGTGAGGCCAGTTTCCAAGAACTAAAGAAGCGATTGACTACAGCACCAGTCCTTACTTTACCATCCGGAAGCGGCAATTTTACCATTTTTACCGATGCTTCGAATGTTGGACTTGGTTGTGTGTTGATGCAAGATGGAAAAGTTGTTGCTTATGGATCCCAACAGCTAAAGGACCACGAGAAGAACTATGCCACCCATGATCTTGAGTTAGCAGCGGTCGTCTTCGCATTGAAAATGTGGATACGTTACCTTTATGGAGAGAAGTTCGAAGTTCACTCCGACCACCGCAGCCTATTGTACTTGTTTTCTCAGAAGGAATTGAACATGAGACAGAGAAGATGGATGGAATACATCAAAGATTATGATTTTCCAATCAAGTATCACCCAAGGAAAGCTAATGTAGTCATTGATGCCTTGAGCAGAAAATCAGTAGGCCTGGCAAATTTAAGTGGCACTTGTATCTTTGAGCAATTTGAAGAGTTGAGTATAGACTTACAGCCACTAAGGAAGGGTGTATTGTTAGCTAACATGTCAGTGTCAGAGCCTTCCTTTATTAAGAAGATCAAAGATAGTCAGTTGCAAGATCCAGAGTTGGCCAAGATTTCAGAGCATGTAGCAAACTGTCCTGATTTCCGTATTGTTGGTGGAGTGTTGTACTACCGTGATCGTCTATGTGTACCCAATATTGAAGATTTAAGGAATGACATCATGACAGAGGCTCACAGCGTGAGGTATTCAATGCATCCAGGCAGTACGAAGATGTATCAGAATTTGAAGGGCAAATTTTGGTGGAACAACATAAAGAGAGAGATTGCAGCATTTGTCTCCTGCTGCATGACTTGTCAGTTGATAAAGGCAGAGCATCAGAAGCCTCCAGGATTGTTACAGCCATTAGAGATTTCGGAATGAAAATGGGAGCACATTACTATGGATTTTATTTCGGAACTACCAAGGACCAGCAGAGGTAACGATGCGATATGGGTCATTGTGGACTGACTCACCAAGTCAGCTCACTTCATTCCTATCAGGACAGGGAAGAAGATGCACATGCTACCTTTGGCAGGGTTGTTTGTCAACGAGATTGTCAACCGACATGGACAGCCAGTTTCTATGACATCTGATAGAGACAGCAGATTCGTCTCGAGGTTCTGGAAGACACTACATGAGTCCATGGGTATGAAACTACAGTTCAACACGGCTTCTCACCCGCAGACAGATGGCCAGTCAGAGAGGACAATTCAAACTCTAGAGGATATGCTCCGTGCTTGTGTATTAGACTTCAAGACTCAATGGGATGAGACATTATCGTTGTATGAGTTTGCCTACAACAATAGTTACCATTTGAGCATTGGAATGGCACCTTTCAAGGCATTGTATGGCAGAAGGTGTAGGACACCTGTGTGTTGGGAAGAAGTCGACATTCGCAGTTTCCATGGACCAACCACAGTAAGTGAAACCAGTGACAAGGTCAAGTTAATTCAAGGAAGTCTGAAAGTAGCCCAAAGTAGACAGAAAAGTTATGCAGATTCTCATAGAAGGGATTTACAGTTCAAAGAAGGAGACAAGGTTTTCTTGAAAGTATCACCTACGAGGGGAACATTGAGATTTGGGCAAAAAGGCAAGCTATTATGGAGATACATTGGACCGTACGACATCGTGAGCAAGATCGGTGATGTGGCTTATAGATTAGCCTTACCACCTGAGTTATCCGGTGTACACAACGTCTTCCATGAATGTTGAAGAAGTATGTCCCCGATCCATCACATGTACTCCGGCACGAGCCTTTGGAGATCCGGGAGGATGCTACCTATGTGGAGAAGCCCGTTCAAATCATTGATACAAAGGAACAAGAGTTGAGGACACGGACTATTCAGTGGGTAAAAGTGTTTTGAGAGAATCATGGACCGAGAGAAGCTACGTGGGAGTTACGAGATCAAGTGCAGAAGAAGTATCCCCATCTACTACCAGAGGTGAGTCATATATTTCATTTGGTGGACCAAATATCCTAATGGGCGGAGGATGTAAGACCCTGTCTCGAGTGACCTCGATTAGTGATAATTAAGTCGTGTTTTAGTTCTAAGTGTGTTTAGTGTGTTTTGACTAAGCTGGGATTAGAATAGCTTTTGTTATAGCTTTGAGGGATTTTGAGTGCCCTTGTGACTAGTGGGGCCCTTTGGGGATTCCTTTTAGGACTTTGCATTTACTTCGGGGATTATCTGAGATTCCTGTGTTTATTGTATCTTAATCCCGATTTACTCATCTTATTAATCCCTACAACTTTTATGTTGATCCCGTGCCCTTTCCAGAACCCCGAAACCCGACTTTCCTAGTATTGAGGGCAAAACATTCTTTCTATACTAAATCTGTATCCAAAAATTCATATTCCCGAAACCTTTGAAATATATACTTTTTGGAAACTAGATATTTCGATGATCATTTTTCCCTACTTCGTCGAATTCGTTCGGAGTCCCAAAAACCATGATTTCAACACACAAAGATTTCTAGTGGTGGAGCCCACTCTTGACTTGTATAAAAGGAGAACCCTCCTTCTCTTTTCCCTTTTCTAGCTCAAGTCCCAACCACTAACTAGGGTTTTCTCTTTTCTCTTCTTCTTCTTGCTTTTCCATCCCATTACCTCCATCAACCTTGCATCACATGGAGAATGGGGTTATCATCTTCTTCACCATCTTAGAAGCTCTCTCTTGATACCATTTTTGGAGAAGACCTCCCATTCCAAGACCCTCTTTGAGCTTGCCTTGTCCATTTGAAGAACTTCCAAGCAAGAAATCCCTCCCATCTCTCCTATATGTGTCTTCCTAGCCTAAGAGAAACTCCCATTTCATTATTGAAACTTTCTTTTCCTTGTTCTTTGTTTTGACCCTTTTAGGGTTTGTTTTTGGGGATTTTTTTTAGCTTGGACTCTTGACTTGGAGGAGTGTTTAAGGCTTGGTTTGCTTGTTAGGCACCCAAGGCAAGTGGATGATTTGATATTTGAGCATTTTATGGTTTTATGAGAAATATATTGATTTTGTCATTTCTATTAATACCATTCTTGATCTACATGATTTTGAAATAAATGCACATGAATAAGTTGGTTGGTTGTTTAACTCTTGAAACATTGCATTTATAGCCTTTCATTTATTACTTGTTTGTGGTTTAAATGGATCCTTGTGATTGTGGATTTTCTCTTCTCTCTTATGGTTGAATATAGTTGAGAAGAAAATGATTAAATGTGTTATTGGTGGAGATTTATGAAGAGTTTAATGGGGGTGTTGAGCCTCCCATTTTGATGTAGAAATGACGCTCAAACAAGTTGTAAGAAGAGAAGCAAAACTGTCCCGGGACCAGTTTTTGGACAGTTCGCTTGAGCGAAGTGTCCAGAAAGGGGTTCGTACAATTCCAATGGACAGTCTTTGGACAGTTCGCTCGAGCGGACCCACCTAGAAAATCATTCCAGAGAGCTCACCGCTTGAGCGAACTCCAGGTCCACTCGAGCGATGGGCACTGTTCGTCTGGGGCTATTTTAAGAGTACAAATGAAATGTTTAAATGATTGACAGAGGTTTGTTGGGAGACCTATTGTGATGGGGAGACTCATTCTTATGATTTGAAATTCGTTTGAGAAAGAAACCACTTCACAAAGATCCATTGTAGTTTCGAAAATCCCCGAAGTGTATAAGGACCCCAGAATGTCCCCAAACTCAAGGAGTACTAAGTCTTTATTTATATAGACATACGGGATCCCTATTCACTTTGAACAAATCTTGAACCCGATATTTTACTCGAAACTTCAGTGATTTATTGTATTTCATTGTTCCCGAGATTTATACTACATGACTTGTTACCCCGAAATCGTTGAAATTGTACTTGATATAGTGATTAGTCCCGAAGTGCATTACTCGACATGAAATGACAATTGTGCCTTTGAGCATCCCCGTCCTGCTTGTTTACAAACATGTACTTGATGTATTTTATACATGTTTTGATTTTGTTATTTGACCTATGAGTTGGCACCACTAAGCTTGGATAACCTTGTTGATCTAATCCACCGACTTGGAGATCCCCCTCTTGTCCAGCCAGCTGCAGTTTGGATCCCGCTACCCGGTTATTACCGTGGTCTTGTCCCGATACCCCGGATTGCTACTGTGGTTCCCGATGCCTGGCTCACTACCGTGGTCATGTCCCGTATTATTATATGTATATGTATATTTCGTTGAATCTCCTCACCTCGTGTGACTGAGATCAACGCCTTAATATGCTCTTGTCACTTCGTGATGGAGGGCTTAGCTTCCAGTGGTTTCCATCTTGCTTGTTCCCGATTCCTTTGTTACCTTTACATGATTTACGTTGCATACTTGTTTTTGAATAAATGATTTGTCTCTTTTATGGAAATTATCATCTAAACAGGTTTAAATGCTTTTGAACGTAAATTCATTTATTATTATATTGTCATGTCTTTTCAACTACCTGCCAAACTGTCGTGCTTGACCCACTTTTTGGTACTCAAGTCTCGATGTTCGTTACCCCGAGGAGGAGCATGAGGAGGCGGTCGGAGAACCGCAACATCTAGTTGAGTGGCATGCCGATGATGTCATCTAGACATTCGGTAGTCCGAGATGCGTAACATTTTGGGTTGTGGATAACCATTCTTTTGGGTTTATATTTTGTTTATATTGGCCTTTGCTGACCTCTATTTTGGTAATGTAATTAAATGATCTTTTGTTTAAACACTTAACATTACTTTTGGAAAGTGCAAATGATCATTGCTCATTCTGATATTTTGTTTATACATGTGTTATTATCTTCATGACTAGAGATGGATTGAATGTTTAATTTACTACACGCTTCCACAATTAAAAAAATATCTATGTTGATGTGATATCCTCACCGCGGACACCTGTGGGAAATTCAATAAATGTGTGCATCTTATCACCACTCCACACCTCCTCAATCAATTAGTCCTGATCCCGGATTAGTTCGGTGGACCTGGTTCTGGGTCGCAACACAGGTGACGAGGGAAGCAGGACTTCGAGTTCCCGACCTCGGAGAGAAGGAAATGTTAAATCCCGAACATGAAGCATGAGGAGCGACGTACCCTCATGGAGAAGAACCCCACAGCGGGGTTTTGCTGAGAAAGATGTCAAAGCTCTGATAGAGAGGGCATTAGCCGACCGAAAGCTCCCACCAGAAAATTCGACTAGAGCAAGGTGCTTGAGGAATGCCAGGAATTTCGAATCTCCATTTTCGGAAGAGATAAAGAAGGCGGGCCCACCTCGGCGGTTTACGACTCTAAAACTAAGGGTCTATGACAGGACCTCGGATCCAGCCGACCATGTCTAGCACTTCCAGCATTCCATGGCACTGTGGGTTGGGAATGAGCCGCTTATGTGTAAGATGTTCCTATTGAGCCTGGGTGACCTCACCTTAAAACGGTTCTCCCGCCTGGCACCGAGGTTGATCTACAGCTTTCGAAAGCTTGCTGGGGTTTTTGTCTCACGATTCGTGACAAATTCTAAGCAGCCGAAGGATGTTGGGGCATTGTTATTACTCAAGAAGCAAAGCTCAGAGAGCTTAAAGGAGTTTAGCACTCCTTACTGGCGACTCTATAATGAAGTAGAAGGGAACAATAAGCAGGTGGTAATGGCAACTTTCAAGCTTGGACTGCCGAAGGAGAGCCAGCTTCGTCAATCACTGACAAAGCGCTCTCTTACTACCCAAGGAGAGCTAATGGAACGAATCGAGGAGTTTATAAAGTTGGAAGAAGATATGGGCACAACAAAACCAAGGTGGGCTCTCCCGATAAAGGAGGAAAACAAGCGAAAACGAAGAAGATAGTTCGAGGAGGGGACGGAGTGAGATCAGCTCGAGCTGAACCAACGAGGTTAGTGTGAGTCCATGGGGATCCGAACCCTAGAGGGGGGGTGAATAGGGTGAGCTCCAATTATGACCAATTTTAACAATTTTAACTTCTTTAAAACAAACTAGTCACAAGTGATGATTATCAAACAAAATACGGAAGCTTAAAGAAAACAATCACCACAAAGCAAGCACCATCACACAAGGATTTATAGTGGTTCGGCCTCAATGCCTACATCCACTACCGGCTTGTGATCCAACACCCCACCGGATTTCCACTATATATGCTTTTCAATAGGCTAAGCAATAACCTTTACAATATGCTTTCCAAGGCTAAGCAATAACCTTACATTGATGTTTTTCAAGGCTTAACATCAACCTATACACTATGCTTTTATAGGCTAAGCAATAACCTCTTCAACCACAAGGTTGGTTATCTCACTAAGATAGTGTCTAACATACACTTGATGGAGATTCTATTAAGCTCATTACAATGCCTCTTAAATAGGCGGATATGGAAGTGAAAAACTAATACACACTCACACTATGGATGCAAAGATGAAAGTACATGAAGTGTGTGTGTGTGGTCCTCAATCATTTAGAAAATAAAAGCTCATAAATGTATGCCTAAGGCTTTTGAAAGTTTTAGCTCAAAAACATTTATGATTGAGGAAGTAATGCACACTACAAAAAAAAGGACTTTTAGTCTCACTTTTAAATTGAGCTTTTGTGTTGCTTTTACAATAAAGTGACACAGTATGGTCTGATATGTCACTTTAGAGGAGGAGTAAACGAGGAGGAGGTTTGTTGTGTCACTTTTCTATAACGCGACACACACAAAACAAATCTATGTCTCGTTTTATTCTTAAAGTGACACTAGCTGAGCAAATTTTTAAAATAATCCAAATTAAATATTGATGATGGTTTTTCCCACTAAACAAAAGTGATACAAGAAGTTTGGTTGTTGTTTTGTTTCGAAAAATAAAAAACAAAAGCGACACATGAATTTGAGAGGGTGCTTGGAGCGTGAAAATTTGGGTGGGTGTTCCCTCCATCTTATATCCACTACTGGAAATTTAGCTTTCTGCGGAAGTAGAAATTTAGCTTTCTGCGGAAGCAAAACGCGGGCGGCCGGCCGGCTGTGGGGGCGCAAAAGAGGCATTAGCGTTGCTAAAGGTTTCTGCATTAGGCGCCACCGACCCACTTTTTTCTTCCTACTTTTTCTTCCTCACGCACTGTTTTCCTTCCTAAACCCCTTTGTGTGGGGGCCCGTTTCTTGAACCTGTTCCTCTTGGTCTCGGCAAGGGTGCGCTCGGATATGCTGACGTGTGGGAGCCATTTCTCTTGATCTCGGCTACGATCCGATCCATATCGGTCTCGGCACTACGTGCTGGTCTCGGCCAAACAGAATTCAGTTCGGTCGCGCATACCGTTCAGTCTCGGCAATGCAGTATTGCGCTTGCAGCTAACAGCCACGGCCCTGTCGTGGCAAGGCCCAAGGAAGGGATCTGATGGGACTTCAGCCACCACCAGATCAGGGCAAGATCAGGCCCAATGTGACTGACATTAAATGCATTATGGGCTGATCGGACCCACATTAAATGCAGTGTGGGCTGATCGGACCCACATTAAATGCAAAGAGGGCTATGATGGACCTTCATTAATGACTTTGTGGGCTGATGTGACCCAGGTCACATCACCAAGCCCACTGGCACTCACCCAAAACTGTTCCATATATAAGGCACGAGCCAAAGGGAGCAGGGGTAAGCACTCTCACAGAGACACTCAGTCTTTCTCCTTCTTCTTCTTCCTTCTCCGATCGATTGCTGACTTAAGCATCGGAGAGCCCTACGCTGCCCATAGCCAGGGTCCTCTGACCTTTGTCTTTCTCCTCTTTCAGGTTCATACCGTCGCAGTTATCTCCTCCATGCATTGAGTAAGTCCTAAGAGGCATCCTGATCTTGTGAGTATTATTATTTCTGCACTTACACCCTTTTTCTTCTTCCTCCCGCCCGCGCTGGTTTTCCTTCCTAAACCCCCTTTTCTTCCTCCTATTTTTTCTTCCTCCCACGCTGGTTTTTCTTCCTCCCGTTCCCTGCCCTGTCCCGCCGCACTCTCTCACAGAAGGCGAAGAAGTATTTACAAGGAGCGGGAGAAGCAAAGAGAGAAGGGCTTGCAAGATTGAGCAGTTGTTCAAATCAAAACCCTAAATCCTCAAAAAAGTTCCTTCTTTTTAGTGTCTTCGATCTCAAAAACCACTCATTCCAATCGTCTCTCTCTCTCTCTCGAAAGAGTCGTGAATTCAAACTTTCGCGTGCGATTGTTGAAAAGATTACTCTTTGCAGTTCCGTTTTGAAAAGTTTCTTCCTTTGCTGATAATTTGAGCCGATTTATTAGTTCTCAGTTTGATCAAGGGTTTTAGAGATGGAGATTGAGTTTGATTGGAAGTTAGAATCGTAATGCAGACTTTGATCCTTCTGAAAAAGTAAGATCAGAGGTCAGTTTTAAATAATCGAGTCTGGGGTTGTTTGGGTTTTGTTCAGTTGTTCTATTTTTACTGATTGGAGTTGTATTGAGGTGAATAGCAATTTTATCTTAAGTTGAAATTCTTGTAGTTCGAGTTGTTTGCAATTTTTACTTGCTGATTGGGGTGAAGTATGGCGCAGAGTAATTGGGAAGCAGATAAAATGTACGTTCTGTGGTAAAAAAAAGAGTTCTTTTTGTTCTTCTTCTTACTTTTCATGTGGCTGTTGAGTGGAGGGACTGCTGTGTTTTTTTATTTTATTTTTATTTTGTTGAAGTTATGGTTTTGATGAATTTGATTTTTTTTTTAGGCTTGATGTCTATATCTATGATTACTTGTTGAAGAGGAATTTGCATGATTCTGCGAAAGCATTTATGGCTGAAGGGAAGGTATCCGGAGATCCAGTAGGTAAGACCATGAAGCAATATGTTTTTTCATTCTTTTGATTTTTTTTTCTTTTGCCTTTGAGGGGAATGCATCTTGTATTGTTCTTTTTGTGTTGGTACTTTGTTTAGTTCTATTGGGTTTGATATTGGAATCTGTTTCCTCATCAAAGTTTGATTAGTGTAATTGGTTATGAAATTATGGAGATGCAATATTGTGGTTTCTGATCTTGCTTAGCTTTTTTCTTTTTTGAAAGATATCAGGACTTGATTTTTGTCTTCTCTTAGAAAAGGCACTAGGGTGTAATGAGATGAATGGATTATTGTGGGCTTGGAAGGTCCAATACTTGGGTCTTTCTCAGAAATCATTGTTTCATAGGCCGTAAAATCTTAACCCATGCTGGATTTATAAATGCAGAGAGATCCTCTATCTGTGGCCAACTTTGTCAGTTTACTTTTGCACTTGGCTAGTTTTAAGGAAGTGAAAAATTATCAACTGAAGAGGGAGGGTTTTACTAGAAAACCTGGATTGTTGTATATCATAAATGTTTTCTCTGGGTACTCTGTTTTTTCAGCGAAAGTGAATTTGAAAAACTTGTGTTATTCTGATTTTTTTGAAGGGGATCTTTAGCTGTTTTAGTTGCAGGTCCTTGGATTGAAGCCCTTGCTTCTTCATCCCTTGGAGAACTCTTTTTAAGGTAAGAGTTTTTTATACATCCGGTGACGGTTCCTTTTGAAGTCTTTGATGGGTAGATGGGGTAGGTGGTCTCATTCTAGCCTCATAGGCATTATCCACAGCATGAAACTGAATGTTGAGGGTAATCGGATGTGAGAACATTTAATGGCAGATCAAATAGGATGCCTTCAATTTGCCGAGGCTTGGGTTTGCTCCCCACGCCATATGTTTGAAACCATCCCAGATTTGCCCAGGTTACACTCATATTGGTGAGCATAATGTGGCATCTAAACTCATCGAGAGCTTTTTCTTTTTCTCTTCTGCAAGTGAATATAGGAACATCCAATGCAAAAACTTAATTGATTTTCCCTTTTCTTGGTAACGCAAGTACTCGCACACCCGCGACATACAAAGTCTCTTATCATCAGCATTACATGCTGAATTGGTCCCTTGTTGTTTCTGGGGAAGGGGGTGCCTCACCAAGTTTCTAATGGATTGGCTGCGTTCGTGAATGATTATGGACAGTGTACGCGCATCCACGTGTGTTAGATGTGATATGAACCATTCATCTATTCATTTGTCTGATTTGTGAGCACAATTGGATTCGCCATGTTTGAAAAATCTGCTTCCATTGGACGATACTGGTTACTACTCTGTTGCTGATTCATTCGCCATATTTGGAGAATCATTCGAAGAAAAGAATGTGAACAAGTTGGCTCTGTATGCAATGTCAGGACATGAGTCTTGCATCATAAGTTTCATATGAAAGTGACCATTCAATTAATTGAATAAATGAATAAAATCATTTGAAGAAAAGAATGTCAACAAGTTGACTCTGTATGCAATGTCAGGATTTGAGGCACCTGCAATTTGTATGCTCTTGTTTTCTGATATTTTTTTTTAAACTGTATTGATGGTTTGATTCATGAGTTTGGTTTTGCAATGGTTTTCTTTTATGTTCTGTTTGTTTGTATACTGTATGCTAATTGCTGCCAGCTAAACCAGCATTATTTGTTGGAATACCAAGTGAAACTGGGGGAGAGAATCATGGAGTTCCAGCAGTAGTATAATAGAGGTCACATTGAGTAGTATGTGAGCACTTTGCTTCTCCACTGCTAAAGCCATTTTCAAGCTAAAACATACACTCATTAATTGCTGATGACTCCATTTCTGTGGTGGCATTTATAAATGAGATGATGGTGCTACCTCCGTGCCTTCAACTAACCAATCTATGATGAGTGTTTGTTCATCAAGATCCTATTTCGAAGTGTGACTTGATGAGGTGGTTGGCTGTCCCACCTGAACATTTTGCTTTTTAAGATGTGACACTACTAACACTACATATTTGAGAAGGACCCAGCCACTTACATAATAGAATTTCGAGGTCGTCAAAAGTTATGGATCCATAGACTCTCTTGTTTCTTGGAGGTCATTGAAAGAGACATGCATTGTGGTGGTGGCTCTTAACTTTATTTTTTAATTATTAGGGATGTTGTGTACCAGACTTAGCCGCACATTAAATAAATCATGCATCAGACATGACAAGTATTTATTGAAAACAGCAAAGACTATTTTTCAGATGCCACAGCTTCTTTTTGGAGAAAGAGAGGGAAATTATATTTAGTTTGCAACATTAATTTAGAAGGGGCTGGTTTGTTTGTTTTGTGTCCATGTTTGTGAAAGTTGAATCACATCCTCTACAGATTATCTTGGTCCAATGTGTCAGCCCAATTAATAAATTAATCACATTATAAAACCTTTTAGAATAGCTTCATTTTATTGGTGGCACCTGTTGGAATCAATTAGTTAGAACTCCATCTTTAGATTTCCATTTCTTGCTTGTTCTGTTGTCTTATAGATTTACAGTAGTTGACATTGATGGAGGTAATTCTAGGGTAGCAAACATGCCAATTTTAAACACTACTTAGTCTGATGTCTCTCTCACTGAAGTAAAAAGGCCCATGATTACCATCCCAATTAAACAGGTAAGAAATAGAAATACTTGCGACAAGGAGTGCCCAAATTGAAATGGCTCATATGATCAAGACCATAGAAAGAGAAATTTCTTATTTCTTTGGAGAACCCTGTGTTCAATCACTACTACAACCCAGGGTAAGTGTTTTTCAGTATTTATTTGTTAGACATCATTTTACTTTAGTACAATAATAAAATATATTAACGTAATTTGTTTTTTCACTTGATTGGTTGTAGAGGGCATTGGGTTTTGATCGTCATTGTCTTAACAGAAATGCAAGTCTATTGGTTGGATTCGTTAGGAAAGCAGCCAGATCCAACTTTTAAACTTGAAGTGAACACGTAAAGTATCTCTATCTCTTTTTTTTTCCCCTTAGTGTATATATTTTATTTTCCTTGACGATAATTTCTTGGGATTTTTAGAGCAATTCAAATATCAAACTTGTCTTCTGGAAAGCCGAGAAGGTTAAATCCGAACCCATATTGGGAGTATGTGACGGTAAGCATGCCTATTTTTGCAATGAAGATGCAAGGTTTGTTACTCTTACCATTTGTCTATATGACATTTGTCCACAGTGCCCACAACAAGGAGACGGAATTGTATGTGGTTATTACGCGATGAGTTTTATGCGACACTTTTTTGCTGATGCCGGTCAATCGCTCAAGCGCAAGGTGAAAAAAATAGTTATACACAAATAAATAAATATATATTTTTTGCTCAATAATTAAAAGTTCTATTAAAAAGAAAGAGAAAAACAAAAGAATGGGATGGAAGTTTAATTACACTAGCTAGTTTTCTTACACAAAAGAATGAGTAAAAGTTCCTTAGCTAGTTTTCTTACACTAATGACTACACTAACTTGCTTTTTCTTGAAACATGTTATGGAGTTGGTCAGCATAAAGACATACACCACCAAAGAAATAGATAAGATCCGACTCGAGTTTATCGACTTCATCCAAGGATTTCTTCCTTTATAAAGGTATACCTAGGAGTTCAATTTGTATAGTTGAGAAGATTTCATAGTAAGGCTTAGTGACGATACACTTAATTTAATGTGCATTTCAGTTTTTTGGCTTAGTGACTACCTGTTTCTTCATCGGACTATCATCAATGTGAATTGATTCATGCATTTTTGTCTGCATCATGCACTTGGGTAGGTGGAGTTTCTTAGTTCATGATGCATTCCACACTTCATCACGCATTCCACACTTCATCACATATCATTAGGGGGGGGAGGGGGGGGGTGGGCGGCTATGATTAACTTGCATAGTTTTCAGTACGTTAATGCTTATTGAGTGTTAGTTGTAGATGGTGATAGGAATACTAGGTCATCATATTAGTGAATTATTGATTGCTCCTAGTTTGCTTGCTACTATGATCTTATGACATGTGAACTGCTAGTGTTTCAATTGCTCTTTCTCTAGTGACAAAATGTTTTCTTTTTAACATGAATCATTGATATTGTTGGTTAAACTCTCCTTCTTACTTGATTATATTATTGATACATAGTCAAATTGTTATTATTTTGTAGGTGAATGAAGAACTTAATTAAACGAAGATGGAATGCCTTTTGCTAAGTGGATCTACTAATTATGTTAAGTTAATTTTGGTTAGTTAGGGATTTCCGGAAATTGTTTACAATGTAGCTTGCCTTTTTTTGGATGCTTTTGTGAAGGTTTTGGATTATGCCATGACGCTTTGGTTACGAATTCGAAGGTTAATGTAAATAGTTTGGATTATGGATGGATTCAAATTGACTATGTTTTGAATAGTTTGTTTGATTTAGGGCGTGGACGAGCAAGTACGTTCCTTAATGTGAATGGTGATTAATTTTCAATTAATGAAATGGTTCTTATTGAATGTTGCTATCTATATTTTTTTGCATCTTTTGTAAGGCAGGTTTAGTGATTTGAAAGTGTATCCATACTGCAGCATGTTATTAGTAATGTATATATTGCATTTAAAAAAAAAAAAATGGATGGTATCTCGCTTCTATGGAAAGTGTCACAACTGATGACTACTTGTGTCACTTTTGGTCCGAAAACAACATATTGATCACTGCTTTTGAAAAGCGAAACAACAAAGTTATCTTTCTTGTGACGCTTTTAAGTTATTTCAGTGTCACTTTTGGGTTTAAAGTGACACAAGTAACCATTTTTTTGTGTCACTTTGATAACAGAAACTGACACAACAAATGTATTTCTTAAGACGCTTTTATGAACTTTTAGTGACGCCGGCAGATAAGACGCTTGCATCGTAATCAGAAAAGCGACACAAACCACTTTTTAAGACACTTTAAAAGTGACTCATTAAGACATTTTTTTTGTAGTGGCAATCACATGTTAAAAGTAACAACTTGTTAATGATATCAAAGTTACACAAGTTGTATGAAATGGATTAGCTCTAAACATGTGATGCATAGGGATGTCAATCAAATCAACATGAAGCTCAAAAACATAAAAATAGATTTGATTGAAATTAGGGGACAAATCATATGTAATTATAAGGACAACTTGAAAATGATTTACCAATCAAAGTAAGGCAAGTTGTGAAACTTTAAAACAATAATACACATATGATTTGTAATGATGTTGGATCCAAAACATAAGATACATTTGAGAGAGATTTTCTTATGATGGAAAAACAACAACCAATGATTCAACAAAGTATATGAATCATGTTACATATTTCATTAACATGATCTACTTAGATTTACCAAAGATAAAGTACTACTTTGATGAATCAATGGTGATGTATCCAAAACAATAGATCTATTCAAAATATAACACATGCTAAGGATACAACACATCATAGGTTAACATGTTACTAAGATTTACCAATGATAAAACAAAACATGAAAACATATGATTTGTAAAGAAGTTGAATCCAAAACATAAGTTAGTTTTGAAAGAGATGTTCTTATGATGGAAAACAACAACCAAAGATTCAACCAAGTATATGGATCATGTTACATATGATTTCAAAGATTTTTCCATTAACATGATCTACTTAGATTTACCAAAGTTAAGTACTACTTGGATTGAATCATATGATGTTGTATCCAAAACAATATATCAATTCAAAACATAAAACATGTTAAGGACACAACACAAACATAGTTTAACATGCTAGAAATGATTTACCAAAAATAAAACAAAGCATGAAAACATATGATTAAGGAAGGAAGAGCCTACTTGGTGGTTTAACTTCATTAATCCAAGCTTTAGCTTTCCTAATCATCCCCTTCATCCCTTGGTTCTTTTCCCTTTTGATATGCCTCAATACCTCTCAAGGAGGGGCTTAAAATTCCCAACATTTGGCAAGGGAAAGAACTCAAATTTATAGCAAAAAATGCCCAACGGCTAGTCCTCGGTCGACCGGCACACAGGCCTCGGTCGACCGAGAACACACAACGGTCATATTTCTGACCGTTGGTGCTCCCAGGCAAATTTTGCCTGCAGTTGTCTCGGTCGACCGAGACCTGTATCTCGGTCGACCGGCGACACTGCCGGGACAACCCCCTTTTGACAAAAAATCCAACTTTTGCCATTTCAAAGTTATTTCTTTGGGGGACCTTTTGGCCACTAAATCAAGCTTGGAAAACATGTTTTAAAGATTCTAATGGTTTTTAAAACATGACATAAAAAGCCTAAAAAGATTCAAAACTTTTAAAACAAAGGCTTGCTTGATTTCTTGAAAACTCTTTTCTAAAACAAATGCATCCAAGATAAAAAGACAAATCATGCATAAATCAATACTTTTACAAATCTTAAAAGCAATGCATGAATAAAACAAGATTTCAAGTTTATTTAAAACAAAGCAAGTGTGTGAATCAAATGATGATTGAATGAAAATGCATCCATCAAATTGCAATCTAGAAAATTCCTAACAATCTCCCCCTTTGCAATTTGATGGCAAACACACTCACCACTGAGATTACACACTTAGTCTTCAGCTCCCCCTTAGCTGGACAAGTCTTGAAATCTTCTTGGATGCTTCTCTTAGCTTGGGCTCTTTTCTTTTCTTCAGTCTTCATGATGCTTGGAGCTTGATCATTCTTCAATATTTCTTTCTTTGGCCAAGCATCTTCTTTGGCTTCCAAGCTTTCTTTCTTCTATTTGCTCTCCCCCTTTGACCATGCCTCTCTCTCCCTTTGGGACTCTCCCCCTTTGAAGAATAGGAGATCTTTGAGTACTTGAACTCTCTCCCCCTTTGACATTAAATTGCAAAGGTACCTACACACATGAAATAAGGAAAATACCTTTAGTAGCACCTGTTAACAAATGAAATCGAAAGTGAATTACATAACAGGCTTTCATGTATGGAAGTAATCTCTAAGGGCTCAAGGGCAATCCAAAGGTCAATTTGATCAAAACTAATACTTCCTATGAAGGTTTACACTCCCCCTCAATCCATTCTCTTCTTTTGTCAAACTTTTGACAAAGATTTAACTATTAGATGCAAGAAGAAGATGGTTTTACCAATGAGGGTCAACTTCAAGGAAAGGATTAGATTCATATAACTATAGAGCACAATATGATCAAATTACCAAAAGAGAGCTAGGTCTAAAGAGAAAAGCAATCATGGATATCAATTGGAAAAACAAAGAATACCAATTGAGATTTAAGGATATGACTATTAAACACAATCACTCTAAAATGGATTTAAAGATATACCTATTAGGAAAAATCCAAATTAGAGCTATCCATGAAGCAATGGGGTTTACTCAAACATAGCATCAATCAATATAACTTATGAAAATCATATGCTATGTAAGGTTTTGAAAATCATTTCATTCAATCAATAAATATGACTTATTAAAGTGCAAGATGAGTGAAATGAAATTCAAGCATGAAGCCAACCTCAACTAATAACCAACCAATATTATGAACACCTAAACATGGTGGTCATGAGATATACCTATATGAGCAAAAGAGGTGGCAATCATGAACATTATGATGCTAATGGTGTGTGACATGGAACAATCATATTACTATCAAGTTCAATCCAATGCACACAAGGTTTATCACATTCACAAGAAATCAAATCAATCAAAAATTATACCAATTGAAACCAATTGAATTTGATAACATGATAAAGAGCAAGAATGTGGCAAACACAAAATTCCATCAAGCATCATAAATGCATATTCATCACTTTTAAAGATATAACTATTGAGCATATTGATGAACAATGTAAATTGCAATGCAAAATGATATGACTTAGAAATGCATGCAATTTCCAAAGTGTCAAAATCATATGAATTCAACATCTAAGATATCCATCAAACATATAGAAATATGAGAAATGGGTTTCAAAGAGTTTCATATGATTAAGAACACTACTATGAAGTTGAAACATGTATAAGTATGACATCACTTAGAGAAAGTACATGAATCAACATCATAACCATCCAAATAGAAATGACTATAAGGCATAGAGGATGGATTTGAGTTCTAGTATGGTTTCAACAAATATAATAAATACCACAACCATACATAGAACGATTTGACATTTGCATAGAGAGGATCAATCAACACTCAAGATCTACCTCATACCATATCATCAAAAAAGAATATACCTAAGTAAGCACAAGAAGGTATGAAGTTAAAGGGATCAATCTATCATGCAACATCTCCACTCTTAGCAAATGTACTAAACTTACAATGCAATGGAAAATGGATATGAGGTTTAAACCAAATGAACTTAGCACATAAAATCACATATGTACTTAAAAAGCTCAAAAACAAGATTTTACTATAAAGCACATAAACAATCATTAATTGCATTAATGAAACTATATATACCAATTTAGGCACAACACATGCAAATCAATGACACCATATCCAACCATGCAATGTAAGACATCAAAATCAATTTGCATAAAGAATGTAAATCAATGAGCAAAGTGTTAGGGATTTTGTATTTGCAATTTGATGGATGCATTTGCACTTTAGCATCATTTGAATTCACACACTAGCATTGTTTTTAGAAACCTTGAAATCTAGTTTTATTCATGCATAGCTTTTAAGATTTGGAAAAGCTTTTGTTTTATGCATGGTTTGGTTTTAAACTTGGATGCATTGGTTTTGAAACTCAAACTCTTTTGAAAACCTAATTCATTGTGCATTATATTTGGAAAATCATCTTGTCAATTTAGGTTTGAACTTTGCATACATACATCCCTTCATAATCATATATGTATGCATTGTTTTTGAAAAAGGAGTTTTTAGAAATCAAGCTAGCCTATGGTTTAAAGTTTCAAATCATTTTAGGCTTTGTGTGTTTCATGTTTTTATACATCTTTGAATGATTTAAAACATGTGAAAAAGCTTGATTTTAATGGCCCAAAATATCCCCAAAGATAATCTTCAAGAAACCCAAAAAATGGGAATTTCTGGGCAGGCCCGGTCAACCGGCCGTGTATGGCCGGTCAACCGGCCAAGAGGCCCGGTCAACCGGCCAAACTGGCGGTTAACCGGAATGCTGAGGCTTCAACGGGCATTTTTATGACCGTTGTGCTTGGCCGGTTAACCTGCCTGTCATGGCCGGTCAACCGGGGTTATAGCCGTTGGGCTGTTTTTGGGATATAAATGAGTTCTTTCCTTTGTCTTTGGTTGGAGATTTTGAAACCCTCTTTGAGGAGCTTT
This sequence comes from Cinnamomum chago, assembly GCA_038049695.1. Classification (NCBI taxonomy): domain Eukaryota; kingdom Viridiplantae; phylum Streptophyta; class Magnoliopsida; order Laurales; family Lauraceae; genus Cinnamomum; species Cinnamomum chago. The sequence continues at coordinate 54,988,987 of CP142452.1, read as the reverse complement.
GAGAGAAGACAAAGGGGATGATCTAAGAGACATCAAAGGGTCATTAAGTGAAGCTTAAGCTTGGATCAACTAAGTTAAATCTCCAAGTAAGTTTTACTTTTATTAATCATTTGTTATGTGCTTTATTTGAATCTTTGGAAAATGATTTCAAGCATGATAACAATGATGTGTTGAATCCTTTCTTCCCTCCATCTTTGATATTCAAGATTGGATTCATCACTTTGATTTCAACCCAAGTTTTGTTTTAAACTTTCTTAATCATGCTTAGCCATAAATCTTTGATTTCTTTTATTGCATGATTACTTCACTTGGTTGAAACTTCCCTTGTTGTTTTCATTCATTTTATCTTTAGTCAAATTAGTTTTTGAAAACAACATTGCACATGCATCACTTGATTAGGCTTAAACACTTTCATACAACTTGTGATCTTTAGATTTTCATATCATTCACAAGTGTGTAATTGTTCAAGTGATTTGCATAGAACTTCAATCATATCTTTTTGTGCCTTAAACTTTCAAATTGCATTAAGCATAAATTGATTGAGCTTACTTTTAAACTTGATTGAAGTTTTCACACACACACTTCATAAGCATACATCTTTGCATTCATTGAGTGTTTGTGTGAGTTAGGATTTTCATTTTCATATCCGCCTATTTAGAGGCAATTTATTTGAGCTTAAATTGTAATCTCTTAGAGTGTTGAGTAAACACTTTCTTAGAGAAATATTGATTTGTAAAGGTTATTGCTTAGCCTAAGAAAAGCATTGTGTAAGGTTATTGCTTAGCCTAAGAAAAGCATTTTGTAAAGGTTATTGCTTAGCCTCTAAAAGCACATTGAGAGGTTGTTGTTTAGCCTTGAAAAGCAACATTGTAAGGGTTATTGCTTAGCCTAGTAAAAAGCATAAATAGTGGAATCCGGTGGGGTGTTGGATACACAAGCCGGTAGTGGATGTAGGCACGTTGGCCGAACCACTATAAATATTGTGTTGTGGTGATTGCAATGTGGTGTTTGTTTTTGTATTAGCTTCCGCATATTGTATGACAATTCATCACATGTGACTAGTTTAGTTTGAGAAATTAAAATTGGTCTAAATTGGTCATAGTTGTAGCTCACCCTATTCACCCCCCCCCCCCTCTAGGGTTAGGATCCTCGTGGACTTTCAATTGGTATCAGAGACAAGTGCTCTATCCCTTAGGATCAAGTGTTTGGAACTCTTGATTAGGTGTAAAAACCTAGAGTAAAAACCCTAGAGTTGTGCTTATTTGAAAATCATTAAAATGGACTCCACTATGCTAGACTTTGTAGATTCTTCTAGACCCCTCATTCTTCCTTCTATTGGAGATTCAAACCCTCACTTAAATGAATATCAATTTGACTCAAAAGAGGAAGAAAATGAGTATGATGAAGATGATCTTCAACAAGCCTATAATGAATTATATACATTATCTTCAAAGCTTGATAAAAGAAATAGAAGTTTAAGAGAAGAATCTATAAAACTAAACAAAGAGCTAGTCTCTTCTAAAGATGAACTTAGAGAGAAAGAAGAAGTCATTAATTGTTTAGAATCTAAGTTCATGATCTCTTTAAATAACCAATCTAACATTCAAGATGAACTAAGAGAATTAAAGATGGGTTATGATGATATCAATAAGGAAAATCTAAAATTAAGAGATCAATTACAAAGGCAAGATAAAGACTTTAACAATCTTGAATCTAAATTGACTATCTCTAAGGAAAATTTATCTAATACTCAAGATGAATTAAATGAGATTAAGATAAATTGTGATGAGCTTAAAAATGAAAATTTGAACCTAAGAGATACAATTAAAAGACAAGATGAAAACATTAACTATTTAAAATCCAAGTTGACAATTTCCAATGAAAATTTGTCTAATGCTCAAAGTAATTTAAAAACTCAAGAACTTGGATCTAAAGTTGTTAATGAACTAAAACATGAATTAAAACTTGCCAATGAAGAGCTAAGCAATTATAAGGAAATTGAAAATGAACTTTCAAAAGTTAAAAATGAAAATTCAATCCTTATAACCAAAGTCACTCAACTTGAAAACTATAAACAAAAGTATGAGTGCAAGGTTACCCAAAGTGAAGATAGACTTGAAAAACTATTTAAATTGGGTAAACCTCATGGAGATAGGACGGGTCTTGGATTTAATAGGAATATGACATATGACCCTAAATTCACCAACACTTTTGTGAAAGGTGAGTCCTCATTCTCTAGCACTCTTTCTCCTTTGCCCAAAACCAAATGTAATTTTTGTGGCATTGAAGGACATTTTATGTTTGAGTGCAAACTAAGAAAAAGAAGCCATGTGTCTAAACCCATCTTTGAACTCAAGAAGGGAGAATCTAAATCTATGAAGGGTAAGACACTTAAAAACAAAGAAGACTCCAAAAAGACTAAACAAGTTAAACCATTTAAAATGGAGTCTCCTAAGATAGATTCTAAAAAGCTTAAACAAGTTAAACCAAGCTTAAAAGAATCTATGAACAAAAAGCTTCTCAACCTACCTCCCTTAAGTCAAAACATGAAAGAACTTTTGAAGAAAATTACTAAGTTAAATCTAAATTTCAAAAGTCAAAGAAAGGGAGAAAATAAGAAGAAAAGAAAAATGAATCAATCCCCAAAGAAACAAACTCACCAACATCAAAAGACTAATCACCATTCTAAGCCAAATTTAGTAAAATCTAAATATCATGGTGATAAGTTCAAATTGAAAATTTATCAAGTCAAATCTCCTATAGTTGGTGAGGATTCCAAATTAGACCTCAAAGTTCAACCTGTTAGGTCTTTTGTTTTTGCAATTTGATGGATGCATTTACACTTTAGCATCATTTGGATTCACACACTAGCATTGTTTTAGAAAACCTTGAAATCTAGTTTTATACATGCATAGCTTTTAAGATTTGGAAAAGTCTTTGCTTTATGCATGTTTTGGTTTTTAAGTTGGTTGCATTGGTTTTGAAACCCAAACTCTTTTTGAAAACCTATTTCCTTGTGCACTACTTTTGGAAAATCATGTTAGGTATTTAGGTTTGAGGTTTGCATACTTTCAGCACCTTTAGAATCAGTTTTGTATGCAATTTCATTTGAAAAGAGTTTTTCTCAAATCAAGCTAGCCTATGGTTTTAAAGTTTTCAAATTTGTTTAGGCTTCTTATAATCATGTTTTAATAACCTTTAGAATCTCTAAAACATGTATTTAAGCTTGATTTAATGGCCCAAAAGGTCCCCCATAGAAATACCTTCAAATAGGCAAAAATTGAATTTTTGCAAAATGGGGTGTCTCGGCAGTGTCGCCGGTCGACCGAGACCTGTGTCCCGGTCGACCGGGAACACTGTCGGGCAAGTGGAAAGTTTCTGTGCAGAAATTTTCCAACGGTCAGAAATATGACCGTTGTGTTGTCCCGGTCGACCGACACCTCTAGGTCGACCGAGACAACTAGCCGTTGGACTGTTTTTTGCCTATAAAGTCCATTCATTTCCAACTTCTCAAATGTTGAACAAATGAGCCTTTGAGAGCATTTTGGAGCCAAACAAAGGGGAAGAAGTTGGAAAGGCTAGGAGGTCATTAGGAGAGCTAAAGCTTGGATTAATGAGTTAAACCACCAAGTAAGCTTTACCTTTTGTTAATCATAGTTTTCATGTCTTGTTTAAGTAATTGGTAAATGTTTTTGTACATGATAACTATGAAGTGATGAATCCATTCTTCTCTTAATCTTTGATGTAATTAAGATTGGATTCTTTACTTTGTTTCAATCCAAGTTGTTTTTTTTTAAAACCTTCTTAATCATGCCTAGGTTAAATCTTTGATTTTCTTTACATGCATGATTCTTTGTCTTGGTTGAAACTTGCTTGTTGTTTTCATTCATTTGAACATTAGTAAAATCTATTTGTTTTTGAAAACAACATTGCACATGCATCACATGTTCTAAGTTAGTCTTTTACATACAACTTGTGATTCTTGATTTTCATATCATAAACAAGTTATTAAAACATACATGTGATTTGCATTAGACTTCATTCAAATCTTTTATATGTCTTAAACTTTGAATTGCTTTGAGCATACATATGAATGAGCCTTCATTTTAAACTTGATTGAAGTCATCACACACACACACCTCATAAGCATACATCTTTGCATTCATAGAGTGTTTGTGTGAGTTTGTTATTCACTTTCATATCCGCCTATTTAGAGGCAATTTACTTGAGCTTAAATTGTAATCTCTTAGAGTGTTGAGTAAACACTTCCTTAGAGAATTATTGATTTGTAAAGGTTATTGCTTAGCCTAAGAAAAGCATCTTGTAAGGTTATTGCTTAGCCTAAGAAAAGCATTTTGTAAAGGTTATTGCTTAGCCTAGAAAAGTACATTGTAAGGTTGTTGTTGAGCCTAGAAAAACAACATTGTATAGGTTATTGCTTAGCCTTTGAAAAAGCATACATAGTGGAAATCCGGTGGGGTGATTGGATTCACAAGCCGGTAGTGGATGTAGGCATTGAGGCCGAACCACTATAAACATTGGTGTTGTGGTGCATGCTATGTGGTGATTGTATTTGTATTAGCTTCCGCATTTTGTTTGTTAATCATCACATGTGACTAGTTTATGCTAAGAAGTTTAAATTGGTCATAATTAGTCATAGTTGTAGCTCACCCTATTCACCACCCCCCCCCCCCCCCCCTCTAGGGTTAGGATCCTCGTGGACTTTCAATTGGTATCAGAGCCAAGTGCTCTAATCCCTTAGGATCAAGTGTTTGGAACTCTTGATTAGGTGTAAAAACCTAGAGTTAAAACCCTAGAGTTGTCCTTATATGAAAATCATTAGAATGGACTCCACTATGCTAGACCTTGTAGATTCTTCTAGACCCCTCATTCTTCCATCTTATGGAGATTCAAAAATTGAAATTAAAGAATCTCAACTTGAATTAAAAGAAGAAGAATATGATGAACTTGAAGCATAAGGAATTGTACACATGGTCCTTAGAGGTTTCCAAGAAAAATAAAAGATTAAAAGAAGATTCTATAAGGCTAAACCAAGAATTAGACTCTTCTAAAAATGAACTTAGAGAAAAAGATGAATTTATAAATTGTGTAGAATCTAAGTTCATGATCTCTTTAAATAATCTATCTAACATTCAAGATGAACTAAGAGAATTAAAGATGGATTATGATAATGTCAATAAGGAAAATTTAATTCTAAGAGATCAAATAAAAAGGCAAGATAAAGACTCTAACAATCTTGAATCTAAATTGACTATCTCTAAGGAAAATTTATCAAATGCTCAAGATGAATTAAATGAGATTAAGATAAATTGTGATGAGTTTAAAAATGAAAATTTAAACCTAAGAGATACAATTAAAAGACAAGATAAAGACTTTAACAACTTAGAAGCCAAGTTGATCAAAAGTAAGTTAAAAACTCAAGAGCTTGGAACTAATGTTGTTAATGACCTTAAACATAAATTACAACTTGCCAATGAAGAGCTAATCAAATATAAGGAACTTGAAAATGAACTTTCAAAAGTTAAAAATGAAAATTCAATCCTTATAACCAAAGTCACTCAACTTGAAACCTATAAACAAAAGTATGAGTGCAAGTTTACCCAAAGTGAAGATAGACTTGAAAAATTATTTAAATTGGGTAAACATCATGGAGATAGGACGGGTATTGGATTTAATAGGAATATGTCTTATAACCCTAAATTCACCAACACTTTTGTGAAAGGTGAGTCCTCATTCTCTAGCACTCACACTTCTTTGCCCAAGTCTAAATGTAATTATTGTGGCATTGAAGGACATTTTACATTTGAGTGCAAACTAAGAAAAAGAAGCCATGTGTCTAAACCCATCTTTGAACTCAAGAAGGGAGAATCTAAATCTATGAAGGGTAAGACACTTAAAAACAAAGAAGACTCCAAAAAGACTAAACAAGTTAAACCATTTAAAATGGAGTCTCCTAAGATAGATTCTAAAAAGCTTAAACAAGTTAAACCAAGCTTAAAAGAATCTATGAACAAAAAGCTTCTCAACCTACCTCCCTTAAGTCAAAACATGAAAGAACTTTTGAAGAAAATTACTAAGTTAAATCTAAATTTCAAAAGTCAAAGAAAGGGAGAAAATAAGAAGAAAAGAAAAATGAATCAATCCCCTAAGAAGAAAACTCACCAACATCAAAAGACTAATCACCAATCTAAGCTAAATTTAGTGAAATCTAAATATCTTGGTGATAAGTTCAAATTGAAAATTTATCAAGTTAAATCTCCTTTAGTTGGTGAGAATTCCAAAACAGACCTCAAAATTCAACCCTCCCAAGACCTTAGGTGGATTCCTAAAGTCATCTACTTAGACAAACCTTAGGGTCTTGGACCTTCATTGACCAACCTATTCTTTGTAAGTTAAATCTCTTTGTTGGTCATGTTGCATTTGCATTTTGTTCTCTCTTAGTTACATTTCTTAAGATGCATTGCTTATTTATGATCAATTGATTTTGTTTTCATACACCATTCTAAGTTACACTTCATGGTTTTCAAAATCTTTTGATTATAATCTCATCATGTTTGATTTGCTTGTTGCACTCATATGTTTTGCATTGCATTTCTACATGATTAATTGATTGTGATGTTAAAAGCTTTCATAGCTAATTTGTCATGATCAATTGTTGTTAGATCATTTGATGGATGTCTTAGTTAGATCCTTTTTGTAAATCAAATGATTTGAATCAATTCAAGTTTTTCCATGGATTTATAAGGTATACTTTTATATGGAGAACATTGTTTTGAAAAATCAACTTGTATGTGTTTCATTTAAGTTATATCTTTTAAAATACAATGTTGAAAATTGATCTTCAAATTCATTCTTTTTATGCTCATTGTTGGATTTTGTTTATCAAAATGATTTGAAGATTGGTTGAATGGAAATGCTCTTTAACCTCATTAGTTATATTCTTCTAAGCATGTTCCATGTTCTCATTTCCTTTTCTTTTGGTTTCATTATCTTTAGAAATGGAAATGTATGTTGTTTGCATCCTTAGCTTATGTGTTTACATTCTTTTTCATATGCAAATGACAATTGGTTCCATGTATGGTTGTGATATTGGTAGTATTTGTAAAAACCATACTAGAACCCAAATCCATCCTCTATGCCTAATAGTCATTTCTTTGTGGATGGTTATGATGTTGATTCATGTGTATTCTCTTGATATCATCCTTATACATGTTTCAACCTCATATTAGTGTTCTTGATCATATGAACCTTTTTGAAATCCATTACTTGTATTTCATAGTTATATCTCTTGTTTGATGGATTTCTTAGTGTTGAATTCATATGATCTAGACACTTTGGAAATTGCATGCATTACAAAGCTTTATCCTTTTGCATTGCAATTTGCCTTGTTCATCACTATGCTCTTTAGGAATATCATTAAAAGTGATGAATATGCATTTATGATGCTTGATGGAAGTGTATCACATCCTTGCTTTTACTCATGTTATCATATTCAATTGGTTTCATTTGGTATAATATTCCATTGATTTCATATCCAATTGATATCTTATCTTGTGTATGTGATAGACCTTGTGTGCTTTGGACTAATCTTCATAGTTATATAATTGTTCCACGTCACACACCATTAGCATCATAATGCTCATGATTGCCACCTCTTTTTGCTCTCATAGGTAAATCTCATGACCACCATGTTTATGTGTTAATAATATTGGTTGGTTATTATTTGAGGTTGGCTTCATGATTGAATTTCATTTCACTCTTTCATGCACTTTAATAGTCATATTTATTGATTGAATGAAATGAGTTCAAAACTTACATAGCATATGTTTTTCATAAGTAATTTTGATTGATGCTATGTTTGAGTAAACCCCATATCATGGATAGCTCTAATTTGGATTTTTCCTAATAAGTAACATTCTAGAATCCATTTTAGAGTGATTATGTTAATAGTCATATCCTTTAATCTCAATTGATATGTTTGTTTCAATTGATATCCATGATTGCTTCTCTCATTTGTCCTTGCTCTCTTTTGGTAATTTGATCATATTGAGCTTGATAGTTAAATGAATCTAATCCTTTCCTTGAAGTTGACCCTCATTGGGTAAACCATCTTCTTCTTGCATCTAATAGTTAAATCTTTGTCAATATGTTGACAAAAGAAGAGTATGGATTGAGGGGGAGTGTAAACCTTCATAGGAAGTATTAGTTTTGATCAAATTGACCCTTGGATTGCCTTTAAGCCCTTAGAGACTACTACCTCTCATGATAGCCTGTTATGTATTTCATTTTCGATTTCATTTGTTAACAGGTGCTACTAAAGGTATTTTCCTTGTTTCATGTGTGTAGGTACCTTTGCAATTTAATGGCAAAGGGGGAGAAATTATGCATGTTCTCAAAAGGGTGAAGAGAAAGCTTCCAAAGGGGAGAGTTGTGTATGATCTTCTACAAGGGGAGAGAATACATACCTTGCCAAAGGAAGAAAGAGGCATGGTCAAAGGGGGAGAGCAAATAGAAGAAAGAAAGGTTGGAGCTATAGAAGATGCTTGGCTAAAGAGAGGAAGATGAGAAGAGAAAGCTTGAAGAATGATCAAGCTCCAAGCATCAAGAAGATTGAAGAAAAGAGCCCAAGAGCCCAAGCTAAGAGAAGGAGCATCCAAGAAGATTTCAAGACTTGTCCAGCTTAGGGGGAGCTGAAGACTTAGTGTGTAATTTCTATGATGAGTAAGTTGCCATCAAATTGCAAAGGGGGAGATTGTTAGGTCTTTTGTTTTTGCAATTTGATGGATGCATTTACACTTTAGCATCATTTGGATTCACACACTAGCATTGTTTTAGAAAACCTTGAAATCTAGTTTTATACATGCATAGCTTTTAAGATTTGGAAAAGTCTTTGCTTTATGCATGTTTTGGTTTTTAAGTTGGTTGCATTGGTTTTGAAACCCAAACTCTTTTTGAAAACCTATTTCCTTGTGCACTACTTTTGGAAAATCATGTTAGGTATTTAGGTTTGAGGTTTGCATACTTTCAGCACCTTTAGAATCAGTTTTGTATGCAATTTCATTTGAAAAGAGTTTTTCTCAAATCAAGCTAGCCTATGGTTTTAAAGTTTTCAAATTTGTTTAGGCTTCTTATAATCATGTTTTAATAACCTTTAGAATCTCTAAAACATGTATTTAAGCTTGATTTAATGGCCCAAAAGGTCCCCCATAGAAATACCTTCAAATAGGCAAAAATTGAATTTTTGCAAAATGGGGTGTCTCGGCAGTGTCGCCGGTCGACCGAGACCTGTGTCCCGGTCGACCGGGAACACTGTCGGGCAAGTGGAAAGTTTCTGTGCAGAAATTTTCCAACGGTCAGAAATATGACCGTTGTGTTGTCCCGGTCGACCGACACCTCTAGGTCGACCGAGACAACTAGCCGTTGGACTGTTTTTTGCCTATAAAGTCCATTCATTTCCAACTTCTCAAATGTTGAACAAATGAGCCTTTGAGAGCATTTTGGAGCCAAACAAAGGGGAAGAAGTTGGAAAGGCTAGGAGGTCATTAGGAGAGCTAAAGCTTGGATTAATGAGTTAAACCACCAAGTAAGCTTTACCTTTTGTTAATCATAGTTTTCATGTCTTGTTTAAGTAATTGGTAAATGTTTTTGTACATGATAACTATGAAGTGATGAATCCATTCTTCTCTTAATCTTTGATGTAATTAAGATTGGATTCTTTACTTTGTTTCAATCCAAGTTGTTTTTTTTTAAAACCTTCTTAATCATGCCTAGGTTAAATCTTTGATTTTCTTTACATGCATGATTCTTTGTCTTGGTTGAAACTTGCTTGTTGTTTTCATTCATTTGAACATTAGTAAAATCTATTTGTTTTTGAAAACAACATTGCACATGCATCACATGTTCTAAGTTAGTCTTTTACATACAACTTGTGATTCTTGATTTTCATATCATAAACAAGTTATTAAAACATACATGTGATTTGCATTAGACTTCATTCAAATCTTTTATATGTCTTAAACTTTGAATTGCTTTGAGCATACATATGAATGAGCCTTCATTTTAAACTTGATTGAAGTCATCACACACACACACCTCATAAGCATACATCTTTGCATTCATAGAGTGTTTGTGTGAGTTTGTTATTCACTTTCATATCCGCCTATTTAGAGGCAATTTACTTGAGCTTAAATTGTAATCTCTTAGAGTGTTGAGTAAACACTTCCTTAGAGAATTATTGATTTGTAAAGGTTATTGCTTAGCCTAAGAAAAGCATCTTGTAAGGTTATTGCTTAGCCTAAGAAAAGCATTTTGTAAAGGTTATTGCTTAGCCTAGAAAAGCACATTGTAAGGTTGTTGTTGAGCCTAGAAAAACAACATTGTATAGGTTATTGCTTAGCCTTTGAAAAAGCATACATAGTGGAAATCCGGTGGGGTGATTGGATTCACAAGCCGGTAGTGGATGTAGGCATTGAGGCTGAACCACTATAAACATTGGTGTTGTGGTGCATGCTATGTGGTGATTGTATTTGTATTAGCTTCCGCATTTTGTTTGTTAATCATCACATGTGACTAGTTTATGCTAAGAAGTTTAAATTGGTCATAATTAGTCATAGTTGTAGCTCACCCTATTCACCCCCCCTCTAGGGTTAGGATCCTCGTGGACTTTCACAACCCTCCCAAGACCTTAGGTGGATTCCTAAAGTCATCTACTTAGACAAACCTTAGGGTCTTGGACCTCATTGACCAACCTATACTTTATAAGTTAAATCATTTTGTTGGTCATGTTGCATTTGCATTTTGCTTCTATTTAGTTACATCTATTAAAAATGCAATGTTTATTTATGATCATTTGATTTTGTTTTCATGCACCATTCTAAGTTACACTTCATGGTTTTCAAAATCATTTGATTATAATCTCATCATGTTTGATTTGCTTTTTGCACACATTTAGTTTTATGTATTGCATTGCATTTCTATACATGATTAAATTGTTTGTGACTTTAAAAGCTTTCATAGCTAATTTAGTCATGATCAATTGTTGTTTGTCATTTGCATCTTTGCTTATTTAGTCATTCTTTTTATATGCAAATGTCAATTGGTTCCATGTATGGTTGTGATCTTAGTTATATTTGTAGAAACCATACTAGAACCCAAATCCATCCTCTATGCCTTATAGTCATTTCTTTTTGGATGGTTATGATGTTGATTCATGTATATTCTCTAAGTGATATCATCCTTAGACATGTTTCAACTTCATAGTAGTGCTCTTGGTCATATGAACCTCTTTGAAATCCATTCCTTTTTCATAGTTATATCTCTTGTTTGATGGATATCTTAGTGTTGAATTCATATGATCTAGACACTTAAGAAATTGCATGCTTTGTCTAGTCATATCTTTTGCATTGCAATTTCTCTTATTCATCACTTTGCTCAATAGTCATATCCTTAAAAGTGATGAATATGCATTAATGATGCTTGATGGAAGTTTGTCACATCCTTGCTTTTATTCATGTTATCATATTCAATTGGTTTCATTTGGTATAACTTTCCATTGATTTCATATCCAATTGATATCTTATCTTGTGTATGTGATAGACCTTGTGTACATTGGATTGAATTTGATAGTAATATATTTTTTCCATGTCACACACCATTAGCATCATAATGTTCATGTTGCCACCTCTCTTTCTCTTATAGGTATATCTCATGACCACCATATTTATGTATTCATAATCTTGGTTGGTTATTAGTTGAGGTTGGCTTCATGCTTGAAATTCATTTCAACTCATTCTTGCACATTAATAGTAACATTTATTGTTTGAATGAAATGATTTCAAAACTTACATAGCATATGATTTTCATAAGTTATATTGATTGATGCTATGTTTGAGTAAACCCCATTGCATCATGGATAGCTCTTATTTGGATTTTTCCTAATAGTAATATTCTTAAATCCATTTTAGAGTGATTGTGTTAATAGTCACATCCTTTAATCTCAATTGATATGTTTATTTCAATTGGTATCCATGATCGTCTCTCTCATGAGAGCTTGCTCTCTTTTGGTAATTTGATCATATGAGCCCTATAGTTATATGAATCTAATCCTTTCCTTGAAGTTGACCCTCACTTGGTTAAACCATCTACTTCTTGAATCTAATAGTTATAGATTGACAAAAGAAGAGAATGGATTGAGGGGGAGTGTAAACCTTCATAGGAAGAATTAGTTTTGATCAAATTCACCCTTGGATTGCTTTTGAGCCCTTAGAGTTAACTTCCATACATGATAGCCTGTTATGTATTTCATTTTCGATTTCATTTGTTAACAGGTGCTACTAAAGGTATTTTCCTTGTTTCATGTGTGTAGGTACCTTTGCAATTTAATGTCAAAGGGGGAGAGAGTTCGAGAGTTCAAGTACTCAAAGATCTCCTACTCATCAAAGGGGGAGAAAGCTTTCAAGTTCTCAAGAGGAGAAATAAGCATGGTCAAAGGGGGAGAGCAAATAGAAGAAAGAAAGCTTGGAGCTAAAGAAGATGCTTGGCTAAAGAGAGGAAGATGGAAAGAAAGCTTGAAGAATGATCAAGCTCCAAGCATCAAGAAGATTGAAGAAAAGAGCCCAAGAGCCCAAGCTAAGAGAAGAAGCATCCAAGAAGATTTCAAGACTTGTCCAGCTTAGGGGGAGCTGAAGACTAAGTGTGAAATGTCAATGATGAGTAAGTTGCCATCAAATTGCAAAGGGGGAGATTGTTAGGGATTTTGTATTTGCAATTTGATGGATGCATTTGCACTTTAGCATCATTTGAATTCACACACTAGCATTGTTTTTAGAAACCTTGAAATCTAGTTTTATTCATGCATAGCTTTTAAGATTTGGAAAAGCTTTTGTTTTATGCATGGTTTGGTTTTAAACTTGGATGCATTGGTTTTGAAACTCAAACTCTTTTGAAAACCTAATTCATTGTGCATTATATTTGGAAAATCATCTTGTCAATTTAGGTTTGAACTTTGCATACATACATCCCTTCATAATCATATATGTATGCATTGTTTTTGAAAAAGGAGTTTTTAGAAATCAAGCTAGCCTATGGTTTAAAGTTTCAAATCATTTTAGGCTTTGTGTGTTTCATGTTTTTATACATCTTTGAATGATTTAAAACATGTGAAAAAGCTTGATTTTAATGGCCCAAAATATCCCCAAAGATAATCTTCAAGAAACCCAAAAAATGGGAATTTCTGGGCAGGCCCGGTCAACCGGCCGTGTATGGCCGGTCAACCGGCCAAGAGGCCCGGTCAACCGGCCAAACTGGCGGTTAACCGGAATGCTGAGGCTTCAACGGGCATTTTTATGACCGTTGTGCTTGGCCGGTTAACCTGCCTGTCATGGCCGGTCAACCGGGGTTATAGCCGTTGGGCTGTTTTTGGGATATAAATGAGTTCTTTCCTTTGTCTTTGGTTGGAGATTTTGAAACCCTCTTTGAGGAGCTTTGAGAGAAGACAAAGGGGATGATCTAAGAGACATCAAAGGGTCATTAAGTGAAGCTTAAGCTTGGATCAACTAAGTTAAATCTCCAAGTAAGTTTTACTTTTATTAATCATTTGTTATGTGCTTTATTTGAATCTTTGGAAAATGATTTCAAGCATGATAACAATGATATGTTGAATCCTTTCTTCCCTCCATCTTTGATATTCAAGATTGGATTCATCACTTTGATTTCAACCCAAGTTTTGTTTTAAACTTTCTTAATCATGCTTAGCCATAAATCTTTGATTTCTTTTATTGCATGATTACTTCACTTGGTTGAAACTTCCCTTGTTGTTTTCATTCATTTTATCTTTAGTCAAATTAGTTTTTGAAAACAACATTGCACATGCATCACTTGATTAGGCTTAAACACTTTCATACAACTTGTGATCTTTAGATTTTCATATCATTCACAAGTGTGTAATTGTTCAAGTGATTTGCATAGAACTTCAATCATATCTTTTTGTGCCTTAAACTTTCAAATTGCATTAAGCATAAATTGATTGAGCTTACTTTTAAACTTGATTGAAGTTTTCACACACACACTTCATAAGCATACATCTTTGCATTCATTGAGTGTTTGTGTGAGTTAGGATTTTCATTTTCATATCCGCCTATTTAGAGGCAATTTATTTGAGCTTAAATTGTAATCTCTTAGAGTGTTGAGTAAACACTTTCTTAGAGAAATATTGATTTGTAAAGGTTATTGCTTAGCCTAAGAAAAGCATTGTGTAAGGTTATTGCTTAGCCTAAGAAAAGCATTTTGTAAAGGTTATTGCTTAGCCTCTAAAAGCACATTGAGAGGTTGTTGTTTAGCCTTGAAAAGCAACATTGTAAGGGTTATTGCTTAGCCTAGTAAAAAGCATAAATAGTGGAATCCGGTGGGGTGTTGGATACACAAGCCGGTAGTGGATGTAGGCACGTTGGCCGAACCACTATAAATATTGTGTTGTGGTGATTGCAATGTGGTGTTTGTTTTTGTATTAGCTTCCGCATATTGTATGACAATTCATCACATGTGACTAGTTTAGTTTGAGAAATTAAAATTGGTCTAAATTGGTCATAGTTGTAGCTCACCCTATTCACCCACCCCTCTAGGGTTAGGATCCTCGTGGACTTTCACAAAGATGCAAATTGTTTGTAAACATTATTTCCTTTCAAATGAAAAAATCATATTTAAGCACAAGGAAATAAATTCAAGGAAAATGCTTCTAAAAATACAACCAATAAAGCTTAGAACATTTTCCAAGGTTTCTCAAATCACTTCAATATTTGAAATTCCAATAAAGAATCATTTAGAATTAAGAGCAAGTGATTTTGAAAAACAAGAAGTGTACTACTGTAAATTTTCAAATTGTAAAACAATAGACACTCACAAAGTTTCCATACCAAGAGATATAACTTTGAAAAACAATGGAAAACTTAAATAGATTCAAATCATTTGATATTCAAAAAGGATCTAACTATGACATTCATCAAATGATTTTCCAACATCAATTGATCATGAAAAAACTAGCTATGAAAGCATTTGTAATCATAATCAATTGATCATGAATAGATATGCACTACAAGAGATATAATTAAAAGAACAAAATGCAAATCCATCATGAAAGTAATGCAATCAAAGGATTTTGAAAACCATGAGATATGACTAAAAAGTTCATGAAGACAAAATCAAATGATCACATAGAAACATTGCATTTTAAAAGATGTGACTATAAAGAAACAAAATGCAAATGTATCAAAGACCAACAAAAAGATTTAACTAAAAAGAATAGGTTGGTCTAGGGGGATCAAGGCCTAAAGGTTAGTCTAAATGTGTACCAATGAAGATTCACCTAAGGTCTTGAAAAGGATGTCCTTGAGAGAACACTTAGAGTACTCACCAACTCTTGAAGATATAACTTTGAAAAGACTTAGAGTGGTGCAATGAGGCAAGGGGAAAAATCATTTTCAAACATAGTGGAAATCTTTAAAAAGATATGCAATAAATCACAACACTAGGGTTCAAATCTAGCAAGGATCAACTCCGGGTTGTTAAGCCCTAAAATGGAGTAACCCGCTCTGATACCACTTGTGAGTCCATGGGGATCCGAACCCTAGAGGGGGGGTGAATAGGGTGAGCTCCAATTATGACCAATTTTAAATCAATATTAATTTCTTAATAAAAGCTAGTCACAAGTGATGATTATCAAACAAAATGCGGAAGCTTAAAGAAAACAATCACCACAAAGCAAGCACCATCACACAAGGATTTATAGTGGTTCGGCCTCAATGCCTACATCCACTACCGGCTTGTGATCCAACACCCCACCGGATTTCCACTATATATGCTTTTCAATAGGCTAAGCAATAACCTTTACAATATGCTTTCCAAGGCTAAGCAATAACCTTACATTGATGTTTTTCAAGGCTTAACATCAACCTATACACTATGCTTTTATAGGCTAAGCAATAACCTCTTCAACCACAAGGTTGGTTATCTCACTAAGATAGTGTCTAACATACACTTGATAGAGATTCTATTAAGCTCATTACAATGCCTCTTAAATAGGCGGATATGGAAGTGAAAAACTAATACACACTCACACTATGGATGCAAAGATGAAAGTACATGAAGTGTGTGTGTGTGGTCCTCAATCATTTAGAAAATGAAAGCTCATAAATGTATGCCTAAGGCTTTTGAAAGTTTTAGCTCAAAAACATTTATGATTGAGGAAGTAATGCAATCACATGTTAAAAGTAACAACTTGTTAATGATATCAAAGTTACACAAGTTGTATGAAATGGATTAGCTCTAAACATGTGATGCATAGGGATGTCAATCAAATCAACATGAAGCTCAAAAACATAAAAATAGATTTGATTGAAATTAGGGGACAAATCATATGTAATTATAAGGACAAGTTGAAAATGATTTACCAATCAAAGTAAGGCAAGTTGTGAAACTTTAAAACAATAATACACATATGATTTGTAATGATGTTGGATCCAAAACATAAGATACATTTGAGAGAGATTTTCTTATGATGGAAAAACAACAACCAATGATTCAACAAAGTATATGAATCATGTTACATATTTCATTAACATGATCTACTTAGATTTACCAAAGATAAAGTACTACTTTGATGAATCAATGGTGATGTATCCAAAACAATAGATCTATTCAAAATATAACACATGCTAAGGATACAACACATCATAGGTTAACATGTTACTAAGATTTACCAATGATAAAACAAAACATGAAAACATATGATTTGTAAAGAAGTTGAATCCAAAACATAAGTTAGTTTTGAAAGAGATGTTCTTATGATGGAAAACAACAACCAAAGATTCAACCAAGTATATGGATCATGTTACATATGATTTCAAAGATTTTTCCATTAACATGATCTACTTAGATTTACCAAAGTTAAGTACTACTTGGATTGAATCATATGATGTTGTATCCAAAACAATATATCAATTCAAAACATAAAACATGTCAAGGACACAACACAAACATAGTTTAACATGCTAGAAATGATTTACCAAAAATAAAACAAAGCATGAAAACATATGATTAAGGAAGGAAGAGCCTACTTGGTGGTTTAACTTCATTAATCCAAGCTTTAGCTTTCCTAATCATCCCCTTCATCCCTTGGTTCTTTTCCCTTTTGATATGCCTCAATACCTCTCAAGGAGGGGCTTAAAATTCCCAACATTTGGCAAGGGAAAGAACTCAAATTTTTAGCAAAAAATGCCCAACGGCTAGTCCTCGGTCGACCGGCACACAGGCCTCGGTCGACCGAGAACACACAACGGTCATATTCCTGACCGTTGGTGCTCCCAGGCAAATTTTGCCTGCAGTTGTCTCGGTCGACCGAGACCTGTATCTCGGTCGACCGGCGACACTGCCGGGACAACCCCCTTTTGACAAAAAATCCAACTTTTGCCATTTCAAAGTTATTTCTTTGGGGGACCTTTTGGCCACTAAATCAAGCTTGGAAAACATGTTTTAAAGATTCTAATGGTTTTTAAAACATGACATAAAAAGCCTAAAAAGATTCAAAACTTTTAAAACAAAGGCTTGCTTGATTTCTTGAAAACTCTTTTCTAAAACAAATGCATCCAAGATAAAAAGACAAATCATGCATAAATCAATACTTTTACAAATCTTAAAAGCAATGCATGAATAAAACAAGATTTCAAGTTTATTTAAAACAAAGCAAGTGTGTGAATCAAATGATGATTGAATGAAAATGCATCCATCAAATTGCAATCTAGAAAATTCCTAACAATCTCCCCCTTTGCAATTTGATGGCAAACACACTCACCACTGAGATTACACACTTAGTCTTCAGCTCCCCCTTAGCTGGACAAGTCTTGAAATCTTCTTGGATGCTTCTCTTAGCTTGGGCTCTTTTCTTTTCTTCAGTCTTCATGATGCTTGGAGCTTGATCATTCTTCAATATTTCTTTCTTTGGCCAAGCATCTTCTTTGGCTTCCAAGCTTTCTTTCTTCTATTTGCTCTCCCCCTTTGACCATGCCTCTCTCTCCCTTTGGGACTCTCCCCCTTTGAAGAATAGGAGATCTTTGAGTACTTGAACTCTCTCCCCCTTTGACATTAAATTGCAAAGGTACCTACACACATGAAATAAGGAAAATACCTTTAGTAGCACCTGTTAACAAATGAAATCGAAAGTGAATTACATAACAGGCTTTCATGTATGGAAGTAATCTCTAAGGGCTCAAGGGCAATCCAAAGGTCAATTTGATCAAAACTAATACTTCCTATGAAGGTTTACACTCCCCCTCAATCCATTCTCTTCTTTTGTCAAACTTTTGACAAAGATTTAACTATTAGATGCAAGAAGAAGATGGTTTTACCAATGAGGGTCAACTTCAAGGAAAGGATTAGATTCATATAACTATAGAGCACAATATGATCAAATTACCAAAAGAGAGCTAGGTCTAAAGAGAAAAGCAATCATGGATATCAATTGGAAAAACAAAGAATACCAATTGAGATTTAAGGATATGACTATTAAACACAATCACTCTAAAATGGATTTAAAGATATACCTATTAGGAAAAATCCAAATTAGAGCTATCCATGAAGCAATGGGGTTTACTCAAACATAGCATCAATCAATATAACTTATGAAAATCATATGCTATGTAAGGTTTTGAAAATCATTTCATTCAATCAATAAATATGACTTATTAAAGTGCAAGATGAGTGAAATGAAATTCAGGCATGAAGCCAACCTCAACTAATAACCAACCAATATTATGAACACCTAAACATGGTGGTCATGAGATATACCTATATGAGCAAAAGAGGTGGCAATCATGAACATTATGATGCTAATGGTGTGTGACATGGAACAATCATATTACTATCAAGTTCAATCCAATGCACACAAGGTTTATCACATTCACAAGAAATCAAATCAATCAAAAATTATACCAATTGAAACCAATTGAATTTGATAACATGATAAAGAGCAAGAATGTGGCAAACACAAAATTCCATCAAGCATCATAAATGCATATTCATCACTTTTAAAGATATAACTATTGAGCATATTGATGAACAATGTAAATTGCAATGCAAAATGATATGACTTAGAAATGCATGCAATTTCCAAAGTGTCAAAATCATATGAATTCAACATCTAAGATATCCATCAAACATATAGAAATATGAGAAATGGGTTTCAAAGAGTTTCATATGATTAAGAACACTACTATGAAGTTGAAACATGTATAAGTATGACATCACTTAGAGAAAGTACATGAATCAACATCATAACCATCCAAATAGAAATGACTATAAGGCATAGAGGATGGATTTGAGTTCTAGTATGGTTTCAACAAATATAATAAATACCACAACCATACATAGAACGATTTGACATTTGCATAGAGAGGATCAATCAACACTCAAGATCTACCTCATACCATATCATCAAAAAAGAATATACCTAAGTAAGCACAAGAAGGTATGAAGTTAAAGGGATCAATCTATCATGCGACATCTCCACTCTTAGCAAATGTACTAAACTTACAATGCAATGGAAAATGGATATGAGGTTTAAACCAAATGAACTTAGCACATAAAATCACATATGTACTTAAAAAGCTCAAAAACAAGATTTTACTATAAAGCACATAAACAATCATTAATTGCATTAATGAAACTATATATACCAATTTAGGCACAACACATGCAAATCAATGACACCATATCCAACCATGCAATGTAAGACATCAAAATCAATTTGCATAAAGAATGTAAATCAATGAGCAAAGATGCAAATTGTTTGTAAACATTATTTCCTTTCAAATGAAAAAATCATATTTAAGCACAAGGAAATAAATTCAAGGAAAATGCTTCTAAAAATACAACCAATAAAGCTTAGAACATTTTCCAAGGTTTCTCAAATCACTTCAATATTTGAAATTCCAATAAAGAATCATTTAGAATTAAGAGCAAGTGATTTTGAAAAACAAGAAGTGTACTACTGTAAATTTTCAAATTGTAAAACAATAGACACTCACAAAGTTTCCATACCAAGAGATATAACTTTGAAAAACAATGGAAAACTTAAATAGATTCAAATCATTTGATATTCAAAAAGGATCTAACTATGACATTCATCAAATGATTTTCCAACATCAATTGATCATGAAAAAACTAGCTATGAAAGCATTTGTAATCATAATCAATTGATCATGAATAGATATGCACTACAAGAGATATAATTAAAAGAACAAAATGCAAATCCATCATGAAAGTAATGCAATCAAAGGATTTTGAAAACCATGAGATATGACTAAAAAGTTCATGAAGACAAAATCAAATGATCACATAGAAACATTGCATTTTAAAAGATGTGACTATAAAGAAACAAAATGCAAATGTATCAAAGACCAACAAAAAGATTTAACTAAAAAGAATAGGTTGGTCTAGGGGGATCAAGGCCTAAAGGTTAGTCTAAATGTGTACCAATGAAGATTCACCTAAGGTCTTGAAAAGGATGTCCTTGAGAGAACACTTAGAGTACTCACCAACTCTTGAAGATATAACTTTGAAAAGACTTAGAGTGGTGCAATGAGGCAAGGGGAAAAATCATTTTCAAACATAGTGGAAATCTTTAAAAAGATATGCAATAAATCACAACACTAGGGTTCAAATCTAGCAAGGATCAACTCCGGGTTGTTAAGCCCTAAAATGGAGTAACCCGCTCTGATACCACTTGTGAGTCCATGGGGATCCGAACCCTAGAGGGGGGGTGAATAGGGTGAGCTCCAATTATGACCAATTTTAAATCAATATTAATTTCTTAATAAAAGCTAGTCACAAGTGATGATTATCAAACAAAATGCGGAAGCTTAAAGAAAACAATCACCACAAAGCAAGCACCATCACACAAGGATTTATAGTGGTTCGGCCTCAATGCCTACATCCACTACCGGCTTGTGATCCAACACCCCACCGGATTTCCACTATATATGCTTTTCAATAGGCTAAGCAATAACCTTTACAATATGCTTTCCAAGGCTAAGCAATAACCTTACATTGATGTTTTTCAAGGCTTAACATCAACCTATACACTATGCTTTTATAGGCTAAGCAATAACCTCTTCAACCACAAGGTTGGTTATCTCACTAAGATAGTGTCTAACATACACTTGATAGAGATTCTATTAAGCTCATTACAATGCCTCTTAAATAGGCGGATATGGAAGTGAAAAACTAATACACACTCACACTATGGATGCAAAGATGAAAGTACATGAAGTGTGTGTGTGTGGTCCTCAATCATTTAGAAAATGAAAGCTCATAAATGTATGCCTAAGGCTTTTGAAAGTTTTAGCTCAAAAACATTTATGATTGAGGAAGTAATGCAATCACATGTTAAAAGTAACAACTTGTTAATGATATCAAAGTTACACAAGTTGTATGAAATGGATTAGCTCTAAACATGTGATGCATAGGGATGTCAATCAAATCAACATGAAGCTCAAAAACATAAAAATAGATTTGATTGAAATTAGGGGACAAATCATATGTAATTATAAGGACAAGTTGAAAATGATTTACCAATCAAAGTAAGGCAAGTTGTGAAACTTTAAAACAATAATACACATATGATTTGTAATGATGTTGGATCCAAAACATAAGATACATTTGAGAGAGATTTTCTTATGATGGAAAAACAACAACCAATGATTCAACAAAGTATATGAATCATGTTACATATTTCATTAACATGATCTACTTAGATTTACCAAAGATAAAGTACTACTTTGATGAATCAATGGTGATGTATCCAAAACAATAGATCTATTCAAAATATAACACATGCTAAGGATACAACACATCATAGGTTAACATGTTACTAAGATTTACCAATGATAAAACAAAACATGAAAACATATGATTTGTAAAGAAGTTGAATCCAAAACATAAGTTAGTTTTGAAAGAGATGTTCTTATGATGGAAAACAACAACCAAAGATTCAACCAAGTATATGGATCATGTTACATATGATTTCAAAGATTTTTCCATTAACATGATCTACTTAGATTTACCAAAGTTAAGTACTACTTGGATTGAATCATATGATGTTGTATCCAAAACAATATATCAATTCAAAACATAAAACATGTCAAGGACACAACACAAACATAGTTTAACATGCTAGAAATGATTTACCAAAAATAAAACAAAGCATGAAAACATATGATTAAGGAAGGAAGAGCCTACTTGGTGGTTTAACTTCATTAATCCAAGCTTTAGCTTTCCTAATCATCCCCTTCATCCCTTGGTTCTTTTCCCTTTTGATATGCCTCAATACCTCTCAAGGAGGGGCTTAAAATTCCCAACATTTGGCAAGGGAAAGAACTCAAATTTTTAGCAAAAAATGCCCAACGGCTAGTCCTCGGTCGACCGGCACACAGGCCTCGGTCGACCGAGAACACACAACGGTCATATTCCTGACCGTTGGTGCTCCCAGGCAAATTTTGCCTGCAGTTGTCTCGGTCGACCGAGACCTGTATCTCGGTCGACCGGCGACACTGCCGGGACAACCCCCTTTTGACAAAAAATCCAACTTTTGCCATTTCAAAGTTATTTCTTTGGGGGACCTTTTGGCCACTAAATCAAGCTTGGAAAACATGTTTTAAAGATTCTAATGGTTTTTAAAACATGACATAAAAAGCCTAAAAAGATTCAAAACTTTTAAAACAAAGGCTTGCTTGATTTCTTGAAAACTCTTTTCTAAAACAAATGCATCCAAGATAAAAAGACAAATCATGCATAAATCAATACTTTTACAAATCTTAAAAGCAATGCATGAATAAAACAAGATTTCAAGTTTATTTAAAACAAAGCAAGTGTGTGAATCAAATGATGATTGAATGAAAATGCATCCATCAAATTGCAATCTAGAAAATTCCTAACAGTTAGCCTATGAAGGAGCATTCACCATCTTCAAGGAGCCGATCTACAAGATCCTGACCCAGATCAAATATAAACCATACTTCAGGAGACCTTCAAAGATGGTCAATGATCCAAGGCGCTGGAATCCTAACCTATGTTGCTCCTACCATCGGGAGCATGGGCACCTGACAAAGAACTATAGGATGCTCAAACAACACTTGGAGGACCTTGTAAAGGAGGGACACTTGAAAGAATATGTGGAGGATTCACGATCGAAAAACGTTCCAGGCTACTCGACTCGGAAAGAGTCGAGAGGCGACCAAGAAAAGGACAAACCAGTTGGGGTGATAGATGTGGTGCATGGGGCCACCGGCCTTTCCGAGGTAACGGCTCGGTCCGTCAAAAACTAGAGGAAGATGGTTGCTCACTTGAAAGAGGTGTATCAAATGACGGTCGAACCGAGCATTGTCAATCAGGTAGGACGAAAAGAAGGGAAGATCTCATTCACAGATGAGAATTTGCTGGACATGGTCCAACCGCACAACGATGCATTAGTGCTAACTCTGTGGGTACAGGAATATGATGTCCGAAGGATATTGATTGATCCTGGGAGCTCGTCGAAAATCATGAATGCCGAACTGTTTGATAAGCTCGAATTAAAACAGTCAGATTTGAGGCCGACCGTGATACCTTTGTTCGGATTCAACGGGCAAGCTATACACCCGATGGGTCTCATCACAGTACAGGTCGAGGCAGGGCCCATTCACATGGAAGTGGAATTCCTTGTGGTCGACGTACCGTCCCCCTACAATGCCATCATGAGACGAACATGGATTCATTGTATGAAGGCAGTTCCCTCGACTTATCACCAGAGGATCCGTTTTCCGACACCAAAAGGAACGATGGAGATCAGGGGAGACTAAGTGGTTTCCAAGAGCTTCCTGCTAGCCGCGATCAAGGGAAAGCAACAAAGATCGAGGAAGAAAACAATTGCCATGGTGGAGGGGCAGGTGAGAAATAGCAATTATAGCCGAATCGGTCGGAAGCCAACGATCAAAAGGCCAACCAGACCAGTATAGCGGTAAAGAATTGGGAAAAAATTGTTGTCTAGAGGGGAGGTGTGCCATCCCCCGAACAATATTGGATGATTGGAAAGTCAATGACCAAGGAAGAGCAGGATAGCTTGGCTCGACTCCTCAACCAGAACGTTGATGTTTTTGCTTGGGCCCCACATGAGATGCCAAGAGTCGACCCCGAAGTCATTAGCCATAAGTTAGGGGTGGATCCAAGAGCCAAACCAGTGGTGCAGAAGCAGAGAAAACTCGCCCCTGATCGTCAAGTAGCCATGAACGACGAAGTCGACAAACTACTAGAAGCGGATGCCATCCGGGAGGTATATTACCCTGAATGGTTGTCCAACACCGTTGTGGTACCAAAGAAGGACAACAAGTAGAGGGTGTGCGTGGACTTCACCTACCTAAACAAAGAATGTCCTAAGGACAGTTTTCCACTTCCAAAAATTGATCAACTAGTGGACTCCATGGAGGGACATGAACGGATGAGTTCCTTGGATGCGTATCGAGGGTATCACCAAATTGCAATGGAGGAAGCCGATCAAGAAAAAACAGCATTCATAAAGCCAAAGGGGACCTTCTGTTACAAACAAATGCCATTTGGACTTAAGAATGCGGGGACAACGTACCAAAGGTTGGTTACGAAAATATTTCAGAATTTGATTGGAAGTACGGTGGAAGCTTATGTTGATGATATGGTAGTAAAAAGCAAAGAAAGGGGCACCCACGAGGAAGACTTGAAGACGGTGTTCGGCATCCTACAGAAATATAAGTTGTAGCTGAACGCTACGAAATGCTCATTCGGGGTTAATTCAGGAAAATTCCTGGGGTACATCGTGACTCAGAGGGGAATAGAGGCCAATCCCGACCAAGTGGCAGTCGTGCAAAGGTTGGAGCACCTAGTTCAAGGAAGGAAGTACAAAAGTTGACAGGTATGCTCGCCGCCCTGAATCGTTTTATAGCAAAAAGTGTCGCGACCCCGGACCAGGTCCACGACCTAATCTGAGATCGGGACTAAGTGAGTGATGTAATGTCAAAGTGTGGCGATAAGATGCACACATTTATTTAATTTCCCACAGGTGTCAGCGGTGAGGATATCATAACAACATAATACATTTTTGTTTAAGTGCGGAAGCGTGTAGCAAATCAAATCATAATTCATTTCAAAATCACATGACTAATAACATATCTATATAACTTGATTTCAGAGTGAGCAATGATCATTATAACATTTTCCCAAAAGTATGACACAAAAGATCAATTAATTAATCACTCCCCAAAAATAAAGGCCAACAAAGGCCAGTACAACCAAAAGAATGTGTCAGTCATAAACCCCAAAAAGTGTTCCGTATCTCATAGTCTGATTCAATGTCTACATGACATCATCAGCTTGCCACTTACCTAAACGTTGCGGCTCTCCGGCCGCCTCCTCCAGCTCCTCCTCAAGGAAGGGGGCATCTTGACCTGAGTACCAAAAGTAGTGGGTCAGACACGACGGTCTGGCAGGTGGGTGAAAAGATATAGCATTATGACAATAATTAAATGTACCTTAGAAAACATTGAAACCTGTTAAAACAATAATTTCTATGAACAAGAATGCATTGACAGTTAGAAAGCATATATACAATATAAAACATGAAAGGTACCAAGGAAACGGGAAACTGGAAAAATGGCAACCACACTAAGCTAAATCCTCCATCACTAATGTGATGAGAGCACGCTAGAGGCATTGGTCTCGGACACTCGAGGTGACGAGAACCAACGAAATATATATATATATATATATACATATAGCTAGACAAGACCACGATCGCGGAACCGGGTAACGGGACAGGCAGGATCCATACTGCAACTAGCAGGAACAAGATGAGGACTCCAAGTCGGTGGATCAAACCAACAAGGTTGTCCAAGCTTAGTGGTGCCGACTTATAGGTTACAAACAAGAAATCATGACATATACATATATATATACAGGTAGGTGTGTAACACCTAAACAGGCGTGACATGGTGCACATAGGCACATAAGTCACTTTCATGTCAGGTCATGCATATATAGGCTAGCAAGACACTCAGGCTTTCTGGAACAAGTTAGTCAAAATCACGTGAAAACGGGCGAATATATATGAAATCCAAGTACACGAAAGTACAAGAAGGATTTCCACAAGATACCGGACTATGCATTGAGGATTTAAGATTTAAATCAAGGTGTATAAGGTCCCGTATGTCAATTTGTTACTGGCTTGGTACTCATAAGATTTAGGACATTCCAAGCAACTTATACACATTGATAATTCGAGAGTCCTCAACGTATTTTTGAGATGAGATTTTTCCTCTAAAAGTTCCCAAACAGTCCTTCCTAACCCTCCCACAAACATAGGGTTGAAAACAGTTTTTCTTTCTTCTCAATCTCCAAAAGTTTCTAGGAGGTCGGTCACCCTGGCAGTCAGAAGGAGGCTAGCTGCTTGGGCCAGGTCGGCTAGCCGACTGGTCACCGCCTGGTGACCGCCCCTACAGGAACCAGAATACCACCTTACTGATATGCCGACCGACCCTGAGCGGTCACCAGGTCGGGCCGACTGGTGACCGCCTGCTGATCGCTCAGTCAGCGGGTAGTGCAGATTTTCAACAAATTTCAGCCCCTTTTTCCTCCATTACATTTCTCCTATGAACCTCTTCATTTCCTGTAATAAAATGAACTCAAAGCTCCTCCAATTCATCATTCAACACTTCCATTCTCTTCATTTCAAATTTCTCCCTTTCCATCCTTTCCATTCATAATCAATTTCAAAGTAAAGAAAACCCATTTATGTGAGAAATCTTTTGCAACTTGACAACACAATACATGCATTTCCAAGATATGAACAAGAGAGAAACGAACTCATCAATATGCATTTTTAAGAGTAATGGAAACTGTAAGGTCAGATTTTGATGACCTGGTCTTTGCTTTGAAGAACTTTGAGACCCTCTCTTTTGCCCTCACTCGAAGACTCTATCCACTGAGCCAACACTAAGCCTGGACCTGCTGAAGAAGGAAATTCAGGGGTGAAACCCGATCGGAAGGATCCGACCGAATTTACTCCGGTGCTAAAGTCAGTAAACGGAATTGGTAAGTAATTTTACTTAGATTGCAGAGTTCCTCCTTTTTTCCTTTCCTTTTTCCCTTTTTATATCTTCCCTTCCTCCGTTTTCTCTTCCACCTCCCCCGTTCTTCGCTCATCTCGTCCCAGGGGCGTACACGTCCGCGATTGTGCTCCCAAGCACAGGGTGCTCCCCCCATCTCCCTCTGCACGATCTCCTTCTACCTTCTCCAGTCTCTACCTGTCTCTCCATCCATAATCTTCCCCTGGTTTCGCTGGGTTCCACCTATCTCTCCCTCCCTGAAGTCTCTAACCAGCAGGTCACCACTACTCATCCAAACCGATCTGACCTGGCCCAGGATTCATGGGCTGGATATGCGGGGCGGATCAGGCTCGTGGACCGTGGTGGCCCTTTCTTGGACCGGATCCGGGCCCAGAGCCCTCACAATTGCCCCCCAAGCCTGCCCTTTTTTCTCGCCGCTTCCCGAGGAAAAAGGGAGGCTTGAGACATCATTCAATCCACATGGCGTCTCCCCAGTCGTCCTCCCGTCCATCAATCCGCCTGGCGCTTTTTCTCATCTTTATCCCCCCCCCATCCTTTTCGGGATTTCAAACCCTTTCCGAGGTAGCGCGCCTCCCTGCTACCCTTCTCCTCCTTCCTCTTTAAGTCCCTTGCAACGACTCTCCTCTCCATCCCTTTCCTTCCGTCCTCACTCCCTTTACTGTAAGTCTTCTTTCCCTGCTAGTTTAGTTTTTCTTTTCCTTTTTTTCGAATGGGGAAATTAAAAGGCCTCCTTAACAGTTTGGAGGGGATTGCTGAATTCCGGAAGACTTATAGGATCCCCTCGGACATTCAGATCCGAGCGCCTCTCCCTGGGGAATCCCTCTACTGCGGTTCCCGCGACGCCATGCCTTTTCCCACCATATCCATCGTGGAAGGGGGGGGTGCGTTTTCCCTTAGATCCTCTCCTTGTCCAATTTTTGTCTATTACAAACCTCTTCCCCAACCAGTGTTCCCCAAACCTGTTTCGTGTTGTGATGGGGGTGGCCGCGCCGAACAAACTACTCGGTACCCATCTCGGGGTGTTTGACATCCTTTCTTGCTATTCCCTCATTCCCCTTAATAACCAGAAATCCGTCTTCTATTTGAAGTCCCGTGATCAAAACAGGCTTCTTGTCCATTATCTCTCGGACTCGAACAAGCTGAGCAAGGGAGACTTTATCATTGTAGGAGGCATCTGAGAAGCGTCGGCCTCTTGGGGCGGGGTTAGCCGAGAAGTCCCCTTAGTCCCAGGCTATCCAGGTCGGCCCCCTACTACATCGTGCTTTTCCCTTCCTGCCTACCACCATTTTTCTCACACACAGTGTTTCGTTTTGTCTTTACCTGCGGGTCCATCAATCAACTAGATTCCTCAGACTCTTCTTCGGCCCGATGATTTGAAAATAGTTTTGGAATACCGAGGTACCCCCGAATTGCGGGGCTGGGGTCGAGCCGCCCACATCTTGCTTGGATACAAAAGGTCCTACGACAGTTTCCTAGCCGTCCTGCCTTGGCATACCCCTGGGGAAATCCCGGGGGAACCCCACCAGCGCTCTCTCAGGAGGAAAGTTCCCGCAACGAAAGCGTCAAGGGCTTCCAGCCATGGCAAGGCGGCCAGCACCCAGTCTTTCGGTTCTCAGAGATCTTCCGGTCCATCACCCTCCGTTGAACAGAGTCCCTCTGATAGGAAGTGGAGCCTTAGGAGGTCGGCCACATCTAGTGCCTCTTCTTCTCCTCGTCCTAAGCGAGCTCCTGTTCTAGAAGTTTCTGATGGCTCATCTTCTTCGGATCTAGACAGGTTATCTATCCCTATGGCTAGGCGTAAGGCGTAAGATCTTCTCGGCAGCCTCGGAGACCTCCCCCGTCCCGAGGTAGAAAAGGCGTCATCACTAGTTTCCTCCTCTTCTCCGGGCAAGAGGTCTGTTGTTGATCCTCCAACTGATCTTGATCCGAGGAAGTCAAAGGGTAAGCTCTCGGTGAGGTCGGCTGACGACCCCGACCTCTTTTCTATCTGGCTAGAGGATTCCTTACCTCCTCTTCCTCATCAGCCGAGCTCTGTATCCGAACACAAGGGCTTAACGGGTGTACCCTCCCATTCTCTCCCGAGTGAAGGACTTTCAAATTCTCCATCGGCGGCGCTCCAGCTAGGCAAATCTGTCCACCTGCCCTCGGATATGGGATTACATGGGGCTCTCTCCGACCAGGATCTAGTTTCCTCCGGTGTTCAACATAGTCTCCTGGTAAGTCTGTTCCTGACGTTTCATTTCCCCCGGAATACGCTACGTCCCGGTTCTTGTTCCAACTTCTTTCCCTCATTGTTCCTTAGGGGCTTCAAAAGTGGTTCGTCCTTTCAGAGCGCCTGGAGAAGAGCCTGAAGCGAATAGAAAGTCTGGATATGGAGCTGGTGGCCAGTAAAGCTGCTCGGAGTCTAACAGAGCCTTCTGCCTCCAATTCCTTTAAGGCTTTGAGCTTGGCGGAGGCTAAGGCTATTCTAGTCGCCTGGTCGCTGTTAGAGTTTTTGTTTTGTTGCAATTTGTTAGGATGCAATCAATTTCATAAAGCTTTTCCTCTCATTCATTCTTGTTTTTTATTCATAGGATCATCATGCATATTTCTCTACTTGATCTTTGTTTTTATCATTTGGTATGCATGGTTTTCATTTCAGTTTGCTTCTTAAGTTCATAGTGTTTTTTATTTCTAAAATCCATCCAAGCTTTCCAAAGTTTCTATCTTTAAAATCATTATTTTGATTTGGAGTTTTCATGGCTTTAAAATCTCAGTTTTCATCTTCTTTCAGTCATGATTTATTGCTTGGTATTTGTGTCTCAAAGTCCCCTGGAAGGTGCCCTCAAAAGTTCCAAGTTTCTCTCATTTTTCAAAAATCTGGGCTAAATTTGCCAGTGTCGCCGGTCGACCGAGACCTGCTTCCCGGTCGACCGGGAACACTGCAGGTCATTTCTGCAGATTCTGAACTGTAACCTTCCAACGGTCAGAAATTTGACCGTTGTGCTTTCCCGGTCGACCGAGACCTGTTTCTTGGTCAACCGAGGACTAGCCGTTGGCAACTTTATCTTTATAAAAAGTGGCTTTTTGGATGAAGAAAGTAGC
This sequence comes from Cinnamomum chago, assembly GCA_038049695.1. Classification (NCBI taxonomy): domain Eukaryota; kingdom Viridiplantae; phylum Streptophyta; class Magnoliopsida; order Laurales; family Lauraceae; genus Cinnamomum; species Cinnamomum chago. The sequence continues at coordinate 54,958,709 of CP142452.1, read as the reverse complement.
TGAGATTGGAGGGACTGTTGAGGCCAAGGATTAGCAACTTCTCAAGAGCATTTTTACAAGGATTATGAAGCCATTCCTTTTATTCAACCTTTGATCTTCAAATGGGTGTGCTTTCTTTAATCCAAAGTCTTTTTACAATCATGTTTTGTTTCAAATCTTTGATCTTCCTCAATACGTGATTAGCAAGTTGCTTTCCTATTAAAGTGTTGACCTTCATAACATGCTTAGTACTTTAGAAATCACATAAGCTTTATGGATGCAACATATGGTCTATGTTACACATGATTTTACTTTCTTGTTTCAAAAATCAACTTGTTAGACTTTAGAACATCTTTCTTGAAAACAAGTTATTTTTCATTGTTAATCACATGTGTTAGACAAACAACTCTTTCTCAAATATTTGATTAACATCTTTGCATCATTCTAGTTTTTATCTTTTCAAAGAGAAAGAGTTATTTCTAGAAAATGCATCATTCATAGACTTTGACATAGTTATGCATATTTCTAGGAGTTGAGTTTTCACTTTCTAATTAGCCTATTTAGAGGCACTCCATTGCACTTCATTGTTCTCTTTATCCATGCATTCTTAGGCATAATTCTTAAGAGAAAAGTTCCTTGTTGTAAAGGTTCATGCTTAGCCTTGAAAAGCATATGTTGTAAAGGTTTATGCTTAGCCTTGAAAAGGATAGTGTTGTTTGTAAGGTTTGAGGTGATCCTAAACCTTAATTGGAGTTAGTGAATACCGGTAGGTGTACCGGGAGTGGATGTAGGCAATTTGGCCGAACCACTATATGTGATTGTGTTATGGTGATTGTCTTTATGCTTTCTTTTTATGGATTATGCTCCCTTGGTTGATTTCATTATTCTTCTTCAAAGCATAAGAGACTTAAAAGCTAAAAGAATTAAAATTGGTCTAGGACTTTGAGCTCACCCTATTCACCCCCCCCCCCTCTAGGATTCGATCTTGGACTTTCAATTGGTATCAGAGCCTAGGTGCTCTTGTTTAGGTCTAACAACCTAGAGTTAGAATCCTTAGAGTGAGTTTTTGCTTTTGTAGTCACCATGCAATCCCAATTAGGAGAAGGTCATGCTACTAATAGACCACCTTTGTTTAATGGCTCGCATTACCGGTATTGGAAGATTAGGATGCAAGTCTTTCTAGAATCTCAAAGTCTAGATGTTTGGAGTATCATTGAAGAAGGGTATCATGAACCAATTCTCACGGAAAAAGATTCGGAAGGACATGTCATAGCTATCAAAGAAAAGCCTAAGAAAGATTGGACTCAAGGAGAGAAAGAAAGGGCAAATCTAAATGCTAAAGCTAAAAATGCCTTATTTTGTGCCTTGTCCCAAGAAGAGTTCAATAGGGTAGTAAATTGTACTACTGCTAAGGAAGTGTGGGATACCTTAGAGACCACTCATGAAGGGACCAATCAAGTCAAAGTAGCTAAAATCCAAATGTTGTCTACTAAGTATGAAGAACTCAAAATGCAAGAGGAAGAAACCTTTGACGAGTTCTATACTAAATTCATGGAGATTGTTAATTCCCTCATAGGTCTAGGAGAGAAGATGGATGAGTCCAAAGCTGTTAGAAAAATATTAAGATCTCTCCCCAAAAGGTTCAAACCTAAGATAGTAGCTATAACTGAAAGCAAAGATATTGACAAGATCAAAATAGAAGAACTTAGAGGAAATCTTCTCACTTATGAATTAGATTTTGAAGTCCCTAGCAAGAAGAAAGGTGTAGCTCTTAGCTCCCAACATAAAGAAAATGACAATGAGAGTGAGAGTGATGATGAAAACACTATTTTACTTGCTAAGAAGTTCAAGAATTTCCTTAAGAACAAAAAGAACTATAAATATTCTGAAGATTCCAAAAATGAAAATTTTCAAAGAAACTCAAGGGGATCTTTTACCAAAAGGGATGTGCAATGTTACAACTGTAAAGGCTTTGGTCACATCGCTCAAAATTGCCCCTCCCCTAAAGAATCTGAAAAGAAAGATAAGAAAGGAAAGAAAGTCTTGAACATAACTTGGGATGATGATGAAGATGAAAGTAGTGACAATAATGAACCTCAAAATGATGAAGATAATGATAATTCCACTTCTTGGCTTCTCTTCACTCCCATTGAAGAAAACAATGATCATAATGTGTTAATAGAAGAAGTAAATGAAGAAAATAGTGACAATGATATTCATCAAGCCTATGAGGAACTATATGAACTATGTGAAGTCATAACCAAGAAAAATAAAAGTTTAAAAAGTGAATCTAAAAGGCTTGTGAATGGTCTAAATGCTTTAAAAGATCAATTAATCTTGAAAGACAATGAGATAAAAAATGTTCAATCTGAGTTGACTACCTCTAATGACAATCTGGCTAAAGCTGATAAAGAAATTCATAAATTACAATGTCTGCTAGAATCTAGTCAACAAGAATCAGAATCTCTTCAAATGAAACTTGAAAAGGGAAAACATGTTGTTGAAAAATTTACCTTAGGCAATGACAAATTCTATCAAATGTTAGGCTTGAATAAAGTCTTTGGTAACAAGAATGGTATAGGTTTTGAATGCTCCTCTAGTAGCAAGAAGAATAGCTTTCATCATAATACTAATACTAGGACTCATCTCAAACCTCTAGGTAAAATCTTCTTTTCCTCTAGATGGACTTGTCATTTTTGCAATCAAATAGGTCATCTAGTTCCTAACTGTCCTTTTAAGTTTACGATGTCTCAAAATCTTAGTTCTAGAGCTCATTTCAAGTTTGTTCCCAAGACTTCTACCTCTACCTTCATTAAGGCTACTTGGATTGAAAAAGAGAAAAGTGTCAAGAATTTCCTAGTTCAAACGGCTCTTAAAGTTAAAGAAAACTCTAGATGGTTTTTGGACAGTGGTTGCTCCAAGCATATGACTGGAGACCGTTCTAGATTTATCACTCTTGAGGACTATGATGGAGGTAATGTGTCTTTTGGAGATAATCGGAAAGCTCAGATTATAGGAAAAGGCTGTGTTGGAGGAGATCAAATGCCTACATTAAAAGATGTTTTCCTAGTGGATGGTTTAAAGCATAATCTCTTGAGCATAAGTCAGTTGTGTGACAAAGGAAACAAAGTTGTTTTTGATAGCAAATCTTGCAAAGTTCTGGATGAGAAATCTCACAAAGTACTACTCACTGGATTACGTACTAAAGATAACATCTACGCCATAGAAGAATATTGTGAGAATGAATCCATGTGTTTAATGTCTAAAGTTCAAGAAAATCAGTTGTGGCATCAAAGAATGGGACATATAAATTACAAACTGATGAGGATCTTATCAAAGAAAGAAATTGTCAGAGGAATACCCAAATTAGATGACTATAAATCTGAATTGTGCAAGGCTTGTCAAATGGGTAAACAGATCAAGAAAAGTTTTAAAGGTATAAAAGATATATCCTCTGCTCGTCCTCTTGAACTCATTCATATGGACCTCATTGGACCTGCACCTGTTCAGAGTATTGGTGGGAGAAAGTAAATCCTAGTGATGGTTGATGATTATTCGAGATTTGGATGGGTAGCCTTTCTTCATGCAAAATCAGATGCAGTAGATAATATCATAAGGATTTGCAAGAAAATTCAAGTTGAGAAGGACTGCAAAATTAAGAAGATAAGAAGTGATCATGGAGGCGAATTTGAAAATGAAAGATTTGCAGACTTCTGTGAAAGCCATGGGATCAGTCATCAATTCTCTGCTCCAAAAACTCCCCAGCAAAATGGAGTAGCTGAAAGAAGAAACAGAGTTATTCAAGAAATGGCCAGAACACTTCTTAATGAGAAAAATCTCCCGCGCAACTTATGGCCAGAAGCTATCAATACGGCATGCTACCTTATTAACCGTGTTTATTTGACAAAGAACACTAACAAAACCCCTTATGAGCTGTATTTTGGAAGAAAACCAAATCTGGGTTATCTTAAAGTGTTTGGTAGCAAGTGCTATATTTTAAGAGATAAAGAGCAGCTTGAAAAGTTCGATTCCAAATCTGATGAAGGGATCTTCTTAGGATATTCTGATAAAAGCAAGGCTTATAGAGTGTTCAACCTCAGATCAATGGCTGTCATGGAATCAGCTCATGTTGTCTTTGATGAGACTAATCAAATTAAGAAAGCTCCTCATGATGAAGAAGAGACCTCAGTTTGAGCAGCCTATTTCATTTGAAATTGAAGAAGAGATTCCCTCAATCCCTACCATGCCCACAAAGTTATTAAGAAATCACAACTTGGATAATGTCATTGGAGATATCACAAAAGGAGTCATGACAAGAAGACAGGTTCATAATCTGTGTGCTCACTATTCCTTTGTTTCACAAATTGAGCCCAAGAACTTCTCTGAAGCAGAAACCAAGTTTGAATGGATTGATGCCATGCAAGATGAATTAAATCAGTTTAGAAATAATGATGTGTGGGATCTTGTACCTCTTCCTGAAGGCAAAAGCCAAATTGGCACCAAATGGATTTTCAAGAACAAGCTGGATGAATCAGGAAATGTTATAAGGAACAAAGCTAGACTTGTAGCCAAAGGGTATGCTCAAGTTGAAGGAATTGATTTTGAGGAAACCTTTGCCCCAGTAGCTCGATTGGAGTCTATTCGAATTCTATTAGCTTATGCCAGCAGCATGAAGATTAAACTGTTTCAAATGGATGTGAAGAGTGCCTTTTTAAATGGTAAAATTGAGGAAGATGTGTATGTTACTCAACCTGAAGGCTTCGAGGATCCTCATCACCCAGAATATGTTTTTAAGTTGAAAAAGGCTCTTTATGGATTGAAACAAGCCCCAAGAGCCTGGTATGAAAAGCTGACAAGTCACTTACTTGAAAATGGTTATGAGTGTGGGAATGTGGACAAGACTCTATTCATTAAAAAGGTTGATAAAGATATTCTCATTGCTCAGATATATGTTGACGACATTGTTTTTGGATCAACATCTGATCATCTTGCTCAAGGATTTTCTAAGTTAATGAGCTCCACCTTTGAAATGAGTTTGGTAGGACCCCTTCAGTTCTTTCTAGGATTACAAGTGAGTCAGACTGATCAAGGTATCTTTCTTAGTCAATCCAAGTTTGCTCTAGAAATAGTGAAAAAGTTTGGCTTAGGAGAATCTAAGACTAGTTGCAATCCTATGGGATCCACTACTAAAATCTCTAGTGACCTTCAGGGTAAGAAAGCTGACCAAAAACTTTATAGGAGCATGATAGGAAGCCTTCTCTACCTCACTGCTAGCCGCCCTGATATCTCGTTTAGCGTTGGAATATGTGCTAGATATCAATCTGACCCCCGAGAGTCTCACATTAAAGCTGTTAAACGTATCATAAAATATATTAATGGGACTTCTCATTATGGTATCTGGTATCCTCATGACTCAACTCTGTAATTAATTGGATATAGTGATGCAGATTGGGCAGGATCTATAGATGATAGGAAGAGCACTAGTGGCTGCTGCTATTTCTTAGGGAACTGCTTAGTAGCCTGGCATAGCAAAAAGCAAAATTTTGTATCCTTGTCTACTGCAGAAGCTGAATATATTACTGCAGGTAGCTGCTGTGCCCAGCTGTTGTGGATGAAACAAACTTTATTAGATTATAATGTTCCACAACAATGCATGCCTATCATGTGTGACAACTCCAGTGCCATCAGTATCTCAAAAAACCCGGTTCAGCACTCTCGCACCAAGCACATTGATATTCGCTATCATTTCTTGCGTGATCATGCTGACCAAGGCATTATTGAGTTATTATTTGTCCCTACAGATACACAATTGGCTAATTTGTTCACTAAACCCCTTGGAAATGATCGTTTCATAAATTTGAGACATCAATTGGGCATTGGCACTTGCCCTGTTTTTTAAATTCTTGTTGGCTAATCACCTGTTCCTCATCTTATTTTTATATCTCTTATAAACAGGTGCCACTAACAAGGTTATGTGTTTTATCTTTGATGGGCAGGCTCCTTTGCAATTAGATGTCAAAGGGGGAGAGAGTTCTCCAATTGAGGGGGAGAAGATTTCAAGGGTTGCTTTGATTGAGGGGGAGTAGCTTTGCCTTGAGTGCATATAGCTTCTAGGATGGTCGTCTTGTGTCGTCGCTCCTGCAAGGAAAATCCAAAGCTCCTTAATATCCAAAGCTCCTTAAAATATCCAAAGCCCCTTAAATATCCAAAGCTCCTTAATATCCAAAGTAGTTGCTGTTCAAGTTTTAAAGGAGATTGAAAGAGAGTTCAAGCTTCAAGAGTTGCCATCAAATTGCAAAGGGGGAGATTGTTAGAGTTTTTGTTTTGTTGCAATTTGTTAGGATGCAATCAATTTCATAAAGCTTGTCCTCTCATTCATTCTTGGTTTTTATTCATAGGATCATCATGCATATTTCTCTACTTGATCTTTGTTTTTATCATTTGGTATGCATGGTTTTCATTTCAGTTTGCTTCTTAAGTTCATAGTGTTTTTTATTTCTAAAATCCATCCAAGCTTTCCAAAGTTTCTATCTTTAAAATCATTATTTTGATTTGGAGTTTTCATGGCTTTAAAATCTCAGTTTTCATCTTCTTTCAGTCATGATTTATTGCTTGGTATTTGTGTCTCAAAGTCCCCTGGAAGGTGCCCTCAAAAGTTCCAAGTTTCTCTCATTTTTCAAAAATCTGGGCTAAATCTGCCAGTGTCGCCGGTCGACCGAGACCTGCTTCCCGGTCGACCGGGAACACTGCAGGTCATTTCTGCAGATTCTGAACTGTAACCTTCCAACGGTCAGAAATTTGACCGTTGTGCTTTCCCGGTCGACCGAGACCTGTTTCTTGGTCGACCGAGGACTAGCCGTTGGCAACTTTATCTTTATAAAAAGTGGCTTTTTGGATGAAGAAAGTAGCTGAGATTGGAGGGACTGTTGAGGCCAAGGATTAGCAACTTCTCAAGAGCATTTTTACAAGGATTATGAAGCCATTCCTTTTATTCAACCTTTGATCTTCAAATGGGTGTGCTTTCTTTAATCCAAAGTCTTTTTACAATCATGTTTTGTTTCAAATCTTTGATCTTCCTCAATACATGATTAGCAAGTTGCTTTCCTATTAAAGTGTTGACCTTCATAACATGCTTAGTACTTTAGAAATCACATAAGCTTTATGGATGCAACATATGGTCTATGTTACACATGATTTTACTTTCTTGTTTCAAAAATCAACTTGTTAGACTTTAGAACATCTTTCTTGAAAACAAGTTATTTTTCATTGTTAATCACATGTGTTAGACAAACAACTCTTTCTCAAATATTTGATTAACATCTTTGCATCATTCTAGTTTTTATCTTTTCAAAGAGAAAGAGTTATTTCTAGAAAATGCATCATTCATAGACTTTGACATAGTTATGCATATTTCTAGGAGTTGAGTTTTCACTTTCTAATTAGCCTATTTAGAGGCACTCCATTGCACTTCATTGTTCTCTTTATCCATGCATTCTTAGGCATAATTCTTAAGAGAAAAGTTCCTTGTTGTAAAGGTTCATGCTTAGCCTTGAAAAGCATATGTTGTAAAGGTTTATGCTTAGCCTTGAAAAGGATAGTGTTGTTTGTAAGGTTTGAGGTGATCCTAAACCTTAATTGGAGTTAGTGAATACCGGTAGGTGTACCGGGAGTGGATGTAGGCAATTTGGCCGAACCACTATATGTGATTGTGTTATGGTGATTGTCTTTATGCTTTCTTTTTATGGATTATGCTCCCTTGGTTGATTTCATTATTCTTCTTCAAAGCATAAGAGACTTAAAAGCTAAAAGAATTAAAATTGGTCTAGGACTTTGAGCTCACCCTATTCACCCCCCCCCCCCCTCTAGGATTCGATCTTGGACTTTCAGTCGCCAATGAGATGGAGCTGGAGTCCCTTCGTGGTAAGCTTGCCAAAACGCAGGAAGCCCTGGAGAAGGCGAAGGATGCTGCCTTCGATGAGGTTGAGACGATGTATCTTGATCAAGTAGAGCAGATGAAAGCCATTGTATTTAAGCGGGCATATGATGTGGGTCTGAACGACGCCAGGGTCCCAAAGGATTCCTCCCTCTGGGCCAAGCACTCGGTCCAAACTGCGTCCGCTCTTGATCAATTGCAGACCGCCGAGGTCCCTATTCCTGATCCTGATGCAGGGCCGAGCTCACCTGTGGCTTTGGATAAGGATGCCCCTCCCGTTGTTAACCATGCTACGTCTGTTTCTGATGTCCCTGAGGTTGTCATAGAGAATTGAAGAACTCTCTTGTGTTTTGTTTTTTCTTTTTGGTTGTATCTTTTGGACAGTTGCCCGACCTGTGGGCATATTGTTGTACTTTCTTCTCTTTTCTCTCGTTTTCTTTTGAAACTGTCTTTGCACCATGAAAGTTTGACTTTAGCATATTTCCACTTTTCTCTTCTTTTTTTTTTACATGGTTCATGCCTACCGCCACTATCGGCCTCTTGCCGAACTTCCCCTAGCCCGGCGCTTGCGTCGTCACGCCAAGCACCGGTCAAGGGAAGGTCAATGCAGCATACCTATATTGGGGCTTTCTCAGTTAGGATTTTGTTTTCCTTCGGCACGAAGTGGTGGGCTTGCTACTGCCCTTAATTTTCAGGCTCTAGCCTTATTTAGGTGTGGTGGTCCCGGTAGGGTCTGGTCCCTACTGCGGGTTCCCGCTCTATCTTATTATTCATTCCCATGGCACAAAGTTTCAAAGCACTCTTTTCTGCGTTCCAAACAGTCCATGAAATAACTTGCATTAATTCTTAAAACTTACATAAGATTCTCACACATTGCTACAAACTACCCTGCACAAACCAGATTCATCAATGCAAAAGGAAACAACTACATTTTAAGAAGAAAGCTTAGAAATAAGACTTTTTCAAATTCGCCGCATTCCAAGGTCTCTGCAGTGCTTTTCCTTCCAACGTCTCCAAGCGATATGCCCCCGTTGTTCCCGCAGAAGTTACCCTATAAGGTCCCTCCCAGCTGAAAGTGCACCTAAGGGCCAATGTAAGTCCTAGAGGGGGGGGGGGAGAATAGGACTACGAAATTTCATACCCACTTTTTTATTATTAAACAAGATGACAAAGAAACTAAGTGAAAAGAAGACAAGGTGTGTGCATAAAATAAAGCTCAAAACTATATCAAGACATTGAGGCAAGCCACAAGAGAAGATGCACACAATATTTATAGTGGTTCGGACCATATGTCCTACGTCCACTCACAAGGGTCACACAGTCCCTTGGTTCCACTATGTTGAATCAAAACTACACAAGTAATGACATCAATCACATACACAGCGTAATTTTGGTAACGAGGTTCGATCACATAGATCTAATCCCCCACATACAATATAGAGTGGATGAATCACACATATTCACTCCACTATCATAAAAGAGCACAAGTTGTAGATGTTGAGAAGAAGAAGAACACTGAAAGTGTTCAATGAAGCTCCACCTGTAGTTGAAGCTTTAACCTCTTGAAGCAAGCTGGGTGTTGATGTAGATCCTCCATTGTGTTGCACAACCAAGGTTTAAGAGGTCTGGGTTCTAGGGTAATATGAATCTAATCTATTTGAGAATCAACCTAGAATCCTTTCTTCCATTCACACTTATATTGAGGCTAAAGATAGCTCATACATATCCTAGATAAGGTTCAAGTGTGTTAGGAAGAGGGATTAAGAGCTTGGAAATGATAGGAAGAAATATGCCATGAAAGCTCTCAAAACTGTGTCTCTCATAGTGCAAAACGATCTTTAGAAATATATAGAAAAGTTCCCAACGGCTACTTATGGCGGTTAGCCTCTTGGAAGTTCGGCTAGCCTCATTTCAATTGCACTGAGGTAACGGCTAGATTTTCTAATTCGGTCAGCTCGCGGTTAGCCATGGAGGACCTTGGCGGCTAGCCGTTAGGTGACCGCTGGGTGACCGAATTCACAGCCCAGAAAAATGATGCATACTGGAAAAGAAACCGTGAGATTCGGTTGCCTTGAGGTTAGCCGCCAGCACATAAGGCGGTTAGCCGCAAGGTGACCGTAGGGTGGCCGAACTCCCTTAACAGCAGATGGTATGCATTCTGGAAATGTAACCGTGGGATTTTCGGTTACCTGGCGGTTAACCGCCAGACCATTCTACTGTTAACCGAAAGGTAACCGCTGGGTGACCGGACAAATTTTCCCAGAAAGTTGCTTACTGGAAATGTAACCGTGGAATTTCGGTTACCTGGCGGTTAGCCACTTCTTGCAGAGAGGCTAGCCGCCAGGTGACCGAAAGGTCACCGAACCTCCTTTATCTGGACAAAACAGAATGTGAAGAAGAGATTTTGAAAACCAGTTTTAAACCAAGGCTCCCAAGGGTCCTAGGGTCCAAAAAGGAAAAGGTTCTGGGTCCGACATACCTGAGATGGATGGCACACACAATGAGGCAATCTTGACGAATCCGGAGCCATCCAAAAGCTTGACGACTTTCTTGAAATAGATCTTCCTTGACATACTTCGAGAGAAAGAACCTCAGGAACACATTGGCACGGAATTGACAATACAAAAACAGAGATCACAAAACTGTGACACTTACACCAGCTTGGTCCAAACTTGCCATGATCTAGATTCCTGGTGCCTAGGAGCATCCTCCTTAGGACCAAGTCTCCAGGTTGAAAAGCTCTTGCTTTAACCCTTTTCCGAAAGTTTCGCGTCAACTGCTGCTGGTAGGCTGCCAGCTTGATCAGTGCCTGCTCCCTCCTTTCCTCGACCATATCGAGCTGCTCGGCGATCTTTCCTTTGTTCCTCTCATGGTCATACTCCTCAGTCCGAGAGGTCGGCAAACCAACCTCCAGGGGAATCACGGCTTCCATCCCATAGGCCAAGGAAAATGGGGTCTCCCCGGTAGACCTCCTCAGAGTTGTTCGGTAGGCCCACAGGGCGCTCGGTAATTCATTCGCCCATGCTCCTTTAGCATCATCCAACCTTTTCTTCAATCCATCCAACAGAGTTTTGTTGGAACTTTCAGCTTGGCCATTGCATTGCGGGTAAGCCGAGGTCGAAAAGTAATAACAAATGCCGAATCTTTCACACAAGCCTCTGAAGACTTTCCCTTCGAACTGTTTTCCATTATCTGTTACCAGTGCCCGAGGTATTCCGAACCTGGTAATGATATTTTTCCATACAAATTTTTTTGCACCGCTTTCTCTAATATGAACCAGGGGCTCTGCCTCTACCCACTTAGTAAAGTAGTCTGTCACCACTATAAGGAACCTAAGGGGCTTTTGGCATAGGTCCCACTATGTCAATTCCCCATTTGTCGAACGGCCAGGGGCTTGTTATCATATTGAGTTGTTCGGCTGGTTGGTGGATATTCTTGCCAAACCGCTGGCACCTATCACATTTTTGGACGAACTCCAAGGAGTCTTTTTGCATGAATGGCCACCAGTATCCTTGCGACATAGCCCGGTGGGCTAAACTCTGCCCCCCAATGTGGCCCCCACAACATCCTTCATGTATCTCCCATAGCAACTTTGCGAAGTTGGCAGGGTGGACACACAACAAATATGGTCCTGAGAAAGATCGGTGGTAGAGCTTCTTGGTTGGCGATAGCCAAAATCTTGCGGCTTTCCTCCTTACTTTCAGTCTCTCACCGGGCTCCTCCGGGAGGGTACCATTTTCCAAGTATGCGATTGTCGGAGTCATCCAACTTGGACCGTCGTCCTTCGGGTTAATGCACATGACCCGTTCTGCCATAATATTTGGTTCTAGGTGGAAATCCACGGTTATCTCCCTCCTCAGCTTGGATCGTATTGCAGTGGCCAAGCAGGCGAGGCTGTCAGCATGTGTATTTTGCTCTCGTCCTATCTGCTTCACTTCGACATCTCCTATTTCCCTGATCTGGTGCTTGGCTGTGGAGACATAGGCTGCCATCCGATCATCCCGAGCAGTGTACTCCCCATTCAACTGGTTGGCAACCAGCTGCGAATTGCAAAGTGCCAATAGTCGTTCTATTCCGAGCTCTTTGGCCATCTGCAATCCGAACAACAACGCCTCATACTCCGCCTTGTTGTTCGATGCGCTGAATCCCAGTGTCACTGCCGGCACCATTATTGCCCCTTCCGGCATTTTGAGTACTATACCCACACCTGATCCTCTGGAATTGGATGCCATGTCCACATATAACTGCCACTGCCGGTCATCCCTTGTCCCCAGAGAGCCCTGACCGGGCGACTCTTTGTGAGTAAACTCAGCTATAAAGTCCGCAATCACCTGCCCCTTTACTACATTCTGGGGAACTATCTTAATATCATGCTCGCTAAGCTCTATCGCCCATTTCATAAGTCTTCCGGAGAGGTCGGCTTTCTGAAGGACCGACCAGAGTGGGTGCTCAGTTAGGACCTTAATGGTGTGCGCCTGGAAATAATGCCTCAGTTTCCGAGCTGCACATACCGGGCTAACGTAAGCTTTTCTAATGGTAGGTACCTCGTTTCAGTATCCAGCAAAGTCTTGCTTACAAAATAGACCGGCCGGTGGTGCTTTCCTTGCTCTCTCATCAAGGTCGCGCTAACCACGTGCTGAGACATTGCCAGGTACAACACGAGCTCTTCTCCGGGGTCCGGGATTGAAAGGACAGGAGGGAAACTCAACTACTGCTTGAGTTGCGCGAGCCCTTTGTCACAACCTTCATCCCATATATTTTCTGCCTTCTTCTTTAAGGCAAGAAACAGCTGTCAGCATTTGTCCAAGCTCTTTGCTATGAAGTGATTCAGGGCAGCGAGCATTCCTGTCAACCTTTGCACCTCCTTCCTCGAGTTTGGTCGCTCTATCCTCTGGACGGCTGCAATCTGCTCGGGATTCACTTCAATCCCCCTTGGAGTCACGATGTACCCAAGGAACTTCCCCGAGCTGACTCCAAACGAGCACTTCGTGGCATTAAGCTTCAGGTTGTATCTGCGAAGGATTCCGAACACCTTCTTCAAATCTTCCTCATGAGTTTCCATTTTCTTGCTTTTTTCGATCATATCATCAATATATACCACCACTGTGTTTCCGATCAAGTCCTGAAATATCCTGGTGACCAGCCTTTGGTATGTTACCCTCGCATACTTAAGTCCAAAGGGCATGCGTTTGTAACAGAAGGTCCCCTTTGGGGTTATGAAGGCTGTCTTTTCTTGGTCGGCATCCGCCATTGCGATCTGATGATATCCCCGATAGGCGTCCAGGAAACGCATCCGCTCATGCCCAGCCGTGGAGTCCTTTAGGGCACACCTTGTTCAGGTCGGTGAAGTCCACACACACCCTCCATTTGTTGTCTTTTTTGGGCTCCACGACGGTGTTGGATAACCACTCAGGGTACTGTACCTCCGGGATGGCATCGGCCTCCAGTAATTTATCCACTTCCTCGTCCACGGCTGTTTGGCGGTTGGGGGCCAATTTCCTTTGCTTCTGTACAACTGGTTTGGCTCTCGGATCTACCCCCAACTTATGGCTAATAACTTCTGGATCGACTCCTGGCATCTCGTGTGGGGCCCAAGCGAAGACGTCGATATTCTGGTTGAGCAGGTAAACCAGGCTACTCTGCTCATCCATGGTCATCGCTCTCCCAACCATCCAATATTGCTCGGAGGATGGCACACCTCCTCTTCGGACTGTAAATCTCTCTAGTTCTTCCACTGCTGCGTCAGTCTGGTCGACTCCTTCCTTGGCCTGGTCGGCTCCTTCCTTGCTAATCTGGCAAGGCCTTTCTCTACTGGTCTGGTCAGCTCCTCCCTTGCTGATCTCCGACCGACCTGCCTGTAGTTGCTATTTCTGGTCTGCCCTTCCGTCCAGGCAGTTATCTTCAGCTCCACTTTTAACCATCTTCCCCTTAATTGCAGCTATCAAACAGCTTCTGGAGGCCGCCCGGTCCCCTTTGATCTCCATCATTCCCCTCAAGGCTGGGAAACGGATCCGTTGATGAAACGTTGAGGGGATCGCCTTCATCCGATGGATCCACGTCCGTCCCATGATAGCGTTGTAGGGAGAAAGTACGTCGACCACGAGGAACTCCACATCTAGATGAATAGGCCCCGCCCCGACCTGCACCGTGATGATTCCCTTTGGATGCACAACTTGTCCGCTATATCCGAACAGCGGTATTGAGGTCGGCCTCAAGTCCGATTCTTTGAGCCCAAGCTTATGAAACAACTCGGCGTACATAATCTCTAGGGTCGACTAGAATCCTTTGAACTTCATACTCCTGTATATTCAGGGTCAACACCAATGCGTCGTTATGTGGCTGGGCCGTGTCCCGCAAATCTTCGTCCGTGAATGAAATTTCCCCATCTCTCCGCCCTTCCCGGTGGACCACGTTCGGTTCGGAAGTTGTTCGATAAACTTCGGTCAGGTGCGCAACCACCTTTCGCTGCTGTCGAGCAGATCTGGTCGTTACCTAAGAAGGGTTGGATGCTCCATGCACCACATCTATTACCCTCATTAGTTTTCTTTCTGCTGGTCGCTCCTCGATTCCTTCCTGGCCAAGCAGTCCGGGGCGTCTTTTTGCTGTGCACTTTCCACATACTCCTTCAGGTGCCCCTCCTTGACCAGATCTTCCAGGTGTTGTTTGAGTATCCTGCAGTCTTCTGTCAAATGTCCATGTTCCCGATGGTAGGAGCGCCATAGGTTTGGATTTTGCCGTCCCGGGTCACTGACCATTTTTTAGGGCCTCGTAAAGAATGGCTTGTCTCGGATCTGGGTCAAGATCCGGTAGATTGGCTCCTTGAAGACGGTATACACCCCCTCATAAGCCGACCTCGATGGCTCGAGTTGAGACGTCTTTCGCTCATTTCTCTCCCCGAAATCTTTCCTTCGCTTCCGCTTGCCTCCTTCCCCCGCCGAGCAATCCCATCTTGGCTCCCCGACGCCCATGTCTTCTTCCAGCTTTATGAATTCTTCAATGCGTCCCATCAGCTCGCCCTGGGTAACAGGGGAGTGCTTCGTCAAGGACTGGCGGAGTTGGCTTTCCTTAGGGAGTCTGAGCTTGAACGTCGCCACCGCAACATGTTCGTTATTCCCCTCTACTTCATTGTAGAGTCGCCAATAACGGGTGCTATACTCCTTTAGGCTCTCCGAGCTATGCTTCTTGAGTCACAACAATGCCCCCACATCCTTTGGCTGCTTGAAATTTGTCACGAATCGCATGATAAAAGCCCCAGCCAGCCCTCGAAAGCTACATACCGACCTTGGCTCCAAACGAGAGAACCACTTCAAGGCTAAATCCCTGACGCTCGACGGGAACACTTTGCACATCAAGGAATCATATCCCGCCCACAGCACCATGGAATGTTGAAAGTGCTGAACATGGTCAGTTGGGTCCATGGTCCCATTGTATACCCTCAGCTTAGGGATTGTAAATCGTCGAGGAGCATCCGCCTTTTCTATTTCTTCCGAGAATGGAGACTCAAAGTTCTGGGAATTCTTAAGGTATTTCCCCCTGGTCGTCCCTTCTGGTGAGAAATTTCGATCGACTAGGGCCTTCTCTATCAGGGCTTTGACATCCTACTCGGCAAGGCCTCTCTGGGGGACCTTCCTCCGTGGGGACGTGTGTCGCAACCCCGGAACGAACCCCGGGCCCGCGACTGTTGTTTTGTTTGTTTTCCCACAGGTTCCCGTGGTCAGGATTCCCGAGACACTCGGAATCTGTCTCACATGATCAAGTTTGCGGAAGCGTGTAGCAAATCACATCAAGATAAACACCAATAAATTTTTAAGTGCTATGACAAATAATATCAAGACATAGTATCAAACGAAAGGAGTTAGCATGGCATTCCCATCATAATTCAAGTTATGAGACTAACACAAAAGTAAGTTAAGTTTAGCTACATCCCATAAGAGGCCAACAAAGGCCAATACAATTCTCAACATAATAAAAGAACCCAATGACAAAATGTAGCGAAACTCAAGAACCCGATCGTCGGTGTTAGTTTTATGGTCTCAATACCAGTATATGATGGATAAATTGATTAATTTCTTTATTTATCAATATATTATTGCTTTCCTTTCATGAGATGAATGGTGTTTTATTACTTGTTTGCACATAACTAATACGAATGACATAATGGTTCATGAGATGAACCGGAGTTCACAAGTATACTAGATGTAATACATGTGTATGGATGAGATCCACATACAGGAGACATGTATTGCAAATCTTATACTTAAATATCTTCACAACCAGTGATGAGATTGGGCATCTCATCTGACAAGGTTGCAGCACTTTGATCACTATGAGATAGTATGATTTGTCTCAATCATCGGAATGTAAAATTCTGGATCATGGTGTTGGTACATTGGATGTATTGAAGGACCATGAGAAGCACCTTATATACACTGTCTTTACTTTAAGGTCTGCTCTCATAATTCCCTAGCAATAGGCTCATAATCCTGAGACATTAATGAACTCAAGTTTCTATCTATTCATTTGCTTTGAGTCACCAATGAGTGAGGCCAATTGTAGGTCAACACCTCGGTGATTTGGGTATATGATAGTAGAGCTGTGGGAACATTCAATGGTCAAGATGGAATCTATCTTTAATATCCCCTTGTGCCAATTAATGGATTTATCATTAGTAAGTGCGCACCCATTCTAATTAAGAGTTAATTGGATCGGTACCAAATGATCACTATAATTAATTGGGGCTCAAGGATAATAAGATATGGATTTAATTTGGTGGACAGGTCCAATTGATCCATGGATATAGATGGATGGGCCTACTTGTGGTAATTGGGAAGTTTAGGGTCTTCATTGTAATATATTCCTAAGACTGGAGTTCAATTGCATTTATATAGTGGAGTTATTTGCAATTAACTGTGGGCTCAGATTGCACATGAGATGTGGGGTCGCGTGTCCTAGTTGGAGCCAGCTTTCTAAGGAATCCCTAGTGGTCCCCACGCTAGCCCAAGATATTGGAAAGATACTAATTATAGTAGAACTCTAAAAGGAAATAGAAAGTTAATATTTCTATTTGAAGTGAGACTTCTAATAGTGGTAATAGTAAGTTACTAATTATTAATGGAAGTAGGACTTCTATTTTAATTAGAAAGGAGAAACCTACTAATTGTTGTGGAAGTGAGACTTCTATGGCAACTAGCAAGGAAGAAGGTTACTATTTTGCAATGGGAGTTAAACTTCTATTTCAAATAGGAAAAGAGGTGAGCTTGAGGGATATAAAAAGAGGAATTAACCCCTCTTGGACGTCCTCTATTCTATTCCATCTAGGAACTCACGCCCAGCCCTCTATTTGAGTGCAAGAGTTGCACACCTCTATATCTCTTCCCTCTTTTAGTTCTCTTCTAGTTTCCTTTAGGGTTTTCTCTTGGAGATTCCACCATCTTCTTGAGAAAAGAGAATCTGATACGGGTCATAGCGTAGAAGATCAAAAGGTATTGGAGATTCTGATTTGATTAGTGAGGTGTTCATCATCAAAGAAAGAGATCAACTTCTCCATTAGAGCACTACAAAGCTCCAAAGGTATAATCTACATCCTTATTTGTTGTAGATTTCGTGGTTGCATGTTTAGGTGTTGTTTTCTACCTTCTAGATAGGATATATTGCTGTACATGGTTTATGAGTTTGAGGGATTGTAAGACCCCGACCCGAGTGAACCCGATTAGTGCTAATTAAGTTGCATTTTAGTGCTAAGCTTGATTAGTGTTTTTGATCTAGTTGGGTTTGGAATAACCTTGTTTCTAGTTTTGGGCTTTTTAGAGTGATTGGTAGCTTGTGGGGCCCTTTGGGGGTTTCCCTTTTCGGCTTTGCGTTTTCTTGCGAGATTTTCCCGATTGGTTGTGAATTGTGTTTTTGGCCCGTTGCATTCATATTGTGGATTCTTACAACTTTCATGTTGATCCCGTGTCCATTCGAGGCCCCGAAACCCGATTTCATAGCCTTGAGGGTAAAACAGTCATTTCACACCAAATCTGTACCCAAAACTTAATATTCTCGAAACCCGCGAAACATACACTTTTTGGAAACTAGATATTTCAACGAACAATTCTTCCTTCTTCGTCGAATTCATCCGAGGACCCGAGAGAGATGATATCAGCCCATTTAGTCTCATTAGTTGTGGGACCCAATCCAACCCAACTCTTTAGCTAACAAGAGAAGCCATTAGCCATTCACTTCATTTATCATTTTCCAGCACAAGAGAAGAGTCTAGGGTTTCCCTTGGTTTTCTCTTCTTCTTCTTGCTTCTCCATCTCAAATCCCCACAAATCTTGCACCAAACTCAAAGTGGAGATCATCTTCTTCTTCCTCATCTTGCAAGCATTCCATTGCTACCATTTGTGAAGAGAACCCTCCATCACAAGACTTCCATTAAGCTTACTCTTGCCATTAGAGGACTTTCCAAGTAAGTGATTCTTCCCATCTCCTAGATTAGTGTTCATCTAGCCTTAGGGAAGCTACATTTGCATTATTGAAAGCTCTTTCATTTTCATTCTTTGTGTAACCCATTTTAGGGTTGTTTTTGGGGATTTTGCATTGTAGCTTGGACCATTTCTTGGAGGACTTGATAGAGCTTAATATCATTAATTGAAGACTTGAGGCAAGTGAATGTTTGGAGGTTTTTTTAAGTTTCAAATGATTTAGTGTAGCATTGATGGATTTTTATGCTTTCATTGATTTCATTTATTGATTTTCCATGATTGCAATAAATGGTATTTATACCTCTTGATAGCCTCATTTAATGTCTTGGAAGCATGTAATTAAGTCATCTTGATCATAGTTCTATGTGGTGGTTGAGGTGTTGGAAAGAAAGGAACAAAAAGGAGAAAAATCCAAGTCCCGGACCTGCACTGCGCCCAGGTCCGATCGATCGGACGTGCAGACCGATCGATCGGACTGTCAGTAACTGTAAGGGTTTTTGGGCCGATCGATCGGGCCCTGTGTAGAAATTTCGGCCGATCGAACGGATCCGCTTCAGAAAATTTTGGCCGATCGATCGGACCGAAGGTGGATTTTGAGATTTTTTATTTTTCCTTAGTGCTAGGTGGGACCTTGGCTACCCTTTTTGGACTAATTGGACTATGGGTGAGATGTCTTGAGCCGACACTTCTCACGGTTAGTTTGGTGGCATCGAAGTTCAAACCGTTTCAATCTTGAACGGGATAGAATGACGTGATAACTTCCTTATATCCAAATATAAGTCTTTTGCCTTGGTTATCGCGAATTCTATTCCTTTCGATGACTGAATAGGTTGGTCGATGTTTCCGAATTAATGTCATGCCTAGGATGGACCGTTCCTAGTCTTGATTTTCCTAGTATAACACCTAGTTATAACCATAAGCTCATTTTAAGTTTGAAAATCGTAAAAGTGCATAAGGAGCCCGGAATGTCTTCAAACTCAAGGAGTACCAAGTCTTTTCCATAATCGACATACGGGACCCCTATTCACTCAATTAGATCTTAAAGTCATTGTCCTTCCTGATTTAGTATAGTTCATTATATTGCTCTATTTCCAAGACTTGCTTTACATGAATTGTTTTCCCGAAAGCATGATAATAGCATTGACTTGTCCAGATATGTATTGCCCGACATGAAATGACAGTGTGCCTTGAGCACCCCCGTTTTCCCCGTTTATTTACTGTACTTGATTTACTTGTATATGTCTTGATTGGTTTTATCCTATGAGTCGGCATCACTAAGCTTGGATACCTTGTCAGTCTGATCCACTGACTTGGATATCCCTCTCCCGTCCCGCCAGCTGCAGTTTGGATCCCGATACCCGGTCATTACCGTGGTCCCGTCCCGATACCCGGTTCGCTACCGTGGTCCCGTTCCCGTATAATTATATTGTATATATGTATACGTTGTTTCTCCTCACCTTGTGTGACTGAGATCAACGTCCCGTGATACTGTTGTCACTTTAGTGACAGAGGACTTAGCTTTATGTGATTGCCACCTTGTTATTCCCGATTTCCTTGGTTACCTCATATGTTTTATCTTGTTTACTAGTTTTATAGCAAATGATTTACCTGCTTTATGAGAGTTCTTGCTTAAACAGATTTATATGCTTTTCAAGAGATTTCCTCTATATTATTGTTGTTGTACCTTGTCATTCTCTTGCCAGACCGTCGTGTCTGATCCTTTGCTTTGGTACTCAGGTCCCATTGCCGGTTTCCTTGAGGAGGAGCCGGAGGAGGCGGTAGGTGAGCTGCAGCCTCTAGTTGAGTGGCGTGCTGACGATGTCATGTAGACATCGGGTTGCCAAGAGGCGTAACATTTTGGGGAGAACTTGTTAACTATTCTTTGGGGTATTATTTTGTAATATTGGCCTTTGTTGGCCTCTAATTTTGGGGAATGTAACTAAATGATATTTTGTCTAACTTTAACAACCTTTGGGAAACATGCTATAGATCATTGCTCTTTCTGATACAGTTTGATATTGATGTTAATGCTTGCATGACTAGAGATAGTCTAACTATTTGATTTGCTACACGCTTCCGCATTAAAAAGAAACATTCATGCAAGGTTGTGATATCCTCACCGCGGACACCTGTGGGAAATTAAATAAATCATATATGGTGGATGTAGGTAATCATCACCAATTATCATTACACACTAATGTCCCGATCCCGGATTGGGATTCCCGGTCCGGGGTCGCGACAGGGATTGCATCCTGAATTGGGTTTGTTGCCTTCTAGATAATTGATCCCTGCATCAAGTGGGTCAAAAGTTTTTGAAACCTATCTAAATGGCCCAGCTATTTCCAACAGTCGGGTTGCCACTCTCTGACTGGGGGTGGCTCAAGAGCCTCCTCCGGACGCTCCTCCTCAAAGGCAACATCACATGCACCTGGGCACCAACATACAAGGCTCAAACACAATGGTTTAGCAGGTAGTCAATTTAGGCATGAACATATAACTAGTAAATGTTTAAGGAAACATATAAATACATTTTGTTGAATTGTAAACAGTTACATTACTAAGGTACATTTCAAAATACGAGCAAAACTAACATGAATACTTATAATATCATGAATAGTTACATTCCATAATGAGCTCATCCTTTCTCTATCATTTATAATGAAAAGAGCAAGCACGCACGACAAGCACAATATACATAATATAATCACGACACGATTCCCACATATACGGGGATTTCGGCTGCGGAACCGGACACGCACG
This sequence comes from Cinnamomum chago, assembly GCA_038049695.1. Classification (NCBI taxonomy): domain Eukaryota; kingdom Viridiplantae; phylum Streptophyta; class Magnoliopsida; order Laurales; family Lauraceae; genus Cinnamomum; species Cinnamomum chago. Next base: position 54,937,571 of record CP142452.1, on the reverse strand, counting down.
ATGTGTAAAAAAATACATGACCAGTCTACAGATAGTCCACATGTTTAAGGACCCCCAGACGGTGGATCAAACTGAAAGGGCAGTCCAAGCTCAGTGGTGTTCACTTAAATTCATGAATGCACAAAACACGCGAAACACTGTCTAAACATGTCGAGATAAAAGGGGAAAATCACTTATCAAAACACGACAAACACGACTAGCAAAAGGCATAATTAATATGCATAACAAGCTTAGGAAGTGGTCCCCTTTTTCTTGAAACAATTCTTCAAAACGAGCTTGTACATAAACATTCAAAACGAACACACAATGATATTCATTGTATCAAAAGTTAAAGTACGAACACAAAGTCTATCAAGCACATGTAAGGACCTTTGGTTGATCTTTGTGTAAACGAAGCCCAAATGTTGGAATTTAAAAGAGAATCGGTGCCCCGGAAGTTCAAAGACATCTCAGATTTCGAGTGCACAATATCAGGCTAAAGGTCACTTAACATGTTCTAGTTTTCATTCTTGCAAATATTCTTCAAAATGGGCAATGGTGTCAAATTCGGTCAGCTCGCGGTCAGATGTCGGCTAGGCGAACTAGGATCTGGCAGCTAGCCACCAGCTGACCGACAGGCTGACCTCTAGAAACCCAGGTCCAAATGCAGCTCTCTGGAAAAGAAACCAAACTGACTTCGGCTGGCTTACGGTTAGCCGAAATGGGACCTGGCGGCTAGCCGTAAGCTGACCGTAGGGCTGACCGCTGAACCCTGATGCACATGCTAGCTTCTGGAAAAGGAACCGCCGAGCTCGGTCAGCTCGCGCTTAGCCGAAATGGGGATTTCGACTAGCCGCCAGCTGACTAGTGGCTGACCGAAACTGCACGGTAAGTGCAGTTCAATTTAGATTTTCACATTTTCTTTTTCCCTCCTTGTTTCTCATTCAACCTGCACCTCCCTGAGCCTACATGCTCTCCAAGGGGTAAAACACACACTTTATAGCACAAATCGAGACATTACATTCCCATTCTCCAATCTACAACAAAATCCCTAAATTTTCCATTCAAGACATAAACTTCCAATGAAATGAGAAGAATGAAAAGAAAACAAATCAAATGCACACATGCTATCATCCATCCTAACTTGCCTTGATCCAAGATGTCACAAACTTTCTCCAAGAACTTCCACAAAAAGCTAATCCAAAGACTACAAAACCCATGAAAACCAAACAAAACTCACTCAATCTTGAAAACAAGGAACTCATTTTCACAAAAGGGTTTGCAATATGAAAAACAAGATCTTTAGGAACCAAAAAGGCTCCATTAAAGAGATGGGTTGGAGCTCTTACCTAGAAAAGGCCAAACAAGAGAGAAGGAAGAAAATGGAGATCTTGCCCAACTAGAAACTTCAAGAAACTTGTATCAGTGGAAAGCTTAGGATGAGAGGAAGAAGATGATGGTCTTGGAATTCCATTTCGAATCTTCTAGCTTGATCATTCAAGAGAAATAAAGTGGAGAGAAAGGGTTTCTCCTCTTGGATGCTTTAGGGTTAGGGTTTGAGAATGAAAAGAGGGAAAGAAGGAAAGAGTTGACTTTAAAACACTTGCAAATGGGGCCCAATGAACTTGAACCTTGCATTGACAAAAACATGATCTTGTGGGCCTTGAATGAACTCGACGAAGAAGGATAAAATGATCCTTGAAAAATCTAGTTTCGAAAAAGTATATTTTTGACATAGTTTTTGAGATCTCGAAATTTTTGTCCAGATTTGTGTATAAAAGACAATTTTACCCATTTTGGGTCAAAACTTGGGTTTTGGGCTTCAAACGCGAATGGGCTGAAAACGAAAGTTATAACAAATAATAAAACCATTCAATTGAAATCGAAATCACAATTAAAAACGGAAACCGATACGACCCTCCCAAGCTTACACGTGCACTCAGGCCTTCCTGAGTGTATCTGACTAACACTAAACGTCATCAAAATTCCCAAAGCTATATCCAAGACTAAACTAATTATTTCTAACCCAACGACAACTAAACCCACCTAGGACTAAACACACATTAATTGCACACTAATCGAATTAGTCTGGGTCGGGGTCTAACATCCTCCACCGCTTAGGATATTTGGTCCACCAAATAAAATAGACATTTACCTCTGGTAAAAGCTGTGGATACTTCCTCTGCACTTGATCTCTCAATTCCCATGTGGCTTCCTCTGGTTCGTGATTTTCCCAAAGTACCTAGACCCATTGAATAGTCCGATTTCTCAATTCTTGCTCTTTGGTATCAATGATCTTGATCGGCTTTTCCACATACGAGGCATCTTCTCGAATCTCCAAAGGTTTCGTGCTGCAGTATATGTGAAGGACTAGAAACATATTTCTTGAGCATAGAAACATGAAATACATTGTGCACCTCGGAGAGTTCCGACGGTAACGCAAGTCTATAAGCGACATCCCCAATCTTGCTCAAAATTTCATACGGACCAATAAATCTTCTAGACAATTTTACCCTTCTGTCTGAATCTCAAAGTTCCTCTAACTGGTGAGATTTTCAAGAACACTTTGTCACCCACTTGAAACTGTAATTCTCTTCAACGAGTGTCTGCATAATTCTTCTGCCTACTTCGGGCGATCTTCAAACGTTCCTGAATCAGTTTGACCTTGTCACTTGTCTCTCTAACTATAGTCGGTCCATGAAAACTACGCTCACCGACTTCTTCCCAGCAAACCGGAGTTCTGCATCTTCTACCATAGAGTGCCTCGAAAGGTGCCATACCGATGCTAGAGTAGTAGCTATTGTTATAAGCAAATTCACAAAGCGGTAAGCACTCATCCCACTGAACCTTGAAATCTAATACACAAGCACGCAACATGTCTTCGAGAGTCTGTATCGTCCTTTTTGACTGACCATCTGTCTGAGGATGATATGTCGTGCTGAACTGGAGTTTGGTACCCATAGACTCATGAAGAGTTTTCCAAAACTTTGAAACGAACCTGCTGTCTCTGTCTGAAGTAATGGAGACGGGCTGGCCATGTTTACTAACAATCTCATCAACAAATAAATTTGGAAGTGGTGCCATGTGCATCATATTCCCTGTCTTCATCGAAATGAAATGAGCAGACTTTGTCAGACGATCTACAATAATCCAAATTGCATTATTTCCCTTCTTGGTATTTGGCAAACCGGAAACGAAATCCATGGTGATGTGCTCCCATTTCCACTTCGGAATCTCCAACGGTTGTAACAAACCTGGGGGCTTCCGATGCTCTGCTTTAATCAACTGACAAGTCAGACAACGGGACACAAAAGCTGCTATCTCTCTCTTCATGTTGTTCCACCAAAATCTATTCTTCAAATTATGGTACATCTTCGTGCTACCCGGATGCATAGAATATCTCGTGCTGTAAGCTTCATTCATTATTTCACTCTTCAAGTCATCCACATTTGGCGCACACAACCAGTCACAAAAATACAAAATCCTATTCACCATCTTGAAATCTGGACGTTCTGTGATATGTTCTATCTTTGCCAAGTCTGGGTCTTGCAACTGACTTTCCTTGATCTTGTGGTGGAAGATAGGTTCTGATATTGTCATGTTTGCTAACATTAAACCCAGTTTCAGGGTTTGTACTTCTACACCCAACTCTTCAAACTGCTGTAAGACGCCAATTCCTCTCAAACTGGTCATGGTCACTGATTTTTTGCTCAATGCATCAGCTACAACATTCACTTTGCCTGGATGATACTTGATTGGGAAGTCATAATCCTTGATATACTCCATCCACCGTCTCTATCTCATATTTAAATCCTTCTGCGATAACAAATATTGCAAACTTCGGTGATCCGAATGGACTTCAAATGTCTCTCCATAGAGATAGTGTCTCCACATCTTCAAAGCAAAAACAACTGCCGCCAATTCCAAGTCATGAGTCTCATAGTTCTTCTCATGGTCCTTCAACTGTCTCGAGCCATAAGCAATCACCTTGCTATCATGCATCAATACACAACCCAGTCCCACATTCGAAGCATCTGTGTAAACAATAAATCCGCCACTGCCCGATGGTAATGTAAGGATTGGAGCTGTGGTTAACCTTCCTTTCAACTCTTGAAAACTTGTCTCACACTGGTCGGTCCAAACAAATGGGACATTCTTCCTTGTCAATTTTGTCAACGGTGCTGCAATGGACGAAAAACCTTAGACAAATCTTCTGTAATATCATGCTAACCCCAAAAAGCTTCTGATTTCTGTCATACTGCTTGGTCTCACCCAATTAACAACTGCCTCTATCTTGGCTGGATCAACTACTAAACCTTCTCTGGAGATGATGTGGCCTAGAAAAGCAACTTGCTCTAACAAGAATTCGCACTTACTGAGTTTTGCATAAAGCTGGTTGTCCCTCAAAAAGCTGTAACGCTGTCCTCAAATGTTCTTCATGCTCCTTCTTACTCTTGGAATACACAAGGACATCATCAATGAATACTACTGTAGAGTGATCCAAATAGGGTGCAAAGACTTTGTTCATAAGAGCTATAAAGACTGCGGGTACATTCGTCAAACCAAAGGGCATCACTAAGAACTCGTAGTGCCCATATCTTGTTCTAAAAGCCGTTTTCTAAACATCTGAGTCTCTAACTCTCAACTGATGGTACCCTGATCTCAGGTCTATCTCGAAAAAATAGGCTACTCCTTGCAATTGATCAAATAATTCGTCTATCCTTGGCAATGGATACTTGTTCTTCACGGTCATATGATTCAATTTTTTGTAGTCAATGCACATTCTCAAACTTCCATCTTTCTTTTTCACAAACAACACTGGTGCTCCCTAAGGTGAAACACTTGGCCTAATAAAGCCTTTGCTCAACAAATCCTGCAACTGGAGTATTAGTTCACCCATTTCTGCTGGAGCCATTATGTATGGAGCAATCGAGATAGGAGTTGTCCCTGGAAGGAGCTCAATTGTGAACTCAACTTCTCTAATTGGAGGTAATCCCGGGATTTCTTCTGGAAAAACATCTGGAAATTCACACACAATGGGGATATCCTCCACCCCTTGGGACTGTTTATCCTCCGTGATAAACGCAATAAAGGCCTGAAACCCACTCTGAACTAATCGGCTTGCCTTCAAGACTGAAATAAACCCTGCCTGAGTTTTCCTGTTGTTCCCCTGAAATATCAATTCTACCGGTGGTCCTTGGAATCTAAATGTTATGGTTTTACTAAAAAAATCCATTGTGGCATGATATGCTTCTAACCAATCCATGCCTAATATGACATCAAAATCATGCATGTCCAAAACAATGAGGTTGGGCGGTAAATTAACATCTCCTAACAAAACTGTACAGCTAGGGTAATAGGTTCTACACACAACTTGTTTCCCTACTAGTGTGGTTACTATCAGAATATAATCCAATTCACTATGTGGTGTATCAATCATCTTAGCAAAACTAGGAGATGAAATTGAATGCGTGGATCAAATAAAATCTGAGCTTCTACCCCACAAACAAGAAGTTTACCTTCCACCACGTCTCCTGCAGCTTCAGCATCCGTACGGTTGAGATAATATAAACGTCCATGCATCTATAGTCTATTCGGTGCTTGATTTTGCCTTCCTTGGCCATGCCTGTTCTGTTGTGGAGGACGAGCATTCTGATTCTATGCTGGTGGCCTAGCATGCTGTTGCTGCTGAGGTGGTCTAACCTGATTCTGAACTGGTGCTTGATTCTGAGGAGCTGCTTGTCTCTGCTGTTGGTTTCTGTTCTCTTGATTCTGAAGTTGTAGGCAATATTTGATTGCATGGTTCATAGCCCCACATTTGAAACAGGCACCTGTGGCCTTACGACATTCATGAGTTTCGTGGTTCTTGCCACAATGGCCACAACCCTGTCTCACTTGACTTTGTTCTTTCCTTGGTTTCTTGTTGTGGTGTTGCTTTTGATTCTGCTGCTGATAGTGCTGTTTCCTGTCTTGAACGATCAGGTTGTTAATATCTTTAAACTTATATGCCCGTTTGACTGCCTCATCATATGTAGTTGGTGGAACTACTCCTATAGCATCTCTCATGATAATCGGGTTCAGTCCTTCCAAAAACTTTGTTATCTTCTTCTGCTTAGTGTCAATCAACTCGGTACCATATCTAGCCAATCTCTTAAACTTGGTGCCATAGTCTAGCACAGTCATGCTGCCTTGCTTAAGCTGCTAGAATTCGATAGCCTTCTGTCTCTTAACATGGGAGGGAATGTACTTATCCTGAAACTGTGTCTTGAACGCTGCCCACGCATCTTCGTTAGCCATTACCATGTATGGGTCCTTAACCGTTTGCCACCACCGATGAAAGCCCATAGAATAATGAAGCTGTGAGGTTGACCTTCTGTCTCCCTCTGCACGTAAAGACATCAAAGATTTTCTCGGTATTAGCTAGCCAATCATTTGCAACTAACGGGTCCTCATTGCCCGAAAATTCCTTCGGTGCTCTCTTCCTGAACTTCTCAAATAGCGCATTAAGGTCATGATCCCTATTATGGATAACAATCTGTGGACACAAAGGCTGAAGTTGTGGAGTTAGATTCCTGTTCTGAAGAACTTCCAAGAGTTGCCTCTGGACTTGGGTCATTTCTTCATCCTTCCTTGCTAGCTGTTCTTGAAATTTGGCTTGAGTCTCATTTGCCTGCCTTTGCTGTTCTATCATAGTTTGCATGAGTTCTTGAAATTGTGTAGCAATTAGCGTATTAGTCGTGTCTGACTCGTTCTAATTACTGCCTGAAGCATTATTGTTTGGAAATTTCCTTGGAGGCATGATGCTGTAAAACAAGGTGTTAGTACACAATAAACATGCTATAAGGGTTTCTAAGGTTCTATAATAACGAATCTATCGAACTCACGTTTCCTCGCCACGTTCCTAAGACCTTTCTAGTTTCTTTTAAGTGCCTGCAACATGTCCCGCTCTGATACCAGTCCTGTCGCGACCCCGGAACGAACCCCGGGCCCGCAACGGTTGTTTTGTTTGTTTTCCCACAGGTTCCCGCGGTGAGGATTCCCGAGACACGCGGAATCTGTCTCACATGATCAAGTTTGCGGAAGCATGTAGCAAATCACATCAAGATAAGCACCAATAAATTTTTAAGTGCTATGACAAATAATATCAAGACATAGTATCAAACGAAAGGAGTTAGCATGGCATTCCCATCATAATTCAAGTTATGAGACTAACACAAAAGAGAGTTAAGTTTAGTTACATCCCATAAGAGGCCAACAAAGGCCATTACAATTCTCATCATAATAAAAGAACCCAATGACAAAATGTAGCGAAACTCAAGAACCCGCCCAACGTCTAGTTGACATCGTCGGGTTGCCACTCTCGGACTGGGGGTGGCTCAAGAGCCTCCTCCGAACGCTCCTCCTCAAAGGCAACGTCACCTACACCTGGGCACCAACATACAAGGCTCAAACACAACAGTTTGGCAGGTAATCAATTTAGGCATTAACATTTAAGTAGTGAATGTTTAAGGAAACATATAAAGACATTTTCCTGAATTGTAAACAGTTACATGACTAAGGTACATTTCAAAATACAAGCAAAACTAACATGAATACTTATAATATCATGAATAGTTACATTCCATAATGAGCTCATCCTTTCTCTATCATTTATAATGAAAAGAGCAAGCACGCACGACAAGCACAATATACATAATATAATCACGACACGATTCCCACATATACGGGGATTTCGGCTGCGGAACCGGACACGCACGATGTGTAAAAAAATACATGACCAGTCTACAGATAGTCCACATGTTTAAGGACCCCCAGACGGTGGATCAAACTGAAAGGGCAGTCCAAGCTCAGTGGTGTTCACTTAAATTCATGAATGCACAAAACACGCGAAACACTGTCTAAACATGTCGAGATAAAAGGGGAAAATCACTTATCAAAACACGACAAGCACGACTAGCAAAAGGCATAATTAATATGCATAACAAGCTTAGGAAGTGGTCCCCTTTTTCTTGAAACAATTCTTCAAAATGAGCTTGTACATAAACATTCAAAACGAACACACAATGATATTCATTGTATCAAAAGTTAAAGTACGAACACAAAGTCTATCAAGCACATGTAAGGACCTTTGGTTGATCTTTGTGTAAACGAAGCCCAAATGTTGGAATTTAAAAGAGAATCGGTGCCCCGGAAGTTCAAAGACATCTCAGATTTTGAGTGCACAATATCAGGCTAAAGGTCACTTAACATGTTCTAGTTTTCATTCTTGCAAATATTCTTCAAAATGGGCAATGGTGTCCAATTCGGTCAGCTCGCGGTCAGATGTCGGCTAGTCGAACTAGGATCTGGCAGCTAGCCACCAGCTGACCGACAGGCTGACCTCTAGAAACCCAGGTCCAAATGCAGCTCTCTGGAAAAGAAACCAAACTGACTTCGGCTGGCTTACGGTTAGCCGAAATGGGACCTGGCGGCTAGCCGTAAGCTGACCGTAGGGCTGACCTGGCGGCATGCAAGCTTCTGGAAAAGGAACCGCCGAGCTCGGTCAGCTCGCGCTTAGCCGAAATGGGGATTTCAGCTAGCCGCCAGCTGACCAGCGGCTGACCGAAACAGCACGGTAAGTGCAGTTCAATTCAGATTTTCACATTTTCTTTTTCCCTCCTTGTTTCTCATTCAACCTGCACCTCCCTGAGCCAACATGCTCTCAAAGGGGTAAAACACACACTTCATAGCACAAATTGAGACATTACATTCCCATTCTCCAATCTACAACAAAATCCCTAAATTTTCCATTCAAGACATAAACTTCCAATGAAATGAGAAGAATGAAAAGAAAACAAATCAAATGCACACATGCTATCATCCATCCTAACTTGTCTTGATCCAAGATGTCACAAACTTTCTCCAAGAACTTCCACAAAAAACTAATCCAAAGACTACAAAACCCATGAAAACCAAACAAAACTCACTCAATCTTGAAAACAAGGAACTCAATTTCACAAAAGGGTTTGCAATATGAAAAACAAGATCTTTAGGAACCAAAGAGGCTCCATTAAAGAGATGGGTTGGAGCTCTTACCTAGAAAAGGTCAAACAAGAGAGAAGGAAGAAAATGGAGATCTTGCCCAACTAGAAACTTCAAGAAACTTGTATCAATGGAAAGCTTAGGATGAGAGGAAGAAGATGATGGTCTTGGAATTCCATTTCGAATCTTCTAGCTTGATCATTCAAGAGAAATAAAGTGGAGAGAAAGTGTTTCTCCTCTTGGCTGCTCTAGGGTTAGGGTTTGAGAATGAAAAGAGGGAAAGAAGGAAAGAGTTGACTTTAAAACACTTGCAAATGGGGCCCAATGAACTTGAACCTTGCATTGACAAAAACATGATCTTGTGGGCCTTGAATGAACTCAACGAAGAAGGATAAAACGATCCTTGAAAAATCTAGTTTCCAAAAAGTATATTTTTGACATGGTTTTGAGATCTCGAAATTTGTGTCCAGATTTGTGTATAAAAGACAATTTTACCCATTTTGGGTCAAAACTTGGGTTTTGGGCTTCAAACGCGGATGGGCTGAAAACGAAAGTTATAATAAATAATAAAAACATTCAATTGAAATCGAAATCACAATTAAAAATGGAAACCGATACGATCCTCCCAAGCTTACACGTGCACTCAGGCCTTCCTGAGTCTGTCTGATTAACACTAAACGTCCTCAAAATTTCCAAGGCTATATCCAAGACTAAACTAATTATTTCTAACCCAACGACTACTAAACCCACTTAGGACTAATCACACACTAATCGCTCACTAATCAAATTAGTCTGGGTCGGGGTCTAACAACGTGCCTCCCCTCGCTCCTAGTGTTTGGGCTCTAGCTCCCTCCTCCCGCCGTGGTCGGAAACTTGAAGTCCGACTTCCTTCGTCGCACGTCTCCATTCCGACATGGGAGTTCCGACGTCCCGATCTAGAGTGCTACCTCCCAGGCTGCCAAGCAGCCGTTCGTTCTGGGCACCCCCTGTCTTGTCCTCCTTGGGTTGCTTCTGGGGTTGGGGAGCGCTTTCTTCCCATTTTCACCATTTCTAGCTCCTGCTGTAGGCAATCGATCTTTTCTTGCTGCTGTCTAGCCCCCTTCGCCATATCTCGTATGGCTTCTCTGCAGGCCTGCTTAAGCCTATCGTACGCCCCACACGGAGGACTCAATGGATTGTTCTGTAGCCTATGGTGCGTCTCCTCATGGGGTTTATCTATCGAAGGGGAAGCTCCCGTCCGAGTTGGGCCCGCTCGGTGGATCTCTGGTCAGATCCGTCCTTTCCCCTCACCAGATGGAGTGGTCCTCCCACTTCCCGTGCACAGGACGTATTCAAAGTCCATTTCGTTGGAAGTAGGGACCAAGGGATCTTTACCCGGCTCCTCGCACTGCCGCTGGGGCCTCGCTTCTTCCACTCGAGGTTGTGACTGCTTTGGTCGGGAAGGCGATCCCGAATCCCGTTCTAGCTCCGACATTGGCTCGGCAAAGCGTGCGTGTGTTTTCTTCTTCATTTCCCACAGACGGCGCCAATTGTAATGTCAGATTTTGATGACCTGGTCTTTGCTTGGAAGAACTTTGAGACCCTCTCTTTTGCCCTCACTCGAAGACTCTGTCCACTGAGCCAGCACTAAGCCTGGACCTGCTGAAGAAGGAAATTCAGGGGTGAAACCCGATCGGAAGGATCCGACCGAATTTACTCCGATGCTAAAGTCAATAAACGGAATTGGTAAGTAATTCTACTTAGATTGCAAAGTTCCTCCGTTTTTTCCTTTCCTTTTTCCGTCTTTATATCTTCCCTTCCTCCGTTTTCTCTTCCACCTCCCCCGTTCTTCGTTCATCTCGTCCCAGGGGCGTACACGTCCGCGATCGTACTCCCCCCTTCTCCCTCTGCACGATCTCCTTCTACCTTCTCTAGTCTCTACCTGTCTCTCCATCCACGATCTTCCCCTGCTTTCGCTTGCTTCCACCTGTCTCTCTCTCCCTAAAGTCTCGGACTAGCAGGTCGCCACTACTCATCCAAACCGATCTAACCTGGCCCAGGGTTCATGGGCTGAATATGCGGGGCGGATCAGGCTCGTGGACCATGGTGGCCCTTTCTTGGACCGGATCCGGGCCCAGAGTCCTCACAGAAACCATTGCAAAAGAATAGATAAATCACATTAAGAATTATTAGTGAAATATCAAGATTTCTCTATAAAACATGTGAATATTCAAAACAATCCATTCATCCGCTTGCCTTGGGTCCAAGCTAGCTACTCAAGCCTCTAATCACACTCTTGAGCTCAAATCACCAATCTGCACAAAAACCCCCAAATACAACCCATTAAAAACCCTAAAAGATCAAAACAATGGAATAGAAAGAAAGTGTTAGAGTTTTAGTTTTGTTGCAATTTGATAGGATGCATTCACTTTCATATAGCTTGTTCTCTCATTCTTACATGGCTTTATTCATAGGAGCATCATGCATATTTCTTCTTCTTGAATCTTTGTTTTATCAAATATCATGCATGGTTTACTTGTTCAGGTTGCCTCTTCAGTTCATAGAGTTTTTTATTTCAAAACTCCTTCCAAGCTTTCCAAAGTTTCTAGCTTTAAATTCATTATTGTGTTTTGGAGTTTTCATGGCTTTAAAATCTCAGTTTTCATCTTCTTTTAGTCATGATTTTATGCTTGGTAGATGTGTTTGAAAGTCCTTTGGAAGGTGCCCTCATAAGCCTCAAGTTTCTCTCAATTGTCATTTTTCTGGGCTGTTTCAGGCAGTGGTCTCGGTCGACCGAGACCTGCCTCTCGGTCGACCGAGACAACTGCAGGTCATTTCTGCAGAATTTTGAACTGAAGCTCCAACGGTCAGATTTATATCCGTTGTGCTTTCTAGGTCGACCGAGACCTGTTTCTCGGTCGACCGAGGACTAGCCGTTGGCAACTTTATCTTTATAAAAAGTGGCTTTTTGGTTGGAGAAAGGTGCTGATATTTGAGAGACCTTTGAGGCCAAGGCTAAGCAACTTCTTAGGAGCATTTTCACAAGGATTATGAAGCCATTCCTCTTATTCAACCTTTGATCTTCAAATGGGTGTGCTTCCTTTAATCCTACTCTTTTCAAAATCATGTTTTGTTTTGAATCTTTGATCTATTTTCCAATGCATGATAAACAAGTTGCTTTCCTATTAAGATGTTGACCTTCATAACATGCTTAGTTCTTTAAAAATCACATGAGACTTATGAATGCAACATAATGTCTAAGTTACACATGATTTTAGTTTCTTGATTCAAAAATCAACTTGTTAGCCTTTAGATCATCTTTTTGAAAACAAGTTGTTTTTCATTATGAATCACTTGTGTTAGACATACAACTCTTTCTCAAATATATGTTAAACATCTTTGCATCATTTAAGTTCATATCTTTTAAAAGAGAAAGAGTAATCTTTTAGAAAATGCATTTCACATAGACTTTGTCATTTTCATGCATTGTTCTAGAACTTGAGCTTCATTTTCAAACTAGCCTTTTAAGAGGCATTTCTTTGCACTTCATTGTTCTCTTTATCCATGCATTATTAGGCATATTGTTTAAGAGAAAAGTTCCATGTTGTAAAGGTTCATGCTTAGCCTTGAAAAGCATATGTTGTAAAGGTTTATGCTAAGCCTTGAAAAGCATAGTGTTGTTTGTAAGGTTTGAGGTGATCCTAAACCTTAAGTGGATTTAGTGGATACCGGTAGGTGTACCGGGAGTGGATGTAGGCAATTTTGGCCGAACCACTATACGTGCTTGTGTTATGGTGATTGCCTCTATGCTTTCATTTTATGGATTATGCTTGCTTAGTTGATTTCATTATTATTCTCCAATGCATAAGTGACTTAAAAGTTAAAAGAATTAAAATTGGTCTAGGTCTTTGAGCTCACCCTATTCACCCCCCCCCCCCCTCTAGGATTCGATCTTGGACTGTCAGAAAGAGCTTTCAATAATGGAGATGGAGCTTCTCAAGGGTCACAAGAATACATATCTAGAAGATTGGAGAGGGAACTTACTTGTAAAATCTTCAAAAACACAAAGTTAGCTCAAGGAGGGTCTTGACATGGGTGGTTTTCTCTCAAAATGACATCAAGAAGAAGCTTTAGTGGAGAGGAAGAGAATGGTGATCTCCATTTTGATGTTGGTGCAAGTTTGGTGGGGAGATTGAGATGAAGAGAACAAGAAGAAGAAAAGGAAAGCAAGAAAACCCTAGGCTATTTTGTGCTAGAAATGGAGAATGAAGAAGAAGAGTCTTTTCTAAAGCAAGTGGGGAGTGGGCTCCACCACTTGAAATCTTGCAAGGCTGAAATCATGGCTTTTGGGGCTTCGAATGAATTCGACGAAGAAGAAAAAAGTGATCGTCGAAATTTCTAGTTTCCAAAAAGTATATATTTCACGGGTTTCGGAGACATTGAAAATGGTGTCCAGATTTTTCATGTAAAAGACTGTTTTGCCCCTAACATAAGAGAAGTAGGGTTTCGGGGTCTCGAATGGGAACGAAGTCAACACGAAAGTTGTAGAGATTAATGAGATAAGTAACATGAGGCTAAAATAAGAATTATCGGAATTTTGAATAATCTTTCAATCACGCCAAAGTCACTAAAAGAACCCCCAAAGGGTCCCACTAATCACAAAGGCACTCAAAATTCCCCAAAGCTATAACAAAAGCTATTCTAATTCCAACTTGAATCAAAATCCACCAATCACACTTAGAACTAAAATACAACTTAATTAACGCTAATCGAGGTCACTCGGGTCGGGGTCTTACAAAAAATTCAGATAGGTGTCGGCCAATGTTCCTCGCCTGAAGAAAATGGCAGAAAAGGTGTGGGATGAAAAGTGCGATGAAGCACTCTCACAGCTCAAGCAATATTTGAGCTCCCCTCATGTCCTCTCTATTCCAAATCCTGGGGAAGAGCTGGTGTTGTATTTGGCGGTATCAGAGGATGCAATTAGTGCTGCCTTGATGAGGGAGCGGGGGAACCACCATCAACCAATTTATTTTCTCAGCAAAACCCTGATAGATGCTTAAACGAGATACCTACCACTTGAGAAGCTCGCTTTGGCCTTGGTATGTGCAGCTCGGAAGCTAACGCACTACTTTCAGGCCCATACCATCAAAGTCCTGACTGAACATCCACTTTGGTCGGTTCTTCAGAAGGCCGACCTTTCTAGTAGACTAATGAAGTGGGCAATAGAGCTCAGCGAACATGACATCAAAACAATCCCCAGAAGCACGATAAAGGGCCAGGTGGTGGCCGATTTCATAGCCGAATTCACTCACAAGGAAATATCCGAGCAAAATGAGTCAGATTGGCAGGTGCACAGGACGAACATCGACCAGCAGTGGCAGTTGTATGTGGGTGGAGCATCTAACTATTAGGGATTTTGTAGATTGCAATTTGATGGATGCATTATCATTCTAGCATCATTTGATTTACACACACTTGCATTGTTTTAAATAAACTTGAAATCTTGTTTTATTCATGCATTGCTTTTAAGATTTGTAAAAGTATCAATTTATGCATGATTTGCTTTTTAAACTTGGATGCATTTGTTTTAGAAAAGAGCTTTCAAGAAATCAAGCAAGCCTTTGTTTTAATAGTTTTGAATCTTTTTAGGCTTTTTATGTTCATGTTTTAAAAACCATTAGAATCTTTAAAACATGTTTTCCAAGCTTGATTTAGTGGCCAAAAGGTCCCCCAAAGAAATACCTTCAAAATATGCAAAGTTGAAATTTTGCAAAAAGGGGGTGTCCCGGCAGTGTCGCCGGTCGACCGAGACCTGTGTCCCGGTCGACCGGGAACACTGTCGGGCGAGTCAGCAGTTTCTGAGCTGAAACTTGCCAACGGTCAAAAATATGACCGTTGTGCCTTCCCGGTCGACCGAGGCCTGTGTCTAGGTCGACCGAGGACTAGCCGTTGGCAACTTTTTGCTATAAATATGAGTTCTTTCCTTTGCCAAAAGTTGGGAATTTTAAGCCCCTCCTTGAGAGGTATTGAGGCATATCAAAAGGGAAAAGAACTAAGGGATGAAGGGGATGTTTAGGAAAGCTAAAGCTTGGATTAATGAAGTTAAACCACCAAGTAGGCTCTTCCTTCCTTAATCATATGTTTTCATGCTTTTGTTTTATTTTTGGTAAATCATTTCTAGCATGTTAAACTATGTTTGTGTTGTGTCCTTAACATATTTTATGTTTTGAGTTGATTTATTATTTTGGATACAACACCATATGATTCAATCCAAGTAGTACTTAACTTTGGTAAATCTAAGTAGATCATGTTAATGGAAAAACCTTGGAATTATATGTAACATGATCCATATACTTGGTTGAATCTTTGGTTGTTGTTTTCCATCATAAGAACATCTCTTTCAAAACTAACTTATGTTTTGGATTCAACTTCTTTACAAATCATATGTTTTCATGTTTTGTTTTATCTTTGATAAATCTTAGTAGCATGTTAACCTATGATGTGTTGTATCCTTAGCATGTCTTATACTTTGAATAGATCTATTATTTTGGATGCATCACCATTTGATTCAATACAAGTAGTACTTAATCTTTGGTAAATCTAAGTAGATCATGTTAATGGAAACATCTTTGAAATTAGATGTAACATGATTCATATACTTGATTGAATCTTTGGTTGTTGTTTTTCCATCATAAGAAAATCTCTTTCAAATGTATCTTATGTTTTGGATTCAACATGTTTACAAATCATATGTGTATTATTGTTTTAAAGTTTCACAACTTGCATTACTTTGATAGGTAAATCTTTTTCAAGTTGTATTTATAATTACATATGATTTGTCCCCTATTTTCAATCAAATCTATTTTTATGTTTTGAGCTTCATTGGTGATTTGATTGACATCCCTATGCATCACATGTTTAGAGCTAATCCATTTCATACAACTTGTGTAACTTTGATATCATTAACAAGTTGTTACTTTTAACATGTGATTGCATTACTTCCTCAATCATAAATGTTTTTGAGCTAAAACTTTCAAAAGCCTTAGGCATACATTTATGAGCTTTCATTTTCTAAATGATTGAGGACCACACACACACACTTCATATACTTTCATCTTTGCATTCATAGTGTGAGTGTGTATTAGTTTTTCACTTCCATATCCGCCTAATTAAGAGGCATTGTAATGAGCTTAATAGAATCTCCATCAAGTGTATGTAAGACACTAAATTAGAGAGATAACCAACCTTGTGGTTGAAGAGGTTATTGCTTAGCCTATAAAAGCATAATGTATAGGTTGATGTTAAGCCTTGAAAAACATCAATGTAAAGGTTATTGCTTAGCCTTGGAAAGCATATTGTAAAGGTTATTGCTTAGCCAATTGAAAAGCATAAATAGTGGAAATCCGGTGGGGTGTTGGATCACAAGCCGGTAGTGGATGTCGGCATTGAGGCCGAACCACTATAAATACTTGTGTGATGGTGCTTGCTTTGTGGTGATTGTTTTCTTTAAGCTTCCGCATTTTGTTTGATAATCATCACTTGTGACTAGTTTGTTTTAAAGAAGTTAAAATTGATAAAATTGGTCATAAAAGAAGCTCACCCTATTCACCCCCCCTCTAGGGTTCGGATCCCCATGGAGTTACACTAACTCCCGAGGGTCCGGCGCCGGCATAGTGCTCATAATGCCAGAAGGGACAATAATTGAGCGGGTTGTGACAATGGGGTATGACGTGTCAAACAACGAAGTAGAATATAAGGCATTATTATCTGGACTTAGGATGGCCCTAGAACTTGGAGTTAGGAGATTGGTGGTCCATTGTGACTTATAGTTGGTTGTGAACCAGTTAACTGGATAATACGTGGCTCGAGATGATCGGATGACTGCATATGTCTCCGAAGCAAAGCACTTGATTCAGGAAATAGGGAATGTTAAGGTGAAGCAGATCTATCAGGAGCATAATTCGCATGCCGACAGCCTGGCTAGTTTGGCTGCTGCAGCAAAGTCCGAACTGAGGAAGGAGATCATCGTCGACTATCAGGCAGAGCCGAGCACTGTTGGGCAACAAGTCTATGTGCCGACCAAGAGGATTAAGCTCCGAGCTGGATGACGCCGATAATTGCGTGCTTGAAGGAGGGTGCTCTACCGGAGGACCTCAATGAAAGCTTGAAAATTAGAAGAAAGGCTGTAAGGTTTTGGTTGTCGCCAACCAACAGGCTGTATCGACGATCTTATTCAGGGTCGTACCTCCAGTGCGTCAACCTAGCCGCTATCCCGAACCTGTTATGGGAAATCCACGAGGGGTGTTGTGGGGGTCATATTGGAGGTCGGAGCTTGGTCCACCGGGCTATATCACAGGGTTATTGTTGGTTGTACATGCAGAAAGATGCCCTACAGTTCCTCCAAAAGTGTGAAAGATGTCAACGCTTCAGAAAGGATATCCATCAACCCGCCGAGTAGCTGAATTCGATTGCGAGTCCTTGGCCATTTGATAAATGGGGGATTGACATTGTTGGGCCTATGCCAAGAATAGCAGGTAACTTCAGATTACTCATAGTAGCCACCGATTACTTTACTAAATGGATAGAAGCAGAGCCCTTGGTCCATATCAGGGAAAGTGATGCCAAGGGATTCGTCTGGAAAAACATCATAACTAGATTTGGGATACCTCAAGCGTTAGTAACAGATAATGGGAAGTAGTTCGAAGGAAAAAAATTTAAGAACCTATGTGATCGATTCAGCATCAGCCACCACTTCTCGACCCCAGTCTACCCTAACTCCAACAAAACCTTGCTAGATGGCATAAAGAAGAGGTAGGATGGGGCCAAAGGAGCATGGGTGAACGAACTCCCCAGCGTCCTGTGGGCTTATCGAACCACACCAAGGAGGTCTACTGGAGAGACCCCATTCTCCTTAGCATATGGAATGGAGGCAGTGATTCCCAGGGAGGTTGGACTATTGACCAAAAGGATAGAGGCTTACAACCATGAGCGCAACGAGGAGAAGATTGCCGAGCAGCTCGACATGATCGAGGAGTGAAGGGAACGAGCGCTAATCAAATTAACAGCTTACCAGCAGCAATTGGCACGAAGCTTCCATAAGAAAGTCAGAGCGAGAGCTTTTCAGGTCGGAGACTTGGTCCTCAAAAGAGTACTTCCAATCACAAAAGATCCTAGCCATGGCAAGCTAGGACCAAATTGGGAGGGACCCTACAGGGTCACCTCTGTAGGGGGAACAGGACCATACCACCTGGAAACGCTCGAGGGAAGAGCATTACCAAGACACTGGAATGTGGTAAATTTGAAGAAGTTTTATTTTTAACTCTTGTAATCAAGAAATTACCATCTTTGTATCTTGCATTTTTATCTATGAAAGTTGCTTTATGATCTTGTGCCAAGAAGTAAATTACCTGTGATTTACGTAAGGGCGAGGACCCATAGTATGAACCATATTCTATCGGGATAGCTGCGCCATGATAAGGCTAAGGCCTGAAAACTGAGGGTAGTGACAAACCCACTACTTCGTGCCGAAGGAAACAAATCCTAACTGGGAAAGTCCCAAACTAGGTATACTGCACTGACCTTCCTTTAACCAATGCTTTGGCATGACGATGCAAACATTAATCTAAAGGGAGTTCGGACAAGGGCCGACAGTGGCAGTAGGCATAGAAAAAACTAATGCAAAAGAGTTGAGCATTTCATTCAAAAGTGCAAAAGAAAGAACATTAAATGGATATTATGTCTAGCCCACACGTCGGGGCGACTCAAAGTACACCAAAAGAAAAAAGGGGAAGAATTCTTCAATTCTTTAAACAACTTTAGGAACATCAGGAGCAGAAGGGGCAGGGTCGGCTGCAGGAGAAGTATCATGGTCACCGGCCATATGCGAACTGGACCCCCTACATGATCCTAAGCAGAAGCTTCAGCAGACAATGGTTAAGTTGGAGAAGCAATGGGCTAGACCGTGTGCTTGGCCCAGAGGGGAGAATCTCCCAGGACACAGGCATCAAATAAGCCCACATCATACCCCCATTTGAACACAAGGACCTTCATCTGGTCAACCTGATGGAGATAAATCGCCCCAACCTCCTTGAACGCAGCATCCTTCGATTGATCCATGGCATCTTGCATCTTGGCGATATTGCAACGGAGGGCTTCGAGTTCCATTTCGCTGGCAGCTAAGCGACTCGTGGCTGCAATGGCCTTAGCCTCCGCCACCTTTACGGCATTGGAGGAATTAGAGGCAGCGGTCTCTACTAGGTGTCGAGCAGCCTTAGAAGCAACAAGCTCCATCTCAAGGCTTTTTACCTGCTTCTGACTCTTTTCCATACGGTCTGACGCGATAAACCACTTTTGAAGCCCCTAAAAGAGAGAGAGAGAGAGAGAGAGAGAGAGAGAGAGAGAGAGAAAAAAAGAGGATGCTAAAACTATGAAACAATCCGAGCAAAGACAATAAACAGGTTATGTAACTTACCAAGAGGCAATGTTGAACACTGGAAGACACTAGGTCATGGTCGGACATGACTCCATGCAAGCACATATCTGAGGGTAGGAGAACAGACTTTCCTAGCTGCAGTGCCACTGATAGGGAGTCCGCCACTCCCTCACCCACAGAAGACTGGGACCTAGGAAGGGAGCTCTGCGAGTTCTTATGCCCCAAAGAAGAGCTCGGTTGAGGAGGCAAAGGGTGCAAATTGTCTTCCAACCAAGCAAAATAGTGGGTCCAAATTATTGGCCAATTTGGCCGATGATTTACCCTTCATCTTCTTCGGACCAATGTCATGAGGAGCATCGACCGCAAATATTTTGCCAAGGACAGAAGGGGGATCTTAGAAAGAAGCCTTGCCTGTCTTGGAAGAAGGGAAATCGCCAAGGTTGCTAAGTAGGTCATTTGCCTTACGCTTGGAGATGGTGGAGAGCAGTCTATCTAAATCCGAGGAAGAGGAGCCGTCCGATATGTCTAAGACAGGAGCTTGCTTTGAATGGGAAGAAGAGGAACTGCTAGAGAGAGATAACCTCCTAATACTTCGCGTCTAACCGGGGGTAGTCTGCTTGGCAGTGGGTGATAAACCAGAAGATCGTTGGGAAACAGAAGAGTGGGCACTGATTGTTCCACCTCAGTTTGAAGATCTTGGCGTCTTTACGGCTGGAATTTTCCTTCGTAGTGAACGAAGAATGGGCTCCCCTGGGATGTCTCCGGGACTGTGCTAAGATGGAATTGCTAGGAAACTGTCGTAGGATCGCTCATACCCAAGTAGAATATGGGCAGCCCAACCCCAACCACGTAACTTGGGGAACCTAGTTGATTGTTGGATCTGCAGGTAAAGGCTCAGTTAACATTTTCAAGGTCAGAAAGTTGTTTGCAAGCATCATTGAAGGTCAACATGTTCCAAGTGTTGCCAACAATTCCAAAGGGGGAGATTGTTCGAATTTGAGATGCATTGAAGAAGGTTGTTGAAGTCTCAAGCTTGTTTTGGTGTTGTAATTGTTGTCAACACGTTGTCACAAAAAGTTGCAAACAAGTATGGTGAAGAACAGCTAAGGAAAAGAAGAAGAACAGGAAACTGTAGGACCACAGTAACCTGCAGATTACAGGTCGGTCAACCGAATCACTACAGCCGGTTGACTAAGCAGTCGACCGAGTCACTAAGCCGGTTGACCGAGCAGCGTACAGTTTCAAAACAGAAACCGCGCGAAAAAATAGGGGATCCAATTCGAATCCTCGTGGGAGTTTCCTAAACCTCTTTTAGCCTTTTGCAATCATGACTTAGGGTTGCCAAAACCTAAATAAAGGCATGTTAGGGTACTTTGAGCAAACACACACATTATTCAGAAAGATTGTGAGAAGTATGACAGTGTGCAAGAAGGTGCTGCTATGATCTCCTTTCCACAGCAAGTCTGGAAGAGTATTTGCATCAAGAAGATGGTTCTTCATCAATAATTTTCTTTAGATAAGTGTCTCTCAATTTATGTTTATTAAGACTCTATTTGTATGGGATTGAGAGTGAGAGATAGTTTATAAAAATTGTAAAACATCAAGTGGGTGCTTGGTGTTTGGGATTTGATGATCTCATCTGTTGGTGCAGACGAGTAAGAAAGGGAGTTGTTGCTTTCTAAATAGTGGGTGCTATCTGAATTAGGGGTGGGTGTTCCTTGAAGTTGTAACTTCAGAATTAATTAGTGCAATACATTCCAAGACAAGCCTCGGATTGGTGTCCGGGCAGTCGTTGCACCGTGGATGTAGCCTTCAGGTGAACCACGTTAAATTCGGTGTTCCTGTGTGTGGTTTGGTTTACCACTTTTTGTTTATGGCTTACAATTGGACCTAGTTTTAGAAATCACGGATTCACCCCCCCCCCCCCCTCAGTGATCGTGTGATTCTAACAATTGGTATCAGAGCCACGCGTACCCTTGACAAGCATTAACACGCTGAGGGTGATCTTTTGACGAATCACATGGGTTCTAATACAGGGAACACGAAAGCACCACTGTTCGATGGTTCTAACTACTCCTTCTGGAAAATAAGGATGCAGGCTTACATTAAGTCACTTGGCTATGATGTTTGGGAGGCTGTCAGAGTTGGCTACAACACTTCTATCACACCCACTGATGCTGCGACGAAGAAGCTAGCAGACAACGACTCCAAGGCACAGAACGCTCTCTATAGCGGCCTTGTTGACAGCGAACTCGTCAAAGTCGTGACGTGCAAAACGACCAAAGAAATCTGGGACAAGTCGCAGAATATTCATGAAGGTGATGACAAAATCAAGGAGGCGAAGTTACGGATTCATCGCTCACAATTCGAGTCTCTTCGCATGGAGGAAAGCGAGAATGTTGACTCTTACATGATGCGAGTCAATGAAGTCGTCAACGACATTCGCGGACTAGGGGAGGAGATCAAAGAACCAATCATCATCAAAAAGGTTCTGAGATCCCTTCATCCTCGGTTCGATTCAAAAGTCTCTGCCATTGACGAAGCTAAGGACCTGAATGCCTTCTCCATGGAAGAGTTCCATGGTTCTTTGACTGCCTATGAGATGCGGACAGGCAAGACGTCTTCATTCGATAGAGAAGCCGCCTTCAAAGTACAAAAAAAGGCAAAAGAAGTTGTTGATCATGAAGGTGATTTGATGACGATGAACTTGAGGCTCAACTCCTCAGAAAGTTGAAAAAGGGGAGCAACGACAAATACAAATGGAAGCTACCCTTTAAATGCTTCAACTGTGGTGGTGTCGGCCACTTTGCAGCGAAGTGTCCACTCAAGGACGATGACAATGACTCTTATTCTGATAAAAGTCAATAGAAGAAAAGCTTTAGAAAAAGGGCCAAAACAAAAAGCTTCATCAGCCAACACAATGACAACACGTCTGAAACTTCACACGACAATGACTCAGCTGAGTCAACTGAAGCCCTCTTCATGGTCACTTGAAGAGGAAAAGGAGCAAGAGCTAGAAGCTGAGGAAGATGAGGCCGAGGTCAATCTTGGAGGAGAACTTATAGCCGCAACTTGAAGAACTGAATTTGGAGAGAAAGTCCAGTAAGAAAAATCTGAAACTCCTCCATGAATTTGAAAGCACTGTTGTTGTCCTAAAAACTCAAGTAGAAGAGTTTAAGAGGACCATAAAAGTCCTAGAAAACCAAATCAGTACTAAAACTGAGGAGGTCGTGAAACTTGAGAATGAGATCCTTGGAGCAAGGGCTGAAAATATAAAACTTAATCAAAAGCTCAAGGCGCTCCAAGTGATCAATGGAACATTGAAGCTAAATAACCTGCTAAAAGTTCAAAGGCTTCCCCACATCAGATTCGGTCTAGGATTTGAGGCCGGAGAATCCTCCAAGGTTGCACCCCCTGAAAAGACAACAGTACCCCCTAAGTTTGTGAAACAATTTACTGTACCTCTCAAGACTATGAAGCTCCAAACTCAGCCTAGGAATGAGACCATACATGTGAAAAGGGTTGAGAAGTCTAACCAGCCATCTAAGAAACAAAGAAATATCAAATTTTATGGTTATTATTTTCATTGTAATAAATATGGACATAAAATGGCTGAATGTAGACTTTATGTTAAAACTAGTATGATTGTAACTAGGAACCTTTTCTCAGTCCTAAGTAACCACAAAATTGAGTGCCATAAGTGTTAAAATTATGGACACTTGGCTAGGGATTGTAGATTGCATATTGCTAACCAATTTCAGGTTAAGAAGGAACCCAAGCTAGTCAAGTTTGGAAGGTGAAGAAAAGGCCAGAAAAGCCCAAGGAATCCTTCATTGTGCAAGTGGCATTCAATGCACAAAAGAAGGCAACGCCATGGATCCTTGATAGTGGTTGTTCCAGCCATATGACTGGTGATAAAGAGAAGTTCACAAAGCTACAGCAATATGAAGGGGGGTCTGTAAAATTTGGCAACAACAACGACGCCAAAATTTACGGAAAAGGTATTGTTCAGCTAAAGGCAAACAAGATCAGATCAGATGATGTGTTGTATGTGTCTGGACTGAGACACAATTTGCTTAGCGTGAGCCAGATCTGTGACAAAGGCCATGAGGTCATCCTCACGAAGAATGGGTTTGCTGTTAAGAAGTGCAGCAACGGCAAAACGGTGGCCACTGGGTCCAGGATTGCTGGAAATCTCTACATGTTGTCGAACGGGTCTGAAAAGACTTGTTTGATGAGTCGAGCAGAGGAGAGCTGGTTGTGGCACAAGCGCCTCGGGCATCTAAGTTTTGACAATCTGTCAAAGATTTGCAACACAAAGGCAGTGAGAGGTATGTCCAAAATAGAGAAGCTCTCCAACCCTGTTTGTGATTCTTGTCAAAAGGGAAAGCAAACGAGCGTAGTATTCAAGACAAAGGAGCATCACATGAAGAAACTTCTTGAGCTTGTGCACACTGATCTCTGCAGACCAATGCGAACTCAAAGCACCAACGGAGATAAGTATTTCACGATGTGCATTGATGACTATACTCGCATGACATGGGTATTATTTCTTAAGCATAAGCATCAAGCACTTAATCATTTTAAAGTGTTTAAAGCACATGTTGAAAATCTGCTTGGGAATAGAATCAAGACCTTAAGGTCTGATCATGGCAGCAAATTCACATCTGAAGAGTTCACTAAGTACTGTGAACATCATGGGATTCAAAGACAATATTCAGCCCCTAGAACTCCACAACAAAACGGAGTTGTTGAACGCAAAAATCGTACCGTGCAAGAGATGGCACGCACTATGCTGCTAGAAAGTAAATTGGCTGACAACTATTGGAAGGAAGCAGTCCATACGGCGGTATACATTCAGAATCAATGCATGATCAGGCGACATGAAGACAAAACACCATATGAATTTTGGTTTGGACGGAAAGCTTCAATCAAGCACTTCAAGATATTTGGTAGTAAGTGTTTTATCAAGCGACTTGAACAGCATCTGGGAAAATTTGAGGAAAGGGCTGATGAAGGTATATTTCTGGGTTACTCCTCCACTAGCAAGGCATATAGGTGTCTTAACAAAAGGACCAGAAAAATTATAGAAAGTGCTGATGTTAGAATTGATGAACATCATGAACCCATGCATATAACCAGTGAAGAAAGCCCAGTTTATGAGGACTTCTCTGAGCCGGATGAGGAAAGGGTTGAACCTAATGATTCCAGAGAATCAAAGGATGGTTCAGAAGTTGCTACTCCTAGGAAGCATCGCACTTGGGTAGAACAACACCCTAAGGATCAAATAATTGGAGATCCTACGACTGGTGTTCAAACTAGACAAAGTGTAGTCAATAATTACTCACTTGTGTCAACTATTGAACCCAAGACTGTGGCTGAAGCTAGTCTCGATGAGAGCTGGTTAAAAGCTATGCATGAGGAGTTAGAGCAAATTGAGAAGAACTCCACATGGGATTTAGTTCCTAAACCCATTAATAAAAATGTTATTGGTACTAAATGGGTCTTTAGGAATAAGTTGAATGAAGATGGTCAAGTAATAAGAAACAAAGCAAGGTTGGTTTGTAAAGGCTATGCTCAAGTTGAAGGCATAGATTTTGAGGAGACCTTTGCACCAGTGGCTCGTCTGGAAGCCATACGAATGTTCCTTGCATTGGCTGCATACAAGACCTTCAAGGTGTTTCAGATGGATGTGAAGTCAGCCTTCTTGAATGGGCTACTTGAGGAAGAGGTTTACATTGAGCAACCAGATGGTTTTCTTATTGGCAATAGTTCAGACCTAGTGTGCAAGTTAAAAAAGGCTCTTTATGGACTTAAACAAGCACCGAGGGCCTGGTATGCATAGCTAGACAACTACCTTCGCAAGATCGGTTTCGGCAAAGGACTGGTTGATAGCAATCTCTATGTCAAAACAGAGCACAACAAATAGCTGGTTGTCATCGTTTATGTCGATGACATAATCTTTGGCGGCAATGACGAGGAGTTGTGCAGGAATTTTGCTGAAGAGATGAAGAATGAATTTGAGACGTCAATGCTTGGAGAGCTGAGATTCTTTCTTGGTCTGCAAGTACAACAACTAAAGCATGGTATCTTCATATCATAGTTGAAGTACATCAAGGAGATGCTGAAACGGTTTAACATGGAAGACAGCAAGCAGGTAAGCACGCCTATGTCCATGAACACAAAGCTAAGCAAAGATGACAAGGCTCCATCAGTCGATCACACCACTTATCGCTCAATGATAGGGAGCTTGCTCTATTTGACAGCTACCAGATCGAACATTTTACAGGCAGTATGTATGGTGGCACAGTTTCAGGCATCACCAACAGAGGCTCACCTTACAGCAGTCAAGAGGATTTTTTGGTATCTAAAGGGTACTATGGAGCTTGGTATCTGGTATTCAAAGGTAAATCCTTCACTCTCGTTGCATACTCTGACGCTGATTGGGCTGGATGTGTAGATGATCGCAAGAGCACAAGCGGAGGTGCATTCTATCTAGGTGAAAGATTAGTGGCTTGGCACAGCAAAAAGCAAGATTCAGTATCTCTTTCGACAGCGGAAGCAAAGTACATCGTAGCAGCAACTTGTTGTACGCAAGTGCTATGGATGCGGCAAATGCTCTCTGATCTGGGAGTTCCGACGAGAGATCCTACGCCGATCCTATGTGACAACGCAAGTGCAATTCACATCTCCATAAACCCTGTTCAGCACTCCCGAACGAAGCATGTTGCAATACGCTATCACTTTCTAAAAGAAAAAGTTGCTGGTGAAGAGGTAAAGTTGGAATACGTTCCAACGACTGAGCAAGTCGCTGACATCTTCACAAAGCCTTTACCAAAGGAAGTCTTCGAGTATCTCCAGAAAAAGCTGGGAGTTACTCGCTCTCCCACGTATTAGCAGACATTCTTGACAGGGGGAGCAAGGTATTCAAGTACTATTTTTAGTTGCTCCTATGTCAGTCCCTTTGGATTTGTTGTCAAAGGGGAAGAGAGCTCAGTTAACATTTTCAAGATCAGAAAGTTGTTTGCAAGCATCAGAGTTCAGTTAACATTTTCAAGATCAGAAAGTTGTTTGCAAGCATCATTGAAGGTCAACATGTTCCAAGTGTTGCCAACAATTCCAAAGGGGGAGATTGTTGGAATTTGAGATGCATTGAAGAAGGTTGTTGAAGTCTCAAGCTTGTTTTGGTGTTGTAATTGTTGTCAACACGTTGTCACAAAAAGTTACAAACAAGTATGGTGAAGAACAGCTAAGGAAAAGAAGAAGAACAGCAAACTGTAGGACCACAGTAACCTGCAGATTACGGGTCGGTCGACCGAATCACTATAGCCGGTTGACCGAGTAGTCGACTGAGTCACTAAGCCAATCGACCGAGCAGCGTACAGTTTCAAAACAGAAACCACGCGAAAAAACAGGGGTTCCAACTCCAATCCTTGTGGGAGTTTCCTAAACCTCTTCTAGCCTTTTGCAATCACGACTTAGGGTTGCCAAAACCTATATAAAGGCATGTTAGGGTACTTTGAGCAAACACACACATTATTTAGAAAGATTGTGAGAAGTATGACAGTGTGCAAGAAGGTGCTGCTATGATCTCCTTGCTACAGCAAGTCTGGAAGAGTATTTGCATCAAGAAGATGGTTCTTCATCAGTAATTTTCTTTAGATAAGTGTCTCTCAATTTATGTTTATTAAGACTCTATTTGTATGGGATTGAGAGTGAGAGATTGTTTATAAAAATTGTAAAACATCAAGTGGGTGCTTGGTGTTTGGGATTTGGTGATCTCATTTGTTGGTGCAGACGAGTAAGAAAGGGAGTTGTTGCTTTCTAGATAGTGGGTACTATCTGAATCAGGGGTGGGTGTTACTTGAAGTTATAGTTTCAGAAGTAATTAGTGCAATACATTCCAAGACAAGCCTCGGATTGGTGTCCGGGCAGTCGTTGCACCGTGGATGTAGCCTTCGGATGAACCACGTTAAATTCGGTGTTCCTGTGTGGTTTGGTGTACTACTTTTTGTTTGTGGCTTACAATTGGACCTAGTTTTAGAAATCACTGATTCACACCCCCCCCCACCCACCCTTCTCAGTGATCGTGTGATTCTAACAAGAAAGACACAGAGAACAAGAGGAGAAGAAAGACTTACAGTCAAAAGAGCGAAAGCGGAAGAGCAGAACGATGATTGGGGCTCCCGGCGAGGATCTTAAAGG
Source organism: Cinnamomum chago (assembly GCA_038049695.1). Lineage (NCBI taxonomy): Eukaryota > Viridiplantae > Streptophyta > Magnoliopsida > Laurales > Lauraceae > Cinnamomum > Cinnamomum chago. The sequence goes on along the minus strand of CP142452.1, from coordinate 54,909,955 downwards.
AGGAGATGAGGCGGTTCGTATGGGGCAAAATGAATGGGATGCGTTTCCTTAGAAGGGATATGAGATTCAGGAAGAGGTGCAAAGGATAGAGATGAAAGGACGTTGGGTGGCTTGAGTGACAAGGTAATGATTCTTGAAGCGCCACGTGGACGCCGGGGTACAGCAAGCCTCCTTTCTCCTCGGAAAACGGAGAGGAAAAAGGATGCTTGGGGGGCAATTGTGAGAGCTCCGGATTCGAGCCAGGTCTAGGTCAAAACCAACCCGAATTCAAGGCTTAGATCGAGATCAACCCAACTCAGGCCCGAACAGCCCAACACAGGAAATGACGAAACGGGGGGGGGGGGGGGGGGGGGGATGGTGAAACCAGAGGAGTGAGATACAGAGTGGGGCGATGCACTCCTCCCACAATGGAGGACACAAACATAAATACAAAGGCCACAAGGGCCATAATCAACGGTTAATTCTCAAGTGAGGAGAGATCCAGGTGTTGGAATATAGGTGGGCCAATCAGATAGGTTTCAAAAACTTTTGACCCACTTGATGTAGGGATCAACTATCTAGAAGGCAACAAACCCAATCCAGGATGTAATCCCTCAAACTCATAAACCATGTACAGCAACATAACCTATCTAGAAGATAGAAAATAGCACATAAACATGCAGCCACGAAATCCACAACATACAAGGATGTAGATATACCTTTGGAGCTTGGTAGTGCTCTAATGGAGGCTTTGAGTTCTTTCCTTGATGATGAACACCTTCACTAATCAAATCATTGTCTCCAACACCCTTTGATCTTCCACACTATGTCCCATATCAGATTCTCTTTTCTCAAGAAGATGGTGGGATCTCCAAGAGAAAAACCCTAAAGGAAACTAGAAGAGAAACTATAAGAGGGAGAGGAAGAGAGGAGTGCAACTCTTGCACTATTACATGGGCTGGGCGTGAATCCCTATGTAGAGTAACATTAGGGACGTCCACGGGTACTCCTCTTCTCCTTATAAAGCATTGAAGCCACCTCCTCTTACTAATTGAAATAGAAGTCTTACTTCCACTACAATTAGTTGCTTACTAAATCACAATTAGAAGTCTTACTTTAAATATGATTAGTAACTTCCTCTTTTACTAATTAAAATAGAAGTCCTACTTCCATTAATAATTAGTAACTTACTATTACCACTATTAGAAGTCTCACTTCAAATAGAAATAGTAACTTTCTATTTCCTTTTAGAGTTCTACTATAATTAGTATCTTTCTAATATCTTGGGCTAGCGTGGGGACCACTAGGGATTCCTTAGAAAGCTGACTCCAACTGGGACACGCGACCCCACATCTCATGTGCAATCCGGACCCACAGTTAATTGCAAATAACTCCACTATATAAATGCAATTGCACTCCAGTCTTAGGAATATATTTCAGTGAAGACCATAAACTTCCCAATTACCACAAGTAGGCCCCTCCATCATTATCCATGGATCAATTGGAATAAATCTGCCTCATCCAATATTAGATCCACATCTTATTATCCTTGAGCCCCAATTAATTATAGTAATCATTTGGTACCGATCCAATTAACTCTTAATCGGAATGGGTGCGCACTTACCAATGATAAATCCATTAATTGGCACAAGGGGATAATGAAGATAGATTCCATCTTGATCATTGCATGTTCCCACAGTCCTACTACCACGTACCCAAGACACCGAGGTGTTGACCTACAGTTGGCCTCACTCATTGGTGACTCAAAGCAAATGAATAGACAGAAACTTGAGTTCATCAATGTCTTAGGATTGAGAGTCTATTGGTAGGGAATTATGAGAGTAGTCCTTAAATCGAGACAGTATTTCATAAGGTGCTTCTCATGGTCCTTCAATACATCCAATGCACCAGCACTATGATCCAGAATCTTACATTCTGATGATCGAGACAAATCACACTATCTTATAGTGATCAAAGTACTGCAACCTTGTCAAATGAGATGCCCAATCTCATCACTGGTTGTGAAGATATTTTAAGTATAAGATTTGTGACACATATCTCCCGTATGTGGATCTCATCCATATACATATATCACATCTAATATACTATTGGGACCCGGTTCATCTCATGAACCATTATGTCATATATATTAGTCATGTGCATTAAGTAATAAATCACCATTCATCTCATGAAAGGAAAGCATGATTATATTGATAAATAAAGAAATTAATCAATCTATTCATCATATATTAGTATTGAGACCATACAATCTAACACCAGGAATCCAAGAAAAGAAGGAAATAAAACGGGGAAAAAGGTGAAGGAAAAGGTATGCCAAAATCACCCCAAAAAACTGATCATTACATGAATTTCTAATCTCGGTTGCTAACTTAAGCATCGGAGTAAGTTCGGTCGGGCCAACCGATCGAGTTTCGCCATGTATCTTTCTTCTTAATCAGGTATTTCATTCAAGGAATGAGATCCCGCAAGAAGAAGAAGAAAAAGCACCAAACCGGGAAGTAAGGTTGTCCCATCTTATTTCTCTCTTCGAAAATTGACCTTACATATATATATATATATATATATATATTATTCAATTATTTGTTTTATAATGTACTTATGAATAAAATTTTATTATTTTTTCTCATGGCGTCTTCTCCGTCACCCATCCCGAAGGAAAGCTCCTGATTTTTCCCATGAAGAGAATTTGGCCTGTGTCGGTTTTTAAATATCATTCTGTTTATTTTGCACGTAGAAAGCCCAGAATAGCCTGTCCCTGGTGCACAGAGCGAACCCCCACACCCCCCCAATTCTTCTTGCCGTTTTAAAATTAGTTACATTTGGTCCAACTTTATGGCAGTTACTACTGTAACCCAGCCCTAGGCCTAGTAATGTCCGTTACAAGTCCGGCTTAGAGCAGCCATTCAGGTCCAAATCACAAGCTTGGGCCTGAATTATACGTCTAAACAATATATAAGCCCCTAAATGCCACATGCAGCTCTCGTAGTGACAACCTATGTCGTTGGGTTGTTGGCTTTCAAAGTGAGGTTGTCATTGTGGTTAAAAACCCTACATGAAAATGCCATAGTGAGCTACTCTACTGAATATGTTTGCCTTGAAACGATCTTTACGAAGTCAGAATCCTGACCTACTACCCTACCATGCGGCGGCTCGACGCCTCGCACTAAGTTGGAAAATGGAATGAGAAATTGGCAATTTATAACACACAGAAGACTCCTTACCTTAGGAGCGGGATGAGTGATACATCCGGGGAGCGCCGTGAAGAACACAAGCAAAGCTGGAGCTTGGGCATTGTTATATTCCCCTTTTGCAAGGGAGCCCGCAAAAAAAAAGGGATATTGGAGTCGCAGCGCATATCTCTTCTCGGGAATGATGGCTTAGTCAAGAAAGGGACCCATCTTTATCTTGCCAGACTTGAAAAGCAGGAGGAGCGGAATCCAGATTGTAGCCCGCATAACAGGCTACTCCCTATTTTTCTCATACGCAAAAGAAGAGACGCATGCTGCCATGACAGGCGGGGTTGATACCCGGGCTGAGAGTGAATCACTCTCTCTGTTGTGCCATCTCTTCTCTAGTAAGGAGTATAAGCCCGCAATACTCAAACTGGACCGAACATATCCCGTTCCTGGTGCCAGGAGTGATAAATCCGGCCTCGTATTGGCCCACCCGGGCACCCTTGCCCGGCGAGATCCAGCAAATAGATCCATCAGTATTACATTCTGCAAAGTTGTTGGACTTTGATCCAAGATGAATGCTGAAGCCCATTTCAAACTGTCCCAAATGCAATCTGAAAATGCCTCCAGCAGCAGCTGAGGCTGAAGAGGCAGCACCATCAGAGTGGAATTTTACCAATGGAGACATTGGACTGCACCAAGACCATACTGAGCTTTCCTCCCGACATTTGAATATTGATTGGGAAGGACAAGTTGATGAGACCTTCGAGTCGCGTCTCAACCTCCCTCTCCCTTGAATCCTCGCTTAAAAGCCCCCATTCTCCTTTGGATGAAGAACTCAATAAGCGCTATACACCTCATTTTCCTGGGATTGTAGTTCAATCGGTTAGAGCACCGCCCTGTCAAGGCGGAAGCTGCTGGTTCGAGCCCCACAACAAGAATTAGACCTTCGGTGCCTAGTTGCATAGGGAGACTAATTGGGTAGCGAATCCCATCCTCAGCTAAACCGACGCCCCAACAAAGTTCACCATCAGCAAGATGGTTGGTTAAGGTCGTTCCTAGCTAGAAAACCGGCTAAAAGCCACGATCAAAGGAATTGGACAGCTCAGCTTTTGCCGCCAACTAATCTCTTCCAACCTGGCTAGCCTCCTTCATTCTTCTTTGACTGATACTCTCAGATCTATTTCTGCTGATGATAGAGTTCAAGTGTTATCATCTCCGGCCGCCCTACCTAAACCAATCATCATATCGGTCCCTAGGCCCCCATTGCTGGAAAGGCTCGGCTTCAAAACTGTACATGGAGCTTCCGCCACATACGGCTCCCTCTAGGGATGGAGGTAGGCCCAGCCCATAACTGTAATAAATAGGCCTTGACATGGGCTTGGGCCTTGACATCTTGTGGTTATCATCAGTGATGCCAAATATCATGTATGCTTCTCAATCCATTATCTTGTACATAGCGATAATATATGGTAGAAAGATTCTACAAGGATAGATGGAATCACCTTTGAGCAATGGGAAGATGAATTACAAGCTTAAAAATGGACACCAAGAACACCAAATTCACAGAAAGAGAAAACACGTATGCAGAAATCTTCAATGGTAGAAGATTAGGATGGATGGAATTACCCTAGATCAATTGGGAGAATGAATCACAAGCTGAAAAAAACAAAAATTGAAAGCCAGAACACCAAATTCACAGAGAGAGGTACATAAATTTATCAAAGAAAGAACAAAAAATGAATTGAATTGAATTGAATCAAATCAAAAAGGCTCTTTCACCAAAATGATCTACTGTTCCAGCAACATTTCTAATGCGGACAGAAATAAAGGTTCTGGTGAGGAATAAGGGCTGAGAATCTATTAATGGATGTCAAAGAGGAGCAAATGCAGCTCAGTGTTGGTTCTTCGACTTGGACGCATAAAGAATTGTGGTTTATCTTGTACAAAAACTGGCCGGATCTTCTTGCAAAGAACATGTCTGTCTCCTCTTGTTCCAGTATGGGCATGACTACCTTATGGTTTGTCTGCAGAGTTGGAGAGAGAACTCAACAATTTCTCCAATGTTTCCTTCATAGACAATTCGCCCTCGTTGGTGTTTGAGAGATGTTCCACCAATTTCTCCAATGCTTCTTTCATCCAAAAATGTTTGCAGCTTTCTCTTGCTTCGGCTACCGTTACCTATCACACATTACCATGAATATGGAATTTAGGCAAAACAATCGTAAAGAACCATTATTGATTCATCCAAAAATGATGGATACACTCATCAACTTCTTATTTCCAATGCATCAGAGCCCACTGTTGATGAAATATTATCATGGGTCTCTATTTTGATGTAATCTAGACACAAATAAAGACAGTTCAATGACAATTTTAATTATACTCACCCATCTCCGTCGGCGCACATTCATTTCAGGCCAGGGATCTAGTTCCTCCGTTACATGCAAAGGGAACATGAACCCATCATACATTGTGCCGTATCTTTTGCTTTTGAAACTCCATTTACCAAGAAATTCCTTCAACTGCAAGGCTAACATTGTTAGTTTCTTCAAAATCTCATAGAACTTTTTACCAAAGAACAGAATGCATCAAGGTAGCGTATTAGTACCTGGACATTTCCCATTACCCCGGCTTCCTCCCACGCCTCTCGGTGAGCCGCATCCTCTATGGACTCATCGTTCTCCCAACCTCCCTGGAAAATGTAGTGTCAAATTAATGTTAGTACACTGTTATCAAAATATACTTTTGAACCTTATGGGGTATGCCAATCTATTCAGGCAAAATGCTACTAAGGTACATAGTACACACGAGAACCACAAAGTAATGACATCAAACAGCAAGCATGGACCACGCTTAAGAACCTTTTTCTTGCTAAGAATTAATTTCCTAGGAAACCACAATAAAGTGAGGCCTACCGTAGAGGTGAGGATGTGGAGGATATAAGGTGGAGATCTAAATGGGAGCCTCATTATCCTAGGATTTCATTCACTATGGTGACAGCTCAATAATCACTTTCCACCAGAGGGGAGACTATTTGATGGCTTTAATTGTAGATCTTCACCTTTGCGTTCTCAAGTTTAGAACTTAGCACGTTTGATAATGAGGCAGTCCTTAGAACTTTTAGGAATCCAATACCCAGAAAAACAAACTACAAAAGGAGATACTGGAGATTTATGTTGGTTTTCCGAAACCATATATAAAGAAAAACAAACTTATTATTAGGCCTCTTTTATAGAAAATGATTCTTCTCTCTAATTGGTGGAAGTAGACTATTGCTGAACCACATAAAATCAGTGTTTTATGTTTTCTCTTCCAATAAATTTCGCTTTCTTTGTAATTGCTTGCATTCAGTTTGGTGGTTCTTGCAATTGATCTGAAATTCACCGTGTTCTCAAACCAAGCCTCAAATGAGCAGTTGGACACTGATGATTGTCAGGAAGATTTCATGGTGGGTACAAACAAACAAATATTCATAGGCAACAAATCTTCAACTTTTGTTTTTCTTTTTTGTTTACGTAGAGCACCAAAGGTCTGTGGTTTATGTACCTTTGGGAACATGATTTCATCCCCTCCTTTTTGAGAGCTGATTAGAAGAACTTCCATCATCTCTTCCATGCAACTGCTGGAGCATGGCTTATCACCGTCATCTTCTTGTTTTTCTTCTTTCAATCGATACGGTATGCACCTGTTCGATCCGATCCAGTTAAAAAAGAAGGGTTATTAAACATAATAAAAAGATTTAATAGAACAGATGGCCAGGAAGCTGAAAACAAAAGTGACTGAAAATCATATCACCTCATAATAGAATTTGGGGTAGAAATCAAATTAAAATGGTGGCTTAACACATGGACAAAACCACCCAAATCGCAAACTACATTCTTTTTTCCTTAAAACTGGAAGGCAGGTAGTGAAAAAATCGCAAACCATCCATGTCGCCTGTTAAACCACCCTCCTTTCATCAGTTACATGATCATCCGTTACAAGATGAAAGGAAACACTCTCTTTTCAATTTATTAATGAAATGTCATCTATCTTCCTCTTCCTCAAAGCCTCATATTCTTGCCTCAACGAAGGAGAACTACTGGGATCGGAAGGATGTGAAGCCTTGTGTTCAAGAGAAAATTATAATTTCTTCTTTTCCCCTCCCTCTCCTAGATTTTTATATCCTCTCTTCTCAAATTTCTCCTCTCTAACCCTGACATCCATTATGAAGATCTGGGTCTCAATCAGTCGTTGCATATTCCACAAATTAGACTGCAATTTATCTAATCATTTCACTTCAATTTATTTTCTATCAGAGTTCCTTACAAAAATCAATTAGAGGTAAAATCAATATTGCTCCAACCAAATATTAGACTTCAATCTTTAGGTTTATTTCTATTTTGTTAGAATTAAGTCCATTTGCTATTTGTCCAGAACTTTCTGATTTTTTCGCTGATTGAAGGTTCTAAGATTTTTTAATATATATTTATTTTGCTCTGGTACATATATACTCGCACAACCTGAACGCTCATGCTACGGGTTTGTTTTAATAGTCGTAGCTTTTAATTTTGTCCGCAACTTGTGCTTCTGTGTGAGTTTTGGTTTTCATGTATAAATAGTTGTAGTCATTGTCTTCTGATAATTTTCTCTACATACATCTTATCCTTGTCCTCTTGTTAGACTTTCTTCCTTTTTTTATTGGAAAAAGAAAAAAAAAAAGGTCTGAATACTCGGAGTGGGGGACTCAAAGGCATTCCCTAAGCTCTCTCTGCAATTCCATGGGTGGGGCCGGACCACCTTTGAAATCCAAAGTGTTATAGATCATTGGGCCACCTTGTTTTACCATTAAGAATCTTGCACTACAATTAGAGTTGATAATGTATAAAACATGTTATTGGAATCTTTTTTTTATTTAATCACATGCTTTAGGTATGTTATTGGTTAATCTTACGAGGCATACCATTAATATGGGTGTAAACACAATACAAAGGATTACAGATCCGCTTACAACTTATAGTTCTTCTATTTTTGTAGAATGACGATCAAGAGAGACGGTGATGGTAAGTCGTGATCTGATAGACAGCAGTTTCAAGAGGCAGCGCCTACATTTGTTGTTGTAACTTGTAAGAATTAATAATTTGGATAGTGTGCATTTTTCCCCTCCCCAGTTCATTTTACCAGTGAATCAGAAAGTGTGGCTTTATCTTATCAATTTTTTTGGGAACTGAGTGAGTATCTAACCTGAGGGGTTGACTGGTTATTACTTTTCTGAAAGTAAAATTAAAAAACTTAGTTGTGGTTGCAGATGATGCCAAAGGAACACCCTAACTATTTGTGAGGGTAGCTTGCAAATGAAATGTACGGCATATGAATTCATATATAATTATTAGAGCATAATTTAGCTAATTGCATCTCTTCATTTTTCAAGCTAATGAGTGAAAAAAGATAACTACATCCAAAATCTACATGGTGAAACAAACGGGCAATTTTTATTTATCTTGTGTTCCATGAAACCACCTATTTGGGTATTAATTTTAATTTCTTGATTAATTTGCATGAGACTCAATCCGTGCATTGCACGAGGATGAAAATCTAGTCAGTTCTAAATCACATTTAAACCCTAGATCATATCAATATAAACAGAAACCATACCACTCAAGAATTGGGAGAATAAATCCTCCCCTCATCAATTAATTCCTGAATGAGAACGGATTTGCATAAAGAACTACTCAGACTAGTGTTAACATATCCAACTCAATAGGATAAGTAGAGCCTTACTCCATTCCCTCGACAAATGTCGGGAATGGCGTCTCGGTAAACTATGCACTTTTGTTACTCCTCAGGGAAAGACCATATATAACAGTTAACTGATCAGGATATAGAAAAGGTAGAGCCTTATTCCATTCCTGCAGCATGGCGGCTCGCCAAACAAAGACCCTTGGATTTATCTCATGGGTTTCATCCAATATTTCCTGTTTTCTACCTTAAATCAGAGATTGGGTTGGTGTTCAGTCTAGATCTTCGCATACATAGAACTAGAAATAACTCAGGTGTACATTTAAAGAGACACATCATAAGAAGTCTTGCTTCTCCTTACGGAAGCACTCCCTTAACTGAGGGAAGGTTACCAATGAACTCTTCCTTATCTTCTCTAAGGGATAAGAAGCTCATTTTCTACCTAAAGACAGGAGGAACAAGAGGAAGAGTTATTACCTTAAGACAGGAAGTCGAGACAGCCCCTCAATCGGCGGGTGCCTAGCCTCAGGTGAACGGGTCCATCCATTCGCCCTCGGGGTTTATTCCCACCGGTTCCCTCAAACCGAAGGGACGGTTTGCTCGGGCAAGACAATAGAGTCATCCGTGCTTCTCCTTATGGGGAAGCACTTCCCTAACCAATGGATAAATCTCTCTTTTATGCCCCTGTTTGTCTACTAATGCCAAATTTGACCGGCACACCTTTAACATGGGTGTAAACACAATACAAAGGATTACAGATCCACTTAAAACTTATAGTTCTTCTATTGTTGTAGAATGACAAGCAAGAGAGGCTGGTGATGGTAAGTCGTGATCTGACTGTCAGCAGTTTAAAGAGGCAGTACCTACATTTGTTGTTGTAAGAATCAATAATTCGGATCATGTGTATTTTTTCCCCTTTCGAATTCATTTTACCAGTGAACAGAAACTGTAGCTTTATCTTATCAATTTATGGGGAACTGAGCGCGTATCTAACCACAGGGGTTGACTGGTCATTACTTTTCTGAAAGTAAAATTTAAAAATATAGATGTGGTTGCAGATGATACCAAAGGAAGACTCAACTATTTGTGAGTGTAGATTGCAAATGAAACATACTGTATATGAATTCATATAGAATTATGAGAGAATGATTTAGCTAATTGCATCTCTTCATTTTTCAAGTAAATGAGTGGAAAAACAACCACATCCAGAATCTACATGGCGAAACAAATGGGCAAATTCTTTTTATCTTGTGTGCATGAAACCACCAATTTGGGTATTAATTTTAATTTATTAATTAATTTGCTTGAGACTCAATCCGTGCATCGCACAGGGCTTTAAAGCTAGTCAGTTCTAAATCACATTTAAACCGCAGATCATATAGATATAAACAGAAACCATACAACTCAAGAATTGGGAGAATAAGTCCTCCCCTCATCAATTAATGCCTGAATGACAACGGATTTGCAGTATGCCCAGTTCTCTGATTTTCAATTAAAATTCACAACTGCGTGGGTGACCCTTATTGCTCAAAACACCCATCGTAAGAAGAATTCCACGTAAGTTTGAATCTCCCTCATGAGTAGTTTACAACGAAATTCTTCAAAAAATACATAAAGTTTCTTTATAAAAATAGAAATTACCCTAATTCAATGGATCACCCCAATTCTCTCTCTATTCAGATTAAACAATAGAAAAGACCTTGGAAAACCAAAGCGAGCTGTGTGTAAGGGGAAAAGAAAGAGTTTGAATCCCACTTCACAATCCATAAGATGAGAATATATTTCCATTCCAATGTAATATAGATTACAAGACAAAATAAAACAATTGCAGGTTCCAAAAAAGTTTTTCTAAGAACACTAAATATTACTTCAAAAAAGGAAATCACCCCAATTCAAAAGGATGACAGAATACAGATCACCCAAAAACGATTTTTTTTTTTTTTAAAGAGCAAATCACCCCAATTCAAGAGGATCAAAGATCGCTCCAAAAAAAAAGAAAATCCATTTTAAAAAAAAAAGACAAACCAACAACCCCAATTGAAGATTGATCATGGATCACCCCAATTCTCTCGTCATTCACATTAACCAATACAAAACCCAGATTAGAGAGACAGAAAGCACGAACCCAACAACTAGACGCTGGCCAGTGATGCTGTAACGCTGGGATTCCCTTCCCGTGCGAGCCAAAAAAGCAACCATCCTCCCTCTCTCTTTCTCGCTCTATCCAAAGGAAGGAAACGAGATGAAAAAGAAAATCTCAAATGTCTTTTTGAGTGAGTAATCTCTTCCCCTTGCGAAAGGAGAAGCGTCTGTTCTTGCAGTGTTTTTCGCAACGTGAATGGCTCTCCGCTCTATACTCCATACAACGGTCACACTCTTGTCTTCCCGTTGTTGCTTGTAGAATGCAATGCATGTTGCTTTTATACAGGAATAAATGTAGACATTGAGATGAGAGATCAAGCTCTCTTTCTGGGTTTGGGTTTTGGTTTTGGCTCATTGGAACTCATTTGGTGGGGTTGACCGACAGCAACGCGTTCCGTGCGACAAGCGCGTGGACTTTTAACTATGGTCGAAGCCGAGCCTTTTTCGGGGTGGGTTCTGTTTTGGTTGTAACGAGTAACGACCATTATCCACCAAACACGGTTCCCTTCTTTCCTCGTGGGGCTCCTCGGCCCTTGTCTTACATGTAAAAATAGCCATGCCTTGCCGGCCGTACCATCCCAGGTCGGCGGGACTTGGCCAGCACGGACCACCGTGCCATGGCCCACAGGCATCCTTTTTTTTTTAGATAAAATAAAATTAGAAAAATGCGCAAAACATTGATGCTAATACTCTCCTAGGAGAATTTTACACTACTATGCTGAAAATATTGATTAACTTGAAATGAAGTTTACAACTTTGACGACAATCTCCAACAAGAATTAAAATTTACAAATGAAAAAACAAAACTTACAAGTATAATAATTCCCTTCGAATAAAGCTTACAACATTGATGCTAATTTTCAACTTGAAATAAAATTTACAAATTATAAAATGATAATTTTGATTTTTGAATACTATGTTATTTTCAATGCTAAATATCATCTTTTAATTCTTCTTCTGACATCAAGTCTTGCTTCCTCTTTTTTTCAAAAATCAGTCTCATATAGGTACATGCATATCTCCACCGTTTCCTCAAAAAACATTGTCCTCATATGGTTGATTAGTTGCCCACCTGCACTAAAAACTCACTCCAACGCAATTATATACACTGGAACTATTAGTTAAATACACTGGAACTATTAGTTAATCCCAAGTCATGTCAGAAAGTATAGAAAATGTAGTCTTACACCACAATGTTAATTTGGACCAGTTTGTAGATACGCTATTCATGGTTTGACTAGATCCAAAAGAACCGTTACCTCGAGAGCGTGCCAGATGGTAGAATAATTTTTTTTCCCTACTTGTGAATTGAGAGGGGTAAAAGCACTTTTTGGTCTTCTATCCATTTGGGTAGAGTACTCCATAAAAAGTGCATATAAACAAGATTTTATAATAGAAATCCTATTTGAATTAGTGATTTTTACATCTTTATTTATTTTGTCAAGTAAATTCTCCACAACTACTACTTTTAACCTATGATATAATATATAGGCAAGACAAAATGTTAATAGAACATTTTTTCCAATATTGTGAAATTCTCATTTCCAATACTGCACACATATCCTTGAAAGCCTTTACATCTATATATATATATATATATATATATATATATATATATATATGAGGATAGCTCCCCTAAGCTCAAGCTTAGGGGAACATAAGCTCAAGTCATGTGAGTTGCATGTGTGGCTTTTAAGCAAAAACAAATTTCAGACGCCCGCCCCTTTTTTCAATTTCCTTCTTTCACTTATGTCTACCGTAATCGATCCAGAGAGAAAAGAAAACCCAAAGGCACCCTCCAGCCTATCTCTTCCTCCCTCTTCCTTCGTCTCTCCCTCTCTCCACAGCCAACCCAGACGTCGCCGACGATCGACGTGCTATCCCCTCTCTCCCACTCTCCACTGCCAGCCCCACTCCATCCTGCAATAAGCGATCTGCGCCAGCCACTGCTCTCTCCATTTGCCAGCCTAGTGTGCCCGATGCATTTCCTTCGTCTCTCCCTTTCTCGACTACCAGCCCAGTAAGATGCCAGTGGCCTTCTTCCCCATTTGATTTGCAGTGTGATTTTTTTTTCTATCTCACCCTTCTGATTTGAAGTCTGTGTTTTGTTTTTCAATAATGTTTTGGATCCTGTTTTTGGGATAGTTCTGTTTATTCTTTTTTTTTTTAATGATTTTGTGGAGATTTTAGGTGAGGCATTCTGGTACTGTGGCCATTTTAGGTTAGGCATTCTGATACTGTGGCCAAGTACACCGGCACTATGAAACATTGTTCTTGCCATTGTTTCCTTTTTAGATCCATTGTAGCTGTGTTTTGACTATGTTTGTACGTATATAAGAAATCTTCTTATTGCAATTTTTTTATGTGGGCTTGGGCATGAAGACCAACACAGACATCCCATGTCTGTCCCTAGCAAAGCTTTGTGTGTTCTCCGGCCCAAAACAAAGTCACTTGTCTTTAATTAACCGGTTCCCCATTTGTCTGTTTTAGAATAAAAATTATTAATTTTTGTTGTATTTTCTGTTAAACTTGTTACTTGAATACTGAGGGGCCATCTGTTTTCCCAGTACTGAATTCTCAATGTTTATGGTAAATTGAGGTCTTAGGAAAGAATGATAAAGAGATGAGGAGCATGTTTTCTTAATCATATCCAACTCAAAATTGAGGTCTTGGAAAACGCAATTTGGACTTAAATATTTTCTTTGGAGAAATTATTGACATGTGTGACCCATTTCTTTTACTTTGTAGGGCTTCAGATTAATGTCTTGGAGTTGAAATGTTTAAGGTTGAAGGGTTTGGATTTATATTTGTTGATTTGCTGTTTAATTCACTAATTCCTCTTGAGGAGATTTGATTTAACTAATTACTGACATGTGTATTCCATTTGCTTTGTAGGGATTCAATGGTATTCAGGATGTTTCCCTTTTGAACCCGATGTAGATGTGGAGATAAACTTGGGAGATCAACTTTTGTTGTTTTATATGTACAAGGATGGATATGCTAAATGGTTGAGATTTTTAACAAACAGGGCTCTTACTGTTAGACTTGCAAATGCTTGGGATTTTGGTTTCAATGGTTAAAATTGTTTCAATGCTCTAGAGTTTGATCAGATTTGTCCAATATATTGTCCTATTTATCCCACAGCAAATGGCTTCTTTGTGATTGTTAGCTTCTTTCTTAAAACTATGTATGATATTACATGTTTCATGTTTCATCCATAAAGGAAAATGATGGTCTGGATTAATGGATTGAACAGGGTAAACCATACTAGATGTAGCACGCTGCAGAAATGGGCACCTTTCATTGGAATAGTTGCATGGCACATTTAGAAGAGCAGCCAATATACTCATTGTAAGTTTCGCGTGGCACATACTATTAATGATTCACTCACCGTGGACATTTAGAACAGCAGCCAGTATTTTCTTGATATTGTCAAATGAAATGCCGCTGGATCTCATAAAGTTCATACTTAGACCCACATACCTGAATGAGACAACTTCATTCTTGGTAACTAAATGAAATAACTTCAGTCCGAGTCCACTGAGATCATTAACTATATATGAATTGATGTCCAACATTTGAATTGATTCTTAGTGGGTACAAACAACTAACGAGGTACAGTACTAAACCCGACCTGTTCAACTCAAATCAGACTTACTATGAGGGGTAATCAGACTCCTCATGGTTGATTTAACTCTATTAGGTTTGATTAACTCAGCAAAAGCATGAAGAACCAAATCAGTGAAATTGATACCCCTCAAATCTGAAGCTATGGATAGCATTCGGATAAGCGCATGGAGCTTCAGAAAAATGGGTGGGTTTGGTAAATCTGAAGCTAATAATTGAAGCAAGGTTTATATCTCAAAGTATGATGTGTGGTGGTTTCACGTGGGCACCATAGGTTGGCCTGCACGTATTTATAGTAGGTTAGTCAATCGAACCACATCATCCCTCCAAATGTACTATATAATCAGGGACTGCCCAGACTCACACAGACATACACAACGAGCCTAAAATTTATATTCAAATTTATTTAAAGTATTTTTTAAATGAAAATGCAATTCAAATTATATAATTTATGTTGTGGCTAGCACTGATCATGTGGCCGGTTACACCTGCCTTATTTTATTTTAAATGGTGATAATTAGGATGACCTCTCCACCTAAACACCTTATGCTCAACTAATAAAAGCCTGAGATAAAATAATCACACTGCAAATTTACTCCCACTGTTCAACTAATAACAAGTTCATCCACAACATTAACTCCACATTCCACATTAATTATGTTTGCATCCACAAAATAGAGAGTCATCCCCCACACCATCCACAACATTTACAAACAAGTCATCCACCCAATTCCCACTGAGGTTTTTGCCACTGCCTCAAAAATGGGTCTAACATGACGAGAACACTTAGTTGGAAGAGAAAATGACGAGGTTTGTTGCCACTGCCTCAAAAATGGGTCCAATATGACGAGAACACCTAGTTGGAAGAGAAAATGACGAGTGAGATTCTTTGGATCGATATTAGCCCTGGAGACATTGTGTCACATCCCGGTCCCGAAATCACCCTGGCCTAGGGTAATTCCCGAGGTGTGTCACACGTACTCCCGCATGTTGTACCTGTCTCGAGCCAAATACAACACACGAATGAGAGAAAAGCGACTAATCCACATGTGAGAACAATAACATTTAATATAGCGGAAGTCGTAATTCATTCATATAAGGTATCAAATTCCATCAAGTTCAGTTAAACATTTAAGTTTTTATACAAAAGAAGTAAACACAAATATACATTAAATTACAAAAGAAGGATCACTGAAAGAACCCTATACAACCACTACCAAAAGCATATTCAAAAGAATGTCGTATGACCATATGAAAAGGATAGTCACACACGCTATGGTATCTACAAGTGTAGTCCGCACTCCGAGGAGGTCCACGCTAGACTGGCCCGGGTTCTGGCCACTCTTCTAATCCTGCTGGTACCTCTTGGGTACCCTCCTCTCTCTCCTGGGCCTCTTCAGGACCGAGAGCTGCATCTGCGTCTGTGACACCAAATGTAGTATCTCAATACAACGATTTCAGCAAGTACAAGCACAATAAGAAATTACAAAATGTTGCAACTTTGAATTTAACACGAGTAAATCAGTGGATGGCAATGATAGTATAACTATGCAAATTGTGCTTGAATAAATTATGCTGATGGATCAATAAATAAGAAACCATACAAATTTAGCTACTACTTAAAGCTCATCCTCTCAAAGAGAGCAAAATCTAGTTGGGATGTCACCAGCGGCCCGGCCAAAGGCTAACTGGCTACCCGGTTCTGAAGTTCCGGTGCTCCAGACGACTTACTGCAGTAGTCTCTCATAACTAAACCAAGTGCTGGCCCCGTCGGGCGTCACAAGGTCGAAGCCAGGTAGTGCCGACTCAATCGAATCAAACTAATCAAATCATAAGTGGACTCAAGTGAGTTTGTATTCCAAATCATTTCTAAATTAAAATCACTTCAATTCATATATCGTATCTTATACTCACTCAATCCACATTTCACAAGTACTTAATCGAATCGATGTACCGTATAAAGAGAATGATGGAAGAAATAAAGCTATTAACCCTCAAAGGATTCGGGAAAATGAAATCAACTTATTTATTTATAATGATTGATTTGTCAATGAAAATAAAATCCAATATGAAATGCAATAAGTCAAGGAATCAAGGAACTTTACTATCCATTTCTAAACTATTTATTTTAGTCTTTCACCGTCCAATGCAAGGTAAGTTTAGAAAATCAATGTATTACTACCTTTTCAAGTGTCACTAATTATGAGGAGTACATTGAGTTTCTAAACTAACCCCATGGTATAGTGTTAAACTAATAATATCCATTAGGCCAATTAAGAAGGTTAACGGTTCCATTTTAAGGTCTTAGGATTCAAAAGAGTCACTAATTCCCTATGGAATAGGGTAGGCACCTTAAGTATCCATTTGGAACAATTAAGGTGGGTTAAGTAGGTTAAGGATGATAATTCACCCAAAAATTTGGGGTCAAAAAGGGTCCAGCTACAGCATTAGGTTCGCTCGAGCGGACCCTTTCCAGAGGGTTGAAGGTTCGAGCGCACTTATTTGTTCGCTCGAACGGTTTGTTCGCTCGAGCGATGTGTCAAGTTCGCTCGAGCGAACTGTCCAGAACCCCTGTTCCGGATTTCCTTCCCCTTCCATTTCTCATTTCTCATTCCTTTACATCTTTCCTCCCCCTACTAAACCTGCAAAAGAATGGAGCCTTCATGCTCCCATTCATCATATAAACACTAATAATGCTTCCAATCAATTCCATTAACTTGAAATCATTCCAATCATTCACTTATTAAGGAACTAAGAGTATTGAATAGAAATATCATTGAGTCAATGAAATTAACAAGAATGTAATTCTATACTATGCATATACTTGCCTCAATTTATGCTTTCTAACTTCTTCTACTCTCTTGGTGTTCCAAGCCCTAAAATCCCCAAATGATTCAAACCCTAAACACAATTCAAATGAAAGAAATACCATGAATGCTATGTAAAACTACTCAAGGTCTCTTGTCTCCATTTTCAACTCAAACCTACTATCAAGGATGGATTTGAGTCATACCTTGACAAGGAATCCACTTTTGGAGTTGGAGAAGAGATGGTTCTTGAAAACAAGAGGTGGAGAAGATGAAGGAGATGATGAAGAAGAAGACCTCTACCTTGGCCTTCACTTGCACAAAGCTAAAATGATTGGAGAGGGAGAGAAATTGGAAGGAAAATAGAGGAGAAGGTTCTCTCCATAGCCACATGCACAACCGAATGAAATAAGTGGAATGGGGTTAGTATAGGTGATAAGGATTGAGACTTTTGCAGAAAAGCCCACTATTTTTGTATATTTCCAATTTGAGTCAAATGATGGCCCATTTCCTCAACGAATGATCAAATGAAGTAATGTCGAATACGAAAATTGACGAGCTTAACGAAATACACGCGATGACGCCAAAATGACGTGAAAACGATGAAAAATGAGAAAATCTATAATTACGGAAAAGTCCTTGACTCGCTCCAATTGAGTCAATTCAACTCCACTCAACTAGTCATAACTCAAGACTCGAGTTGACTCGGTCTAGGAGACTAAATTAATGATTTATAACTAAACACGATTAATTAAACTAAATCCCCATTAATTAGCATTAATGAAGATTAAATTGGATTGGGGTGTAACACATTGTTATAACTTATAAGATAATATTGCAGGTGGATGAAGGGTTGATCCAAGCAAGACAGTCATCTCCCACACCATCCACAACATAGACAAACAGGTCCCATTCCACAGCTTCAACCCCATCACATGCAAGTTTATGACCATCCACAAGGAGAAAAAACATTATACAAAGAATGCTATGAAATTGTGCATGATGATTATTAAATCAATAAATAAAAACTGGTACATCATCTCTAAGCTGGGCAGAGTTGAGATTATTGATGCTGAGTTGCATTCCTGCAACTCTCTTGAACCTAGATGCCATATGGGCTCCAATGCTTGCTAGAGCCTCTGCGATCAAGGCTGACACCCCTCCATGTAACACCTTGAAAGGCTGCTCGTCAAAATTACAACTTTCCACCATCACAATCCATTCTTCCATTTCATTTCACTAATCTTATTAAACTCAACTTACACTGATAGGTTTCAAGAAAAAAAAAATTCCTCTTGCAACAAACAAAAACTATGGAGAGAGAGGAGGGCAATTTGTTTTCACGTATCTGACAACATCTTTGGGTAACTTTTAGGCAAGCAGTAGCAGTGCATCATCTCAGATTTTGATTTACTTTCCAGATAGGAAAAAAAAAACACAGACTTCAAATCAAATGGGTGAGATGAAAAAAAAAATCACACTGCAAATCAAATGGGGAAGAAGGCCACGGGCATCTTGCTAAGCTAGCGGTCGAGAGAGGGAGAGATGAAGAAATTGCGTCTGGCACACTGGGCTGGCAAGTGGAGAGAGCAGCGGCTGGCACAGATTGCTTACCACGGGATGGAGTGGGGCTGGCAGTGGAGAGAGGGAGAAAGAGGAGAGCACGTCGATCGTTGGCGACGTCTACGCTGGCTGTGGAGAGAGGGAGAGACAAAGGAAGAGGGAGAGAGAGATAGGCTGGAGGGTGCCTTTGGGTTTTCTTTTCTCTCTGGATCGATTGTGGTAGACATAAGTGAAAGGGGGAAATTGAAAAAAAGGGCGGGCGTCCGAATTAAGTTTGTTTTTGCTTAAAAGCCACATGTGCAGCTCGCATGATTGAGCTTATGGTCCCCTAAGCTTGAGCTTAGGGTAGCCATCCTCTATATATATATATATATTGTTGCTGCCTTGATTGTCTAGTGGTGGTCATAATGGATGCATCAATAGGCATTCTATATTGGGGGACCATCGAGGTGACCGGTTCAGTCCGGGTAACCATAGTTGAATGTGAGATGACCTGTGAGACTACAGGTTGAATCACACGGCGGGCCTGTGTTGCGATGTTGGCGTAGGCCCTATGTCCTGCGTCTGCCTACTCGATCTGACCAGATCCTTGTACGTGACTTGCGAATCGGCAGAGTACGAATCCCTCCTTATCAGAGTTAGAGGACTAGAGTGACTCTTCTTCGCGACTACTGAGTTCATCGAGAAAGGGACCAGTTCGATGATCGGTGGGCTCGATATGCGCGGGGAATAGCGCGGTCTGGATAACGGAGTGTCGAGAGCTCTAGAAATATCGGCATCCAATGGGGAGACATAAGCCTCATCGATGGCTCGAGTTACTCCCAGAGTTGAAATAGGAGGAATGTTGGGCATTCCCCACGGGTGGTCTTCCATTGGTAAGAAGGTAGGGATGAGAAGAGAAAAACCTTAAAAAAAGATGAGAAGGGAAAGAACCTAGGAAAGAAGAGAACGTTTTATGAAATTAATTTGAGTGATGGAAGGGGAAAGACTAATGGGGTTGTGCTCTTATGTTCTAGTAGGGAGAGCTTCAACGAGCGGTCATACGGACCCTAGTTCACATTTAATTTATACCCAAAATGACCCTTAAATAAATGGGACACGGACATTCGGTCATTGATCGAAGGTTCGTGTCTTTCAATAAAACTTCAGAAAACCTCAAATTAGGTGACATAACAACAAAGGTCCCATCCCGATCGCCAGGCTGTTGGCATGGAGATCGTGGGACCTACGAAAGACCTAAATTCGTGACAAGACAACAAAGAAGTCCCATCACGATCATCAGGCTGTTGGATGTGAATTTTGATCCCCTCGGGGGAGGGAAATCGTCATTCAACTATATGATAAATTAAAAAATTTATATCGAAAATGAGGATTCCAACTACCCTCAAAATCGACAGATCACGATCGCTAGCTATGGATACGGCCGTAACATCGTCCTTCGACAAAAGCCAAAAGAAAGCAGGAGAAAATGGGATGGGTTCTTCCTCTCGTCTAATGTGCAGCCGGCAACACACGATGGTTGTCTTGTCACTTAATTTGGGTCAAATTACGGGTTTCAAAGTAGGGTCATAGTGAACTAGATAGAGGAGATCTACATTTATGGGTATACGGGCTATTGAAATTAAATCCAAGTATTCTAAAAATAAATGAAATAAAATAGAAGTAAATTAGGAAAATAAGGAGGGAAGGTGCCAAATATTTAGAAGAAGATTAGCCCCGTTCTCGGGTACCCCTTTCAATGTCCCTTGACAACATAGGGTTTGAAGGCTGATTCTTCAAATCGAAAGAACAATGCAAACGAGATTCCAAGTTGTGATTTATGTGGGTTTGTGTGCGATACACAAGTGATAAAAGTGAGTGGCCGATGATAGGCCATATTAATTAAAAGTGGTCAATGATGGGCCGAAATTGATTAAAAGTGGCCAATGATGAGCCTAGATTGATTTGAGGGTGGCCGATGATGGGCCAAAAGCAAATAAAATGATATTAAGGGTGTGTAAAATCACTCGTCTCGTCTCGTTATTCTCGTTAGTTCGGATTCTCGGAATCAGTCTTCATTCCCTTTAATCTTTGAGTTCAAATGAATATTTGGCACCGAAGGTGGAGGAAAAGAAAAGAAAATGTTTTGGGGTTTGATTTAATGGTTTTATGGTTTTTTCTTTGGATTTTTAATAATTGGGGGCTAGAAGGGCCTAACTTGGGGATTTTTCTACTTGGATTTAATCTAACTAATCCATTTCCCTAATAGATCTCTACCCTATCCTAGGGTCCTAACCGCCCTTATCCGCTCTCCCAGTCCCTTAGCAGGGCCCGGAGAGTGAGAAAGGAACCTAACTTATTAAAACAAAAGAAACTAAAGGTAGTTTAACTTGGCTAGGAGGAGACCTAGATCTGGGTCTAGGGTCTAACTTGATTAGCCTAAACTACTATTTAATTTCTAAGTTTATTATTATGATTATTATTTTTTTATTTTTGATATCTTTTACTTTGTTTTTGGTCTTTTGGTTTTTTATTTTTTATTTTTATTTTTTTATTTATAAAGCCTAAAATCTCCTAAACTAATTTTTCTAATCCTAATGAAAGAGAAGGAGAAGGAATAAATTACTAATTCTTATTTAATAATTAACCTAACTGATTTAGAATTTCCTAAATAAAACTTCCTAATCCTAATAAAATCACGTACCCATGATAGGGTATTACGTAGTGGCATAAGAACAGATTGAATAGACAAATTAACATAGCAGTGAGACGAATCAAATCAGATAGGACCTACGGTCTCTAGAAAATCGGGCAGCATTTCAGCATAAAATGGCTTAACCTCAAAGGGTAGGAAAAGGGTGGATCTGGGTGTCAAAGATGGAGCAAGGCAAAAGAATGCACGCTACACAACCCCAAATTACCGCGTCATGGACCCTAAGTGTAGGGGCAGGCAGGGCAAAAATGCTCGCTGAAACCTCATGTGTATGTGACAAATAATTTGTACTAGGTGAAAGTCGGGTATTGAAAAGTGTACAAATAAATCACGCGAGAAAGGTTAATGTACACCGCGTACAAGAATGACTTGTAATTGAAATTTAGACAAATTAAATCAGTATAATAATCCAGGAACCATTACGAGTAATATGCTAGTATTCGAACTGCCATTGACATGTTGGGTAGTGAGATTCGGCCTTCCACGTGCTTAGAGTTCGGTGATAGGTAATTTATACCTTAGTGCTGTAGTAATGTGATCGGCCACTCAAAACTCTAATCATGTGCATCCCCAAGTCTATCACACATCTACATGCCTCCGACAATCCACCAGGGTGAGTACAATGCTCAAACAAATATTTCCGGAGTCAAACAATACATTTGGGTCATGCATAGTTCATCAGTTCCAAAACTAGCCCCCTATAGTTCATAGTTCACACTGAAGACCCGTGCATTCAATGCACAAAGAATTCAGGTTTAAAGGAGTTTGAAAACCTCTTAGATTAAGTCCTTTAAAATCTAAATTTGTTGGGGGTCATTCCGGGTCCAACAGGACCAACAGGACCAAAACAAGTCCCACCTTTGGTTCATGGCCAATACAAAAGAACCAACTAGGAATACATACAACTTGATTTTAAAAGGGCTAAGATTAGGTTTCATTGCATTCATAAAAATCTGAATTTTTATAGGGATCAAACATGTCAACACAAGCCTCAAAATCTGAATTTTTTATAGGGATCAAATGGGTCAAAACAAGGCTCAAAATCCGACCTTTTGTTTTCAGAAATTTTCTGAAATTTCTATGGGTAATGGGGGCCAAAAATCCGTGTCAAATGGGAAGAAAATGGGCCCCAAGAGGCAGTGGGTCCCATGGGCGGGACCCACCAGTTGGCTCCACCAATGGCCGCTGGGCACCTGCACTGTGCGCAGTGCACAGCGCGAGCCGATGGACGCTGTGCATTGCATGTGCACAGTGTTGACCGGCTGGCACTGTGTGCACAGCTTTGCATTTTGCTGGCTGTCCCACCTTGGGGACTGAAATGGGGGAATTACAAGGGTTATGCTGGGGGTTTTCCAAAGGGATTTTGGCCGGCAATAGCACCAGTTAATCCTCCTAATTCTGATCAAGAAGTCACTTACACAATTAAGAGAAATGGGTGATCGAAAGCATGTGTTAAAACACCATTTTACCCGCAAGAGTAGAAATTGGTTACCAGTATGGTTGCTGAGGTGATTTCCAGATGGTGTTTTGGGCATGTTTTGGAGCATCAATAAACCACCTAAACTTAATTAAACAAATGCTTAAAAACTGATTATTGGGGAAGGAAGATAAACAAGAGTAGGATCTTGAATTCCAAGAAATTGAGCAGGCATGTTAATAGTAAGAAATTAAACACTTGCCTTACATCCAAGAGCTTCCAAAAACACTTCTGAAACTCCTAGAATGGGTTGGGATTCCCTAAATAAAAAAATCCCCAAAAATCAACCCAAAATACCTCCGAAATGGGAAACTAGGAAAGGATTCGAGGCAAGGCTTGCATGTCCGGGTTTGGTATGCCGCAAGGGTGCAAAACCAAAACATGGAAGAGGGAGAGTGAACCCTTACATGTAGGTAGTCCGAAAATCGAAAGGAGAATGGGTAATGGTGCTGCCCATCTTGGATTCCCACGAAAATGATATCAAACGAGATAGGAGATGAAGGGGAAGAAGTTGCTGGAGTTTCCTCGTCGGATTGGTGGCTTGGCGGCTCCATTTGAGCGAGAGAAACTGAGAAGAAGAGAAGCTGGAGTTGCTACTACAGTGAGATAAGGAAATAAGGGAGAAGAGAGATGAGGGCCTATCTATTATACTATGGGAATGTAGTCATCCTTGGTAAGACTCGTCCTCCTTCACATGAAAATACATGTCCTGCTTCATCAAGTCACATGTCCCTCCACTAACTTACACATAACTTCCTCAACAAAACTTCCTCAACAAAATCTTCCGCAAAAAAATTAAGTCATGTAGTAAGAGAAAGAGAAGAAGAAATAGAGGATAAAAAAGAAAGGAAGAAGAAGAGAGCGATAACTCTGATTTCTGAGGATACAAAACAACGGTATAAGTCACTCTAGCAGCATCGTCACTCTTAGGGGTCAGCCTAGAACTCCATCTTCGTTGTAGCAACAACGCCTCTACCATCCGTTAAGAAAAGGTATGCATGGATGATGGATGGGGGTTTTCTCTTTCTGTTATCCTTTTTTATATTTTTATTCTGTATTTAATTTGCAATATACAAATGAAACAAATGATATCAAATGAGAAAAAATGCTATTCTGAAAACCCAAACAGAAAAAAAAGGTCAAATAATCACTATGAAAAGAAATAAGCCAATTATTTCTATAATCATTTACGATCATTTTACCCGTCATAATTAATAATCATTATTAATAATTTACAGACATGAGAAATAATGTTGATTACATCAACATTATTTAATTTGTGATTTATTAAATAAATGACATCTCTACATATAGTTACAATTGATATAAATCGATGAGAAAATGTCAATGTCTCTGCACAAGTTATGAAAGAGTCTATCTTTCTTTTGTGAAAAGAAATTAATTAAATGGTTGGATCACAAGCAATCGGGTCACTGGTTACTATAACTGACTATAACGATACACCAAATTGAATCGTGAAACTGGGTCACTTTTGACCCAGGGTAAAATGATTAGTGTTTGGTTGGAGAAAAATGAGGAGGGCCTAACTGATTTACCCTGGCCAATTAAAAACACGAAGATAGCAGGAAATAGTGATTAGTCACAATCCTATTCAGGTCAATCAGTTGATAATAGGGATCATCCTAAGTTATTAGGATGAGGGTAATATTCAATTGATCATCCTATATTATACAACCATCAGGGTCATATATTAACTGATGATTCATCCTTGATGGGGTCAATCATCTTAAGGAGGGATATTATTTCCTTCGACTGACTAAATCAATTAATTAAGATGATTAGTTAGAAATGATTTACAGACTTAATAAGTAATCACCTTATTTTGTAGCAAAATAAATGGATGAACTGTTACGACATCAAATCATTTTGTTGAATGATCATTTTGGGATAAATGTCATTATGGAAACCCAAACAGACAAAAAAAGTCAAATAATCACTATGAAAAGAAATTAGCCAATTATTTCTATAATCATTTACGATCATTTTGCCCGTCATAATTAATAATCCTAATTAATAATTTACAGAATGATCATTTTATAAATTATCATATATCATTATATTGGTAATTATCATTGACCAAATAATGGTTGAATAATCATAATAACCATTATTTGTGGACCAATAACAAATTGGTAATAAGCGTATATACATAGTAAAAAAACTAGCTTATAATGATAAATTAATCAAGTAGTAGGATCACAAGCAACCGGGTCACTAGTTGCTATACTTGTCAATAACGATACACCAAATTGCATCGTGAAACTGGGTCACTTTTGACCCAGGGTAAAGATTTGTGTTTGGTTGGAGGAAAATGAGGAGGGCCTAACTGATTTACCCTGGCCAAATCAAAAACACGGAGATAGCATGAACCAATGATTAGTCACACTCCTATTCGGGGCAATCAGCTGAAAATAAGGATCATCCTAAGCTATTATATATAATATGAAGCGAAGTGGTTTAAAATTGAAATCGATTCCAATTCGCTCCAATTGATTTTGACTTATCCAATTTAATTTAGTTCAACCCTAGCAAACTGGTCGGGCCGTGGTACATTAGGTCGGGCTGGAGATAAAGCACACTTTTTGGACCCAACCTGAGCCGTGTATTTTTAATGATGTGGTAAAAATTAATCATGATATGTGCCGAGACTCGAACTCAGGACAATATGGACTTCAAATGAGCAACCCAAACAAACAAAAAAAGATAAATAATCACTAAGAAAAGAAAAAAGCCAATTATTTCTATGATCATTTACGATCATTTTGCCCGTCATAATTAATAATCAAAACTAATAATTTACAGAATGATCATGTTATAAATGATCATATATGATTATATTGGTAATTATCATTGACCAAATAATGGTTGAATAAACATAATAACCATTATTTGTGGACCGATAACAAATTGGTAATTAGCGTATATACATAGGAGTGTCTTTCATTTAATTTTTTTACAACTGCCCGAGCTTCAGCAAGCTCCATTTATACCTCATGTAAATAATAAAACATCTCGAAAAACTCATAAAAAAAATTAAATTAACAACAAAGAAATGACTAAACAGTTTACTAAATTAATTAATTAATAAAAATAATACATGTTAGTCTGTGCATTGAGTGGTTCTGTGGTCCGTGCATAGCACGGGGTGTTACTAGTATAGCATAAGTGGAAGTGGGGTCCACACTTAGGTAGAACTTGGAATGAAATTAGAGGGCTTTCGGGACGTCGGATCAAGATACTTAAAACATGAATAGTGTCCGGCATAAAGCTATCTTTCCAACAAGGCCAATCTTGACATACTTCTTGGTTCACAAAAAAAGTCAATTATTTGGTTATAGGGGTCAAAATAATGAAAAATTAGAAATTTCAAGGGTTTCTAGGCTCCGAAAGACTGCAGGTCAAATACAAAAGTTGTTCAAAACTACGCCCCTGATAAAATGAGCCAAAGATCACAATTTTTCAAAAATAATGAATAACCCCCTAAGCTTTCTCAAAAATACAAAGGATGTCTCCTAAGGTCTCAAACTAGGCTCAAAAGGTTCTCAAACTTCCCAAAGCTAGTCAAAATCTATTCTCATCTCCAAAACAAGACACTTAGCCTCTAAAGTCACTTAGTGAACTATTCACACACTTAATTAGCATTAATCCCTGGGCTTGATCAAGGTGCACGAGTTCACATGCACACTGCCTAGACATGCCTGAGCCTTATAAGGTTTATCATTTGATGACTTCAATCGATCAACACGTATAAGTGTTATGTCAATGAAAAGATTGATAGAACCATTGCAATCCTTTCGGTGCATATATAAAAAGCAAAGAAAAAAATAACAAATATCTAATAGAATACTTATCTTTTAATTTATTTTTATCAATAATATTCCTCCAAAAACACCAAATATGAATATAGTTACTATTTTATGACTTGGGCTTAAGACCGGCTTTTGTTGCTGATTTATTTTTATGAATAATATTTCAAAGAAAACAGTCAATTTGAATATATATATATATATATTATTTATTTTTATTTTTTTTACCGCAGGCCTTTGTGGCTAGTTAAGCATATAGGGTTATAGATGGCTGATGTCACCTATCACTACCTAACCCTGTAAGCTTTCTCTGGTTTATAATTAAAAAGAAGGCCACATGCACCCTACATGAGAATCGGCTGAATGAGTTCAAAAGAATATTCTACAAACCGGCCAAACCGCCAATCAGGACATATTTTAGCCGCCATTCAATTGTCCCTCTACATTTGTCAAGGGCCCTCTGCATTTCTCAAGATATGGTTGACCTAGTGGAAGGCCCCACTAGCACCATTATATTGGTAACACCCGTCATGACCAAGTTTGGCCTTGACCCATGCTTTGTTTGATTCTGATCGTTCCCAATTTTTTGGATTGGACTAATTCCTCCGAGTTTAAAGAGAAGCCGGGTAAAACCCTTGTGACCCTCAAGTTGACTCAACCGTCAGTTCTTAAAGATGAGGGAATCGGGAGTCGATACCAAGACCTCTAGCTCCGAAAGATGGATGAACTATGGTCCTAATCACTCGGTCAACCCCTTCAGGTTAAATTTTATTCTGACCTTGAAGTTGTTATATTTGCTCATGTTTGTGTGACGTCAAGTGAAAAGTTCTTCTAAGAAACGGAAAAACACTTCCAACACCTCTAAAAACATGTTTGACATGATAGGAGAATAATGGGAGGAGTACTTGAACCAGGATTCCCCATTGAGGATTCCATGTATCATGCCTATAGTTGACAAAAATTGGATTCGATGCATGGATAAAAAAATGAATCTTTTCAAATCCTATTAGGAGAGGTTTGGACCTAAAGATCTTCAAAAATAAAAGTTTTTATTGGCCTAAATCCTAGGAGATTTACAATTATCAAATGTGGGTTTTCCACAACTTTATGAGAAACTACTAAGGAGTCTCCAAGAATTTGATAGTCGAGCATGACTTACAAAAATCGCCACAATCATAAACATTTGGATCACACGCTACGAAATATTTGGACAAGCTCAATGGAAAGTTCTACTAGGGGATCAAACCTAATCGCTGATTTATATTTGTGACCGACTCATTTAAACCATCAACATCAGTATAATTAAGCAAGTTTAACACTGCTATATATTGAATAACGATTTTAGAAACTACGATCAAAATGAGCAGGATAAATAAACAAACGAGTTAGGATCTAGTGAGGAGTTAGGATCTGGTGAGGTTTTATCCCACGGTGACCGTGGGTAGGGGTGAAAGTGGGCCAGGCCATCCTAGGGCCGCCCGCGGACGGCCCGTTATAGGCTCGGCCCGAGCTCAGCTCAAAAGACAAAAGAGCTGAGCTAGGGCCTAGTAGGAGGCCCGTTTGCTTAAACGGGCCAAGCTCGGGCTTGATGAAGCCCGGCTCGTAAGCCCTAGGGCCTACATATATTAATACAAATATTATATATATGTATACTATATAGTATATAATACATATATGATATAACATAATCCATAAATCCTAAACCTTAGTTTTAATCAATATAAATAATCTTTAAACCCTAAACACTAAATAATCCATAAATCCTAAACCTAAGCAGTAAGCCATAGGGCCTACATATATTAATCCATATATTATATATATGTGTACACTATACAGTATATAATACATATATGAATCTATGATACTAAATAATCCATAAATCCTAAACCTTAGTTTTAATCCAATATAAATAATCCCTAAACCCTAAACACTAAACCCTAAGCACTAAATAATCCATAAACCCTAAACCTAAGCACTAAACCTTAAACCCTAATTTTAATCCAATATAAATAATCCCTAAACAACCTTGAGGATGCATGCCTATTAATCGTCTGGAAGACATTTTTTAAAGTCTTGTAACTCTGGAACAACCTTTCATTTGTTGTTATTATTATTTATTAACAAGGCTCTATTGTTGTTGTTATAGGTGATGCTGGAGACTTTATTTTATGATGCTAGCCGAATACTTTATTTTATTCTATGATGCTATTGGAGTTTAATTTGATTTGTATTATTGTTGGAGTTTGATAATGCCCATCTACATTAACATTGAACTATTATGGAGTGTTGGAACTGGGCTCCCTTTGCTTTTATGGAGTCTTTCTTATTTTAGTTAATTTTATTGCTACAATCCAAATTATGGGAATGGGAATATGGGATGAATGCATGCATTTGACCATTTTTTGTTCTGGTTTGCACATGTAGATTTCTTTGAATTCCTACAAGATTTTTTTTTCCTGAAAATATTTTCTTTCAGCTAGTGCTATATCATTAGCCAGGCTCAAAGGGCCGGCCCTAGGGCCTCATAAATTAATAAGAGTCAAGCCCGAGCCAGGGTTTTTGAGGCCCTCTTGAGCTCGGGCCGGCCCTAGGGCCTCATAAATTAATAAGAGTCAAGCCCGAGTCAGGGTTTTTGAGGCCCTCTCGAGCTCGGGCCGAGCTAGGGCCTACTAAAAAATACTAGGGCCGAGCCTAGGGCCTGTGAAAGCCCGGCTCGGCCCGGCCCACTTTCATCCCTAACCGTGGGTGGACCAACCATGATGACCGTGGGCATCAAACTGCCCTACAGTGATGTGGTGAACCATGGTTGGGTCCACTCACGGTCACCGTGGGTAGACATCCTAAGAGGATCCCAATTCTAAACAAAATTGGTGATTATTAGACCAAGTCATTGTAGCTTATGTTTGAATAGAAGTAGATCTAAAAGATATTACTAGTTGGTTGGCATCTAATATATCTTCTACTGCAACATGGCATATTTGCAGATACTTCATGTTTACGGCAATAGGCAGACCATCCAACAAACTTAATCGTAAACCTAACTACATCTCAATGTCACATTTTTCATCATATAATCCCCAAATCCCCATGGAAGCCCTTGTGATGAATGATATCAGCGTAATGTATTTATTGATTTTACTTGCTGGTTAGTGTAAGAAATAAATATTAGCACTATAACCCGTGCCTAGCACAGGTATAGCCAACACTGCAACTTAAATATTCATGCATTAAAAAAATATCCATAAATTTTAGAAAGAAAGCAAAAGAAGAAAAGATTATGAGAGTACCGGTTTATGTAATCTAAGAGCTTATCACATAGAAATAGAAGAGGAGAATTGGAGGAGAAAGGAAACAGTAGAGTTTGGGTAGAAAAAAAGTTGTTAAAATGAAAAAGTGAAAGTTTGAGAAGTGGGTAAGTAGAGGTGGTTTTTGGTAAAAAGATATAGTTAGTTTACATGAGATAAGTGGGGAGAAAACTGAAAAGATTTAAAAAAAAAGAATAACTGACTGTCAAAATCATAACTATTGGTCAAAATTAAAGCAAAAAACCTCCTGGCTTAATATATTATAATTAGACGCTGGCCATAATGCTATTGAATTTCTAAATCATTTCTTTAATAATGCCAAATAATTGAATTATTAGTATTATTATTATTAAAAATCCGATCCTCGGTATTTTCCCCTAGGGTACAATGGCACCTTTAGAAACCAAGGCAAAGGAACGCAATAAAATAGTCATCCTTACCATTAATTGTGACCTTTCAAGGGTACTTTTGCACATGACAATCTCACCTGTTGCATAGCAACGAATCTCTTATACCACATGCATGTAGGCTTTGTTCTCATGTGTGGGCTCACTTATTATGAGGGATAAGGTGGGGGCCCTCCACCTTATCTCTCATAGTATGGTGAAAGATGCTCTCATAGGAGCATCTCCCACACACACACACACACACACACACACACACACACACACATATGTATATACATATACATATACACATACACACACACACATATATATACATATACATACATATACACATACACATATATATACATATACACATACACACACATATATATCTCACCTTACTATGAGAGATAAGATGGAGTTCCCTCACATTCATATACAATGCTAACAACTTAAATGTGAGGGCCCCCACCTTATCTCTCACCTTACTATGAGAGATGAAGTGGGGGCCCTCTGTCACGCCTCGAAATCGGACTCTTGCAGAGGTCCGACCTCGGAGAGCATGATTTTGGGAATAATTAAAAAATTTGCATTCCCCAGGATCAGCATGTATAAGGAAGACAAAATTCCAAATACAACAAGAACATTTCACGAAAGCTTACGTGGCGTTACAACTTGGAGCTCGTGGCCATCGGATTCCACGTCGCACTCAACCTGTCAACATAAAACTGTCATAGCAATATTTATACTCAGACTGGAACAAATAACGATATCAAAATATACAGAGCTGATCATTACCTAAACATATTCAAGTTATAAATTATACAAGTGCATTAGTTAACATCCCAAAGAAAAAGGCTAACAAGAGCTGTACAAAGTAACGAACTAAGAGCAATTACTACTCAGGTGTAACGTAACTCCGAAGTCAAGCATGACGTCTACATGACATCACTAACAAGACGAACCTGCAAAACTCGTGGCTCTATAACCAACTGCACACGTACAATCTCAAGACGAGAACCTGCGATCTAGAGCACCAAAGTATAGAATATCAGATACGACGGTCTGGTAGGTGACTGATATAGACAATAACATGATGTTTGTGTATAAAAATCCATTTTTCTTTCAATGCCAAAGCACATTTGAGAATTTAAATAAAAGGAGCAATGAAGTAGCAAGAGTTAATACCGAAATCATTTGTGTGAAGTAGAAAACATGCTAAATCAAACTGACGAAACGAACAAATCGAATAAAACAGATGTAGAATGACAAGTGTTTGCAAAAACATTAAAAATCATAATGGTACATTGGAAAATCTAAGCATAAGTAACGATGAAATAAAGAAGACAAATACCAAATTCAATCATTTACAATGAAAACATTTGAAAAGATAAATTCGAACCGAATAAAATATTGGCAACCCACATTGAGCTATATTCTCCTATTACCGAAGTAACAAGAGCAATCAATAACCGTAGCCATATAAAAAGGCCGAAACAAACAGATGATACAATAATACCCCAATATAGATGGGGTAACAATCAAAATCCATCGCGGAACGAATAACAATCAATCAAAGTGTCCAAGCTGCAGTTGGCAAAATAATTTAGGATCCCAAGCCGGGTGATTAGCCTGACTAGGTAACCCAAGTTGAGTGGTGCCGACCAAAATCCGAATTGATACATATGAAATCACCAAAACACATTTCAAATCGATAAAAGGACTACCCTGAGCAAAGTACAAAGAAACAAATACGGAGCGAAACAAACGAGTAGCCTTACCGATATTTTTCCAACATGGCTAACCACTCAAAGTTATTTCAAATAATTTATACGAAAACATATACAATCTTCAAAACTGAAATGAGGTAAGTAGTTGTGTCTAAATGGCTTACACCGAGCCGTCTCAATGAGCACTCAAAGTCCAAATGTTGAGTTATAATAAAGAATTTGGTGCCTCCGAAGTTATCCGACATTTGGAGCCTCCAAGTGCACAACGAGACTTTGATAAAGTCAAATGTATTTCCCGGGTAAATTCAATTATACAGGTTCTCCTTATTTCCTTCTCAATTTCCATGTTACAATTGTTTTGGATTCAAATTTCCCATTCCCAGGCATAATTGAGTCCTTAGGAGGTCTGCACATCAACACAGGAGAAAATAGTGTGCAGGAACAACCCCGAGACAGAACACATGTCCACTCTAGCGGGAAAATATCCGCTCGAGCGGGTTGTTTCAGAGACCTACTCGCTCGAGCGAACCCCAAGCTCGCTCGAGCGAGCGAGGTTCCGTCCTGCTCCTCGTCAGGCAGTAGCCTATTTGCTTGAGCAACAACATGTTCGCTTGAGCGGACAGCCTACTTGCTGACTTATCCATTGCAGAAATCTCTGCCCCTTTCCATGCTTCTGGTTCTATTTTCTTTCTTTCAAACTCATCATCTTTTCAACACAATACTGAACCTTCTTTAGCTTCAAACAAACTCCATTCAACACCAAGCATTTCCACACATTCCCTTCACAAATATAATTCAAAAACAAATTATAATCATATGAGATACATAATTCAAAAATGCCTTTCCAACATCCTAGAAGCCATCAATTGACAACAAACCCAACTTGTTGTAAAAGACAACTTATAGAAAGCATAGACATAAGCCATATACTAAAACATTTTTGAAATCAGACCATTCATAATCAAAAGAACAAATTTGAAAGCCTTATAGTTTCTAACTCAGAATTTTAGGAAAAGACTAAATTTTTAGATTAAATGATTTCCATTATCAAACCGTTTACTTACATTTCCAGAGCCTACATGCTCTCCCAAAACTTCCCATTGTCCAACAAATTCAAAGCCAAAAATTCATCATTCTTAAATAAAACATCCCATTTTCCATCATTTTCATAAAATCATCAAGTCCAAATCCATGATCATGCGACAAAAATCAGAATTTAATTATACTAGGGAAAGATTCAAGGGAACATAAGAGTGAAATACATGACTTGTAAATATATGGTTGATGCTAATAGCCAAAAAGTAGATAATCAACGTGATCGATTAAGCATATAATAGATGGAAAACATGTTTTAGAACCAAAAATACCCAAAATTAGTAACATGCACAAGAACAAACTATGTCAGTCACTTGCCTTGGTCTCTAGCGTTCCAAGATCACTCTCTAATCTCACCAATTAAACAATAGCAAACCTATAAAATAAAACCCCCAAAACATATTAAGAAAATGGCTCACAAATGGAAAATAATCAAGAAAAGGAATTGGGTCTTGCATGTTGAAATGCTAGGCCTCCAAGGGTTGCTCTATCATAATCTAAAGGAAGAAAAGAGGTTTCGTACCCGAAGGACCTAAAACCAGCTACCCAAGGCGTCCCTAAGCTGCCAGATTGGGTCTAATGGCTCTCAAAATTCCCCAAAGCTATGGAAAAACTATTCTAATCTACAAACCAACTCGATTAGGCTCAAATCTCACTTAGAAAACTAACTCACAGCTAAAAACACACTAATCACGAAATTTAGGGGTCGGGGTCTTACACCCTCACATCTATATCTAATGCCTACAACTTAAATGTAAGGACCCCCACCTTATCTCTCATAGTAAAGTGAGAAATTCTCTCACAAGTGTTGGAAATAGGTGGGCCTTATGGAGAGGTTTTCAAAACTTTTGACCCACTTGACTCAGGGATCAACTATCTAGAAGACTATAAATCCCAATCCAGGATCCATGTCCTCAATCTCAGCCATCATGATCAATAAATAAACCTATCAAGAAGATAATACAGCAGCCAATAAGCATCTATAAAAATCTACAACATGCAAGGAAGTAGATTATACCTTTGGAGCTCGGTTGTGCTCTAATGGAGAAGTTGCATCTTTCTTTAATGATGAAACGCTTTCACTTATCAACTTGGAATCTCCAAGACCTTTTGATCTTCCACGCTATGATCCGTATCAGAATCTCTTTTCTCAAGAAGATGGGTGGGATCTCCAAGAGAAAACCCTACTAGAAACTCCAAGGAAACTAGAAAAGAACTAGAAGAAAGAGAAGAAGATGAGAGATGTGCAACTCTTGCACAAAGGGTGTTTTGGGCGTGGGATCTTGTTATGGACGTCCAAGGGTTTATTTCGCCTTATAAAGCCCTCAAGCAACCTCCTATTCTTTCTCTCTTACTAATTGAATAAGAAGTCTCACTTCCACACAAATTAGTAACTTACTATTACCACAATTAGAAGTCTCACTTCTTCAAATAGAAATAACAACTTTCTAATTCCTTCCTTTTGGAGTTCAAGTAAGATTAGTATCTTTCTAATAACTTAGGCTAGCGTGGAGACCACTAGGGATTCCTTAGAAAGCTGGCTTCAACTGGGACACCGCGACCCCACATCTCATGTGCAATCCGGGCCCACAGTTAATTGCAAATAACACCACTATATAAATGCAATTGCACTCCAGTCTTAGAAATAAATTACAATGAAGAACCTAAACTTCCACATTACCACAAGTAGACCCTCCATCATTATCCATGGATCAATTGGAATAAATCTGTCCCATCCAATCTTAGATCCACATCTCACAGTGATCATCAATATTGTAAGACCCCGACCTGAGTGAACCCGATTAGTGTTAATTAAGTCGTGTGTTAGTCTTAAGCGTGATTAGTAGTCTTGGACTAAGTTGGGTTTGGAATAGCTTTTGTTATAGTTTTGGGGAGATTTTGATTGCTTTGTGATTAGTAGGGCCCTTTGGGGGTTCATTTTTATGACTTTGCATGTGCTTGGGGATTTATCGGAGATTCTTGCATTCATTGTTTAAATCCTGTTTTAATTGTATTTTTAATCCCTACAACTTTCATGTTGATCCCGTGCCCGTTCGAGACCCCGAAACCCGCGAAACATATACTTTTTGGAAACTAGATATTTCGGCGATCATTTCTTCCTTCTTCGTTGAATTCATTAGAAGTCCCGAAAGACATGATTTCAGCCCAACAAGTTTTTTAAGTGGTGGGACCCAACTCCAATTGCTTATAAGAGGAGATCTCATCTTCCCTTCTCCATTTTTCCAGCACAACTCAGCCTAGGGTTTCTTCTCCCATATTTCCCTCTCCTTCTTGCTCTCTTCATCTCAACACCTCCCACCAAACTTGCACCAACATCAAAATGGACTTCATCGTTCTCTTCCTCATCTTGAAGGCTACCTCTTGATACCATTTGTGAAGAAAACCTCACATTCCAAGATTTTCATTGAGCTAACTCTTACCATTAGAGGACCTTACAAGTAAGTGATAATCTCCATCTCCTAGATATGTGTCCTTGTGACCCTAGAGAAGCTCCATCTCCATTATTGAAAGTTCTCTCCTTTTATTTCTTTGTTTGACCCATTTTAGGGTTTGTTTTGGGGGTTTCGCTTGTAGCTTTGGACTTGGATTTGGAATAGTGTTTAGGCTTGATTCTTGATTAAAAGGCCCAAGGCAAGTGGTTGAAATTATAGTTTGAGCATTTAATGGTTTTATGAAGAATGTGTTGGTTTTGTCATTTATGTTCACATTTATTAACTTGCATTGATTAGAAATAAAGGCTCATTAAAGAGTTTTGCTAACTCATTTATTGTCTTAAAAATGTGATAGATAATTCTTTTTTTTCTCTTGATTATAGCTCAAATGAGTTTTTATGGTTGTGAGTTTCTTCTCTCTTTGGTGATTGAATGTGAAAGGATGGAGGTGTTGGGTTGGATGTTTGTGAAATTTGGAGTCGTGGAGAAGTGTTGAAAGGTGTATTGGAGGAGCTTATAGCTCACTTTTGTTGCAGGAAATAAATGGGAAGTGAGGAGAGTGGTTTGAGGAGGGAAAGAGCTCAAATCTGATCGTAGAAGGGCTTTTCCGCACCTGGCGGTCAGCTGGCGGTTACCTGTCAGCTAGCCGTCTGGTGACTGGTGGCTAACCGCCAGATAACAGCACAGTCGTGGTCACTTTTCGAGAGAGTTGCATTTTTCTCCTGAAGCCACGCGGTCAGCCTTACGGTTAGCCAGCGGCTAATCGTCGAACCCATCAGCGGCTAACCGTTATCCAACTGAACCATTTCAGTTACATTTCTAGTAACCTGTTTTCTATCAGGTGAACTGCGGTCAGCCACGCGGTCAGCCAGAGGCTAACCACCGAACCCAGCGGCGGCTGACCGCTAGGTAATCGAAATCACCCAGGAACCCTGAAATGAAGCTGGTTTTGGTCCCAATCATTTGCGCACCCTTTTAGAGAATGATGGGGACTATTCACCTGGAGATATGTATGGATCCGTTTGAGGGAAAAACTACATCACGAAGATTCATCGAAGTTTTGAAATTACCGACGTGGGTAAGGAGCCCGGAATGTCTCCAAACTCAGGGAGTACCATGTGGTTATTAGATTGACATACGGGACCCCTATTCACCTTAAATAAATCTTGAAATCGATACTTTGCCTGAAATTGTAATAGGTCATTGTATTTTCTTATGCCCGAAATGTACATTACATGACTTGTTTTCCCGAAAGCATTGAAGTTACACTAGTAACAGTTACTTGTCCCGAAATGTATTGCCCGACATGAAATGACAGTTATGCCTTTGAGCATTCTTGCCGCCCGTTTATTTACTTGCACTTGATTTACTTGCACATGTCTCGATTTGTTATTTGACCCATGAGTCGGCACCACTAAGCTTGGATAACCTTGTCGGTCTGATCCACTGACTTGGAGATCCCCATCTTGTCCCGCCAACTACAGTTTGGATCCCGCTACCCAGTTTTCACCATGGTCTTGTCCCGATGCCGTAGATTGCTACTGTGGTTCCCGATGCCCGGCTCGCTACCGTGGTCATGTATAGTATATGTATATATATTTATAAGATCTACTATTTCTCCTCACCTCGAGTGATTGAGATCAGTGCCTAGTTATTGCTCTGTCACTTTAGTGATAGAGGACTTAGCTTCGTGTGGTTGCCAACTTGCTTATTTCCCGATTTCCTTGGATACCCATACATGTTTTCACACTGTGCTAATGTTTTCATTAAATGGTTTGATTCCTTCATGAAAGTTATTGATCGAACATGTTTAAATGCTTTTAAAGGTAAATGTATTTGTTATGTTTTATTTGTTTTGTCTTTTCACCTGTTTGCCAAACCGTCGTGTTTGACCCACTCTTTGGTACTCAGGTTCGGATATTGCCTACCCCGAGACGGAGCTTAAGGAAGCGGTCGGTGAACCGCAGCGCCTAGTTGAGTGGCATGCTAATGATGTCGTGTAGACATTCGATTGCTATGAAAGACGTAACATTGTGAGGAAACTTTTAACCATTCCTTTGGGGATTGGTATTTTGTTTATATTGGCCTTTGTTGGCCTCTATTTTTGGGAATGTAATTAAATGATCTTTTGTAAACTTTAACTTTACTTTTGGGAAAGCACTAATGATCATTGCTCATTTTGATACTTGGTTATACATGTGATTTATCTTGTGAATAGAAATGAATTATCATTTGATTTACTACACGCTTCCGCATTTAAACAGAAACATTTATTGTATTGATGTGAAATCCTCACCGCGGACACCTGTGGGAAATTAAATAAATAAAAGCGACACTTCACTTACACAACAATCACCGCGATCCCGATCCCGGATTAGGATTCCCAGTTCGGGGTCAAGACAGACACCATCCAATTAACTCTTAATCGAGATGGGTGCACACTTACTAATGATAAATCCATTAATTGACACAATGAGATAATATAGATAGATTTCATCTTGACCATTGGATGTTCCCATAGTCATACTACCACGTACTCAAGACACCAAGGTGTTGACCTACAGTTGGCCTCACTCATTGGTGACTCAAAGAAAATGAATAGATAGAAACTTGAGCTCATCAATGTCTCAGGATTGAGAGTCTATTGCTAGGGAATTATGAGAGCAGACCTTAAAATCGAGACAGTATTCATAAGGTGCTTCTCATGGTCCTTCAATACATCTAATGTACCAGCACTGTGATCCATAATCTTCCATTCTGATGATCGAGACAAATCACACCATCTCATAGTGATAAAAGTGTTGCAACCTTATCAGATGAGATGCACAGTCTCATCAATGGTTATGAAGATATTTTTAAATATAAGATTTGTGACACATATCTCCCGTGTGTGGATCTCATCCATATACATATATCACATCTAATATACTAATGGGACCCGGTTCATCTCATAAACCATTATGTTATATGTATTTGTTCGTGCATTAAGTAATAAAACACCATTCATCTCATGAAAGGAAATCATGATTCTATTGATAAATAAAGAAATTAATCAATTTATTACATCAACTGATGGATTGAGACCATACAATCTAACAATAAGAGCATCTCCCATATATATATATATATGGGTCAGCTCTCTTAGGCAGAAGCTTATCTTATCCTAAGTTGAAACAGCGCTGATCCCACAAATCAAAGTCGATTATCATTTTTTTTTGCATGATGGTCGTCTCCAAAATCAAGATAAATCAAATCAGAACTGGATTTTCCGATAACATCATGCGAAAAATAGATATAATCAACTTTTATTTGTGGGACCAGCACTATTCTAGCTTAGGATAAGGTAAGCTTCAGCTTAGGAGAGCCCTGCTCATATATATATGGGGAGCGCTACACAGCGACCGAGCATTTTTCAGGAGAAAACGCCCTTCCTAGTTAGGCCCACCGGGAGGCATGATGGTCATGAAAGTCCATTGGATGGAAAGATCCACATGAGGCATGCCTATGTTAGATTGTGTGGTCTCAATCCATCAGTTGATATAATAAATTGATTAATTTCTTTCCTTCATGAGAGGAATGGTATTTTATTACTTAACGCACATAACCAATACATATGACATAATGGTTCATGAGATAAACAGGGTCCCATTAGTATATTAGATGTGATATATGTATATGAATGAGATCCATATAAGGGAGATGTGTTGGCAAATCTTATACTTAAAAATATATTAACAACCATTGATGAGACTGAGCATCTCATCTGATAAGGTTGCAGCACTTTGATCACTATGAGATAGTGTGATTTGTCTCGATCATCAGAATGTAAGATTCTGGATCATAGTGATGGTACATTGGATGTATTGAAAGACCATGAAAAGCACCTTATGAATACTGCTCGATTTTAAGGTCTGCTCTCATAATTCCCTAGCAATAGGCTCTCAATTCTAAGAAATTAATGAACTCAAGTTTCTGTCTATTCATTTAGTTTGAGTCACCAATGAGTGAGGCCAACTGTAGGTCAACACCTCGGTATCTTGGGTACGTGGTAGTAGGACTGTGGGAACATCCAATGGTCAAGATGTAATCTATCTATATTATCCCCTTTGTGCCAATTAATGGATTTGTCATTAGTAAGTGTGCACCCCATCTCCATTAAGAGTTAATTGGATGGTACCGATGAACATTATGATTAATTGGGCTCAAAGATAATAAGATGTGGATCTAAGATTGGATGAGACATATTTATTCCGTTTGATCCATGGATATTGATAGAGGGGCCTACTTGTGGTAATTGGGAGGTTTAGGGTCTTCATTGTAATTTATTTCTAAGACTGGAGTGCAATTGCGTTTATATAGTGGTGTTATTTGCAATTAACTATGGGCCTGGATTGCACATGAAATGTGGGGTTGTGAATCCTAGTTGGAGCCAGCTTTCTAAGGAATCCCTAGTGGTCCCCATGCTAGCCCAAGATATTAGAAAGTTACTATCTTACTTGAACTCTAAAAGGAAGGAATTAGAAAGTTACTATTTCTATTTGAAGTGGGACTTCTAATAGTGGCAATAGTAAGCTACTAATTTGTGTGGAAGTGTGACTTCTAATGTAATTAGTAAGAGAGTCTTAAGAGGAGGTTTGAGGGCTATTTAAAGGGGAATACACCCCTTGGACATCCAGCCAATAGAGTGCACGCCCAGCCCTCCCTTTTGCAAGTTGTTACATGTATCTTCCTCCTCTTCTCTCTCTTCTAGTTCTCTTCTAGTTCCTTCGAGTTTCTAGTAGGATTTTCTTTTGGAGATTCCACCCATCTTCTTGAGAAAAGAGATCCGATAGAGGGTCATAGCGTGGAAGATCAATAGGTCTTGGAGATTCTTGTTTGATACGTGAAAGAGTTTCATCATCAAAGAAAGACGCAACTTCTCCATCAGAGCACAATCGGGCTCCTAAGGTATAATCTACTTCCTTGCATGTTGTAGATTTTATGGATGCTTGTTGGTTGCTATTCTATCTTATAGATAGGTTTATTTACTGATTATGATGGCTGAGATTGAGGACATGGATTCTGGATTGGGTTTTATAGCCTTCTTGATACTTGATCCTTGAGTCAAATGGGTCAAAAGTTTTAAAAACCTATCCTAGAGGCCCACCTACTTCCAACAGCCTATATGTAAAATCTTTAGTCCATAAGATCATCCTAACCTTTTGGTCGATGGCCCTAAGATTTAATGGTTTAAAGGCATCATTTTATCATGATTTCAATCCCACGGCCAGGAAAAGTTGGATGAGTGTCAAACTAGGACTTGTGACTATTCATGGGGGGTAATGTGTGTTAAAAGATTAGATTGAATCAACATGGGCCCCATGACAAAAAATAAAAGGGGCGAAAAAAGGGTGGGGCATTTTTTAGAATTTCCCATGAATTATATGCATGTATATATATGTATGTATGTACATATATATACACATAGATATACACATACATATACATATATATATATATATATACGCACACGCACACACACACACATATATATATAAGGAGATCCTCCTATGAGAGATGCTCTCACCTTACTATGAGAGATAAGGTGAGGGGCCATCACATCCATATCCAATGCCAACAACTTAAATGTGAGGGCCCCCACCCCAATCTCTCCTATAAGGTGAGAGATAACTCTCATAGGAGCATGCTCCTATGAGAGTTATGCTCCTATGAGAGTTATCTCTCACCTTATAGGAGAGATTGGGTGGGGACCCTCATATCCAATGCAAACAACTTAAATGTGAGGGTCCCCACCCATATCTCTCATATAAGGTGAGAGATATCTCTCATAGGAGCATCTCCTTACATATACATATATATAATACATATACATATATGTTACACCCCGACCCAATTTCAATTTAATTAGTACTAATTAAGTATGATTTAGCTAATTTAATTATACCTAGTTACTAATTATGATAATTAATGCTTATTAGTTCTTTATAGATGAGTTAGATGAGTCTTGAGTTTTGAGTCTTTACAAATTTGAAAGCCTTATGGTTTCTAACTCAGAATTTTAGGAAAAGACTAAATTTTTTTTTTAGATTAAATGCTTTCCATTATCAGACCGTTTACTTACATTTCCAGAGCCTACATGCTCTCCTAAAACTTCCCATTGTTCAACAATTTCAAAGCCAAAAATTCATCATTCTTAAATAAAACATCCATTTTCCATCATTTTCATAAAATCATCAAGTCCAAATCCATGATCATGTGAAAAAAATCAGAATTTAATTATACTAGGGAAAGATTCAAGGGAACATAAGAGTGAAATACATGACTTGTAAATATATGGTTGATGCTAATAGCCAAAAACTAGATAATCAACATGATCAATTAAGCATATAATAGATGGAAAACATGTTTTAGAACCAAAATACCCAAAATCAGTAACATGCACAAGAACAAACTATGTCAGTCACTTGGCTTGGTCTCTATCATTCCAAGATCACTCTCTAATCTCGCCAATTAAACAATAGCAAACCTATAAAATAAAACCCCAAAAACATATTAAGAAAATGGCTCACAAATGGAAAATAATCAAGAAGAGGAATTGGGTCTTACATGTTGAAATGCTAGGCCTCCAAGGGTTGCTCTATCATAATCTAAAGGTGGAAAAGAGGTCTCATACCCGAAGGACCTGAAACCAGCAAGAAAGAGTTCAAATCGAGGGCTTCCCACCTTTGTTTTGCATAAAAATGGCATCTATAGGTAGCTAGAGAGCTCGGGAAGAGAATTGAGAGATCAAGCCTCTAGTTGGCAAGTGTTTGGTGGGATTTTGAGAGAGGAATGGGCAAGGGAAGAAGAGAAAGGAGTTCAGCTGAGTTCCTGCAACAAAGTCTCGTTTGGGGAAGGAAATGGAGAGAAAAGTAAGAAGATGGGCTTAAGTAAGTTGATGATGGTGGGCCCACAACTTAAAACTCTTCGTGGGCTAGGAACTAGGCTTTATGGGTCTTGGATTGACTCAGCGAAGAAGACTAAAATGATACTCATAAAATCTAGTTTTTTAAAAGTATATTTTTGACATGGTTCTGGAATTTCAAAATTTGGGCTCATATTTCAATGTGAAAAGGCTGTTTTACCCTTAGGGCTAAAAAACTGATTTTTTTTAGCTTCGAATGGGGTCGATGTGAACACAAAAGTTGTTGGGGCTAATTTGACCTATCAAAAGAAATAAAAGTTGGAATTTTTCATAATCAAGAATAATCCCCCCACACTGACACATGTAACCCAAGG
Organism: Cinnamomum chago; assembly: GCA_038049695.1. Lineage (NCBI taxonomy): Eukaryota > Viridiplantae > Streptophyta > Magnoliopsida > Laurales > Lauraceae > Cinnamomum > Cinnamomum chago. The sequence continues at coordinate 54,866,676 of CP142452.1, read as the reverse complement.
CGTCCCTAAGCTGCCAAATTGGGTCTGATGGCTCTCAAAATTCCCAAAAGCTATGGAAAAGCTATTCTAATCTACAAACCAACTCGATTAGGCTCAAGTCTCACTTAGAAAACTAACTCACGGCTAAAAATACACTAATCACGAAAATTAGGAGTCGGGGTTTTACACCCTCAGATCTATATCCAATGCCTACAACTTAAATGTGATGACCCCCATCTTATCTCTCATAGTAAGGTGAGAGATTCTCTCACAAGAGCATCTCTCATATATATATATAGGGGTCAGCTCTCTTAGGCAGAAGCTTATTTTATTCTAAGCTGAAACAGCGCTGGTCCCACAAATCAAAGTCGATTATTGTTGCTTTTTGCATGATGATCATCTCCAAAATCAAGATAAATCCAATCAGAACTGGATTTTTCAGTTGCATCATGCAAAAAATAGATATAATCAGTTTTTATTTGTGGGACCAGCACTATTCTAGCTTAGGATAAGGTAAGTTTCAACTTAGGAGAGCCCTGTTCATATATATATGGGGAGCGCTACATAGCAGCCGAGCATTTTTTAGGAGAAAACACCCTTCCTAGTTAGGCCCACCGGGAGGCATGATGGTCATGAAAGTCCATTGGATGGAAAGATCCATATGAGACATGCCTATATGTAAAATCTTTAGTCCATAAGATCATCCTAACCTTTTGATCGATGGCCCTAAGATTTAATGGTTTAGAGGCATCATTTTATCATGATTTCAATCCTAATGCCAGGAAAAGTTGGATGAGTGTCAAACTAGGACTTATGACTATTCATGGGGGGTAGTGTGTGTTAAAAGATTAGATTGAATCAACATGGGCCCCATGACAAAAAATAAAAGGGGTGAAAAATGGGGCGTTATTTAAGTGGGGCGTTTTTTAGAATTTCCCATGTATTATATGTATATATGTACGTACCTACATATATATATATATATATACATAGATATACACATACATATAAATATGTATACACACACACACACACACACATATATATATATAGGGAGATCCTCCTATGAGAGATGCTCTCACCTTACTATAAGAGATAAGGTGGGGGTCCTCACATCCATATCCAATGCCAACAACTTAAATGTCACGCCCCCGAACCGGAACCTCGGGGGCGGGAATGGGATTAAGCATAAATATATTTTACTTCTCCCAAGATCCGCGTGTGTGAAGACAACACATTCTGAATATTTTGCGGAAGCATTTGTGGCGTTGCGACCCGAAGTCCGTGGCCATCGGATTCCGCGTCGCACTCAACCTTTAGCACATAGCTATTATATCAAAAATCATATCAGACTGGAGTAACCATCACAATAAATTACAGAGCTGACAGTAACAGGATATTACATTCCCAAATATGTTCAAGTTACAATTATCAATGTACATTCATTAAGAATCCCAAGAAAAAGGCTAATAAAAGCCATACAACAATAAGCTATAAACTACTACCCAAATGTGACGTAGCTCCGATGTCAAGCTCAATGTCTACATGACATAGCCGACAAAACAACCTGCAAGGCATGGCTCTACAGCCAACAAAAGCACTCAACTCGGGGCGAAGAAATCTGAACCTGAGTACCAAAAGTAGTGGGTCAGACACGACGGTCTGGCAGGTGGATGAAAAGATCACAAATATACTAAAGAATAAAACATATGATAAATCATGCTAATCGATCAAATGCTGCATATAATTAAACGGGTGCAAAATCATGGATCTCGGGCAAAACATGTATTCGTCTCAAGCATGGGTAAAACATGAATATCTAATAAAACATGTATTCATTTACATCATCTATAATCATAGATATTTGACAATCGGGTATTCGTCTAAAACATGTATAAATATAGTGGTTTGACAAAACAAACGTTCATTTGAGACTTAAGTAAAAACACAAGTATACAACAAATCAGGTATCCATAGCAGTCTGGCAAAACCAAAGTCCATTTGAAACATATGTAAAAACACGGATATTTAACAAACCGAGTGTTCGTTTAAAACAGGTGTAACCAAAGAAATCTGACAAGACTAATGTTCATTTAAAACATATCTCAAAGCAGGGATATTTAACAAATCGGATATTCATTTGAAACCGGTATAAACATAGTGATCTGGCAAAACAAGTGTCATTTGAAACATATTTCAAAGCATGGGTATTTAACAATTCGGGTATTCATTTAAAAACAGGTATAAACATAGATATCTGACAAACCAAATGTCCTTTAAAACAAGGCACGAATATTTAACAATTCGGGTATTCCTTTAAAACACGTGTAATCATATAAATCTAGCAAAATCATTGATCGTATGGAACATATGTAAAAGCATGGTTATTCACCCAACCGGCATTCATTTAAAACATGTGCGGGTACAAAGGACAGAAAACAATATAATAATAACTGAATTTACATTGGAGAATATTAGCACTTGTTTAAATAACAACTTTCATAAAGGAAACGAATCATTTATCGGAAAGCAAGTAAACAATATAAAACATGTCGGGTATCCAAGGAATCGGGAACTGGCAAGATGGCAACCACACGAAGCTAAGTCCTCTATCACTAAAGCGATAGAGCAATAACTAGGCCCTGATCTCAGTCACTCGAGGTGAGGAGAAACAGGGGATCTCATATAAATACATATACTAGGCACTGATCTCAGTCACTCGAGGTGAGGAGAAACAGTGGATCTCATGAATGCATATACATATACTATACATGACCACGGTAGCGAGCCGGGCATCGGGGACCACAGTAGCAATCTGCGGTATCGGGACAAGACCACGGTAATAACCGGGTATCGGGACGGGACCACGGTAATAACCGGGTAGCGGGATCCAAGCTGCAGCTGGCGGGACAAGAGGGGGATCTCCAAGTCGGTGGATCAGACCAACAAGGTTATCCAAGCTTAGTGGTGCCGACTCATAGGTCAAATACAATCGAGACAATGCAAGTAAATCAAGTACAAATACATAATCAAACGGGCAAGACGGGGGTGCTCAAGGGCACACTAACATATCATGTGGTGCAATGCACTTCGGGACAATAACTGTTACCAGAGTAACTTCAATGCTTTCGGGAAACAAGTCGTGTGATGCAAATCTCGGGAAATGAGGAAATATAATGCACTATACCATTTCGGGAAGAATATTGATTTCAAGATCTATTTAAGTGAATAGGGGTCCCGTATGTCGATTACAATAATTACTTGGTACTCCTCAAGTTTGAAGACATTCCGGGCTCCTTATGCACTTTTACTACTTTCAAAACTTAAAATGAGCTTATGGGTAGTACTAGATGTTACAATAGCAAGAATCAAGATTATAAACGGTCCATCCTAGGCATGACATTAATCCGGAAACATCGAGCAACCGATTCAGTCATCGAAAGGAATAGAATTAGCGATAACCAAGGAAATAGACTTGTGTTTAGATATAAAAAAGATATCGCGTCGTTCCATCCCGTTCAAGATTGAAATGGATTGAACTTCGATGCAACCGAATCAACCTTGAGGAGTGTCGGCTCAAGACATCTCACACATAGTCCAATCAGTCCAAAAAGGGTAGCCAAGGTCCCACCTAGAACCAAAAAAAAATTAAAAATCTCAAAATTCACCGTTGGTCCGATCGATCGGCCAAAATTTCTGCACAGGGTCCGATCGATCGGTCAATCGATCGGCTGAAAAAGCCTTACAATTAAAAGTCAGTCCGATCGATCGGTCTGAACGTCCGATCGATCGGACCTGGGCGCAGTGCAGGTCCGGGAACTTGATTTTTTTCCTTTTTGTTTCCTTTCCTTCCAACATATAATCAATCACATAGAATTATACATAAGGAGACTTGAACACATGTTTCCAAGACATTAAAATGAGCTAAAGAGCTCCTCATTTCAAGTTCCTCCATTTCCATCCTTTCCATTCACAATAAATCTCAAAAGTGGAGAAAACTCATTCATGTGAAACCATTTGAAATCTTGACACTATGATACATACATTTCCAAGAGATTAACAAGGGAGAAATAACTCATCAATAAGCACATCTTGAAATCAATATTAATCATATTAAAGACAACTATTAAAATCACCAAAACCATTAATGAATCAAGATTTTCTCACAAAACATGTTAATAATCAAAACAATCCATTCATCCACTTGCCTTGGGTTCCAATCTCACAAACCAAGCTCCTAATCCCTTCTTAAGCTCACTTCCAAGCTACAATAAAAAAACCCCCAAAAACAACCCTCAAATGGGTTACACAAAGAATGAAAATGAAAGAGCTTTCAATAATACAAATGGAGCTTCTCAAGAGCTAGAGGAACACTAATCTAGGAGATGGGAAGAATCACTTACTTGGAAGGTCCTCTAATGGCAAGAGTAAGCTCAATGAAGCCTTGTGATGGAGGGTTCTCTTCACAAATGATACCAATGGAAAGCTTGTAAGATGAGGAAGAAGATGATGATCTCTATTGCTTGATTGATGAGCTCTAGGTGTGGCTTGAAGATGGAGAAGCAAGAAGAAGAAGAAGAAGTTGCAAGAAAAGCCCTAGGCTCAGCTGGAACAATGGAGAATGGAGTGAATGAAGGAGATGGGTTCCCTTTATAAGCAAGTGGGGTTTGGGTCCCACCACTTAAAGAACTTGGGTGGCTGAAATCATCTAATTCGGGACCTCGGATGGATTCGACGAAGAAGGAAGAAATGATCGTCGAAATATCTAGTTTCCAAAAAGTGTATATTTCGCGGGTTTCGAGAATATCGAGTTTTGGGTACAGATTTGGTGTGAAAAGACTGTTTTGCCCTCAAGGCCAAGAAATCGGGTTTCGGGTTCTCAAATGGATACGAGATCAACATGAAAGTTGTAGGATTCCTCAAGATGAATGCAACGGGCCAAAAACACAATACGAAACAAATCGGGAAAATCTCACAAGAAAATGCAAAGCCGAAAAGGGAACCCCCAAAGGGCCCCACAAGCTACCAAAGCACTCAAAAGCCCAAAACTAGAAGAAAACCCATTCTACCTCACAAACTCAACCCAACAAATACTAATCCCACTAAAAGAACTAATCCACAAATAAAACAACACTAATCCAAGAGATTAGGGGTCGGGTTCTCACATTAAATGTGAGGGCCCCCACCCCTATCTCTCCTATAAGGTGAGAGATAACTCTCATAGGAGCATCCTCCTCTCATATAAGGTGAGAGATAACTCTCATAGGAGCATCCTCCTCTCATATAAGGTGAGAGATAACTCTCATAGGAGCATCAGTTATCTCTCACCTTATATGAGAGATTGGATGGGGACCCTCACATCCAATGCCAACAAGTTAAATGTGAGGGTCCCCACCCATATCTCTCATATAAGGTGAGAGATATCTCTGATAGGAGTATCTCTCTACATATACGCATATATAATACATATACATATACATATATGTTACACTCCGACCCAATTTCAGTTTAATTAGTACTAATTAAGTATGATTTAGCTAATTTAATTATACCTAATTACTAATTATGTTAATTAATGCTTATTAGTTCTTTATAGATGAGTTAGATGAGTCTTGAGTTTTTTTATAGGTGAGTTGTGACCGAGTTGACTCGGTTCGGTTGAGTCGGGGACTTATCCGTAATTAGTGATTTTCTCGTTTTGCATCATATGCATGTCGTCTTGATGTCATTGCGTGTATCTCGTTGAGCACATCAATTTTCGTATTGAACCCTACTTCATTTGAGCACATATTGAGTAGGTGGGCCCTCGTTTGACTTAAAATGGAAATACACAAACTTAGTGGACTTTTGTGCAAAATTCACATCCTTATCACTTTAAAACAAGTCAACCCCATTTCACTCCATTCGGTTAGTGTATGTTGACTGTGGAGAGAGTGAGAGAACCTCATTCTTCCTTTTTTCTTTCAATTTCTCTTCCTTTCTCCAATCACTTTAATATTTGTATGAGGGAAGGCAAATGTGGAGGTCTTCTTCTTCATCTTCTTCATCTTATTCATCCTCTTCATCTCTTGTTTCCAAGAACCCATTTCTTCTCCAACTCCAAATTTCGGATTCCTTGTCAAGGTAAGAATCAAACCCATTCTTGGTGGTATTTTTTAGTTGAAATGGAGTCAAGAGACTCATTTATAATCATACATAACCATTCATTGCATTTTTTTTTTCATTGGATTTGTGGTTAGGGTTTGTTATTTGGGGTTTTGGGTTCATTTGAGCAATATTAAAGGGAAAGGCTTGGAAAACTTGATTTGAGGCAAGTATAAGCTTTAATGATTAATGCATGTGGTTTTATTCTTTGATTGGATTATCAAATTCTATTATTTTCCTTTTTATTGTGATTAGCCTCTTTGATTATAATTAGAGAATAATTATAATATGGGTTTGATTTTTGGGTGTTAGTAGTATTAATTTGGAAAGGTAAAGAGGAGATTGGATTGGTGGTGAAGTAGTGTATTAAAATAAAAACACAAAAGGCATGTGTGCAGGTGGAATTGTAATTTGTACATGTGTAACAATTGGCATGTGAAATGGGTGGACTCTTTTATTACAAATGCATGTGGGTGTACATGTAAATTTATGTGCCAGGGGAGCATTCTATCCAAATGCATGTGCAGGAAGTTGAAATGGGTGGAGGCTTGAAAATGAAAACATGTGGTTTATTTATATGTGTGATTGGATGGAATGGGTGGATGATTAAAAAAAAAAACAAACAAAGGGGAAAATGGTTGACCGGACACAGAAAGTTCCATCGCTATAGCGAGGTGAGATTCTGTCTAAGGCTGGATTTTTTTTTACCAAAAATGTTTCTTTTTGCACACTGAAGTTGACGAATGCCTCATATTGTGTAATTATGAAACCAATTAGGATCTTGGACTCTGAGGGATTTATAAGACCCTAGAAAATGGCACCTTTGACGAGATCAATGGACTAATGGTAATTAACCACATAAGAAATCATTGAGGCTAAGATCATCTCATGTGAATTTTAGCTTTATCTTTCATCTAACACCTTGTCATGGATGAGGCTCGGAGAACCCGGTACACTACACTTATACAAAGTGGCACCAAATTAAAGATAGTCATACACCGGATCTCCAAACTTCATCGTGTGAGAATGTGAAGGACGAGAACCTAGTAAATGACCCTTGATTCTTTTTATTCAATGCATGTGCATATTGGGATTCATTTTCTGTTCGACTTTCAAATTCTAAATAATGATTTATATGCATAAATTGTTTCGTTTCTATTCCTTATACTTGTACGGTTATACGATATTCAATTGAAATTCGAGATGAGTAAGTTTATTTATGAAATATTCTGGATATTAATGATTCGATTCGATTCAAGTTAAAACAATCTTACTCATGTGTGTATTTATTCGATTCGATTTGTCTGGCACTACTGAGCTTCGACCTCATGATACCCGGCGGTGTTAAATTTGGTTTAGTTATTCGAGATCACTGCAGTAGATCATCTGGAGCACCGAAACTCCAGAATCCGGTAGCCAGCTAGCCTTTGGTCGGGCCGCTGGTGACTTCCCAACCAGATTCGCTCTCTATTTGAGAGGATGAGCTTAATGTAGTAGCCAACTAGTGTTTTTATTCCTCATTGATTCGTAAGGCATGAATTATTCGATTTTGGGACAATTGCCTAGTTATTACTTGATATTGACATCTTTTAATCAATTGTCTATAAATTCGATTTGTTACATCATATAATTTATTATTAATGCCTATACTTGCCGAATCTTCGTATTCATGATGCTATTTTTGGTGTCACGGACGCAGGTGCAGCTCCCGATCCTGAAGAGGCCCAGGAGGGAGAAGAGGAAACCGAAGAGGTTCCTCCAAGATTAGAGGAGTGGTCGGGAAATGGCCCTATGTAGTGTGGTCAACGGAGAGCGATGGACTGATTCTTTTGAGAGCTTAAGGGGAGAGTGTGACTGACTCCTTTTTGTGTGGGTCACACTTAGTTCTTTTAGCTATACTTTTGACCATATTTTTGGTATAGTTGTATAGGGTTCTTTTATACACCATCTTTTTGTAAGACAAGGTATATAATTGTGTCATTCTTTTGTATTAAACTTGAATTTGTAATTGGACTGAATGGGAAATGATACCTTCATGTGTAAGAATTATAGCTTCCACTATGATTTAAATATTATTGATATGTTCTAGTGAGCTAGACTCACGTGTGGAAAAAAGTTATTTTTCTCCTTCGTGTGTTGTATTTGGCTCAAGACAGGTACAACATCACGGAAGTACGTGTATCTCACCTCAGAGATTACCCTAGGCTAGTTTGATTCGGGACCAGGATGTGACAATATATATAGAGGGATATTCCTATGCATCCTTCCCTCACCATTTGGTGAGGGACAAACTTAATAGGGCCCACCTAAGAATCCACTGATCATGGGACTTGTGGGGGATGTAAAAAGACATGTGTGTGGATGGTTCGGATGTATTATAAAGTCAACCCAACATGTTGTCCCTCACCATAATATGGTGTGAATGATGGATGCACATGAATATCCCCTTATATATATATATATATATATATATATATACTAGTAGCACGTGCACCGAACATATAGTTTTACTTAGAAAATCTTAAAAAAACAAAGTTCTTAAAAAATTCAATAGAAGTTTCAATACATTTAAAAATACAATTTCAACAGGAAATGAGTATTGTAAATTGCAAGGCCCGTGCAATGTCCAAATACAGCTGACACTACTTTTTTCCTATACATTTGAAAACAATATAACAATGATATAGTCAGAAAAATGAGATCTCAAAAGACAATTGATATGGAATTTATATAACTTTTTGAGGATATAAATCACATATTTCTAGATATTTTATCATGAATGTGTACAAAGAAATTTAAGTTTACTTTATTTAACATGTCAGGTCGACTTATCAATTTCCTGGTAGACTTGACCTGCTAAAGTTGGAGTCTAATCGAAAGCATAGTCAAATTGATAACTGTTAGGGATTTTGTGTTATTGCAATTTGATTGATGCATTATCATTTTAGCATCATTTGAGTTTTCACACATGCATTGATTTAGAAAATCTTGAAATCTTGATTTACACATGCATTGTTTTTAAGACTTGTAAAAACCTTAATTCATGCATGTTTTAATTTTAAACTTGGATGCAATTAAATTTGAAAAGAAGTTTTATAAATCAAGCAAGCCTACGTTTTAAATCTTTCAAATCATTTTAAACTTTTTATGTTTCATGTTTTTAATCCTCTTGGTTTGATTTAAATCATGATTTCAAGCTTGATTTAATGGCCCAAAAGTCCCCACAAGAAATTATCTTTTAATATGCTTTTTTAGGGAAATTGGTCCTTGGGCCCGAGTCGACCTGCAGTGTGCTCGGTCGACCGAGCCCATAGACCCGGTCAACCGGGAAAGAGCCGTTGGAGCTCTTTTTCAATCGGTCAGATTTATGACCGTTGAGCCCAAGTCGACCAGGGAAAGGTGCAGGTCGACCGGAGACTCGCCATAACTCAATTTTTGAATATAAAATGAGGTTCATTCCTCTGTAAAATGTGTGGATAAAAGTAGAACTAAGAGCCACTATTGAGGAGTTTGGAGACAAGAAAAAGGGGAATGAACTAAGAGAGACAAATGGGTTATTAGTGAAGCTAAAACTTGGATCAATGAAGTTAAATCTCTAAGTAAGCTTTACTTTTATTAATCATATGTTATATGCTTTGTTTAAATTATTGGTAAATGAATTTTAGCATGATAACTATGATGTATTGAATCCATTCTTCATTTAATCTTTGATCTAAGTTGGATTGGATTCTTCACCTTGATTTCAAACCAAGTTTGTTTTAAAATCTTCTTTAATCATGCTTAGCCAAAATCTTTGATTTCTTTTATAGCATGATTCATTTACTTGGTTGAATCTTTATTTGTTGTTTTCATTCATTTGAACCTTAGTTAAATTAGTTTGGTTTTGAAAACAACATTACACATGCATCACATGTTTAGAGTTAATTAGTTTCATACAACTTGTGAGCCTTTGATTTTCACTTCATCAACAAGTTAGTATTCACACATGTGATTTGCATTTCACTTCAATCAAAACTTTTTATGTGCCTTAAATTTTTAAATGCTTTGAGCATATATTAATTGAGCTTACTTTTTAACTTGATTGAAGTTATCACACACACACATCATGAGCATACACCTTTGCATTCATATAGTGTTTGTGTGAGTTAGATTTTCAATTTCATATCCGCCTATTTTAGAGGCATTGTAGTTGAGCTTAAATTGTATCCCTTTTAGTGTTTGTGTAGACACTACTTTGAGAGAAATTATTATTCTTGTAAAGGTTATTGCTTAGCCTAAGAAAAACATAGTGTAGAGGTTGTTGCTTAGCCTTTGAAAAGCATCTTGTTAATGTTATTGCTTAGCCTAGAAAAGCACATTGATGGGTTGTTGTTTAGCCGAGAAAAACATCATTGTAAGGTTATTGCTTAGCCTATTAAAAATCATAGATAGTGGAAATTCGGTGGGGTGTTGGATCACAAGCCGGTAGTGGATGTAGGCATTGAGGCCAAGCCACTATAAATCATTGTGTGATGGTTATGCTTTGTGGTGATTGTTTTTGTTTAGCTTCCACAATTAATTTTATAATCATCACTTGTGACTAGTTAATTTTAAAGAAGTTAAAATTTGTCATAATTGTTCACTAATTTGTAGCTCGCCTTATTCACCCTCCCTCTAGGGTTAGGATCCCGGACTTTCAATAACTTGCATTTATATAAAAAATAAAATAAAAACTAATAACCAGATGAACTTACTGTTCTAACCAATTACTATGAACATTATATGTTCACTACAAAATCAAATTCTATTAAGGAAAAAAAATTAATTATATCTTACCTAACAAAACTGAGATGGTGGTTTTAGTCTTAACTTACAAAGAAGAATAACATCTCACACCGATCGTCAAGAATAATGAAGTAATCTGGCTTGTCCTCAAGCGACATGGATCAACAATGGTGGAACTATAATATGAACTCTGACGTGTAAGATTCGCAGAGCACCTGTTGATCAATATTAGTATTTAACACGTTCTTTGTTTATTTTATAAGACGGACTACTATTAGGTAAAAAGAGGCAATACCTCTCCAAGAGTCAGCATCTTCTTTTGCTTGATACAAAGTGCTATATTTTATACCCTGTAAGAAAAGGATAATACAAAGTAATCATAGAAGTTCAGTTAAATGGAAGCTCACAAATAGAGATATCCATAGGAAAAAATACCAAAAAATAAAAAAAACCTATAAATACAAATCTGCCAAAAGAATTGGACCTTCCTCTTAAGAAATATATAAGAATGTAACACAGGTATTCTATATCAACTCTTCTGCTATGTTTTGTATAGAGGATGAGAGTGCTGATCAAAGTAAGAAAAATTCGAAACGAACAAAGGCAAACTAAATTTGTTGCAACTCAGCATCAAATACTTACTTTAGTTGTTTACACTTAAAATGATCACTTCATTCACTAACTCTGAAGTTAGTAATAACGCTAGCATAACAAGCGGTTTCTATGAGATTTTCGTTTTCCCTTTAAGGAACGACATGAAGCTTCATTGAAATATATGAAAAGAAGAAGAAGAAGAAGAAGCTTGCAATGATAAAAGAAATAAATATGTTAGAAAATAATCAAAGTTTTTCAATTTAAACCTCATGAGTAAGAGCAATAATAAATAAATATATCCATGCCCTTGAAATGCCCTTTGATAATAATTTTTTTTTCCAAAAGTTGTATATTAATAAACTAAAATTTGTACAGAACAATAACAATTTTACGATAGCAATCTATAAGACCTAACACTAAATTACATTTATGGAATTATCTTTAGCAATCACTAATATCAGAAGAGAACTAATATTTTGTAGTAGTTATCACATTATCTTACTTGTGATTATTCTTCGAATAGGGGTATAAATCAAGATCAATACAACTATTATGTTAGATTGAAAACTCAATTATTCTAACAAAATAAAATACAAACACATGAAGCAAAAGGAAAAAGAATATTCAAAATTTTTTAATGGTAACTTTCATTAAAAGAGAGAAAAAAGCAAGGTGGACATAAAATGAGTTTAAGTTTGTACATTTCACTTTCTTATTTATGATATTTTGTCAGTTGCTACTTTTTTCTAAAAAAAGAAAAAGAAAAAACTAAACATAAAGCAATAATGCAAACGAAGTACCTGTATATATGAGATGTGCTTATAAGTTTTGGAGGTCCCTACACCTTTTTCAAAGGCCATAATAAATAATATACAACTGAAGGAACATCAAATTACAAATATTTAAGGTTAGTGTACAAAAGATTAAAGGGTTAATATTTAAAAAATCATAACAAAGGGTTACATCCGTACAAAGAAAATAATCTCATGTCTTCTGGAAACCTCCCGAAGCCCTCTGATGTTCTTAACTTTGAAATTTCAAATACAAATACCACTCAAGTATCTTTTAGTTCCATAAAAAAAATAGAAACTATTTGCACAATTAGCATTGTTACCGGTAAAAAAAAAAAGACAATGTTAATTCTCTCGTGTGTAGTCAATTTGGTATTTGAATTATAATACAACCACCAATTGGCCACCAGCAACAATAACAAAAGTAGCAAGCTAGCTAATACCTTTTGTCATGACTTTTAAACAGGCTTTTAAGCTGATGGCAAAGTATTTAAAGTGCCCACAAAATTGTAAGTATTGAACACGTAAAGGTAGTAAGTAAAATACACTTGATGCCTTTTCTTTTGATCCATTATAAAATACACTATTCATTATCTTTTTCATTTTCATCCAGTCTTAGTTCAAGGTTTATTATTAAAAAGCACATGGCATTTAAGTTTTCAAAGTTAAAAGGCAGTATATACACCATTAACCATATAATAGAGTAAATAGTGCATAGTTAAAATCTTTTATTTTTCCCACCTTGGCTTAGTTTATTAATTGGAGTGGACAAAATAGTGCCAAAAAAGACTAAAAAAACTTTCTGAATGATAAAATCTGAAATATTGTTCCTTTCAAATGGTTCTTTAATAGCACCATATCTCACAATTAATTTTACAAAAGACGAAAAAAAAAACCACAACTGAATAAAATTTTGGAAATTAGAGAACAAAATGGTTCAATGAGAACCACGAATGAATGCTTATTGGTCTTATCCCACTCTTGAGGGGTTTGGAGGGTGACGATTGAAGGGGCCTTGCTCTAAAGCGTAAGAATTTAACTAACATAAACTAAAATAAGAAAAATAAACAAAATAAAATGTCAGATTCTTATACAAAAATGGATTATGTTTTTGGCCTTTTGAATATTTGCACCTGAACTGCTTAAAAAAAAAAAGCCCTTCCCTTTTGACTCTATGGAGAAGGAAAAAAAATTCAAATAGATAATGGAAAGTTTTTCAATGCCTCATAGCATCGTCCTTTTAGTTATTATCTACTTTGCTTTTCTCAATCAGGACACTTTCTGTTTGAGTTTTCCATTTTCCTATTTCACATAACAAAACAATATTAATTTTACATTTTAAATGCTATGCACAAATTCATATTCCAAACATAGAGTGAGAAATCAATACAAAGTTCTACCATAAGGAAACACGAACTACATATAATTTGGAAGCCTGCGGTTAAGACTCAAAAAATAAAACAGACATATAATTAAAATTATCAGAGCACGAAGGTAATCAATGGGCCTAACTTTGGCCCAAAAAGGAATGAGAAAGAAAAAACCAACTCTCTATCATCATTTTCTTAACTCTGGTCGCGCACATTTTTCTTAGAATGAAGATTTTATTGTCACATGAAAAAAAATTGAAAAAGAAGACACAATCAAATGATAATAATTTCAGTGGACAATGCTCACTTACATGTATGAAAACTCCATCCATTCCAAAAGAAGCTAAGTCAATAAAGAATCTGTTAAAATGCCATGTTCTTCCTTACACAATTACTCACAGAGGAAAAACCTCATACTCACAAAATTCCCTGCATTGAAAATCTTGTAGTATCTAAATAAGAAGAATGTTAAAAGAAAATTGAAAAAAAAGAGGGGAAAAAACAACATTTGAGATATTGAATTGAGATAGACTCCAATCTTATCCATCTTTTTCTCTTCTTTTCTCCACCATATTAAAAAAAAAAACAAAGAAATTGAAAAAGAAATTACTTGATTTATTAGAATGTATTAAAACGAAATTTTATTACGTTTAAAATATCAGCATCTACTCAATAGAAGAGGTCAAAAAAATATTAAGATCGTGTGTACTAAGTTTGGTCTAGATCCAGGTTCATTTGGGTATTGTTGGGGGGTAGTCAGCAATTTTTCAGAGAATTTAGGGGGCTTTTTTTGTAATTTTAGACTTTTGAGATTATTGTATCGTTGGGTAGATTTTTTTTATTCCTAAACTTTAGTCTTCTAGATCATCTTGATCCGGATCCTCAAAACCCCTCAAAATCCAAGCATGACCCAAAGTCTATTTTAACCAAATTGGAAAATTCCCATTATGTCCCCATCTTAATCCATCTGATTCACTCTCTCCTATCTATTTTCTTTCTCTTTCTCTTTCCTTTATCTCATTCTATTTCCTCCCTTACTTCATCTTACTCTCTTTTTATTGGGCAGGTGTGTAGTGAAACCGTACTACATCTTACTCTTTTTTATAATAGGGTATAGATATAGATATCTATATATATATATCTATAATAATACTAAGTGGGGCCCACATCTTGCATTTTATTGGGCAGATGTGCAGTGAAAAAGTGCTACACTTTATTCTCTTTTATTTAAGGCTACACTTTACTCTCTTTTATATAAGGGTATAGATATAGATATAGATGTGTAGTGAAAAATAATAATATGAAGTGGGGCCCACATCTTGCATTTTATTGAGCAGGTGTGTAGTGAAAAAATACTACACTTTACTCGCTTTTATATAAGGGTATATAGATATAGATATAATTATATATATAATATATAATAAGGGTGGGCCCCACAACTTGCATTTTATTGGGCATGTGTGTAGTGAAAAAAATATTACATATATATATAAATAATAGATATAATAAGGGTGGGCCCCACAACTTGACTACATCTTTCTCTCTTTTATAAGTGAAAAAGGAGGTACTCCATCTTTCTCTCGTTTCGGAAGGTAGAGATAGTGTGGATAGATTATAAGGGTAGATAGATTTATTATATGATAAGGGTGGGCACCACAACTTGCATTTTATTGGGCATGTATGTAGTGAAAAAGGTACTCCATCTTTCTCTCTTTTATAAGGGTAGATAGATATATATGAGGGTAGTAAATATAAAAGTAGGCCCAGGTGTGTAGTGAAACCAAATGTCATTTTGTTCTCTTCTATTTAGGCAGGTGTGTAGTGAAAAATTACTACACTTTTCTCTCTTTTATATAAGGGAGATTATAATATAAAAACAATATAATATAATACTAAGTGGGGCCTAATTTAAAAGTGGGTCCAGATGTGTAGTGAAACCAAATGTCATTTTATTCTCTTTTATAAGAGTAGATAGATTTTATAAGAGTAGAAATTGGGAAATTCCCATTATGTCCTATCTTTATCCATATAGAAAACACATATACATAATAAATATATATAAGGGTGGGCCCCACAGCTGAAATTTTATTGGGCATGTGTGTAGTTAAAAAAGTAATATAGTACTAAGTGGGGCCCGATTTAAAAGTGGGCCCAGGTGTGTAGTGAAACCAAATGTCATTTTATTCTCTTTTATAAGAGTAGATAGATTTTATAAGAGTAGAAATTTGGAAATTCCCATTAAGTCCCATCTTTATTCATATAGAAAACACATATACATAATAAATATATATAAGGATGGGCCCCACAACTGGAATTTTATTGGGCATGTGTGTAGTTAAAAAAGTACATCATCTTTCTCTCTTTTATAAGAGTAGAAAAATACATATACATAATAAATATATATAAGGGTGGACCCCACAACTGAAATTTTATTGGGCATATGTGTCGTTAAAAAAGTAATATAATACTAAGTGGGGCCCGCTTTAAAAGTGGGCCCAGGTGTGCAGTGAAACCAAATGTCATTTTATTCTCTTTTATAAGAGTAGATAGATTTTATAACAGTAGAAATTCGGAAATTCCCATTATGTCCCATCTTTATTCATATAGAAAACACATACACATAATAAATATATATATATAAGGGTGGGCCCCACAACTGAAATTTTATTGGGCATGTGTGTAGTTAAAAAAGTACATCATCTTTATCTCTTTTATTAGAGTAGATAGATAGAAGATAGAAGAGTAGAAATTGGGAAATTCCCATTATGTCCCATCTTTATCCATATAGAAAACACATATACATAATAAATATATATATAAGGGTGGGCGCCACAACTGAAATTTTATTGGGCATGTGTGTAGTTAAAAAAACACATCATCTTTCTCTCTTTTATAAGAGTAGAAGATATATAAAATGTACATGCAATCATCCTCAAATTTAATCCCTAAGTTGGAACATAGAAATATTTAGTTCCCAATGCTTCTCAATCGCGACGGCATGGAATTGGATCTAAATCTAAATTTCCTGGATAAAAATTAGGTTTCATAGATGCTTTATCGGAAGGACGATGACATACCCATTTGCGACACTAATTGAATAATGGATCACATCAACCATTGATCATATCATATGTTTGCCAACTAGAAAGTCGAGATAGTTAGGTAAGTAGGTATGGGAACCATTCCACCCATTTTCGAATAGCTCGGATCATCTCTTCCAGATCTAACCTAGATATAGGTGGGGCTCGTAATTAGGGTTGCAAACAGATATTCGATTCTTCGATTATCCGGAAGTTCCAACTCGTAAAAAACCGGGTCTGGTTCCGGAACCTAATTTAGGTTCCGATTGATAAATGGGTTTGGATCCGGGTCCATCTAAGTTCTGATCCGTGGACACAGGACCCGGCATATGAGCCTTTGATATTTCAAATTGTACCTTAAAATCAATTTTTTTGACATTTTTTATGTACAATATTAGAGGTAGTAGACTTGATGGACTGTTATTAGCTGAATGATATGCTTATTTTAAGAAAAATTTAGAATAAAGAGAAATTAGATATGATTTTTGAACTAAATTACAGTCTTCTAGGTGGACCCGGTTCCGAAACCAGGTCCAAGTTTTCCTATCGGAATCGGGTCTGGAACCTATAAAACATGTTCCGAGTCAAAACCAGATTTGAAATCAGAACTGTTATTTAGAAACGGGTCCGGGTCCACTATGATTTTGATTCGGAACCATTCCGTTTGCAACCCTACTCGTAATAGCCTTTCTAAAAGTTGTTCCTTGTGTCACAATGTCACATTTACTTCCAATAAAAACTTCCTCAGGAAAAGGTGACAGAGAAAACAATGGAACCCATCAGATAGAGAAATTGTTTTACATCATTTAAAGGCCAGGTGGGTTGAATTGTAATAATTGTAAAATTGGTGCCTTCGGAGGTCGTACTAAAACACGGGATTAGAAGCGTAGGATTTACATGTGAGTCCTCACAAAACAAGTTCCAGAACAACCGGACCACATGGGCTTTTTAGTATGTCATTTATTTCTACTTTTGCGGACCTCCTTTCCATTTGAGTGGGCTACCTTACAATATATATATATATATATATATATATATATATATGCGCCCTAGCCCCCTTGACTTGGGTCTCTCTTGGGCCCTAGCCCCCTTGAGTTGGATAAAAAAAATAAAATTCATAATCTTTCACTACACCAAAAATCGGAAATTGGAACGGAAAAGCGTTCCTAATCCTTCCGTTCCTAATCCGTTAAAGTGTTCCAATTTCCGTTCCAATTTTGTACCAACCGTTCCTAATCCAAATTGGAACGGAAATTGGAACACTTTAACGGATTAGGAACGGAAGGATTAGGAACGCTTTTCCGTTCCAATTTCCGATTTTTGGTGTAGTGTTTAAGTCATGTAACCACCCAATTTGGACTTGACTACAAAAACTCATCAAAATTTATTAGTAGATGTGAGATTTGAGGCTAAATCAAATCTTCCTATTCCTTAGTTCAAAGTCATCAAAGTTCGCTATGGACCTTACAACTTTTTTCTTCTCATGAAGTCCAATATTAAGTAACGTCTAGAATAATATAACATTTAGGGTTTTTCCAATTCACGGGAGCTTGTGATTCAAAATATAAAAAAATGATTAAACGTGGGTAGATGTTGCACCATAGGAATTTTTAAAGCCTGAATCTGAGTCCAAGTCTTAATAAAATACTCCATGAGGCTTGATTAGGAGAGGCGCTCATCTAAAACAGGTCGTGGGTGGGACTGTCAATACATGATATAAGCTAGACTTAAGAGCTCAGGCCTCTACTTTATAAGGAATTCGAGGCCCAATCTTTCTCCAAATCCAATTTATAAGGAATTCAATGAGTTATTTAAAATAGAGGATATGGATTTGAATTCAATGACATAGATACCAAACAGTGGAAACTTTCTGCTGCTTTTAGAGAAAGAAACTCGAGGCCCAATCTTTCTCCAAATTCAATTTATAAGGAATTCAATTATACCATATTAAGCTAGGAGGTTTTGGGTTGGATTTTGACCATCGGTTACAATTTTAAAAGTAAGTTACTCTTTTTAAAAATATTTTCAGTTTTCTCCGCACTTATCTCATACCAACTGATGATGCCAAAAAATGGTTTCGGGCACCACCGGTCAAGTGATAAATAATTAATGGAAAAATGGATGGAGAGAGAGAGAAAGAAAGAGGGGATTTATAGTGGTTCGGTCAGTATGACCTACGTCCACTTTAAATGATTGCTTTATTGCTCTGGGGAGGAGATTACAAAGTAGTCAACTACAATAATGAGGTGTAGAATTCGAGAGATCCCTTTCCTTTGATAGGACTCCTCCTTTTATACTCTTTCTCCAACGGGTGGGGAGATTCTCCAGGGATCTCCAATGATGTACGCTCCAGTCTGGTGGAGTCTTCCGAACTGTCCTCAACAGATGAGGAGATAAGATATCCTCCGCGGGAACTAGTAAGAGCAGGTAGACGGAACGACGTGCGCTGACTTTGTCCTTTAGTGGATCCGAATCCGGCCGATGACGACCCGGGCTTATCATGGACTTGGGTCAGTTGGTCTTGACCTGCTATAGTGGACCGAGCCGTTCTGGCCTAACTCGTCACTGCGGATCGAGTCATTTGGGCCTGGCCCATCATTTGCCCCTCAATGTCTCGCGTCAAAGAAGGCTTTGAAAGGGAGACATTAGTAAAATCCAAACTTCTTCATGCCAAACAATTTGTAGATTTTCTGAACACTGAACCCGGGCAGGGGCGCCAGCCAGGGCACGGGCGCGGAGAGCACTGGGGGTGCTGGCGAGGAGCCGAAGGAGCTTGGCGCCTAGCCTGGGCGAGGAGCATGGAGGAAATGGGTGCCCAGGGTGCTGCTTGGCACTCGGGAGGCACGGGCGCGGAGCACTGGCGAGGAGCGCGCGCGGGGAGCGGGCGAGGAGCTGTTTGGGCGAGCATATTTGTTTCTTATTTTTTCAACTATCAAGTATAAATGGTGCCAAACAATGCTTACATGCACATGATTGATGTGATCAGAAGTGTAAGAGCTTTTGCACATTATTTAATACCATATTGACATGTGTCATTTCCTTAACTATCCAACATAAGCACCATGCACTTTTTTTTTTTATTGGTGGTGGCAGGGACGCCCAACACAAGATGGGCGCCCAGCACTTGGAAGGGGCGCCCAAGTGATTGATATTTTTTTTTTTTTTTTTTTTTTTCTGTTGGTCGGCGATCACGTGGACGAACCACGGCAACGGGCGCCCATGTGGCTGCTGGGCGCCCAGCCAGCCCTATTGCTGGAGTGGGCGAGCTGCCTCCTCCTTTTTTTTTTTTTTTTTTTTTTTTTTTTTGTGTGGGCGAGCACGTACCCAGGTGGGCGAGCAAGGCTGGGGCGCCCCCACTGCGGGCGAGGCACGCACCCATGTGGGCGAGCAGGGAGAGCAGGCGCCCGTGGCCGTGGCGAGCGTGGGGATGAGCTAGGCGGGCGGCGTGCTGGTTGGCGAGGCTGGGGCGCCCCTGGCACGGACGACGAGGCAGCCTGGGCGAGCTGCTGGTGGGCGCCCAAGGGGTGCTGGGCGCCCAAGGGCTGCTGGTGGGCGCCCGAGGTGCTGGGCGCCCGGGTGCTGGGCAGCCAAGGTGCTGGGCGCCCGAGGTGCTCATGCTCCTGGACGGGTGGTGCCCGCGGTCTACGCAGAGGAGGGACTGGGCGCCAAGCTGCTGTGTGCCAATGTGTTCGAGCACATGGGTGAGCAGGCTACTCTAGTCCATCAGGCACCAAGGGATGCTGATCCAGGCGGTCATTTGGCTCATTTGGCTCATCTGGGCGGTCAGACAACTGGGTACGCTAATTCAACGTAGTCCTCGAGTTGCAGATGATCTGGTGAATGAAGTAGACTGCTTGCGTGAGAGCAAAAACAGAGTCTGGGGATTGCTCGTGAGAGAGCTTGAGACCGTGCTTTTGGCGCCCCAGGAAAGAGCTGCTAAGCTGGAGAAAGGCTACTTGTTTCAGAACAGAGTAGAGGTAGGCTAAGCTTTTTTGGCGACCCGTGAGAGAGCTGCTAAGCTGGAGATAGGCTGCCTGTTTGAGAACAGTGCAGAGGTAGGCCAAGCTTTTTTGGCGACCCGCGAGAGAGCCGCTAAGCTGGAGATAGGCTGCCTGTTTGAGAACAGTGCAGAGGTAGGCCAAGCTTTTTTTACGACCCGCGAGAGAGCCGCTAAGCTGGAGATAGGCTGCCTATTTGAAAACAGTGCAGAGGCAGGTCACGCTTTTTTGGGCGATCCACGAGATGATTCACCTCGCCTAGACCTGTTGATTTCCTCAGCGTTCATATATTTTTGAGCTTTTGCCAATAGTTCTGGCATGCTCTTTGGTGGTCGCTTAATTACTGAAAAGAGGAATCTGGATGAACGGAGGCCTCCCAGAAAGGCGGTCATGGCGACTTTGTCATTGGGCTCCTCGACTTGGAGGACCTCCTCGTTAAAACGAGTGAGGTAACTCCTCAGACTCTCATCTCGGTCCTGTTTTATGCTGAGCAGGTGGGCGGCAGGCTTCTGGGGGCGGCGTCCTCCAATGAAGTGCGACACGAAGGACTTGCTTAGCTCTGCAAAGGTGGAGATGGAGGCTGGGGTCAGACTGGAGAACCATTGCCGTGCGGAGCCCTTTAGGGTGGTTGGAAATGCTCTACACATGATCTCATCAGAGATGTTGTGGAGTTGCATTAGAGTTTTATAAGTTTCCAAGTGATCCAGCGGGTCCTTGGTTCCATCAAAGGTCTCCATGGTCGGCATTTTGAATTTTTTGGGGAGTGGGTAGTTCGCCACGGAGGGTTTGAACGGTGTGTCTGTTCGTTGCACCAGGTAGTCAATGGATTCTGGTACCTGTGCCTTTATGGCATTGAAGACCTTGCCAATCTGATTTTGCATCTTTTTGAACTTCTCATCCCAAAGGTTGGGAGCTTCTCTGGATTGACCTTGGAACTGGCTCTCGTCTTCCAAGCTGTAATTTTCACTTCCCATCTCCTGGAAATTAGGATCCTCATGATTGGAAGCAGAGGGAGGAGGTGGAAGTCCACCGCGATTCGACCTGCCCGGGGGAGGGGGTACGTCGAGATGAGCGCGGCCTTCAGGATCAACCAGTAGTCTTCCGTGTGGGACGACCAGCGGAGCTCCAGCAGATGTCCCATGGGCGTGGGCATCATGATGACGGGCGCCCAGGGCGCCCAGGGCGCCATGAGGATGGGCGCCCTGGGTCTGGGCGCCCAGCTGCAGTCCTCGACCCTGGGCGCCCGGGGGTTGGGCGCCCAGGTGATGGCGGCCTCGGTTGGCGCCTCGGCCCCGGGCATCGTGTGGACGGGCGCCCGGGTGAGGTGCCCCTCTGCGTGGAGCTACCAGTTGCTCCGAGAGTGGTGCTTCTTGCGGTCCTGCACCCAGCGCTCCTCCCTGACTCGCCAGCATGAGCTGCAGTATTTGTTGGTTTTGAGTTACCAACTGCTGCATGGTCTCCAGCATCTGCTGGGGAGAGGGAGCGGGAGCATTTGGTGCAGGATTGGTCGGTGGAGGATTACCCTCGCCCTCGCGCGAGGGGTTACCATCTTGTCGCCTTGTTGACCTGGTGATCGGCATGGCTTTTTGAAAAAAAGGAATTCTTTTCGTTCCCACAGACGGCGCCAAACTGATGATGCCAAAAAATGGTTTCGGGCACCACCGGTCAAGTGATAAATAATTAATGGAAAAATGGATGGAGAGAGAGAGAAAGAAAGAGGGGATTTATAGTGGTTTGGTCAGTATGACCTACGTCCACTTTAAATGATTGCTTTATTGCTCTGGGGAGGAGATTACAAAGTAGTCAACTACAATAATGAGGTGTAGAATTCGAGAGATCCCTTTCCTTTGATAGGACTCCTCCTTTTATACTCTTTCTCCAACGGGTGGGGAGATTCTCCAGGGATCTCCAATGATGTACGCTCCAGTCTGGTGGAGTCTTCCGAACTGTCCTCAACAGATGAGGAGATAAGATATCCTCCGCGGGAACTAGTAAGAGCAGGTAGACGGAACGACGTGCGCTGACTTTGTCCTTTAGTGGATCCGAATCCGGCCGATGACGACCCGGGCTTATCATGGACTTGGGTCAGTTGGTCTTGACCTGCTATAGTGGACCGAGCCGTTCTGGCCTAACTCGTCACTGCGGATCGAGTCATTTGGGCCTGGCCCATCACCAACTACTTTGAAACCACCACCCACGTCTCCTCCAACTATTCCACTTTTGAAAGTTACACTCATTTTCTACAATACCTCCCTTTCTATCCAGAAGTCCATTCACTTTTTTCTCCAACTCTTATCTTTTCTCTTTCTTTTTTATCCCATTAGCTCATAGATTACATAAACATGTACTTTCATGATAATCTTTTATTATTTTCTTTTCTTTTCTTTCTACAGTTTATAGATATTTTTTAATACAAGAAAGAAAGTTGAAATAATGGGATAAAAGATTTATACCTGTGCTGAACAAGATTTATTATGCTAGAGTTATTTAAAATAGAGCATATGAACTTGAATTCAATGACATAGATACCAAACAGTTGAAATTTCTGCTGCTTTTAGAGAAAGAAATTCGAGGCTCTCTTTCTCCTAATCCACTTTATAAGGAATTCAATAAGTTATTTAAAATAGAGAATATGAATTTGAATTCAATGACATAGATACCAAACATTGGAAACTTTATGCTGCTTTTAGAGAAAGAAAAGAAGAGAAGACGATCCTTTGGGAGCGTCCAAGGGACCCACTATACTAGCCTATCCAATAGGAGGGCTATGGGATTATGTCACTCAAATTCGGATTGAAAGTTTTCATCTGCCACTAAAGTTATTAAATTGAGGGTAATCCAAGTTTCTATTTAATTTTTTACCGTTCATCTACACTTAAGATAAGACAGATGACATCATCCATAGATGAGTTTTTCACAGCCAGATAAATACCAAAAAAGCTAACACTGCCACGCGTCCTTAGTTAAGAATGTCGGAAAGAGTTCTCTCAGAGTAAGATGAAGTCCGGATATGAAATATATAATTTGAAAAACGAATACGAAGATAAAAGCGTTAGAAACTGGACTACTTCCACAGAAAAGGGCGGAAAGTTGAGCAGAATTACCGAAATCCGCGTGTAAGTCTATTCGACCACAATTTCTTGTCGACTCCGCATCCTCCGAGGCTTTGACTCGGTGAAATCAGAACTCCGGAGTGTGGCCAACGACCTCTCAGTTGGCTTCTCCAAATAGATTTTACTCAGTTGGTCACATCCTAAGACGCGACCATTGATAAAATTGAAAAAAAAAGAAGTGATTGATGGATGTGGATAGGATTGTGGTCTGTTAAAATTCTATAAAATCCCATACCATCCATTGAAATGAAATTTATTTTGAGTGCTTGTATTTTTAATCAGTACCCGCTCAATAATTTTACTCATTTTTAACTTAGGTTTTCTCTAGTCAAAAGTCTCAAAGAGGGTCTGGACTCTCTCTAAACCATCCAAGTACTTAAGTGGGCCCAACTGTGGTGGACCACAATGACCATAGAGGTCATCCACAACGCTATAGTGATCAAAACAATTAATCTAATGATTCCCAACATGTGTATCATGGTCGAGATTGTATATTGTGGGAGGAGATTATTGTGCCGTTGACCGTTCACATGTCATCATCGGCAGAGACGCCTAAAAAGATGATGGCATTGAGCACGAAACAGTGGGCCCCACTTGTATCAAAATAGTAATTTAGGTGATACCCACGGGAATTGCATTGTACGCGTTCAAAATTTTGACAACGGTTCAAGAGAGCCGTCTGAAACCAATCCATGAAGAGCCGTTTCCCACCAATTTCCTCTCTCCAGACACATAGTTATCATGATCTCTACCCAACCTTCACTCCTTCCATATATATATATATAGATAGATAAAAAGGGTCTCATGTGGAAGAAATTGAATGTGTATTTGCTGTGATGTTTATGTGTTATATTATTCTTCCATATGGAGCAAAAGAAGATCATCAACAACAGCTACAGAGAACCAAAAGAAATGGAGAAAAAACAATTGGGTTACCCAATTCATAGCCAAGTAAGGAAGATCAAGCAAGAAGATGAGAAGATAAGGGATCCATCAACACCTGAGCCTCAAATTCTAAGACCCGTCTTGAGGGAGATCACACGCTCTCAGTCCCCACTCGGTCGTCGTCCCCCCTCCGCCGTCTCAGTCTCAGTCGGTGACTCGGAGACAATTTGGTGATGCAGAAATGGTAGAATTAGTGTTATAGGATCTCCATGTACTTGCACAGTTTTTTTATTTTTTTTTATTTTTTTGTTCCTCTCGTTTGTGTGATGATGGTGGTTCATAGATTTGACTATTACAAAGCAGGAGTTTGAGTTTTGAATCAGTTCTATATCTTGATTCTCTGATGGGTTATTAGAGTCGGGAGAAGATATAACCCTTTCCACTTTTCTGCAAGCCGTAGTTCTAAATCGTTTTATGGGTAGATTCTTTTGGGGCTTTTGTCTATTTCTTTTCTTGACAGAAGTTATTATTAGGTAAAATCGAATCGGGGTAAAAACAGTGATTTGGGGTTCGAAAAATGATGGTATTCAGGGATAATATTTTAGTATGATATCTATTGCAGTTATAAGCAGTCATATTAGGTAAAAATGGTTAAAGATGAGTTTGCTTGTACTGATCTAGAGCGCAAAAGAGATATATTTGTTTTTCCATAAATTGAATTAACTGATTGCAATTTGGGATGCATCAAGATTCTCTCCTGAAAGATGTTTTTGGTTTCATATTTGCCTGGAGACTGTTTTTTATTTTTTTTATTTTCTTTTATAAATATTTATTACTATGGTTTTGGGTTCGTTCCTCTTCAACAACTATTTTGGACACTTACTTTTATCTCTCCCTGATTCATGATAACTCATTTAATATCGTCCTTTATTCTATTTTTTCCCTCTGATGCTTTCCTACTCGGAAGATACTAGGGCTGCACAACCGGATATCCGGTCGGACCGGATTTCCGGTCCGGCTTAAATGAGAGGACCGGACCGGACCACTTATAAGTGGTCCGGACCGGTTTCATTTGTTTTTTTTTTTCCCTTAAGTTTTTATTTTATTTTTTCATTTTCAGCCCATTTCCTACCTCTTTTTCTAGATGTAAGAAGCTAGATCTTTGATTTCACTAGGGTATTTGACTTAGGAATTTTATATACTTAAAGTTTTGTATTAAAAAAATAATTTTTTTTTTATTATTAATCCGGTCCGGTCCGGTCCGGACCGGTTTTTAAAAGGTCTGGACCGGACCGGACCGGATTTAACCGGTTTTTCAAATCCGGTCCGGACCGGACCGGATTTGTGTTGTAAAGACCACAAATCCGGTCCGGTCCGGTTTTGCGGTCCGGTCCGGTCTGCGGTCCGGTTCTGTGCAGCCCTAGAAGATACAATTTAAGATTCCCTGTTTTGGGCTATGATGGTGATTTAATGTGTCTTTTAGCACCGCATAATACTATAATATATTGCATTAGTTTAATGCCAGAATCTTTTATTATGACAACCCTGCTGCACGGCCTGGCTGGGGGACTAGACCGGGCCAGGAATCGTCCCCGGGTCAGGCCAAATAGGCTTTTTTTTTTATTATGAGAAGTGATCACCAAGTTCTTTGTTCTTTCGATCAACCCAACCCAGGAATTGGCTGGGACGTGACTGAAGTAATAGTCACCATTTCAATGAAATGATTACTAAAATATTGACTAGAGTGATAATGGTAAAAGAGAAAGAAAAGCACTTCATAATGTAGCCTTTTCATTTCAGTGCCAGCCAAAATCGTGAACCGCTATCCTCTTTTGGATCCTTTTAATGATAACTTACCTAGTTAACTCATAAGTCATAAGGCCTTAAAACCCCCCTTATACAGTCCTAATCCATATCCGACTCTAATCACAGTTGACCTCACCTTAAGATTGACCTCCCGTGACACATGTAGTTTTACTTTGTCTTTTAATTTATCCATTTGTTTACATGCTATCTTTCTAATTGTGGGTGTCCAACTCTAAGTTGAAGTAAAATTTGTCCTAGAGTAGATGTAAAGAACAGTTATTTTGAGTAATTTAGAATTGAGATTTGGGCCTTAGCATGAGGGGATTATAGCATCGGCACATATGAATTAGTTAATTGAGTAATTGAGAAGCAAATCAAATAAAGGTATTCCATCAAATTTCCTGATCAACCTAAGTCACTAATCAAATAAAGGTACTCCAACAAATTTTCTGATCGACCTAAGTCACTAATCAAATAAAGGTACTCCCAACAAATTTTCTGATCAACCTAAGTCACTAATCAAATAAAGCAACTCCATCAAATTTTCTGACCAACCTAAGTCTTGAATTATCAATTCTGAATCAAATTTTCTGACCAACCTAAGTCTTGAATTATGAATTATGAAATTATTTAGCCATGCTTTTAACCAATTGGAAATTACAAGACACCCAAATGAAGGTCTACTAACAAAACTTCGTAGCACAAAATGGATTGATTCATGTAACGATAAACCCTGTTTCATAACCACAACATTTTGTACCCAAAATCTGATTTTACTGACCTTCCCGCGAAGCCCTTCGGAGAAAGGAAAGACAGTGAAATATTATTCATCATTTAAACAGTGGGAGTACTTGAAACAGGCATAAGCATACAAGATGATTCCACAATCATCAGAAAGATGGAAATTACATGACAGGGATGATAGAACACGAGATCTGTCGCGACCCCGGACTAGGTCATTGAGGTCCTAATCCGGGATCGAGACTAATGATGTACGACATCGGTTTAATGTCATACATTTATTTAATTTTTCCACAGGTGTTCGCGGTGAGGATATCACAACTATATATGAACATTTCTTTTAAGTGCGGAAGTGTGTAGTAAATCAACTATTCAAACCATCTCTAGTCATAAAGACAATATCACAAGTATAAACGCTATATCAGAATGAGCAATGACCATTAGCATGTTTTCCAAATGTAAGTTAAAGTTTATACAAAAAATCATTTAATTACATTCCCAAAAAACAGAGGCCAACAAACACCAATATAAACAAAACAATAACCCAACAGAATAGTAAACCACAATCCTCAAAATGTTTCGCATCTCAAGTGTCCGAATGTCTAGATGACATCATCGGAAAGCGCTGCGGTTCACTGACCGCCTCCTCCGGCTCCTCCTCAAGGTAACCGGCAACGGGACCTGAGTACCAAAAAACTCCTCCTCAAGGTAACCGACAACGGGACCTGAGTACCAAAAAAAAAAAGAGGGTCAAACACGACAGTCTGGGAAGAGGGTGAGAAGGTATAACAATAAAACATAATAAATACATTTACCTTTAAAAGCATTTAAACTTGTTCGATCAATAACTTTCATAAAGGAAACGAATCATTTACTGAAAACATAAATGCAATATAAAACATGTACGGGCATCCAATGAAATTGGAAAACAAGCAAGATGGCATCCACACGGAACTAAGTCCTCTATCACCGAAGTGACAGAGCAATATCAAGACGTTGATCTCAGTCACACGAGGCGAGGAGAAACAACGGAATATATACATATACATATAATATACTATACATGACCACGGTAGCGAGCCGGGCATCGGGAACCACAGTAGCAATCTGCGGCATCGGGACAAGACCACGGTAAAAATCGGGTAGCGAGATCCAACTGCAGCTGGCAAGACAAGAGGGGGATCTCCAAATCAGTGGATCAGACTGATAAGGTTATCCAAGCTTAATGGTGCCGACTCATAGGTCAAATAAAAAATCGAGACATGTGTACAATACATTAAATGGAAGTAAATAAACGGGCAGGACGGGGTACTCAAAGGCACAACTGTCATTTCATGTCGGGCAATACATTTCGGGACAAGTGATTGTTACGAGTGTAACTTCAATGCTTTCGGGAAAACGAGTCATGTAATGTAAATCTCGGGAATAAGGAACTACAATGGATTATTGCAATTTCAGGCAAAATATCGGTTTCAAGATTTATTTAAGGTGAATAGGGGTCCCGTATGTCGATTGTAATAATGACTTGGTACTCCTTGAGTTTGAAGACATTCCGGGCTCCTTATACACTTTAGGATTTTTAAAACTTTAAATTAGTCTTTGTGATGTGGTTTCTTTCTCGAACGGGCTCCAAACATATCTCCAAGTGAACAGTCTCCATCATTCTCTAAAAGGGTGCACAAATTATTGGGACGAAAATCCTCTTCATTTCTCTCCATTTCCATGTTTCTGGGCAATTTCGGTCACCTGGTGGTTAGCCGTTGCTGGGTTCGGCGGGAAGCTGCTGGTTGACCACGGCTGGGCTGCAAATTGCAGTTTACTGGAAAAGCAACCGCCATGGTGCGGTTAGCTGGCAGTTAGCCTCCACTGGATTCGGCGGTTAGCCGCTGGTTAATCGCAGGGCTGACCGCTGGTTCAGGGGAGAGAGATGCTCTCTGGAAAAGTGGCCGCGAATGTTCGGTCCACTGGCGACCGGCGGCTAGCCGACAGGTGACCGCTGGCTGACCACCAGGTGCGGGAAAAGCCCCATTGTGTTCAGATTTGAGCCCTTTTCTCCCTTAAACCAACCTTACATCATCCCCCTTACAATCCTGCAATAAAAATGAGTCCAAGACTCCTCTAATTCATCATTCCACACTTCCACTCTTTCATCTTACATTTCTCCCTTCACTTTCCTTCCATTCTCAATCAATCACAAAAAGAGGAGAAAATCCACCAAATCACAAGTATTCATCTAAGTCACTTGAAAGCATTAAATGATAGGCCATAAATGCTAACATTTGTAAGGATTAAACAAGCTAACAAGACTTATTATGAGCATTTATTTCAACAATGCAAGTCAGTAAAAGCATGAGTAAAATCACTTATATTTCATCAAATCATTTATAGCTCAAAACATCTAATCATCCACTTGCCTTTGGCCTCTAATCAAGCAAATCCAAGTTTCTAATCACCTCTCAAGCTCAAAATCCAAGCTACAAGTAAAAACAAAACCCCCAAAAACAAACCCTAAAATGGGTCAAAACATGAAATAGAAGATAGAACTCACAATAATGAAAAATGGAGTTTCTCAAGGACTGGAAGAATACAAATCTAGAAGATAAAGAAGATTGCTTACTTGGATGACCTTCAAATGGGAAGAGTTAGCTCAAAGGGAGTCTCAAAGTTGGTGAATTTCTCTACAAATGGTATCAAAAGAAAGCTTGCAAGGTGGGGAAAAAGAAGATGACCTCCATTTCTTGATTGGTCCAAGATTGGTGTGGATTGGAGATGGAGAGAGCAAGAAGAAGAAGAGAAAAGGGAAAAGAAACCCTAGGTTGAAGTGTTGTGCTAGAAAAGGGAAATGAAAGATGGATTCTCCTTATAAAAGCAATGAGAATGGGTCCCACCACTTAAGAAGTTCTTTGGGCTGAAATCGTGTCTTTCGGGATCTCAGATGAATTCGACGAAGAAGGAAGAAATGACCGCCGAAATATCTTGTTTTCAAAAAGTATATGTTTCGTGGGTTTTGGGGATATCAACTTTTGGGTACAAATTTAGTGTAAAAAGACTGTTTTGCCCTTAAGGCTAGGAAATCGGGTTTTGGGATCTCGAACGGAAACGGGATTAACATGAAAGTTGTCAGGATTAACGAGACAAATGAAACGGGATAAAAACACAAATCAAAGCAATTCCAGAAAATCCCCCAAGTAAACGTAAAATCATATAAGGAACCCCCCAAAGGGCACCTCTAGTCACTAAGGCACTCAAAATTTCTCCAAAACTATTTTAAAAGCTGCTCCAAACCCAACTTAGGCAAAATCACTAATCAAGCTTAGAACTAACACACGACTTAATTAACACTAATCGGGTTCACTCGGGTCGGGATCTTACATCCTCCACCCCTTAGGGCATTTGGTCCTCCAAATGAAATATAAAACTCACCTTTGGTAGTAGATGTGGATACTTCTTCTGCACTTGATCTCGTAATTCTCATGTTGCCTCTTTCGGTCTATGATTCTCCCAAAGTACTTTCAACCATTGAATAGTCCGTGTGTCGCGACCCCGGACCGGGCCCGAAGGACTGATCTGGGATCGGGACACTAATAGAGATGATGTACAACAATAGTTTATTAATAACATATATTTATTTAATTTCCCACAGGTGTCCGCGGTGAGGATATCACAACCATAAATGAATATTTCTTTTAAGTGCGGAGCATGTAGCAAATCAAATAGTCAAACTATCCCTAGTCATGAAGATAACATCAAGTATAAAATATTGTATCAGAATGAGCAATGATCAATAACATGTTTCCCAAAAGTAAGTTAAAGTTTAACAAAAGATCATTTAGTTACATTCCCCAAAACTAGAGGCCAACAAAGGCCAATATAAACAAAACAATAACCCAAAAGAATGGTTAAATAGCTTTTCCAAAATGTTACGTCTCTCGTAGCAACCCAACATCTACATGACATCGTCAGCACGCCACTCAACTAAGGGCTGCGGTTCACCTACCGCCTCCTCCGGATCCTCCTCAAGGTAACCGGCAACGGGAACTGAGTACCAAAGAAAATGGATCAGACACGGCGGTCTGGCAAGAGAGTGAAAAGGTACAACAACATATAATAAAGGAAATATCTTGAAAAGCATAGAAATCTATTTAAGCAAGAACTCTCATAAAGGAGAAAAATCATTTACTAGAAAACAAATAAACAAGATAAAACATGTAAGGTATCCAAGGAATCGAGAACTAACAAAATGACAACCACATAAAGCTAAATCCTATATCACCAAAGTGACAAAAGTATAACGGGACGTTGGTCTCAGTCACACAAGGTGAGGAGATTCAACGCAAAGCATATATACAATATAATTATACGGGACGGGACCACGGTAGCGAACCGGGTATCGGGACGGGACCACGGTAATAAACCGGGCATCGGGATCCAAACTGCAGCTGGCGGGACGGGAGGGGGATCTCCAAGCCGGTGGATCAAACCGACAAGGTTATCCAAGCTTAGTGATGTCGACTCATAGGTCAAATAACAAATCGAGACATGAGCAAGTAATTCAAGTGCAAGTAAATAAACATGCGGGGCAAGTATGTTCAAGGAATAATTTCCATTTCATGTGGTGCAATGCATTTCGGGACAAGTAACTGTTACTAGTGTAACTTTAATGCTTTCGGGAAAACAAGTCGTGTAATGCAAATCTTGGAAATGAGGTGAAACAGTGAACTATTACAATTTTGGTAAAATATTGGTTTCAAGATTTGTTTAAGGTGAATAGGGGTCCCTCGTATGTCGATTGTAATAAAGACTTGGTACTCCTTGAGTTTGAAGACATTCCGGGCTCCTTATACACTTCACGATTTTCAAAACTTAAAATGAGCTTATGGATAGTACTAGATGCTACAATAGAAAAATCAAACTATAAACAGTTCATCCTAAGTATGATGTTAATCCGGAAGCATCCTACAACCTATATCAGTCACCGAAAGGGATAGGATTTGCGATACCCTAGGAAATAGACTTTGCGTATGGATATAAGAAGGATATCGTGTTGTCCTATATCATTCAAGATTGAAATGGATTGGATTCCGATGCAACCGAACCAACCGTGAAGAACGTCGGCTCAAGACATCCTCACATATAGTCCAATGAGTCCAAAAAGGGTAGCCAAAGTCCCACCTAAGCCTATCCAAAAATAGGGTGAAAATCCCTCTAGCAGGAATTTCTCAATTGGCCCGGTCAACCTGGTCAAGGCCCGGTCGACCTGGTACAAAGCATGAAAGGAAGTGCGATTCAGATCTGAACTCTTAATGAAACAAAGAGTTCTATGGCTGTAATTTAAAACTTTTTACTAGGATCATATTTAGAAAGTAAATCAGCCATCAAAATTGCACTAGAAACACCATGAAACCAAGACCAACTTGTGTGTAATCAAATTAGATACAATGGAGAAGACATACCTGATGTTCTTGGGCTGAATAAACTCCAAGATCTGAACTTGAAGATCAGATCTACTGCCTTTAAATTCCTGCACACCTTGCTGGAATTTCTTGCAATAGTTTCCTTCTAGTCTTCTTCTCTATTCCTCTTTCTCCAAATCTGATTGGTTAGTGTTGGTGGGAACACAATAGGCTTCCTTCTTCTTGTTTTTCTCTTGATCTTATGTGCAAAGACCAGGTCTGATATGGGTTTTCTTTTAGAAGAAAACAAGGACCAATAGGAACTTCTACTTGTGCAAAGATGCCTAGGACGTCCAAAGGCTTTTTGTGGTTGGTTTTTCCCTCACCAATGTAACCCACGCCCCAAGGTGTTTCTCTCCTCTTTTTAATGTTGATGCACGCCCAAGGAAGGGAACTACCAGCTATAAATAATAGCTGAAACCCTTTTAGAGAAGACCTTTCCTTAAAGAATAAGGAAACCAAGAGGACTTTCTAAAAAAGGAAACAAACACATGTGGACGTCCAGCCCTCTTCCCTTTTCTTGTTTAGTTTCTAAATAGAATTAGAAAGCTACTAAACTTTAGGAAAACTTGCACAAAGAGAACTCCTTCCAAGTAATGGGACCTACACAAACTTGGGACCCACATACTAGGGACCACTTTGACTAGCCCACACTTACTATGGCCCATGTACCAAATAATTTATCTAGAGTTGTAATTCATGTATGCCATCATGGGCCTATTTGAATTTACACTCAAAATTATTTCTCCACACATTTAAACAATTTAGGAAACCTTGCCAATCTAGGAAAGTGGCTAGAGAAGGGACCAAAAGACATATTTGCCCTTGTCTTCCAAAATGACCAAAATGTCCATGCTAACCCCATAGCAACACTAGGATCATTTTAACCTTAACTCATTCCACTAGAGAGTTACGGTTGCACTCCAGGGACAAATATTAAATGCAAATTAAGCTCATCATAAACCGACGATTGTCTTTGACCTACCAAGTACAATGACCACAATGCCCCTCTATGTAACATCCATAATCAAGTAGGTTAACCGATGTACTATCTACCTTCTTGATTACATCTCATCCTTAGAACTTCATACCCTTGACTTAATCATCATCCGGATATCATTCTCTTGATCCAGGGAGCGACCCACAAGTTCAATATCCATATGGAACATCCATATACTAAGATCTTAGATTCTGATGATTAATCGGATAATCCTAAGGGGATGATCATTCCATCACAAGATGACATAGATTCCATATTGCATTTGCACGTCCCAACTAATCAAGCCCGAGCACCCAAAACACAGAGCTGTTGACCCATGAACAGGATCTCACCCATAGTGAATTAAAGCACAAGAACTTGACTTCGTCAGTTCATCCACAAATGCTCAAGATTAAGAGCACTGGTCACTCAGTAGCAAGAGGTGACTTGATCTCCCTCTGTGATAGTACTATTTCAGTGATCACACCTACAAGTGGTCCTGATCAATGCATGACACATGCACTAATGAGAGAAATCCGGAAAGACCTCCATGACTAAGGTAAGTCACCCTGAATACAGGAGAGTATCTCATTATAACTTATACCAAGATGAAGTGCCCAACTCCATCTCTCAGTTATGAACAAGTTTATTGTTTCAAGTGTCCATGACTCAGACCTTACTGTGTGTAGCCACTACACACCCAAGTCATTACTAGAAAACAATGGGCCTTACACAACCATACATATACACAAGTAATAAGAGAAAGATGTCATTCTATTAAATAACCAATAAATATCCAGTAACAGAGATCTTGGTGCATCATGCAATCATCCTCCAAGTATCTAGCATGAGTGCTTATAAGCACCTTTTGCTCCTTTGGATGATAAAAGATGCCTCCTCTCGTTTCCTTAGGATACCCAATGAAGTAGCTCATTTCCGATCTGGGTTCTAGCTTGGTAGCTTTATCATTCAGTACATAGGCTGGACAACCCCAAATGTGGATATGTCTTAAACTGGGTTTTCGACCTGTCCACATTTCTTGAGGTGTCCTAGGTACTGATTTAGAAGGTACCAGATTCAAAATGTATGCTGCTGCTTCTAGGGCATATCCCCAAAATGATATGGGTAGGGTTGCATGACTCATCATGGACCTTACCATATCAAGAAGGGTACGGTTTCTTCTCTCTGCTACACCATTTTGCTGGGGTGTACCCGGTGTAGACAACTGAGACACAATCCCATGTTGTGTGAGGTACTCCTTGAACTCACCCAGGAGGTACTCGCCACCTCGATCAGATCGAAGAGCTTTGATATGTTTCCCTAGTTGTAACTCCGCCTCAGCCTTGAATTGTTTGAACTTATCAAACGCTTCAGACTTGCGTCGCATTAGGTACACATATCCATACCTAGAGTAATCATCAGTGAAGGTGATGAAATACTCATAACCTCCTCGAGCTAGTTTGTTCATAGGACCACACACATCAGTGTGAACCAATTCTAACAACTCCTTTGACCTCAGTCCCTTTCCAGAGAATGACCTTTTGGTAATCTTTCCCATGAGACAAGATTCACACTGAGGTAAAGGTTCGAGATCTAATGAGCTCAAAAGCCCATCCTCTACCAACCTCTGAATCCGTTTTAGGTTAATATGACCCAAACGTAAGTGCCAAAGATAAGTGTCATTGGTCGAAGATACCTTCCTCTTGAGGAAAGATGAGCTTTCTAGTTGTACATTATGCAGTGTGGGAGCAATAGGATATATATAAAATAAGTTGTCATGCATTCTACCGGAACATATAATATTTCCATTTCTACTGATATCAACACCAGAATGGAAAGAAACTGAATAATGAAATTCAATAAGTCTGGAAACTGAAATTAAATTCTTCCTTATGTCCGGAACATAGATAACATTATTTAAAACTAATATCCTATCATGCGGAAAATGTAAAGTAACAGCTCCCACTGCAACAGCCCAAATCTTTGCTCCATTTCCAACTCTAAGGTCAAACTCCCCTTTCTCAAGCTTTTTCATTATCTGAAACCCCTGCAATGAATTGCAGATATGATTAGTGGCTCCAGAGTCTACTATCCATGAATCAGTAGAATCAACCACATGACAGGTTTCAATGTAGTAGGAAAGAGGTATACCTTTCTTATCTGAGCCTAGGAGCTTGGGACAATCTTTCTTCCAGTGACCTTTGAGGCCGCACTTAAAGCATTTCCCTTTGGGCTTTTCACCTGTACCATTGTTCTTCTTTCCATCATTGCCCTTTTTCTGTCCTTTTCCCTTACCCTGCTTCTTCTTGAACTTTTTCCCTTTCGGGTTCAGTTTAGAGGAAGACTGGGAAAAGTGAACTTGGCCTTTAGGCTTCATGATAGCCTCTGCCGCCTGGAGTTCTTTCATTAACTCTGAGAGAGTCATGTCCAACTTGCTCATGTTGAAGTTGAGCTTGAACTGGTTGAAAGACTCCGGTAGAGTTTCGAGAATCATATCGGTCTGACTCCCTGCATCAATCTCAGCCCCTAGGATCTCAGCTTCATTGAAACAATCCATCATTTTGAGCATGTGCTCTCTGACAGGTGTTCCCTCAGCCATCCTAGAATTCATGATTGTCCTTAAAGCAGCTTGCCTAGCTGGCCTGCTTTTGTCTGCGAACATCTCAGACAAGGACAACATGATATCAGAAGCTGTGTCCATTTGCTCATGCTGCGTTTGCAACACGTTGGACATGGAAGCAAGCATGTAGCATTTGGCCATGCTATTCGCCTTTTTCCATTTCCTTTCAGCCTCTAGCTGGGCATCTGTAGAATAATCATCAATCGTAGGACAGGGTTCTGACAAAACATACTTGTACTCCTCAGCGGTGAGTACTATGTTAAGGTTTCTTTTCCAGTCTATGTAATTTGGGCCAGTCAATTTGTTCTCACGCAGAATACTCATCAACGGGCTAAAAGAATCCTTCCCCATCTCTCTGGATATATAACAGGTTATAATTAGACAGGCAGTATATATGTAACATGTATATGGTGCTTGTAATAAAAGGAAAAACATGCACAAGACTTCTTACATTATTTAACCCTAATCATAATGTATCAGTGTCTCAACCTCCTCATAGACCCTCCATCGAAGGGATGGCCGAGCCTACAGTCACGTTGAGTTAAGGTCTGCTTATTTGGATCATCACTGTCTGGATACGCATATCCAATGATAGTCCAATCACTGATTAGTTTGGCCTCATATGACAAATAACACTAACTCCTAGGGAGAGGTTATTACCGTCTTATGTCAAGTGTATTACCATCTCTTATGAACGTTCCCAGAATGTCTATGACTCAAGTCCTCCGAAGGGAAGTGACTTTAATCCAATCTTGAAGTGAACTTTAGTAAAGAACTCCACCGAAGGGATGGCCGCTCCCACCAACACTTCATTGACATTCTATAGAAGTGATCTTTAGTAAAGAACTCCACCGAAGGGATGGCCGCTCCCACTAACACCTCATTACGAATATTCACATTAGTTCACCCACTAACCCATCGAAGCAATCTTTAGTAAAGAACTCCACCGAAGGGGTGGCCGCTCCCACTAATACTCCATTGAGATAGTATGAACCGAAAATGGAAGGCCGTGGGGTTTTTCCAAACCCCTCTCCCCCACTTGATTATTTAACACTAGGGTTTTGAAAAACTCTTTTGACCTTTACATTGGTTACTCAAAAAATCTTTTTAAATCTAGCAAACTTAGTTAATTAAATTCATGACTCAATGACTTAAGTCATCTTGAACATAAATAACTTTTGCTTTAAAATATTTGAGCAAATCACTTTAAAGGGTCAAATTTCCTAACTTGGGACCAATGGGTTATGGGCCCACTAAGGTAGCAACATATTAGATTTTAGTTTGGCCTCTTTTGGAAACTTAGGGTACCGAGATAAACTAAACCCTATCCAACTTTTAAACCTTAGACAAATAGAAGGTGCTGGTCTAAGATCCGTTTAAAACAATTTGCCAAACTAAAAACAATCCAATATAGAAAGATGCCAATTTTAAGAACCTAGTGGTGGCCATGTTACTAGGTGATAAACATAGCAATTATATAAAGCATTCAACCGTGCATTCCATATATAAAAGCAAATAAAAGAATGCAATCCTTGATGGCTCCCTGCTCTTCGGACTTCAAATCTTTATCCAATTAGGAATCCTTATCCAACTAGGAATCCTAATCAAACTAGGATACTTGGTTAAGAGTCCTTTTCGCACTAGGAAACCTTCGTTGCCTCCACCACCATGGAATCTGCTTCTACTTGCAACCATGCAATCTTTGAAGCTTTCTTCTCCTTGCTTGTTACAATAAATAAATTTATACAAGCAAACCATGAAAAGCAAAACCAAAAATTACATTGGAGATACCTATGCTTTTCAAGAAAGCTTACATCAAGACTAGTTGGAATAAAAACAAGGAAAAATTACAACTTCCTATGATTGCTAAACGCGCAATCGTACACTTTCCAACTAATTAAAAAACATCCAAATCCACACACATACATGCGAACCATCAAGGATGCAATTATATGGCTGCAAACAAAGAGGTTAGTTCATTCAAAGTGCTTTGTACAACACTACACAGCATGCTGAAATTATTCCAGCAGTCTGGAAAAAATTTCTGCACACTATTTATGCAGTAAACAGCATTCTGGAATTATTCCAGCAGCCTGGAAAAAAATTCCAGCACACTATTTATACAGTAAACAGCATTCTGGAATTATTCCAGCAGCCTGGAAAAAAATTCCTGCACACTATTTATACAGTAAACAACATCCTAAAGGGCGCCACCATGCCCTTGATTGATCTAGAATTGATATCCACACAACATGGGATCATGATTAATCATGGTGTGGCTCTGATACCACTGAAAGGAAGTGCGATTCAGATCTGAACTCTTAATGAAACAAAGAGTTCTATGGCTGCAATTTAAAACTTTTTACTAGGATCATATTTAGAAAGTAAATCAGCCATCAAAATTGCACTAGAAACACCATGAAACCAAGACCAACTTGTGTGTAATCAAATTAGATACAATGGAGAAGACATACCTGATGTTCTTGGGCTGAATAAACTCCAAGATCTGAACTTGAAGATCAGATCTACTGCCTTTAAATTCCTGCACACCTTGCTGGAATTTCTTGCAATAGTTTCCTTCTAGTCTTCTTCTCTATTCCTCTTTCTCCAAATCTGATTGGTTAGTGTTGGTGGGAACACAATAGGCTTCCTTCTTCTTGTTTTTCTCTTGATCTTATGTGCAAAGACCAGGTCTGATATGGGTTTTCTTTTAGAAGAAAACAAGGACCAGCAGGAACTTCTACTTGTGCAAAGATGCCTAGGACGTCCAAAGGCTTTTTGTGGCTGGTTTTTCCCTCACCAATGTAACCCACGCCCCAAGGTGTTTCTCTCCTCTTTTTAATTTTGATGCACGCCCAAGGGAGGGAACTACCAGCTATAAATAATAGCTGAAACCCTTTTAGAGAAGACCTTTCCTTAAAGAATAAGGAAACCAAGAGGACTTTCTAAAAAAGGAAACAAACACAAGTGGACGTCCAGCCCTCTTCCCTTTTCTTGTTTAGTTTCTAAATAGAATTAGAAAGCTACTAAACTTTAGGAAAACTTGCACAAAGAGAACTCCTTCCAAGTAATGGGACCTACACAAACTTGGGACCCACATACTAGGGACCACTTTGACTAGCCCACACTTACTATGGCCCATGTACCAAATAATTTATCTAGAGTTGTAATTCATGTATGCCATCATGGGCCTATTTGAATTTACACTCAAAATTATTTCTCCACACATTTAAACAATTTAGGAAACCTTGCCAATCTAGGAAAGTGGCTAGAGAAGGGACCAAAAGACATATTTGCCCTTGGCTTCCAAAATGACCAAAATGTCCATGCTAACCCCATAGCAACACTAGGATCATTTTAACCTTAACTCATTCCACTAGAGAGTTACGGTTGCACTCCAGGGACAAATATTAAATGCAAATTAAGCTCATCATAAACCGACGATTGTCTTTGACCTACCAAGTACAATGACCACAATGCCCCTCTATGTAACATCCATAATCAAGTAGGTTAACCGATGTACTATCTACCTTCTTGATTACATCTCATCCTTAGAACTTCATACCCTTGACTTAATCATCATCCGGATATCATTCTCTTGATCCAGGGAGCGACCCACAAGTTCAATATCCATATGGAACATCCATATACTAAGATCTTAGATTCTGATGATTAATCGGATAATTCTAAGGGGATGATCATTCCATCACAAGATGACATAGATTCCATATTGCATTTGCACGTCCCAACTAATCAAGCCCGAGCACCCAAAACACAGAGCTGTTGACCCATGAACAGGATCTCACCCATAGTGAATTAAAGCACAAGAACTTGACTTCGTCAGTTCATCCACAAATGCTCAAGATTAAGAGCACTGGTCACTCAGTAGCAAGAGGTGACT
Organism: Cinnamomum chago; assembly: GCA_038049695.1. Taxonomy (NCBI): domain Eukaryota; kingdom Viridiplantae; phylum Streptophyta; class Magnoliopsida; order Laurales; family Lauraceae; genus Cinnamomum; species Cinnamomum chago. The sequence goes on along the minus strand of CP142452.1, from coordinate 54,826,458 downwards.
TGATCTCCCTCTGTGATAGTATTATTTCAGAGATCACACCTACAAGTGGTCCTGATCAATGCATGACACATGCACTAATGAGAGAAATCCGGAAAGACCTCCGTGACTAAGGTAAGTCACCTTGAATACAGGAGAGTATCTCATTATAACTTATACCAAGATGAAGTGCCCAACTCCATCTCTCAGTTATGAACAAGTTTATTGTTTCAAGTGTCCATGACTTAGACCTTACTGTGTGTAGCCACTACACACCAAGTCATTACTAGAAAACAATGGGCCTTACACAACCATACATATACACAAGTAATAAGAGAAAGATGTCATTCTATAAAATAACCAATAAATATCCAGTAACAGAGATGTGAGTGCAGTCAGTGGGCTTTAGGGCATACACCAATCCCAACACAGCAGCCCCGGTCGACCTGAGAAGGTCAGGTCGACCTGGTCCCTGTGTGCCCGGTCGACCGAGCCCATGGCCGGTCGACCGGGAGTTGTAACTTAAATGGGGTGCACAGTGTTTTGGTCAGGCTCCCAGGGAGCCTGACCTTGTGTCCCCGGTCGACCGAGCCACCGTGGGGTCGACCGGGTACACTGCGGAATAGAACCCAGGTTCTGTTCTGTAGTGTGCTGGTTCCTCCTCTTTTTCCCTCCTTTCAACAGTTATACAACCACACAAGACTAGAGACAAGAAGACTTTAAACTCATGTTTCCAAGACATTAAATGAAGCTAGCAAGATGCCTTATGAGCATTTATTTCAACAATGAAAAATCAATTAAAGCATGAGAAATTCATAAATGCTTCATCAAATCATTTAAAACTCAAAACACCTAATCATCCACTTGCCTTAGGTCCAAGCTAGCAAAACCAAGCCTCTAATCACCTCTTAAGCTCAAATCCAAGCTACAATAAAAAACCCCCAAAACAAACCCTAAAATGGGTCAAACAAGGAATGAAAATGATAGAACTTTCAATAATGAAAATGAAGCTTCCCTAGGGCTAGAAGAGCACAAATCTAGAAGATGGAGAATATTGCTTACTTGGATGACCTTCAAATGGCAAGGGCTAGCTCAAAGGAAGTATTTAGGTTGAAAGGTTTCTCCACAAATGGTATCAAAAGATAGCCTTCAAGATGAGGAAGAGAATGGCGATCTCCATTTCTTGATTGATGCAAGTTTGGTGTGGATTGGAGATGGAGAGAGCAAGAAGAAGAAGATAAGTTGCAAGAAAAACCCTAGGTTCTAATGTTGTGCTGGAACATGGAGAATGGAATGAAAGGGAGAGTGGTCTTCACTTTGTTAACAAATGGGGTTGGGTCCCACTACTAAAGAAGCTTGTTTGACTGAAATCATGTCTTTCGGGATCTCGGATGAATTTGACGAAGAAGGAAGAAATGATCGTCGAAATATCTAGTTTCCAAAAAGTATATGTTTCGCGGGTTTCGGGGATATCAAGTTTTGGGTACAGGTTTAGTGTAAAAGGACTGTTTTGCCCCTCAAGGCTAGTAAATCGGGTTTTGGGGCCTCGAATGGACACGGGATCAACATGAAAGTTGTAGGGATCAATAAAATAAATGAAACGGGATAAGAAAGTCATTCAAAACAATTTCGAAAAATCCCCTAAGTAAAAGCAAAGTCATAAGGGGAACCCCCAAAGGGTCCCACTAGTTACCAAAGCACTCAAAATTGCTCAAAACTAGAACAAAAGCTATTCCAAACCCAACTTAGGCAAAATCACTAATCAAGCTTAGAACTAACACACAACTTAATTAGCACTAATCGGGTTCACTCGGGTCGAGGTCTTACACCGTGTCCTAAACTCTTGTTCATTCGTATCAATGATTTGAACGGGCCTCTCAACATAGGTAGCATCCTCTCGAATCTCCAATGGTTCATGTCGGAGTACATGTGACGGATCGGGGACACACTTCTTCAACATAGACACATGAAAGACGTTGTGTACGCCGGATAGCTCAGGTGGTAAGGCTAACCTTTAAGCCACATCATCGATCTTATTCACAATGTCGTATGGTCCAATGTATCTCCATGATAGCTTGCCTTTCTGTCCAAATCTCAATGTTCCTCTAGTGGGTGACACTTTCAAGAAAACCTTGTCTCCTTCTTTGAACTGTAAATCTCTGCGGTGGGAGTTTGCATAGCTCTTCTGTCTACTCCGAGACACTTTCAGACGTTCTTGCATCAACTTGATTTTGTCGTTGGTCTCACTTAGAATAGTCGGTCCATGAAAACTGCGAATGCCGACTTCTTCCCAACATACAAGTGTCCTACACCTTCTGGCATACAATGCCTCGAAAGGCTCCATACCAATGCTTGAATGGTAGCTGTTGTTGTAAGCAAACTCACACAACGGTAATGTCTCATCCCATTGAGTCTTGAAGTCTAACACACAAGCACGAAGCATATCCTCTAGGGTCTGAATTGTTCTTTTTGACTGGCCATTTGTTTGAGGGTGATAAGCCGTGCTGAATTGTAATCTCGTACCCATAGACTCATGTAGCGTCTTCTAGAACCTCGAGACAAATCTGCTGTCTCTGTCAGGTGTGATAGAAACTGGTTGTCCATTTCGACTGACAATCTCGTTGACAAACAACTCTGCCAAAGGTAGCATGTGTATCTTCTTCCCTGTCCTCATAGGAATGAAATGAGCTGACTTGGTGAGACGGTCAACAATGACCCATATCGCATCGTTGCCTCTGCTGGTCCTTGGTAGTCCCGAAATAAAATCCATGGTAATGTGCTCCCACTTCCATTCCGGGATCTCTAATGGCTGTAACAATCCTGGAGGCCTCTGATGCTCTGCCTTTATCAACTGACAAGTCATGCAATGGGAAACAAACGCTGCAATTTCCCTCTTCATGTTGTTCCACCAAAATCTGCCCTTCAAATTCTGATACATCTTTGTACTGCCTGGATGCAAGAGTACTTCGTGCTGTGAGCCTCGGTCATGATGTCACTTCTCAAATCTTCGATGTTAGGCACACACAAACGGTCACGGTAGTATAAGACTCCATCAACAATACGGAAATCAGTATGGTCTGCTATATGCTTTGGAATCTTGGCCAACTCTGGATCTTGCAACTGACTATCCTTGATCTTCTGAATGATAGAAGGCTTTGACACTTTTATGTTAGCTAATAGTACACCATTCCTTAGTGGCTGTAGGTCTATGCTCAACTCTTCAAATTGCTCAAAAATACAAGTGATGGTCCCGGCTTTTGTCTTTTTCCAAAGCTGCCTCCGCCCCGGGGCTGACGGGGTATGGTGGAGGGAAAAAGGAAAAGCGGGCATCAGTTTTTTTGTACGGGTATGCCAATTTCTCTTTAATACTTGGAATTTAGAAATGGTGATCCGGAGATCCACCTTCACAAGTAAAAAGGGAAATGAAACTTTTTTCTAGTTTTCCATTGCATACATATTTTAATAAAAGAGACAGTTTTGTTTGAATGCCGTGAAAGGCGTTTTTGTGCCGTAGAAGGCGGTTTGATGCCGTTGGAGGCGATTTTGCCATGAAAGGCGATTTACAAATCTTATCAATAATGAAAGACAAGAGATGTGATTTTTTGTCTCTTTAGAAAAAATACAATTTACAACAGAAAAGTAAGAAAAAGGAATCTAACTTCTCATGCGATTGTGGGAGGGCTCGTTCAGATCGATGGTCGCGAGTCATGTATGGGCTCCGCCATCGTCCTTCAGATGAGAACATAGTGCTTGATTTCTTGGCTTGGCTCCAACCTCAGATTTTTAGAGGATAAGGACCAAGATAAGGTCCTATATCCGGTAAAAAACTGAGTAGACGGGCTGAAAAGCCGCATCTAGCCATGTTGGATAGAAGGAGAGGTGGTCTTTGGGGGGGGGTGGCCCCCCAAGGGGCTTCAATCACCTTGTTGAACTTGTTACAGCAGAGTTTTCTTGAAGGAGCAGGGTTGTAGAGATTTCTCCAAGGATTTTTGAATGATTTTCTGGCGATTTTTCCGGATCCTTCTGTGTGTGTCCCCCCCTCTTTTCTGGAATGCTTGGAGAGGACTCCTATTTATAGGCCTTTTGGTAGCCTTTAGGAGTGATTTATGAGCCTTTATGGTAATAAAGCTCATTAAGGGAGGAGTTACAAGTTTAATTGCTTTTTGTTTTGTAACTCCTGACCCTTGGATTTCATTGGCCGGAGGAGAGTCATGGGCATTTAATCGCCTTTAATCTCCATTATGTTAGGAGTTTCATGGCTTGAATGCCATGATTGCTTGGACTTGTAACTCCTGAACGGAGGCTTTTGATTGGGCCGTTCAAGATAATGGGTTAATGACCGCATTAACTTGCCATAAACGGGCCAATTGATTGCACTAAGTGGCCACCTTGGTAGCTGAAGAGTCGCGGGCCATGTTGCGTCTCTTGGAATTCCCTTTGCGATGATCATCGATGGATCCTTATGTAAATCAACATCAGATGATCATGTAGTTTCAGACATTGGTTGATACCAGCGGGCCGGCAGCATCTGTCCAGTCGATTTCGCGATCGGGCGGGCAGAAAGTGCACTTTTTGGTTGTTCAGCTGGCGATCAACGAAGTTTTTGAAGTTCTTGGAAGGATTCCTGTGATCTTGGCGAATATCGGCGAATTTGGAGCCTCAAAAGTCTGAATCTGGAAAAATCACAGGGACAGAACAACTCGTCTCGCGAAAACGGACGAAACGGGGGGTCCAGGGGCGAAATCGGCGCCCCGGACCTCCCAGGGTCGCCGGCCCCATGGTCTCCGGCGACCATGGGCCATGGTCGCCGGCGACCATGGCCCAGGGTCGCAGGCCTGGCCTAGGGTCGCGGGGCTCTGCGACCCTGGGGGGAAAATTGCTTCCCGGGGCCCGTTTCTGGCCGTTTTTCGTCGTTTTTCGCTTCCGTTTTTTTTGTTTGTTTTCTATGACATTTCTCCACATTTTTGGCTTGATTTCCATCTGAAAAACATGATGAGAATCCTTGCAAATTGGTTTGCAAAGTTTCCGATTTTTCGGGAAAAGCCGAGCGCAGAACTGTTGATTTTCCGCCAGAAGCTGAAACAGGGTCAAACGATGTCGGAATGACCTGAAATTTGAGGTGAAGCTTCTTGAGCATTAAATAAGACCAACCATGGGCTTTCTTTTGAGTTTTGAAGCCGTTTGGGGTCATGCAAATGCTTGCCTTTGATTTCACTGCGAGGGAAATGCCGAGCTTTGACTTTTGGTCAAACGATGTCCGATTGACCTGAAATTCGACGTGTGACTCCCTCATCAGTAGTTAGGACCAACCATAGGCTTTCGTTTGAGTTTTGAAGCCGTTTGGAGTCATGCAAACGCTTGCCTTTGTTTCTCCTGCGAGAGAGATGCTGAGCTTTGACTTTCGGTCAAACGATGTCCGATTGACCTGAAATTTGATGGGGAGCCTATTGGAGTTATTTTGAGATGATCCACAAGCTCCGAATTGGGTGCCATGGTCCCGGGGTGCTCAGCTGCCGGGAGCTGCTGCTTAGCTGTTGGAGAAGTGAAGCTAGGCCAAATGATGTCGGAATGGCCCGAAACTTCATGTGTACCTCTCTTTTGGTTGTTTTGAATGACCTTGCAGTTTTTGTTTGATTCTGACAAGATCTGATGCTTGAAGTGGCGCCTGCCTATTTTTGGTAGGATGCGGCTCCATGTAGCTTTTGGTGTGAAGAGGCAAAGTGACATTTTTGGTGTCAACAACAAGTGCCACTTAGATTTGCCAAGCCTACTGATTTTCTGCTCAAGGCATCGGCAACTACATTACCTTTCCCCGGGTGGTACTTGATTGGAAAATCGTAATCATTGATGTATTCCATCCATCTTCTCTGCCTCATGTTCAATTCCTTATGAGAGAATAAATACTGTAAGCTGCGGTGGTCGGAGTGGACTTCGAACTTCTCTCCATAGAGGTAATGTCTCCATATTTTCAACACGAAAACAACCGCTGCAAGCTCAAGATCATGGGTGGCATAGTTCTTCTCGTGATCTTTCAACTTTCGGGATCCATATGCAACAAGTTTTCCTTTTTGCATCAACACGCAACCGAGTCCAACATTCGAAGCATCGGTAAAAATGGTAAAACCGCCGCTTCCGGATGGCAAAGTAAGGACTGGTGCTGTAGTCAATCTCTTCTTTAGCTTTTGAAAACTCACTCCACACTGATCTGTCCATACATATGGTACATTCTTCCTTGTCAACTTCGTCAATGGTGACGCAATCGACGAAAATCCTTGCACAAACCTCCGATAATAGCCTGCCAATCCTAGAAAACTTCTGATTTCTGTCACATTCTTCGATCTTTCCCAATTCACTACTGCTTCAATCTTGGACGGATCTACTGACAAACCTTCTTTAAAGATAACGTGCCCAAAAAATGCTACTTGGTCTAACCAAAATTCACATTTGTTGAGCTTCGCATACAGATGGTTCTCTCTCAAAAGTTGCAGTGCTATTTTCAAGTGCTCTTCATGCTCTTCTCTGGTCATGGAGTACACTAAGATATCGTCAATGAATACTACCACAAACTGATCTAGATACTCTGCAAATATCTTGTTCATCAATGCCATGAACACTGCTGGTGCATTAGTCAACCCAAATGGCATAACTAGGAACTCATAGTGGCCATATCTCGTTCGGAAAGCTGTTTTCAACACATCTGATTATCTGACTCTCAGCTGATGGTAACCGGATCTCAAGTCAATCTTCGAAAAGTAAGAAGCATCTTATAGTTGATCAAACAATTCATCTATCCTTGGCAATGGGTATTTGTTCTTGATGGTCACTTGATTCAATCTCCTATAATCTATATACATTCTCATCGAACCATCTTTCTTCTTGACAAATAAGACTGGGGCTCCCCATGGTGAAATGCTCGGTCTCACAAAGCCTTTGTCTAACAATTCTTGCAACTGAGTCTTTAATTCTCCCAATTCTGCCGGAGCCATTCTATATGGTGCAATAGATATCGGAGCGGTCCCTGGTAACAACTCGATAGTGAAATCAATCCCTCTGATGGGTGGTAAACCCGGAATCTCCCCCCGGAAAAACATCCGGGAATTCCCAAACAATTGGGATCTCCTCCACCCCTTGGGACCGTTTATCCTCCGTGATAAATGCCAAATACGCTTCACATCCACTTTTCAAAAGTCTATCAGCCTTCAACGCTGAGACAAACCCTGCACGAGGATTTCTCCTCTCTCCCTGAAACAACACCCTTGCTGGTGTTTCATCTAACTTGAAAGTAAGGGTCTTATGGAAGCAATCCATTGTGGCATGGTACGCTGCCAGCCAATCCATCCCTAGGATGACATCATAATCATGCATCTCCAATAAAATGAGATCTGCAGTTAAAACCACTTCTCCTATCTGGACTGTGCAACTAGGATAAAAGGTTCTACAAATAACTTGTTTACCTACTGGGGTTGCCACAATCAAAATGAACTCAAGTTCTCTAGCATGCATATTAATCAACTCAGAAAATTCACAGGATAAAAACGAATGTGTAGAGCCAGGGTCAAACAAAATCCTAGCTTTAATCCCACAAATGAGGAGTGTACCTTCCACCACATTCCTTGCTGCCTTTGCATCAGCCCTATTGACCGCATAGATTTGCCGCCGATGCTGTGGCCTATTCTGAGCTTGTTGTGGCCTGCCTTGTTGTGCATTCTTATTTTGTTGTGGGGGACGCTGATTCTGATTCTGTCCCTGTTGACGGGCCTACTGTTACTGCTGCTGTGGTCTATACTGTTGCTGTGGTGCTTGTTGCTGAAGTGGCCTTGCTTGATTCTGGACAACAATTGCATTCTGTGGTGGTGCTGGACACTGTGCTGCTTGCTGTTGCTGATTCTGCCTATTCGGTCTTGGACAGTCCCTCATTTGGTGGCTCATGGAACCACACTTGAAGCATGCTCCTGTAATGGTACGACATTCAGCGCTCACATAATTCTTCCCACAGTGGATGCAAACCACTTGATTCTGAACATTCTGCTCTGGCCTCTGCCTCTTGTTATGCTAATTTCTCTGGTGCTGATGGTTTTGTTGGTAAGCTGGACTCTTTCCCTGAACTTTGAGGATTTTGTTATGGAAGCTCTCAAATTTATAGGCCCTCTTGACAGCCTCGTTGAAGGTTGCAGGTGGTACAACTCCGGTAGCATCTTTCTCAATGATGGGATTTAGTCCTTCGAGGAACTTTGCAATTCTTTTCTCCACCATGTCTACTAACTCTGGAGCAAATCTAGACAATCTCTTGAATTTTGTGAGGTATTCGAGGACTGTCATGTTGCTTTGGACAAGTTGCTGGAACTCTATTGCCTTCTGCTTCTTGATGTGTGTGGGTACATATTTGTCGTGGAACTGTCTCTTGAAGCTAACTCAAGCCACTGCGTCTGCCATAGTTCTGTACTCATCCCTAAGTGTTTTCCACCATATGTTTGCTGCATCGATAAAGAGAGATGATGCAAGTTTCACTCTTTCTCCCTCGGTGCATTGGAAGATCTTAAAGATGTTCTCCGTATGCTCCAACCAATCATCTGCCGCTAATGGATCTTCTATCCCTAGAAAGTCCTTCGGAGCTCTCTTCCGGAACCGCTCAAATAAAGCGTTTGGGTCATGTTGCCTCTGATTGATGACAATAGCAGGTTGAGCTTGGACTGGTCCGGGTCTCCTTTGCAATACTTCTAACAATTGCCTCTGCATCTCTGCCAACTCCCTGACATGATCTTCATCTTACTTAAGCATCTGTTCTTATAGCCTAGTTTGATTCTCATTGGCTTGACACTATTGGTCAAGCATTGCTTGCATCATTTGTTGGAATTGATTTGGCATGATGTTTTCAACCAGATCTTCCTCAACTGGCCCTGTATGATCACTGTTACTTTCGGAGGGATTGCCATTTATCGGTCGCTTACGAGGTGGCATGATGTTGCAAAACAAGTTATTAGCACATAATAATCAAATAAAGGGTCACACATTGCTCACACGATTCTAGCTAACGAAAGATCTAACGAATCATCGCCAAGTCCTTAGGATTTCTAGTTTCTTTTAATTGCTTGAAACACCTCTCGCTCTGATACCAGTCTGTTGCGACCCTGTTAGACCCCGACCCAGACCAAGTCGATTAGTGTGTGTTTAGTCCTAAGTGGGTTTAGTTGTTGTTGGGTTAGAAGTAATTAGTTTTAGTATTGGACATAACTTTGGAAATTTTGAGAACGTCTAGTATTAGTTAGACACACTCGGAAAGGTCCGAGTGCACGTGTGAGCTTGGGAAGATCGTATCGATTTCCGTGTGATTGTGATTTTGATTTCATTTGAATGATGTTTCGACGTGTTACAACTTTCGTTTTAAGCCCAGTTGTGTTTGAAGCCCAAAAACCCAAGTTTTGACCCAAAGAGGGTAAAATTGTCTTTCTTGCACAAATCTGGACACAATTTCCGAGGTCTCAAAACCATGTCAAAATATACTTTTTGGAAACTAGATATTTCGGTGATCGTTTTATCCTTCTTCGTCGAAATCATCCGAGGCCCACAAGTTAGTGTTTTGGCCATTTCAAAGTTCAGGTTATTTGGGGCCCATTTCCTCACTAAAGCCCCATCTCCCTCTTCTTTTTCATTCATTTCCCCAATCTCTGCAATCTCTTGACCTAGGGCAAGGAAAGCTCTTCTTCTCTTCCATCTTCTTCATCTTGCATGATCTACCTAGAAGACTCCAAAGAAGATTCCAAGGGTACCATCTTCTTCCTCTCATCCTAAGCTCTCCATTGATGCAAGTTTCTTAAGGTTCCAAGTTGGGAAAGCTCTCCATTTGCCTTCATTCCTCTTGTTTGACCTTCTCTAGTTAAGAGCTTCAACCCATATTTTTCATGGAGTCATTTTATTCCCTAAAGATCTTGTTTTCCATGTTTGTAAACCCCTTTGTGAAAATGGGTTCTTTGTTTTCATTTTTGTTGAGTTTTGAATGGTTTTCCATGGGATTCTTGTAGTGTTGACTTAGCTTTTGAGTAAGAGTGCTTGAAGAGGATTGTGTAGCTTTTGGGCAAAGGCAAGTAATCTCTATAGGCTCAATGTTGCATGTGTACTTTAGATTACTTTATTTTTTTAGAAATTTTGTACATGTTTTGATGTTAAATGGATTGATCTTTTGTTGATTTTAATGGTGGTTGAATGGTGATGTTTATGAGCATGTTTGGAGGCTCATCTTTGTGTATCAATGTTGTTTGAAGGCTGGGAGTAGGCAATGGATGGGTTGGAAGAGGACAGGAACAGCCAGATTTTGGCCTCAGAAGTCCGCACTGCGCGCTCTAGCGCGTAACTGTGTGCTTTAGCTCGTGTGCTTGATGTTTGGGCGTGCTGGACTGTCCGCTCGAGCGCGTGTTGGCCCACTCGAGCGGATGGGCCCATTGGGCCCAACAGTGCGAACTTCAAATGGCCATAACTTTTTAACCGTACGTCCGTTTTTGGAGTTCCACATGTTAGGAATTTTGTATTTGCAATTTGATGGATGCATAATCATTCTAGCATCATTTGATTTACACACATATGCATTGATTTATAAAAACTTGAAATCTTGTTTTAAACATGCATTGCTTTTAAGAGTTGTAAAAGTTTTGATTTATGCATGTTTTGTTTTTAATCTTGGATGCATTTGATTAGAAAAGAGTTTTAGAAAATCAAGCTAGCCTATGAGTTTTAAATCTTTCAAAATGTTTTAGGCTTTTTATGGTTCATGTTTTAAAACCCTTAGAATGATTTAAAACATGTTTTTAAGCTTGATTATATGGCCCAAAAAGTTCTACAAAGAAAATCTTTGAAATATGCAAAGTTGGAATTTTTGGTCCCAGCAGTGTGGCTGGTCGACCGGCCCAGGGGTCCCGGTCGACCGGGAACACTGCAGGCAGAAAATGCCCTGGGGCACCAACGGTCATATTTCTGACCGTTGTGTGTGTCACGCCCCCGAATCGAAACCTCGGGGGCGGGAGATGGGATTAAAGCATAAATTGTATTTTACTTCTCCCAAGATCCGCGTGTGTGAAGACAACACATTCTGAATATTTTGCGGAAGCATTTGTGGCGTTGCGACCCGAAGTCCGTGGCCATCGGATTCCGCGTCGCACTCAACCTTTAGCATATAGCTAATATATCAAGAATCATATCAGACTGGAGTAACCAACACAATAAATTACAGAGCTGACAGTCACAGGATATTACATTCCCAAATATGTTCAAGTTACAATTATCAATGTACATTAATTAAGAATCCCAAGAAAAAGGCTAATAAAAGCCATACAACAATAAGCTATAAACTACTACCCAAATGTGACGTAGCTCCGATGTCAAGCTCAATGTCTACATGACATAGCCGACAAACTAACCTGTAAAGCATGGCTCTACAGCCAACAAAAGCACTCGACTCGGGGCGAAGAAATCTGAACCTGAGTACCAAAAGTAGTGGGTCAGACACGACGGTCTGGCAGGTGGATGAAAAGAACACAATATAGCGAATAATAATACAAATGATAAATCATGCTATTTGCTCAAAATGCTGCATATAATTAAACGGGTGCAAAGTCGGGAATCTCGGGGAAAACTTGTATTCATTTCAAGCACGGGTAAAACATGAACATCTAATAAAACATGTATTCATTTATATCATCTATAATCATAGATATTTGACAATCGGGTATTCGTCTAAAACATGTATAAATATAGCGGTATGGCAAAACAACTTTCATTTGAAACTTAAGTAAAACACAAGTATACAACAAATCAGGTATCCATAACAGTCTAGCAAAACCAATGTCCATTTGAAACCTATGTAGAAATACGGATATTTAATAAATCGGTTATCATGTAAAATAGGTATAAACATAGGAATCTGGCAAAACAAGTGTCATTTGAAACCTATTTCAAGCATGGATATTTAGAAATCGGGTAATCATTTAAAGCAGGTATAAACATGGGAATCTCACAAGTCAAATGTCATTTAAAACAAAGCACGGATATTTAACAATTCGGGTATTCCTTTAAAACATGTAAAATCATATAAATCTAGCAAAATCATTTATCGTTTGAAACATATGTAAAAGCACGGGTATTCGCCCAACCGGCATTCCTGTAAAACATGTACGTGTGCAAAGGACATAAAACAATATAATAGTGACTGGATTTACAATAGAGAGCATTAACACTTATCTAAATAACAACTTTCATAAAAGCAATGAATCATTTAACTGAAAACAAGTAAGCAATATAAACCATGTCGGGTGTCCAAGGAAACGGGAACTGGCAAGATGGCAACCACACGAAGCTAAGTCCTCTATCACTAAAGCGATAGAGCAATAACTAGGCCCTGATCTCAGTCACTCGAGGTGAGGAGAAACAGGGGATCTCATATCAATACATATACATATACTAGGCCCTGATCTCAGTCACTCGAGGTGAGGAGAAACAGGGGATCTCATGAATGCATATACATATACTAGGCCCTGATCTCAGTCACTCGAGGTGAGGAGAAACAGGGGATCTCATGAATGCATATACATATACTATACGGGACCACGGTAGCGAGCCGGGCATCGGGGACCACAGTAGCAATATGCGGTATCGGGACAAGACCACGGTAATAACCGGGTATCGGGACGGGACCACGGTAGTAACCGGGTATCGGGATCCAAGCTGCAGCTGGCGGGACGGGAGGGGGATCTCCAAGTCGGTTGATCAGACCAACAGGGTTATCCAAGCTTAGTGGTGCCGACTCATAGGTCAAATCCAATCGAGACAATGCAAGTAAATCAAGTATGAATACATAATCAAACGGGCAAGACGGGGGTGCTCAAGGGCACACTGACATATCATGTGGTGCAATGCACTTCGGGACAAGTAACTGTTACTAGAGTAACTCCAATGCTTTCGGGAAAACAAGTCATGTAATGCAAATCTCGGGAAAAGAGGTGAAACAATGAACTATAACAATTTCGGGTAAAATATTACTTTCAAGATCTATTTAAGTGAATAGGGGTCCCGTATGTCGATTATGGTCATTACTTGGTACTCCTTGAGTTTGAAGACATTCCGGCCTCCTTATGCACTTTTACGATTTTCAAAGATTTCGAATGACATCTTCGTGATATGGTTTCTTTCTCGAATGATCTCATACAATGCCTAGTGAATCTCATTTGATCGACAAAGCTCAACGCTCGAACGAACCGGAGAGTTCGTTCGAGCGGGGAGCTTTTCGAAATCTGGGGAATTTCGGTTACCTGGCGGTCAGCTGGCGGTTAGCCGCCGCTGGGGCAGGCGGCTAGCCGCTGTCTGACCGCGAAGCTGACCGCGGCTGGGCTGCAGAAAATATAGCTTACTGGAAAGCTGACCGCCAAGTGCGGTTACCTGGCGGTTAGCCGCCGATGGGGTCCGCGGTTAGCCGCTGGCTAACCGTGAGGCTGACCGCGTTTTCAGGGGGAAAATGATGCTCTCTGGAAAAGGAACCGTGACATTTCGGTTACCTGGCGGTTAGCCGCCAGTCACCAGACGGCTAGCCGCCGGGTAACCGCAGGTTGACCGCCAGTGCGGGAATCACCCACTGTGCGCATATTTGAGTCACTTTCCTCCTCAAAACCATCCTCCTCACTTTCACTTAATCCTTGCCACATAACTGAGCTAAAAGCTCCTCCAATGCAACTATTTACACTTCTCCACAACTCCAATATGGGTTCATCTCCTCACCTCTTCCATCAACATCAATTCCAATACAAGGGAAGAAGGAAACCATTTCACAAACATTCATTTAGGATATAACCAAAGGACAATACATGCCAAACCAACATGTTTACAAAACATTAAATGACTTAGCCAATCACATTCCTCATGAAAACTCCAATGAAAAAGTAAAACTAAACATCTCCTTTCTTCTCACTTAAAACCAAACCAAAGGGAAGAATCTCCATTGTATACAAGGGTCCATTTGCCATAATCAAGGGGGAATTAAAAACCATTGATCCCATTTCCAAAACAATAGATGATTTAGCAAAAACTCATTAAATGAGCATCTATTTCAAATCAATGCAAGCTAGTAAACATAAACATGAATGGGAAACCAACCCCATTCATTTTAAAATCATATGAGCAAACCTTGACCAAATGAAAGCACATTTTTCCAAGAGATTAACAAGAGATAAACCACCATTAATATGCAATTTCGAAATCAATAGAAATATGACAAGAAGCATGCGTAGAAACATATATCACATTATCAAGAACAAGTAATAAAACCTAGGATTTTCTCATAAAACTTTGATAACATTAAAACCATCCATTCATCCACTTGCCTTGGGTCCCAAGCTAGCAAATCAAGCTTCTAATCACCTCTCAAGCTCAAGATCCACAATCTCTACAAAAACCCCCAAAACAAACCCTAAAATGGGTTAAACAAAGGAAGACAATGAATGGGCTCAAATCAAACTAAGAAATAGAGCCTAAGGGAAAGCCATAGCACATACAAGGAAAATGGGAAGGATTCTTTACCTCTAAGGCCATGAATGAACAAGAAGAAGCTTGCAATAGGGGCTGCCCACCTTGGTTTCCCACAAAAATGGTGTCAAACAAGAGAGGAGATGAAGGAGAAGAAGTTGCCGGAGTTCCCTCGTCGGATTGGTGGCTCGGAGGCTCCATTAGAGCAAGAGAAATGGAAGAAATGGAGAAGAGGGCTGCTGGCACTGTAGCTGGGAAGTTTCAGTCGATGGAATGGAGAAATGAGGGAGAAAGGGAGTGGAGAGACCTCTTATAACATGGGTGGGTGTGGGTCCTACTTCACTTAACACTTGCCAAGGGTAAAACATCTCTTTGTGGGCCTCGGATGGATTCGATGAAGAAGGAAGAAATGATCGTCGAAATATCTAGTTACCAAAAAGTATGAGTTTCACGGATTTCGGGAATATCGAGTTTTGGGTACAGATTTGGCGTGAAAAGACTATTTTGCCCTCAAGGCCAAGAAATCGGGTTTTGGGTTCTCAAATGGATACGAGATCAACATGAAAGTTGTAGGATTCCTCAAGATGAATGCAACGGGCCAAAAACACAATACGAAGCAAATCGGGAAAATCTCACAAGTAAATGCAAAGCCGAAAAAGGAACCCCCAAAGGGCCCCACAAGCTACCAAAGTACTCAAAAGCCCAAAACTAGAAGAAAACCCATTCTAGCTCACAAACTCAACCCAACAAATACTAATCCCACTAAAAGAAACTAATCCTCAAATAAAACAACACTAATCCAAGAGATTAGGGGTCGGGTTCTCACAGTGTGTTCCCGGTTGACCGAGACCTGTTTCCAGGTCGACCGGGGACTAGCCGTTGGGTACTTTTTGCTATAAATATGAGTTCTTTCCTTTGCCAAAAGTTGGGAATTTTAAGGCCCTCCTTGAGGGGTTTTGAGGCAAATAGAAGGGAAAATAACTAAGGGATGAAGGAGAGCATTAGGAAAGCTAAAGCTTGGATTAATGAAGTTAAATCTCCAAGTAGGCTCTACTTTCCTTAATCATATGTTTTCATGCTTTGTTTTATTTTTGGTAAATCATTTGTAGCATGATAAACTATGTTGTGTTGTATCTTTAACATGTTTTATGTTTTGAATTGATTTATTGTTTTGGATATAACACCATTTGATTCAATCCAAGTAGTACTTTATCTTTGGTAAATCTAAGTAGATCATGTTAATGAAAGAACCTTTGAAATCATATGTAACATGATTCCTATACTTGGTTGAATCTATGGTTGTTGTTTTTCAACATAAGAAAATCACTTTCAAAACTATCTTATGTTTTGGATTCAACTTCTTTACAAATCATATGTTTTCATGTTTTGTTTTATCTTTGATAAATCTTTAGTAGCATGTTAACCTATGATGTGTTGTATCTTTAGCATGTTTTATATTTTGAATAGATCTATTGTTTTGGATGCATCACCATTTGATTCAATCCAAGTAGTACTTTATCCTTGGTAAATCTAAGTAGATCATGTTAATGGAAACATCTTTGAAATTAGATGTAACATGATCCATATACTTGGTTGAATCTTTGGTTGTTGTTTTCCATCATAAGAAAATCTTTTTCAAATATATCTTATGTTTTGGATTCAACATGTTTACAAATCATATGTGACTTTGTTTTAAAGTTTCACAACTTGCCTTGCATTGATTGGTATATCATATTCAAGTTGATTTGATAAGTTCATATGATTTGTCCCCTTATTTCAATAAAATCTATTTTTATGTTTTGAGCTACTTGTTGATTTGATTGACATCCCTATGCATCACATGTTTAGAGCTGATTAATTTCATACAACTTGTGAATCTTTGATATCATTAACAAGTTGTTACTTTTAACATGTGACTTGCATTCTTTCCTCAATCATAAATGTTTTTATGAGTTAAAACTCTCAAAAGCCTTAGGCATACATTTATGAGCTTTCATTTTCAAAATGATTGAGGACATCACACACACACATCATGTACTTTCATCTTTGCATTCATAGTGTGTGTGTGTATTAGATTTTCATTTTCATATCCGCCTATTTTAGAGGCAAATGTAATGAGCTAAATTTGTATCTCCATCAAGTGTATGTTAGACACTAACTTTGTGAGATAACCAACCTTGTGGTTGAAGAGGTTATTGCTTAGCCTATAAAAGCATAATGTATAGGTTGATGTTGAGCCTTGAAAAACATCATTGTAAAGGTTATTGCTAAGCCTTGAAAAACATATTGTAAAGGTTATTGCTTAGCGTATTGAAAAGCATAAATAGTGGAAATCCGGTGGGGTGTTGGATCACAAGCCGGTAGTGGATGTAGGCATTGAGGCCGAACCACTATAAATCCTTGTGTGATGGTGTTTGCTTTGTGGTGATTGTTTTTATTAAGCTTCCGCATTTTATTTGTAATCATCACTTGTGACTAGTTTAAGTTAAAGAAGTTAAATTTGGTTAAAATTGGTCATAATTGAAGCTCACCCTATTCACCCCCCTCTAGGGTTCGGATCCCCGGACTTTCAATTGGTATCAGAGAGGGTTACTCCGTTTTAGGGCTTAACAACCCGGAGTTGATCCTTGCTAGATTTGAACCCTAGTGTTGTGTTTTTTGCATATCTTTTTAAAGATTTCCACTATGTTTGAAATTAAAAATTTCCCCTAGCTTCTTTGCAGCACTCTAAGACTTTTTCAAGTTATATCTTTAAAGAGTTGGTGAGTCCTCAAAGTGATCTCTCAAGGACACCCTTTTCAAGACCTTAGGTGAATCTTCATTGGTACACATTTAGACTAGCCTTAAGGCCTTGATCCTCCCTAGACCAACCTATTCTTTTTAGTTATATCTATTTGTTGGTCTTGTTACATTTGCATTTTGTTGCTTTATAGTCACATCTTTTAAAATGCAATGTTTCTTTGTGATCATTTGATTTTGTATTCATGAACTTCTAAGTTATATCTCATGGTTTTCAAAATTCTTTGATTGCAATACTTTCATGATGGATTTGCATTGTGTTCATATAGTTATATCTCTTGTAGTGCATATCTATTCATGATCAATTGATTGTGATTACAAATGCTTTCATAGCTAGATTTTTCATGATCAATTGATGTTGGAAAATCATTTGATGTTTGTCATAGTTAGATCCTTTTTGTAAATCAAATGATTTGAAGCAATTTTAGTTTTCCATTGAGTTTTCAAAGTAATATCTCTTGGTATGGAAAATATGTGTTCAATTTATAATTGTACACTTCTTGTTTTTCAAAATCACTTGCTCTTAATTCTATAAATGATTCTTTGTTGGAATTTCATATAATGAAGTGATTTGAGAAACTTTGGAAAATGTTCTAAGCTTGATTGGTTGTATTTATAGAAGCATTTTCCTTGAATTTATTTCCTTGTGCTTAATTATGATTATATCTTTTGGATGGAAATATTTTTTACAAACAATTTGCATCTTGGTTCATTTAGTTACATTCTTTATTCAAATTGGTTTTTGATGTCTTACATTGCTTGGTTGGATATGGTTTCATTGATTTGCATGTTTGTGCCTAACTTGGTATATTCTCATTAATGCATTTTGATGATTGTTTATGTGCTTTATAGTAAAATCTTGTTTTTGAGCTTTTTAAGTACATATGTGATTTTATGTGCTAAGTTCATTTGGTTTAAACCTCATATCCATTTTTCCATTGCATTGTAAGCTTAGTACATTTGCTAAGAGTGGAGATGTTGCATGATAGATTGCTACCTTTAACTTCATACCTTCTTGTGCTTAAATAGTTATATTCTTTTTTGATGATGGGTATGAGTTAGATCTTGAGTGTTGATTGATCCGATCTATGCAAATGTCAAATTGTTCCATGTATGGTTGTGATCTTAGTTATATTTGTAGAAACCATACTAGAACTAAAATCCATCCTCTATGCTTACTAGTCATATTCTTTTTGGATGGTTATGATGTTGATTCATGTATTTTCTCTAAGTGATATCTTCCTTATACATGTTTCAACTTCATAGTAGTGTTCTTAATCATATGAAACTCTTTGAAATCCATTTATCATATTTCTATATGTTTGATGGATATCTTAGATGTTGAATTCGTATGATTTTGACACTTTGGAAATTGCATGCATTACAAAGTTATATCCTTTTGCATTGCAATTTATCTTGTTCATCACTATGCTCAATAGTCATATCTTTAAAAGTGATGAATATGCATTTATGATGCTTGATGGGATTTTGTGTTTGTCACATCCTTGCTCTTTATCATATTGTCAAATTCAATTGGTTTCAATTGGTAAAATTTTCGATTGATTTGATTTCTTGTGAATGTGATAGACCATGTGTACATTGGTTTGAACTTGATAGTAATATATTTGTTCCATGTCACACACCATTAGCATCATAATGTTCATGTTGCCGCCTCTCTTGCTCATATAGGTATATCTCATGACCACCATGTTTATGTGTTCATAATATTGGTTGGTTATTAGTTGAGGTTGGCTTCATGATTGAATTTCATTTCACTCATTCTTGCACATTAATAGTCATATTTATTGTTTGAATGAAATGATTTCAAAACTTACATAGCATATGATTTTCATAGTTAAATTATTTAATGCTATGTTTAGTAAGCCCCATTTCATCATGGATAGCTCTAATTTGGATTTTTCCTAATAGTTATATTTTTAAATCCATTTTAGAGTGATTGTTTTAATAAGTCTTATCCTTAAATCTCAATTGGTATTCTTTATTTTTTCAATTGGTATCCATGATTGCTTTTCTCATTAGACCTTGCCTTCTTTTGGTAATTTGATCATATTGAGCTTTATAGTTAAATGAATCTAATCCTTTCCTTGAAGTTGACCCTCAATTGGTAAAACCATCTACTTCTTGAACCAAATAGTTATACCTTGTCAAAAGTTTGACAAAAGAAGAGAATGGATTGAGGGGGAGTGTAAACCTTCATAGGAAGAATTAGTTTTGATCAAATTGACCCTTGGATTGACTTTGAACCCTTAGAGTCTTCTTCCATACATGATAGCCTGTTATGTATTTCATTTTCGATTTCATTTGTTAACAGGTGCTACTAAAGGTATTTTCCTTATTTCATGTGTGTAGGTACCTTTGCAATTTAATGTCAAAGGGGGAGAGAGAGTTCAAGTACTCAAAGATCTCCTACTCTTCAAAGGGGGAGAGAGCATTCAAGTTCTCAAGAAGGGAAGAGAATGTCCAAGCTTCCTAAGGGGAGATGTTGTATGATCTTCTACAGTGGGAGAGAGTGCATATCTTACCAAAGGGAGAGAGAGGCATGGTCAAAGGGGGAGAGCCAATAGAAGAAAGAAAGCTTGGAGCTAAAGAAGATGCTTGGTCATAGAGAGGAAGATGAAAAGAAAGCTTGAAGAATGATCAAGCTCCAAGCATCAAGAAGATTGAAGAAAAGAGCCCAAGAGCCCAAGCTAAGAGGAGGAGCATCCAAGAAGATTTCAAGACTTGTCCAGCTTAGGGGGAGCTGAAGACTAAGTGTGTAATTTCTATGATGAGTAAGTTGCCATCAAATTGCAAAGGGGGAGATTGTTAGGAATTTTGTATTTGCAATTTGATGGATGCATAATCATTCTAGCATCATTTGATTTACACACATATGCATGGATTTATAAAAACTTGAAATCTTGTTTTAAACATGCATTGTTTTTAAGAGTTGTAAAAGTTTTTGTCACGCCCCCGAACCGAAACCTCGGGGGCGGGAAATGGGATTAAACATAGATATATTTTACTTCCCCCAGGATCCGCGTGTGTGAAGACAACACATTCTGAATATTTTGCGGAAGTATTTGTGGCGTTGCGACCCGAAGTCCGTGGCCATCGGATTCCGCGTCGCACTCAACCTTTAGCATATAACCAATATATCAAGAATCATATCAGACTGGAGTAACCATCACAATAAATTACAGAGCTGACAGTAACAGGATATTACATTCCTAAATATGTTCAAGTTACAATTATCAATGTACATTAATTAAGAGCCCCAAGAAAAAGGCTAACAAAAGCCATACAACAAGCTATAAACTACTACCCAAATGTGATGTAGCTCCGATGTCAAGCTCAATGTCTACATGACATAGCCGACAAACCAACCTGCAAGGCATGGCTCCACAGCCAACAAAAACACTCAACTCGGGGCAAATTAATCTGAACCTGAGTACCAAAAGTAGTGGGTCAGACACGACGGTCTGGCAGGTGGATGAAAAGATAACAAATATACTGAAGAATAAAACATAAGATAAATCATGATACTCGATCAAATGCTGCATATAATTAAACGGGTGCAAAAGTCGGGAATCTCGGGGAAAACCTGTATTCATTCCAAGCATGGGTAAAACATGACTATCTAATAAAACATGTGTTCATTTGAAACTTAAGTAAAAACATAAGTATACAACAAACCAGACAATCATAGCAGTCTAGCAAAACCAAAGTCCATTTGAAACATATGTGAAAATACGGATATTTAACAAACCGGGTGTTCGTTTAAAACAGGTGTAACCAAAGAAATCTGACAAGACTAATGTTCATTTAAAACATATCTCAAAGCAGGGATATTTAACAAATCGGATATTCATTTGAAACCGGTATAAACATAGTGATCTGGCAAAACGAGTGTCATTTGAAACATATTTCAAAGCATGGGTATTTAACAATTCGGGTATTCATTTAAAAACAGGTATAAACATAGATATCTGACAAACCAAATGTCCTTTAAAACAAGGCACAGATATTTAACAATTCGGGTATTCCTTTAAAACACGTGTAATCATATAAATCTAGCAAAATCATTGATCGTATGGAACATATGTAAAAGCATGGTTATTCACCCAACCGGCATTCATTTAAAACATGTGCGGGTACAAAGGACAGAAAACAATATAATAATAACTGAATTTACATTGGAGAATATTAGCACTTGTTTAAATTGAAAGTCCACGAGGATCCTAACCCTAGAGGGGGGGGTGAATAGGGTGAGCTACAACTAATGACTAATTATGACCAATTTTAATTTCTTAAACAAAACTAGTCACATGTGATGAATAATCAATCAATATGCGGAAGCTAAACAAATCAATCACCACATAGCAATCACCACAACACAATATTTATAGTGGTTCGGCCAACGTGCCTACATCCACTACCGGCTTGTGTATCCAACACCCCACCGGATTTCACTATTTATGCTTTTTACTAGGCTAAGCAATAACCCTTACAAAGTTGTTTTTCTAGGCTAAACAACAACCTCTCAATGTGCTTTTAGAGGCTAAGCAATAACCTTTACAATGTTGCTTTTCAAAGGCTAAACAACAACCTTACAATGTGCTTTTCAAGGCTAAGCAATAACCTTTACAAATCAAGATTTCTCAAAGAAAGTGTCTTCACAAAAGAACACTCCAAGAGATACAATTTAAGCTCAATTTAATTTGCCTCTAAATAGGCGGATATGAAAATTAAAACAAACTCACACAAACACTCAAAGAAATGCAAAGATGTATGCTTATGAAGTGTGTGTGTGAAAACTTCAATCAAGTTTAAAAGTAAGCTCAATCAATTTGTGCTTAATGCACTTTGAAAGTTTAAGGCACAAAAAGATATGATTGAAGTTCTATGCAAATCACTTGAACAATTACACACTTGTGAATGATTTGAAAATCTAAAGATCACAAGTTGTATGAAAGTGTTTAAGCCTAATCAAGTGATGCATGTGCAATGTTGTTTTCAAAAACTAATTTGACTAAAGATTAAATGAATGAAAACAACAAGGGAAGTTTCAACCAAGTGAAGTAATCATGCAATAAAAGAAATCAAAGATTTATGGCTAAGCATGATTAAGAAAGTTTAAAACAAAACTTGGGTTGAAATCAAAGTGATGAATCCAATCTTGAATATCAAAGATGAAAGGAAGAAAGGATTCAACACATCATTGTTATCATGCTTGAAATCATTTTCCAAAGATTCAAAAAAGCACATAACCAATGATTAATTAAAAGTAAAACTTACTTGGAGATTTAACTTAGTTGATCCAAGCTTAAGCTTTACTTAATGACCCTTTGATGTCTCTTAGATCATCCCCTTTGTCTTCTCTCAAAGCTCCTCAAAGAGGGTTTCAAAATCTCCAACCAAAGACAAAGGAAAGAGCTCATTTAAATACCAAAAACTGCCCAACGGCTAGTTTGGCCGGTTGACAGGCCATGTCAGGCCGGTTGACCGGCCAAGCACAACGGTCATAAAAAGAGCCGTTGTGCCAGCCCGGTTGACCTGCCCTGTGTGGCCGGTTAACCGGGCCTCTTGGCCGGTTGACCGGCCACACATGGCCGGTTGACCGGCCACACATGGCCGGTTGACCGGGCCTGCCCAGAATTTCCCATATTTTGGGTTTTTGAAGATTTTCTTTGGGGATCTTTTGGGCCATTAAAATCAAGCTTTTTCACATGTTTTAAATCATTCAAAGATGTATAAAAACATGAAACATCCAAAGCCTAAAATGATTTGAAACTTTAAACCATAGGCTAGCTTGATTTCTAAAAACTCCTTTTTCAAAAACAATGCATACAAATATGATTTTGAAGAGATGAAATTATGCAAAGTTCAAACCTAAATACACAAGATGATTTTCCAAAAGTAGTGCACAAGTAAATAGGTTTTCAAAAAGAGTTTGGGATTCAAAACCAATGCATCCAAGTATAAAACCAAAACATGCATAAAACCAAAGCTTTTCCAAATCTTAAAAGCTATGCATATATAGAACTAGATTTCAAGGGTTTTCTAAACCAATGCTAGTGTGTGAATACAAATGATGCCAATATGCAATGCATCCATCAAATTGCAAAAACAAAAGACCTAACAATCTCCCCCTTTGCAATTTGATGGCAACTTACTCATCATTGAAAAAACACACTTTGTCTTTAGCTCCCCCTAAGCTTGACAAGTCTTGAAATCTTCTTGGATGCTCATTCTCTTAGCTTGGGCTCTTTGGCTCTTTACTTCACTCTTCTTGATGCTTGGAGCTTGATCATTCTTCAAGCTTTCTTTTTTCTTCCTCTCTTTATGGCCAAGCATCTTCTTTCTTCTATTTGCTCTCCCCCTTTGACCATGCTTCTTTCTCCTCTTGAGAACTTGAAAGCTTTCTCCCCCTTTGATGGATAGGAGATCTTCGAGTACTTGAACTCTCGAACTCTCTCCCCCTTTGATGAGTAGGAGATCTTTGAGTCACACTTGAACTCTCTCTCCCCCTTTGACATTAAATTGCAAAGGTACCTACACACATGAGACAAGAAGAATACCTTTAGTAGCACCTGTTAACAAATGGAATCGAAAATGAAATTCATAACAGGCTATCATGTATGAAGGTTAACTCTAAGGGCTCATTAGCATTCCAAGGGTGAATTTGATCAAAACTAATTCTTCCTATGAAGGTTTACACTCCCCCTCAATCCATTCTCTTCTTTTGTCAAGCTTTTGACAAGATATAACTATTAGATTCAAGAAGTAGATGGTTTAACCAAGTGAGGGTTAACTTCAAGGAAAAGATTAGATTCATTTAACTATTAAGCACAATATGATCAAATTACCAAAAGAGAGCTAGGTCTAATGGGAGAAGCAATCATGGATATCAATTGAAACAAACATATCAATTGAGATTAAAGGATGTGACTATAAAATCAATCACTCTAAAATGGATTTAAGAATATTACTATTAGAAAAAAAATCCAAATAAGAGCTATCCATGATGCAATGGGGTTTACTCAAACATAGCATCAATCAATATAACTAATGAAAATCATATGCTATGTAAGTTTTGAAATCAATTCATTCAAACAATAAATATGACTATTAATGTGCAAGAATGAATGAAATGAATTTCAAACATGAAGCCAACCTCAACTAATAACCAACCATTATTATGAACACATAAACATGGTGGTCATGAGATAAAACTCTAAGAACAAAAGAGGTGGCAATCATGAGCATTATGATGCTAATGGTGTGTGACATGGAATGATCATATTACTTATCAAGTTTAGTCCAATGCACACAAGGTCTATCACATACACAAGATAAGATATCAATTGGATATGAAATCAATGGAAAGTTATACCAAATGAAACCAATTGAATGTGATAACATGAGTAAAAGCAAGGATGTGATAAACTACCATCAAGCATCATAAATGCATATTCATCACTTTTAATGATATAACTATTGAGCATAGTGATGAACAATGGTAAATTGCAATGCAAAAGAATATTACTTGGCAATGCATGCAATTTCCAAAGTGTCCAAATCATATGAATTCAACTACTAAGATATCCATCAACCAACATAAAAGCAAGGAATGGATTTCAAAGAGATTCATATGATTAAGAACACTACTTATGAAGTTGAAACATGTATAAGGATGACATCAAGAAAATCTACATGAATCAACATCATAACCATCCATAAAGATATGACTATAAGGCATAGAGGATGGATTTGGGTTCTAGTATGGTTTCTACAAGTATAACTAAGATCACAACCATACATGGAACCAATAGTCATTTGCATATAAAAAGAATAACTAAATAAGCAAAGATGCAAACAACATACATTTCCAATTCTAAGATAATGAAACCAAAAGAAAAGGAAATGATAATCATGGAACATGCTTTGATGATTATAACTAATGATGTTATAGAGCATTTCCAATCATACAATCTTCAAATCATTTTGAAAAACAAAATCCAACAATGAGCATAAAAAGAATGATTTTGAAGATCAATTTTCAACATTGTATTTTAAAAGATATAACTTAATTGAAACACATACAAGTTGATTTTTCAAAACAATGATTTTCCATATGGAAATATAACTTACGAATCCATGGAAAAACTTGAATTGATTCAAATCATTTGTTCAAAAAATCTAACTATGACATCTACACAAATGATTCAACAACAATTGATCATGAATAAATTAGCTATGAAAGCTTTTAAAATCACAATCAATTAATCATGTAAAGAAATGCAATGCAAGACATATGAGTGCAAAAAGCAAATCAAACATGATGAAATTATAATCAAAAGATTTTGAAAACCATGATATGTAACTAGAATGGTGCATGAAGACAAAATCAATTGATCACAAATAAACATTGCATTTAAATAGATGTAACTATATAGAAGCAAAATGCAAATGCAACATGACCAACAAAAGGATTTAAATTATAAAGTATAGGTTGGTCAATGAGGTTCAAGGCCCTAAGGTTTGTCTAGGTAAATGACTTTGGGAATCCACCTAAGGTCTTGAGAGGGTTGAACTTTGAGGTCTATTTTGGACTTCTCACCAACTATAGGAGATTTAACTTGATAAATTTTCAATTTAAACTTATCACCATGATATTTAGATTTTACTAAATTTGGCTTAGAATGGTGATTAGCCTTTTGAAGTTGGTGAGTTTGATTCTTAGGGGATTGCTTCACTTTTCTTTTCTTCTTACTTTCTCCCTTTACTTGACTTTTGAAATTTAGATTTAACTTTGTAAATTTCTTCAAAAGTTCTTTTATGTTTTGACTTAAGGGAGGTAGGTTGAGAAGCTTTTTGTTAATAGATTCTTTGATTTTTGGTTTAACTTGTTTAATCTTTTTAGAATCTATCTTGGGAGACTCCTTGTTAATTGGTTTCACTTGTTTAAGCTTTATGGAGTCTTCCTTGGTTTTTAGTGTCTTACCCTTCAAGTTTGATTTTCCATTTTTGAGTTCAAAGATGGGTTTAGACACATGGCTTCTCTTCCTTAGTTTGCACTCAAACCTAAAATGTCCTTCAATGCCACAAAAATTACATTTGGTTTTGGGCAAAGGAGAAAGAGTGCTAGAGAATGAGGACTCACCTTTCACAAAAGTGTTGGTGAATTTAGGGTCATATGTCATATTCCTATTAAAACCAAGACCCGTCCTATCTCCATGAGATTTACCCAATTTGAATAATTTTTCAAGTTTCTCTTCACTTTGGGTAAACTTGCACTCATACTTTTGTTTATTGTTTTCAAGTTGAGTGACTTTGGTTATAAGGATTGAATTTTCATTTTTAACTTTTGAAAGTTCATATTCAATTTCCTTATATTTGCTTAGCTCTTCATTGGCAAGTTTTAATTCATGTTTAAGTTCATTAACAATATTAGATCCAAGTTCTTGTGATTTTAACTTACTTTTAATCAACTTGGCTTCTAAGTTGTTAAAGTCTTTATCTTGTTTTTTAATTGTATCTCTTAGGTTTAAATTTTCATTTTTAAACTCATCACAATTTATCTTAATCTCATTTAATTCATCTTGAGCATTTGATAAATTTTCCTTAGAGATAGTCAATTTAGATTCAAGATTGTTAGAGTCTTTATCTTGCCTTTTTATTTGATCTCTTAGAATTAAATTTTCCTTATTGACATTATCATAATCCATCTTTAATTCTCTTAGTTCATCTTGAATGTTAGATAGATTATTTAAAGAGATCATGAACTTAGATTCTACACAATTTATAAATTCATCTTTTTCTCTAAGTTCATTTTTAGAAGAGTCTAATTCTTGGTTTAGTCTTTTAGATTCTTCTCTTAACTTTTTGTTTCTCTTTTCAGTCTTTAAGGATAATTCATATAATTCCTCAAAGGCTTGTTGAAGATCTTCTTCATTTTCTTTAATTTCTTCTTCTTTTAATTCAATTTGAGATTCTTTTAATTGAATGATGGAATCTCCAATAGAAGGAAGAATGAGGGGTCTAGAAGAATCTACTAAGTCTAGCATAGTGGAGTCCATTCTAATGATTTTCATAAAAAGCACAACTCTAGGGTTTTAACTCTAGGTTTTTACACCTAATCAAGAGTTCCAAACACTTGATCCTAAGGGATTAGAGCACTTGGCTCTGATACCAATTGAAAGTCCACGAGGATCCTAACCCTAGAGGGGGGGGTGAATAGGGTGAGCTACAACTAATGACTAATTATGACCAATTTTAATTTCTTAAACAAAACTAGTCACATGTGATGAATAATCAATCAATATGCGGAAGCTAAACAAATCAATCACCACATAGCAATCACCACAACACAATATTTATAGTGGTTCGGCCAACGTGCCTACATCCACTACCGGCTTGTGTATCCAACACCCCACCGGATTTCACTATTTATGCTTTTTACTAGGCTAAGCAATAACCCTTACAAAGTTGTTTTTCTAGGCTAAACAACAACCTCTCAATGTGCTTTTAGAGGCTAAGCAATAACCTTTACAATGTTGCTTTTCAAAGGCTAAACAACAACCTTACAATGTGCTTTTCAAGGCTAAGCAATAACCTTTACAAATCAAGATTTCTCAAAGAAAGTGTCTTCACAAAAGAACACTCCAAGAGATACAATTTAAGCTCAATTTAATTTGCCTCTAAATAGGCGGATATGAAAATTAAAACAAACTCACACAAACACTCAAAGAAATGCAAAGATGTATGCTTATGAAGTGTGTGTGTGAAAACTTCAATCAAGTTTAAAAGTAAGCTCAATCAATTTGTGCTTAATGCACTTTGAAAGTTTAAGGCACAAAAAGATATGATTGAAGTTCTATGCAAATCACTTGAACAATTACACACTTGTGAATGATTTGAAAATCTAAAGATCACAAGTTGTATGAAAGTGTTTAAGCCTAATCAAGTGATGCATGTGCAATGTTGTTTTCAAAAACTAATTTGACTAAAGATTAAATGAATGAAAACAACAAGGGAAGTTTCAACCAAGTGAAGTAATCATGCAATAAAAGAAATCAAAGATTTATGGCTAAGCATGATTAAGAAAGTTTAAAACAAAACTTGGGTTGAAATCAAAGTGATGAATCCAATCTTGAATATCAAAGATGAAAGGAAGAAAGGATTCAACACATCATTGTTATCATGCTTGAAATCATTTTCCAAAGATTCAAAAAAGCACATAACCAATGATTAATTAAAAGTAAAACTTACTTGGAGATTTAACTTAGTTGATCCAAGCTTAAGCTTTACTTAATGACCCTTTGATGTCTCTTAGATCATCCCCTTTGTCTTCTCTCAAAGCTCCTCAAAGAGGGTTTCAAAATCTCCAACCAAAGACAAAGGAAAGAGCTCATTTAAATACCAAAAACTGCCCAACGGCTAGTTTGGCCGGTTGACAGGCCATGTCAGGCCGGTTGACCGGCCAAGCACAACGGTCATAAAAAGAGCCGTTGTGCCAGCCCGGTTGACCTGCCCTGTGTGGCCGGTTAACCGGGCCTCTTGGCCGGTTGACCGGCCACACATGGCCGGTTGACCGGGCCTGCCCAGAATTTCCCATATTTTGGGTTTTTGAAGATTTTCTTTGGGGATCTTTTGGGCCATTAAAATCAAGCTTTTTCACATGTTTTAAATCATTCAAAGATGTATAAAAACATGAAACATCCAAAGCCTAAAATGATTTGAAACTTTAAACCATAGGCTAGCTTGATTTCTAAAAACTCCTTTTTCAAAAACAATGCATACAAATATGATTTTGAAGAGATGAAATTATGCAAAGTTCAAACCTAAATACACAAGATGATTTTCCAAAAGTAGTGCACAAGTAAATAGGTTTTCAAAAAGAGTTTGGGATTCAAAACCAATGCATCCAAGTATAAAACCAAAACATGCATAAAACCAAAGCTTTTCCAAATCTTAAAAGCTATGCATATATAGAACTAGATTTCAAGGGTTTTCTAAACCAATGCTAGTGTGTGAATACAAATGATGCCAATATGCAATGCATCCATCAAATTGCAAAAACAAAAGACCTAACATAAATAACAACTTTCATAAAGGAAACGAATCATTTATCGGAAAGCAAGTAAACAATATAAAACATGTCGGGTATCCAAGGAATCGGGAACTGGCAAGATGACAATCACAAGAAGCTAAGTCCTCTATCACCGAAGTGACAAGAGTATAACGGGACGTTGGTCTCAGTCACACAAGGTGAGGAGACTCAACGTAAATCATATATACAATATAAATATACGGGAACGGGACCACGGTAGCGAACCGGGTATCGGGACGGGACCACGACAATAACCGGGTATCGGGATCCAAACTGCAGCTGGCGGGACGGGAGAGGGATTTCCAAGTCGGTGGATCAAACCGACAAGGTATCCAAGCTTAGTGATGCCGACTCATAGGTCAAATAACAAATCGGGACATATGCAAGTAAATCAAGTACAGTAAATAAACGGGTAAAACGGGGGTGCTCAAGGGCACACTGTCACTTCATATCGGGCAATACATTTCGGGACAAATAACTGTTACTAGTGTAACTTCAATGCTTTCGGGAAAACAAGTCATGTAATGCAAATCTCGGGAAAAGAGGTGAAACAATGAACTATAACAATTTCGGGTAAAAATATCGGTTTCAAGATCTATTTAAGTGAATAGGGGTCCCGTATGTCGATTATAACAATTACTTGGTACTCCTTGAGTTTGAAGACATTCCGGGCTCCTTATGCACTTTTACTATTTTAAAATCTTAACATGAGCTTATGGGTAGTACTAGATGTTACAATGGCAAGAATCAAGATTATAAACGGTCCATCCTAGGCTTGACATTAATCCGGAAACATCGAGCAACCGATTCAGTCATCGAAAGGAATAGAATTAGCGATAACCAAGGAAATAGACTTGTGTTTAGATATAAAGAAGATATCGCGTCGTTCCATCCCGTTCAAGATTGAAATGGATTGAACTTCGATGCCACCGAACCAACCGTGAGGCGTGTCGGCTCAAGACATTCTCACACTTGGTCCAAACAGTCCAAAAAGGGTAGCCAGGGTCCCACCTAGAACCAAGAATTAGTGTCTAAATCAACACCATTCTTTTCTTTCAGTTCCCTAGTCTTAGAGACCTTAGATTAGGGTATAATTGGTCTTAACACTAAGGTATATACCCCTAGGACTCATAGAAAGCCCAAAGGTTTCCAAAAAAAGCAAATATCAAATTTCACTGGACTCAAATTTCACCAGAAATGCACAGGGTCCGATCGATCGGCCCAAAAAGCCTTACTGTTAAAAGACAGGCCGATCGATCGGCCTGTAGGTCCGATCGATCGGACCTGGGCGTGCAGCAGGTCCGGGACACTGATTTCTCTTCCCTTTTCCTTTCCTTTCCAACACTTAAACCACTAGCATTTCTCTTCCATAATCACTTCAAAACCTCATTAAAACTCCAATGAACAATTAAATTCAAACACCTCTTTAAACGGGTATCAATTTCAAGTCAATGTAACTTATAAACATAACCATGAATAGCCAATCCAACCTCATCCCTTTTAAAACCATATGAACAAACTTGACCAAATGAAAGCACATTTTTCCAAGAGATTAACAAGAGAGAAACCACCATTAATATGCAATTTCGAAATCAATAGAAACATGACAAGAAGCATGTGTAGAAACATATATCACATTATCAAGAACAAGTAATAAAACTTAGGATTTTTTCATAAAACTTAATAACATTCAAACCATCCATTCATCCACTTGCCTTTGACTCTAATCAAGCAAATCAAGCTCCTAATCACCTCTCAAGCTCAAGATCCACAATCTATACAAAAACCCCCAAAACAAACCCTAAAATGGGTTAAACAATGAAATGACCATGAAACCTTTCCATAATCAAGGTGGAGCTTCTCTAAGGCTAGAAGATTACAAATCTAGAAGATGGAGAAGAACACTTACTTGCAAGGTCCTCTAATGGATAAGGTAAGCTCAAAGGAAGTCTTGTGATGGAGGGTTCTCTTTACAAATGGTATCAATGGAAAGCTTGCAAGATGAGGAAGAAGAAGACGGTCTCCATTTCTTGATTGATGAATTCTTGGTGTGGCTTGGAGATGAAGAAGCAAGAAGAAGAAGAGAAGCACAAGGGAAAAACCCTAGGTTCAGCTGGAACAATGGTGAATGAAATGAATGAAGGAGATGGGTTCCTCTTATAAACAAGTGAGGTTTGGGTCCCACAACTTAAAGAACTTGGGTGGCTGAAATCATCTAATTCGGGACCTCGGATGGATTCGACGAAGAAGGAAGAAATGATCGTCGAAATATCTAGTTTCCAAAAAGTATATGTTTCACGGATTTCGAGAATATCGAGTTTTGGGTACAGATTTGGTGTGAAAAGACTGTTTTGCCCTCAAGGCCAAGAAATCGGGTTTCGGGTTCTCAAATGGATATGGGATCAACATGAAAGTTGTAGGATTCCTCAAGATGAATGCAACGGGCCAAAAACACAATACGAAACAAATCGGGAAAATCTCACAAGTAAATGCAAAGCTGAGAAGGGAACCCCCAAAGGGCCCCACTAGCTACTAAAGCACTCAAAAGCCCAAAACTAGAAGAAAACCATTCTAGCTCACAAACTCAACCCAACAACTACTAATCCCACTAAAAGAACTAATCCACAAATAAAACAACACTAATCCAAGAGATTAGGGGTCGGGTTCTCACAGTTTTGATTTATGCATGTTTTGTTTTTAATCTTGGATGCATTTGATTTGAAAAGAGTTTTAGAAAATCAAGCTAGCCTATGAGTTTTAAATCTTTCAAAATGTTTCAGGCTTTTTATGGTTCATGTTTTAAAACCCTTAGAATGATTTAAAACATGTTTTTAAGCTTGATTATATGGCCCAAAAAGTTCCACAAAGAAAATCTTTGAAATATGCAAAGTTGGAATTTTTGGTCCCAGCAGTGTGGCCGGTCGACCGGCCCAGGGGTCCCGGTCGACCGGGAACACTGCAGGCAGAAAATGCCCTGGGGCACCAACGGTCATATTTCTGACCGTTGTGTGTTCCCGGTTGACCGAGACCTGTTTCCAGGTCGACCGGGGACTAGCCGTTGGGTACTTTTTGCTATAAATATGAGTTCTTTCCTTTGCCAAAAGTTGGGAATTTTAAGGCCCTCCTTAAGGGGTTTTGAGGCAAATAGAAGGGAAAATAACTAAGGGATGAAGGAGAGCATTAGGAAAGCTAAAGCTTGGATTAATGAAGTTAAATCTCCAAGTAGGCTCTACTTTCCTTAATCATATGTTTTCATGCTTTGTTTTATTTTTGGTAAATCATTTGTAGCATGATAAACTATGTTGTGTTGTATCCTTAACATGTTTTATGTTTTGAATTGATTTATTGTTTTGGATATAACACCATTTGATTCAATCCAAGTAGTACTTTATCTTTGGTAAATCTAAGTAGATCATGTTAATGAAAGAACCTTTGAAATCATATGTAACATGATTCCTATACTTGGTTGAATCTATGGTTGTTGTTTTTCAACATAAGAAAATCACTTTCAAAACTATCTTATGTTTTGGATTCAACTTCTTTACAAATCATATGTTTTCATGTTTTGTTTTATCTTTGATAAATCTTTAGTAGCATGTTAACCTATGATGTGTTGTATCCTTAGCATGTTTTATATTTTGAATAGATCTATTGTTTTGGATGCATCACCATTTGATTCAATCCAAGTAGTACTTTATCCTTGGTAAATCTAAGTAGATCATGTTAATGGAAACATCTTTGAAATTAGATGTAACATGATCCATATACTTGGTTGAATCTTTGGTTGTTGTTTTCCATCATAAGAAAATCTTTTTCAAATATATCTTATGTTTTGGATTCAACATGTTTACAAATCATATGTGACTTTGTTTTAAAGTTTCACAACTTGCCTTGCATTGATTGGTATATCATATTCAAGTTGATTTGATAAGTTCATATGATTTGTCCCCTTATTTCAATAAAATCTATTTTTATGTTTTGAGCTACTTGTTGATTTGATTGACATCCCTATGCATCACATGTTTAGAGCTAATTAATTTCATACAACTTGTGAATCTTTGATATCATTAACAAGTTGTTACTTTTAACATGTGACTTGCATTCTTTCCTCAATCATAAATGTTTTTATGAGTTAAAACTTTCAAAAGCCTTAGGCATACATTTATGAGCTTTCATTTTCAAAATGATTGAGGACATCACACACACACATCATGTACTTTCATCTTTGCATTCATAGTGTGTGTGTGTATTAGATTTTCATTTTCATATCCGCCTATTTTAGAGGCAAATGTAATGAGCTAAATTTGTATCTCCATCAAGTGTATGTTAGACACTAACTTTGTGAGATAACCAACCTTGTGGTTGAAGAGGTTATTGCTTAGCCTATAAAAGCATAATGTATAGGTTGATGTTGAGCCTTGAAAAACATCATTGTAAAGGTTATTGCTAAGCCTTGAAAAGCATATTGTAAAGGTTATTGCTTAGCCTATTGAAAAGCATAAATAGTGGAAATCCAATGGGGTGTTGGATCACAAGCCGGTAGTGGATGTAGGCATTGAGGCCGAACCACTATAAATCCTTGTGTGATGGTGTTTGCTTTGTGGTTATTGTTTTTATTAAGCTTCCGCATTTTATTTGTAATCATCACTTGTGACTAGTTTAAGTTAAAGAAGTTAAATTTGGTTAAAATTGGTCATAATTGAAGCTCACCCTATTCACCCCCCTCTAGGGTTCGGATCCCCGGACTTTCACCACATTCCGTCGGAAAGCTCTTGAAGTGTAGAATCCAATGGTATACTTATCTTAGTGATCAAAGATTGAAAAGGTTGAGGTGAATATTTGAATCAAGGAAAACCACTATTTGATTAGGAGTTTTTAGCCTGATATTGTGCACTCGAAGCCTGAGATGTCTTTGAACTTTTGGGGCACCAATTCTCTTTTAAATTCCAACACTTGGGCTTCGTTTACACAAAGATCAACCAAAGGTCCTTACATGTGCTTGTTAGACTTTATATTCGTATTTTGGTTTTGATACAATGAATATCATTGTGTACTCGTTTTGAAGTTTAAGTACAAGCTTGTTTTGAAGATTTGTTTCAAGAAAAAGGGGATCACTTCCTAAGCGTGTTATGCATATTAATTATGCCTTTTGCTAGTCGTGTTTGTTGTGTTTTGATAAGTGATTTTCCCCCTTTTTATCTCGACATGTTTAGATCGTGTTTCACGTGTTTTGTGCATTCATGAATTTAAGTGAACACCACTGAGCTTGGACTGCCCTTTCAGTTTGATCCACTGTCTGGGGGTCCTTAAACATGTGGACTGTCTGCAGACTGGTCGTGTATTTATTACACATCGTGCGTGTCCGGTTCCGCGGCCGGAAATTCCCGTCTTTGTGGGAAATCGTGTCGTGCTTATATTATGTATATCGTGCTTGTCGTGCGTGCTTGCTCTTTTCATTATATAAATGATAGAGAAAGGATGAGCTCTTTGTGGATTGTAACTATTCATGATATATTATGTACTCATGCTAGTTTGTTTTAGTATCTCAGTTTTGTTACGTATTCTCGAAAAATGTATCTCAGTCATTGCATTGTTTCAAATCAGGGATTTGTTATATGTTTTCTTAAATCGTTATTTTTCATGCTCATGCCTAAATTGATTACCTGCCAAACCGTTGTGTTTGACCCTTTTTTGTTGGTGCCCAGGTGTGGGAGACGTTGCCTTTGAGGAGGAGCGTCAGGAGGAGGCTTGTGAGCCAACCCCTGTTGTCATGCCCCCGAACCAGAACCTCGGGGGCGGGAAAGGGGGATTAAGCATAAATGTATTTTGCTTCTCCCAGGATCCGCGTGTGTGAAGACAACACCTTCTGAATATTTTGCGGAAGCATTTGTGGCGTTGCGACCCGAAGTCCGTGGCCATCGGATTCCGCGTCGCACTCAACCTTTAGCACATAGCTATTTTTATCAAGAATCATATCAGACTGGAGTAACCATCAAAATAAATTACAGAGCTGACAGTAACATGATATTACATTCCCATATATGTTCAAGTTACAATTATCAATGTACATTAATTAAGAATCCCAAGAAAAGGGCTAATGAAAGCCATACAACAAAAGCTATAAACACTACCCCAAATATGACATAGCTCCGATGTCAAGCTCAATGTCTACATGACATAGCCGACAAAAATACCTGCAAAACATGGCTCCACAGCCAACAAAACACTCAACTCGGGGCGAAGAAATCTGAACCTGAGTACCAAAACTAGTGGGTCAGACACGACGGTCTGGCAGGTGGATGAAAAGATAACAAATATACTGAAGAATAAAACATAAGATAAATCATGATACTCGATCAAATGCTGCATATAGTTAAACGGGTGCAAAAGTCGGGAATCTCGGGGAAAACCTGTATTCATTTCAAGCATGGGTAAAACATGACTATCTAATAAAACATGTGTTCATTTACATCATCTATAATCATAGATATTTGACAATCGGGTGTTCGTCTAAAACATGTATAAATATAGCGGTATGGCAAAACAACGTTCATTTGAAACTTAGGTAAAAACGTAAGTATACAACAAACCAGGTATTTGTAGCAGTCTGGCAAAACCAATGTCCATTTGAAACATATGGGGAAATACGGATGTTTAACAAACCGGGTGTTCATTTAAAACCGGTGTAACCAAAGCAATCTGTCAAAACTAGTGTTAATTTAAACATATTTCAAAGCAGGGGTATAAAATAACTCGGGTAATCATTTAAAACAGGTATAAACATAGGAATCTGACAAGCCAAATGTCATTTAAAACAAAGCACGGATATTTAACAATTCGGGTATTCGTTTAAAACATGTGTAATCACATAAATCTAGTAAAACCATCGATCGTTTGATACATATGTAAAAGCATGGGTATTCGCCCAACCGGCATTCATTTAAAACATGTGCGGGTACAAAGAACAGAAGACAATATAATAATAACTGAATTTACATTGGAGAATATTAACACTTGTTTAAATAACAACTTTCATAAAGGAAACGAATCATTTATCGGAAAGCAAGTAAGCAATATAAAACATGTCGGGTATCCAAGGAATCGGGAACTGGCAAGATGGCAATCATAAGAAGCTAAGTCCTCTATCACCGAAGTGACAAGAGTATAACGGGACGTTGGTCTCAGTCACACAAGGTGAGGAGACTCAACGTAAATCATATATACAATATAAATATACGGGAACGGGACCACGGTAGCGAACCGGGTATCGGGACGGGACCACGGCAATAACCTGGTATCGGGATCCAAACTGCAGCTGGCGGGACGAGAGAGGGATTTCCAAGTCGGTGGATCAAACCGACAAGGTATCCAAGCTTAGTGATGCCGACTCATAGGTCAAAACCAATCGAGACATATGCAAGTAAATCAAGTACAGTAAATAAACGGGTAAAACGGGGGTGCTCAAGGGCACACTGTCACTTCATATCGGGCAATACATTTCGGGACAAATAACTGTTACTAGTGTAACTTCAATGCTTTCGGGAAACAAGTCATGTGATGCAAATCTCGGGAAATGAGGTGAAACAATGAACTATAACAATTTCGGGAAAAAGTATTAATTTCAAGATCTATTTAAGTGAATAGGGGTCCCGTATGTCGATTACAATAATTACTTGGTACTCCTTGAGTTTGAAGACATTCCGGGCTCCTTATGCACTTTTCGATTTTCCAAACTTAAAATGAGCTTATGGGTAGTACTAGATGTTACAATAGCAAGAATCAAGATTATGAACGGTCCATCCTAGGCATGACATTAATCCGGAAACATCGAGCAACCTATTCAGTCACCGAAAGGAATAGAATTCGCGATAACCAAGGAAAGGCTCGTGTTTAGATATAAAGAAGATATCGCGTCGTTCCATCCCGTTCAAGATTGAAATGGATTGAACTTCGATGTCACCAAACTAACCGTGACGCGTGTCGGCTCAAGACATTCTCACACATGGTCCAAACAGTCCAAAGAGGGTAGCCAGGGTCCCACCTAAAACCAAGAATTAGTGTCTAGATCATCACCATTCTTTTCTTTTAGTTCCCTAGTCTTAGAGACCTTAGATTATGGTACAATTGGTCTTAACACTAAGGTATATACCCCTAGGACTCATAGAAAGCCCAAAGGTTTCAAAAAAAAAAAAACAATATCAAATTTCACTTCGGTCCGATCGATCGGTCGAAATTTCTGTACCAGTAATGCACAGGGTCCGATCGATCGGCCCAAAAAGCCTTACAGTTAAAAGACAGGCCGATCGATCGGCCTGTAGGTCCGATCGATCGGACCTGGGCGTGCAGCAGGTCCGGGACACTGATTTTCCTTCCTTTTTCCTTTCCTTTCCAACACTTAAACAATCACATAGAACTATAAACAAGAGGACTAAAACACATGTTTCCAAGACAATAATATGAGCTAAAGAGCTCCTCATTTCAAATTCCTCTCTTTCCATTCTTTCCATTCACAACAAATCTCAAGGTGGAGAAAACTCATTCATGTGAAACCATTTGAAACCTTGACAATATGATGCATACATTTTCCAAGCATGAACAAGAGGGAAATAACTCATCAATAAGCACATTTTGAAATCAATATTAATCATAGTAAAGACAACTACTAAAATCACCAAAACCCTTAATGAAACAAGATTTTTCTCACAAAACATGTTAATAATCAAAACGATCCAATCATCCACTTGCCTTTGACTCTAATCAAGCAAATCAAGCTCTTAATCACCTCTCAAGCTCAAGATCCACAATCTCTACAAAACCCCCAAAACAAACCCTAAAATGGGTTAAACAATGCAATGACAAGGAAACCATTCAATAATCAAGGTGGAGCTTCTCTAAGGCTAGAAGATTACAAATCTAGAAGATGAAGAAGAACACTTACTTGGATGACCTTCAAATGAGAAGAACAAGCTCAAGGGAGGTCTCTAGATTGGGAGATTTTTCCAAAAATGGTATCAATAGGGAGCCATGGTGAAGAGGAAGAAGAAGATGGTCTCCATTTCTTGATTGATGAACTATTGGTGTGGCTTGGAGATAGAGAAGCAAGAAGAAGAAGAGAAGCACAAGGGAAAACCCTAGGCTGCTGGTTTGTGCTGGAAAATGAGGAATGGAATGGAATGAAAGGGGATGAGTTCCTCTTATAAGCAAGTGAGGTTTGGGTCCCACAACTTAAAGAACTTGGGTGGCTGAAATCATCTAATTCGGGACCTCGGATGGATTCGACGAAGAAGGAAGAAATGATCGTCGAAATGTCTAGTTTCCAAAAAGTATATGTTTCATGGATTTCGAGAATATCGAGTTTTGGGTACAGATTTGGTGTGCAATGACTGTTTTGCCCTCAAGGCCAAGAAATCGGGTTTCGGGTTCTCAAATAGATACGAGATCAACATGAAAGTTGTAGGATTCCTCAAGATGAATGCAACGGGCCAAAAACACAATACGAAACAAATCGGGAAAATCTCACAAGTAAATGCAAAGCCGAAAAGGGAACCCCCAAAGGGCCCCACTAGCTACTAAAGCACTCAAAAGCCCAAAACTAGAAGAAAAACAATTCTAGCTCACAAACTCAACCCAACAACTACTAATCCCACTAAAAGAACTAATCCACAAATAAAACAACACTAATCCAAGAGATTAGGGGTCGGGTTCTCACACCTGTGAGAGAGTGGCAGCCCGACGATGTCATTTAGACGTCGGGCGGGTTCCTTGAGTCTCGTCACCTTTTTGTCATGGGGTTTCTTTTGTTATTTTGAGAAGTGTATTGGCCCTGTTGGCCTCTTATGGGATCTAACTAAAACTTAACTTACTTTCTTGTTAGTCTCATAACTTGAATTAATGGGAATGTCATTTTAACTTCTTCCTTTGATACTATGTCTTGTTATTAATTGTTATAGCACTTAAAAATTTATTCGTGCTTATCTTAATGTGATTTGCTACACGCTTCCGCAAACTTGTTCATGTGAGTTAGATTCTGCGTGTCTTTGGGAATCCTCACCGCGGGAACCTGTGGGAAAGTACATCTCTATTAAACAGTAGACAGTGCAAATCATCAACGTCGCTGGCCCGGGGTTTCGTTCCGGGGTCGCGACAGGACTGGTATCAGAGCGAGACATGTTTCAGGCACTTAAAAGAAACTAGAACGGTCTTAGGAACGTGGCGAGGATTCGTGAGTTCGATAGATTCGTAGGTATAGGACCTTAGAAACCCTTATACCATGATTATTGTGTACTAACTCCTTGTTTTATAGCACTATGCCCTCAAGAAAAGCTCCAAACCATAACATTCAGATTCCAAGGACCACAGGCAGAATTGATATTTCAGGGGAACAGGAGAAAATCTCAGGCATGGTTTATTTCAGTTTTGAAGGCAAGCAGATTAGTTAAAAGTGGGTGTCAGGCATTTATTGCGTTTATCACGGAGGATAAACAGTCCCAAGGGTTGGAGGATATCCCCATTGTGTGTGAATTTCCGGACGTTTTTCCAGAAGAAATCCCGGGTTTACCACCAATTAGAGAAGTTGAGTTCACAATTGAGCTCCTTCCAGGGACAGCTCCGATCTCGATTGCACCATATAGGATGGCTCCAGCAGAGATGGGTGAGCTAAAGCTCCAATTGCAAGATTTGTTGAGCAAAGGTTTTATTAGGCCAAGTGTTTCACCGTGGGGAGCACCGGTGTTGTTTGTGAAAAAGAAGGATGGAAGCTTGAGAATGTGCATTGACTACAGGAAGTTGAACCATGTGATCGTGAAGAACATGTACCCTTTGCCAAGGATAGATGAATTGTTTGACCAATTGCAAGGAGCAACCTATTTTTCCAAGATAGACTTGAGGTTAAGGTACCATCAGTTGAGAGTTAGAGACTCAGATGTTCAGAAGACAGCCTTTAGAACAAGATATGGGCACTATGAGTTCTTAGTGTTGCCCTTTGGTTTGACAAATGCACCCGCAGTCTTTATGGCTCTGATGAACAAGGTCTTTGCACCCTATTTGGATCACTCCACAGTCGTATTCATTGATGATGTCCTTGTGTATTCTAAGAGTAAGAAGGAGCATGAAGAACATTTGAGGACAGCGTTGCAGCTCTTGAGGGACAACCAGTTATATGCAAAACTCAGTAAGTGTGAATTCTGGTTAGAGCAAGTCGCTTTTCTAGGCCACATCATCTCCAGAGAAGGTTTAGCAGTTGATCCAGCCAAGATAGAGGTAGTTGTTAGTTGGGCAAGGCCAAGCAGTGTGACAGAAATTAGAAGCCTTTTGGGGTTAGCAGGCTACTACAGAAGATTTGTCCAGGGTTTTCGTCCATTGCAGCCCCGTTGACAAAATTGACTAGGAAGAATGTCCCATTTGTTTGGACCGATCAGTGTGAAACCAGTTTTCAAGAGTTGAAAGGAAGGTTAACCACAGCCCCAATCCTTACATTACCCTCGAGCAACGGTGGATTTATTGTCTATACAGATGCTTCGAATGTGGGATTGGGTTGCGTATTGATGCAAGATGGCAAGGTGATTGCATACGGCTCGAGACAGTTGAAGGACCATGAGAAGAATTATGCGACTCACGACTTGGAGTTGGCAGTAGTTGTTCTCGTATTGAATATGTGGAGACACTATCTCTATGGGGAGAAGTTTGAAGTCCATTCAGATCACAGAAGTTTACAGTATTTGTTCTCACAGAAGGATTTGAATATGAGGCAGAGAAGGTGGATGGAGTATATCAAAGATTATGACTTCCCAATCAAGTACCATCCAGGCAAAGTGAATGTGGTAGCAGATGCTTTGAGTATGAAATCAGTGGTTATGGCCAATTTGAGAGGAATGGGTGTCTTACAGCAGTTTGAAGAGTTGGGTGTAGAAGTACAAACCCTAAGATTGGGTACGATGTTAGCGAACATGACAGTTTCAGAACCTACCTTCATCCAGAAGATCAAGGAAAATCAGTTGCAAGACCCAGACTTGGCCAAGATAGTAGAAGTTATTGCAGAACGTCCAGATTTCAAGATGGTGAATGGAATATTGTACTTTCGTGATCGGTTGTGTGTGCCAAATGTGGATGATTTGAAGAGTGAAATAATGAATGAAGCTCATAGCACGCGATATTCTATGCATCCGGGTAGCACGAAGATGTACCACAATTTGAAGAATAGGTTTTGGTGGAACAACATGAAGAGAGAGATAGCAGCTTTTGTATCTCGTTGTCTAACTTGTCAATTGATCAAGGCAGAACATCAGAAGCCTCCAAGTTTGTTACAGCCTTTAGAAATTCCGGAGTGGAAATGGGAGTACATCACCATGGATTTCGTCTCCGGTTTGCCTAATACTAAGAAGGGAAATAATGCAATTTGGATCATTGTGGATCGTCTGACAAAGTCTGCTCACTTCATTCCGATGAAGACAGGGAATATGATGCATATGG
Source organism: Cinnamomum chago (assembly GCA_038049695.1). NCBI lineage: Eukaryota > Viridiplantae > Streptophyta > Magnoliopsida > Laurales > Lauraceae > Cinnamomum > Cinnamomum chago. Next base: position 54,784,598 of record CP142452.1, on the reverse strand, counting down.
CACCGCTTGCGAAGTTATTCGTGGATGAGATTATCAGTAAACATGGTCAACCCGTCTCCATTACTTCAGACAGAGACAGTAGGTTTGTTTCAAAGTTCTGGAAGACTCTTCATGAGTCGATGGGTACCAAGCTCCAGTTTAGCACAACTTATCATCCTCAGACCGATGGTCAGTCGGAAAGGACGATACAGACTCTCGAAGACATGTTGCGTGCTTGTGTATTGGATTTCAAGATTCAGTGGGATGAGTGCTTACCACTTTATGAATTTGGTTATAACAATAGTTACCACTCGAGCATCGGTATGGCACCTTTCGAGGCACTCTATGGTAGGAGATGCAGAACTCCGGTTTGCTGGGAAGAAGTCGGTGAGTGTAGTTTCCATGGACCGACGATAGTTGGAGAAACAAGTGACAAGGTCAAGTTGATTCAAGAAAGGTTGAAGATCGCCCGAAGTAGGCAAAAGAGTTATGCAGACACTCGCCGAAGAGAATTGCAGTTTCAAGTGGGTGACAAGGTGTTTTTGAAAGTCTCACTAACTAGAGGGACTTTGAGATTTGGACAGAAGGGCAAATTGTCTAGAAGGTTTATTGGTCTGTATGAGATTTTGAGCAAGATTGGAGATGTTGCTTATAGGCTTGCATTACCGCCGGAACTCTCCGGGGTACACAATGTTTTCCATGTTTTTATGCTGAAGAAATATGTCTCTAGTCCTTCACATATTCTGCAGCACGAACCTTTAGAAATTCGGGAAGATGCCTCGTATGTGGAAAGACCGATCAAGATCATTGACACCAAAGAGCAAGAATTGAGAAATCAGACTATTCATTGGGTCAAGGTACTTTGGGAAAATCACGAGCCAGAGGAAGCCACCTGGGAATTGAGAGAGCAAGTGCAGAGGAAGTATCCACAGCTGTTACCAGAGGTAATTGTTTGATTTATTTGGTGGACCAAATATCCTAAGGGGTGGAGGATGTTAGACCCCGACCCAGACCAAGTCGATTAGTGTGCGATTAGTGTGTGTTTAGTCCTAAGTGGGTTTAATTGTTGTTGGGTTAGAAGTAATTAGTTTTAGCCTTGGACATAACTTTGGAAATTTTGAGAACGTCTAGTATTAGTTAGACACACTCGGAAAGGTCCGAGTGCACATGTGAGCTTGGGAAGATCGCATCGATTTCCGTGTGATTGTGATTTTGATTTCATTTGAATGATGTTTCGACGTGTTACAACTTTCGTTTTAAGCCCAGTTGTGTTTGAAGCCCAAAAACCCAAGTTTTGACCCAAAGAGGGTAAAATTGTCTTTCTTGCACAAATCTGGACACAATTTTCGAGGTCTCAAAACCATGTCAAAAATATACTTTTTGGAAACTAGATATTTCGGTGATCGTTTTATCCTTCTTCGTCGAAATCATCCGAGGCCCACAAGTTAGTGTTTTGGCCATTTCAAAGTTTAGGTTATTTGGGGCCCATTTCCTCACTAAAGCCCCATCTCCCTCTTCTTTTTCATTCATTTCCCCAATCTCTGCAATCTCTTGACCTAGGGCAAGGAAAGCTCTTCTTCTCTTCCATCTTCTTCATCTTGCATGATCTACCTAGAAGACTCCAAAGAAGATTCCAAGGGTACCATCTTCTTCCTCTCATCCTAAGCTCTCCATTGATGCAAGTTTCTTAAGGTTCCAAGTTGGGAAAGCTCTCCATTTTCCTTCATTCCTCTTGTTTGACCTTCTCTAGGTAAGAGCTTCAACCCATATTTTTCATGGAGTCATTTTATTCCCTAAAGATCTTGTTTTCCATGTTTGTAAACCCCTTTGTGAAAATGGGTTCTTTGTTTTCATTTTTGTTGAGTTTTGAATGGTTTTCCATGGGATTCTTGTAGTGTTGGCTTAGCTTTTGAGTAAGAGTGCTTGAAGAGGATTGTGTAGCTTTTGGGCAAAGGCAAGTAATCTCTATAGGCTCAATGTTGCATGTGTACTTTAGATTACTTTATTTTTCTAGAAATTTTGTACATGTTTTGATGTTAAATGGATTGATCTTTTGTTGATTTTAATGGTGGTTGAATGGTGAAGTTTATGAGCATGTTTGGAGGCTCATCTTTGTGTATCAATGTTGTTTGAAGGCTGGGAGTAGGCAATGGATGGGTTGGAAGAGGACAGGAACATCCAGATTTTGGCTTCAGAAGTCCGCACTGCGTGCTCTAGCGCGTGCGCTTGCTGTTTGGGCGTGCTGGACTGTCCGCTCGAGCGCGTGTTGGCCCACTCCAGCGGATGGACCCATTGGGCCCAACAGTGCGAACTTCAAATGGCCATAACTTTTTAACCGTACGCCCGTTTTTGGAGTTCCACATACCGTTGGAAAGCTCTTGAAGTGTAGAATCCAATGGTATACTTATCTTAGTGATCAAATATTGAAAAAGTTGAGGTGAATATTTGAATCAAGGAAAACCACTATTTGATTAGGAGTTTTTAGCCTGATATTGTGCACTCGAAGCCTGAGATGTCTTTGAACTTCTGGGGCACCAATTCTCTTTTAAATTCCAACACTTGGGCTTCGTTTACACAAAGATCAACCAAAGGTCCTTACATGTGCTTGTTAGACTTTATATTCGTATTTTGGTTTTGATACAATGAATATCATTGTGTACTCGTTTTGAAGTTTAAGTACTAGCTTGTTTTGAAGATTTGTTTCAAGAAAAAAGGGATCACTTCCTAAGCGTGTTATGCATATTAATTATGCCTTTTGCTAGTCGTGTTTGTTGTGTTTTGATAAGTGATTTTCCCCCTTTTTATCTCGACATGTTTAGATCGTGTTTCACGTGTTTTGTGCATTCATGAATTTAAGTGAACACCACTGAGCTTGGACTGCCCTTTCAGTTTGATCCATTGTCTGGGGGTCCTTAAACATGTGGATTGTCTGCAGACTGGTCGTGTATTTATTACACATCGTGCGTGTCCGGTTCCGCGGCCGGAAATTCCCGTCTTTGTGGGAAATCGTGTCGTGCTTATATTATGTATATCGTGCTTGTCATGCGTGCTTGCTCTTTTCATTATATAAATGATAGAGAAAGGATGGGCTCTTTGTGGATTGTAACTATTCATGATATATTATGTACTCATGCTAGTTTGTTTTAGTATCTCAGTTTTGTTACGTATTCTCGAAAAATGTATCTCAGTCATTGCATTGTTTCAAATCAGGGATTTGTTATATGTTTTCTTAAATCGTTATTTTTCATGCTCATGCCTAAATTGATTACCTGCCAAACAGTTGTGTTTGACCCTTCTTTGTTGGTGCCCAGGTGCGGGAGACGTTGCCTTTGAGGAGGAGCGTCAGGAGGAGGCTTGTGAGCCAACCCCTGTGAGAGAGTGGCAGCCTGACGATGTCATTTAGACGTCGGGCGGGTTCCTTGAGTCTCGTCACCTTTTTGTCATGGGGTTTCTTTTGTTATTTTGAGAAGTGTATTGGCCCTGTTGGCCTCTTATGGGATCTAACTAAAACTTAACTTACTTTCTTGTTAGTCTCATAACTTGAATTAATGGGAATGTCATTTTAACTTCTTCCTTTGATACTATGTCTTGTTATTAATTGTTATAGCACTTAAAAATTTATTCGTGCTTATCTTAATGTGATTTGCTACACGCTTCCGCAAACTTTTTCATGTGAGTTAGATTCCGCGTGTCTTTGGGAATCCTCACCGCGGGAACCTGTGGGAAAGTACATCTCATTTAAACAGTAGACAGTGCAAATCATCAACGTCGCGGGCCCGGAGTTTCGTTCCGGGGTCGCGACAGGACTGGTATCAGAGCGAGACATGTTTCAGGCACTTAAAAGAAACTAGAACGGTCTTAGGAACGTGGCGAGGATTCGTGAGTTCGATAGATTCGTAGGTATAGGACCTTAGAAACCCTTATACCATGATTATTGTGTACTAACTCCTTGTTTTATAGCACTATGCCCCCAAGAAAAGCTCCAAACCATAACATTCAGATTCCAAGGGCCACAGACAGAATTGATATTTCAGGGGAACAGGAGAAAATCTCAGGCAGGGTTTATTTCAGTTTTGAAGGCAAGCAGATTAATTAAAAGTGGGTGTCAGGCATTTATTGCGTTTATCACGGAGGATAAACAGTCCCAAGGGGTGGAGGATATCCCCATTGTGTGTGAATTTCCGGACGTTTTTCCAGAAGAAATCCCGGGTTTACCACCAATTAGAGAAGTTGAGTTCACAATTGAGCTCCTTCCAGGGACAGCTCCGATCTCGATTGAACCATACAGGACCATACAGGATGACTCCAGCAGAGATGGGTGAGCTAAAGCTCCAATTGCAAGATTTGTTGAGCAAAGGTTTTATTAGGCCAAGTGTTTCACCGTGGGGAGCACCGGTGTTGTTTGTGAAAAAGAAGGATGGAAGCTTGAGAATGTGCATTGACTACAGGAAGTTGAACCATGTGACTGTGAAGAACAAGTACCCTTTGCCAAGGATAGATGAATTGTTTGACCAATTGCAAGGAGCAACCTATTTTTTCAAGATAGACTTGAGGTCAGGCTACCATCAGTTGAGAGTTAGAGACTCAGATGTTCAGAAGACAGCCTTTAGAACAAGATATGGGCACTATGAGTTCTTAGTGATGCCCTTTGGTTTGACAAATGCACCCGCAGTCTTTATGGCTCTGATGAACAAGGTCTTTGCACCCTATTTGGATCACTCCACAGTCGTATTCATTGATGATGTCCTTGTGTATTCTAAGAGTAAGAAGGAGCATAAAGAACATTTGAGGACAGCGTTGCAGCTCTTGAGGGACAACCAGTTATATGCAAAACTCAATAAGTGTGAATTTTGGTTAGAGCAAGTCGCTTTTCTAGGCCACATCATCTCCAGAGAAGGTTTAACAGTTGATCCAGCCAAGATAGAGAAAGGATGGGCTCTTTGTGGATTGTAACTATTCATGATATATTATGTACTCATGCTAGTTTGTTTTAGTATCTCAGTTTTGTTATGTATTCTCGAAAAATGTATCTCAGTCATTGCATTTTTTCAAATAAGGGATTTGTTATATGTTTTCTTAAATCGTTATTTTTCATGCTCATGCCTAAATTGATTACCTGCCAAACCGTTGTGTTTGACCCTTGTTTGTTGGTGCCCAGGTGCGGGAGACGTTGCCTTTGAGGAGGAGCGTCAGGAGGAGGCTTGTGAGCCAACCCCTGTGAGAGAGTGGCAGCCCGACGATGTCATTTAGACGTCGGGCGGGTTCCTTGAGTCTCGTCACCTTTTTGTCATGGGGTTTCTTTTGTTATTTTGAGAAGTGTATTGGCCCTGTTGGCCTCTTATGGGATCTAACTAAAACTTAACTTACTTTCTTGTTAGTCTCATAACTTGAATTAATGGGAATGTCATTTTAACTTCTTCCTTTGATACTATGTCTTGTTATTAATTGTTATAGCACTTAAAAATTTATTCGTGCTTATCTTAATGTGATTTGCTACACGCTTCCGCAAACTTGTTCATGTGAGTTAGATTCCGCGTGTCTTTGGGAATCCTCACCGCGGGAACCTGTGGGAAAGTACATCTCTATTAAATAGATTAATGCAACCGATAACGTTGCGGGCCCGGGGTCCGTTCCGGGGTCGCGACAGACCCCGGACCGGGTCACCGAGGTCCCAATCCGGGATTGGGACTAATGATGTACCACATCGGTTTAATGCCATACATTTATTTCCGTGGTGAGGATATCACAACTATATATGAACATTTCTTTTAAGTACGGAAGCATGTAGCAAATCAACTATTCAAACCATCTCTAGTCATAAAGACAATATCACATGTATAAACACTGTATCAGAATGAGCAATGATTAGTAGCATGTTTCCCAAATGTAAGTTAAAGTTTATACAAAAGATTATTTAACTACATTCCCCAAAAATAGAGGCCAACAAAGGCCAATATAAACAAAATAATAACCCAACAGAATAGTAAACCACAATCCTCAAAATGTTTCGCATCTCAAGTGTCCGAATGTCTAGATGACATCATCGGCATGCCACTCAACTAAGCGCTGCGGTTCATTGACTGCCTCCTCCGGCTCCTCCTCAAGGTAACCGGCAACGGGACCTGAGTAAAAAAAAAAAGGGTCAGACACGACGGTCTGGCAAAAGGGTGAGAAGGTATAACAATAAAACATAATAAATACATTTACCTTTAAAAGCATTTAAACTTGTTTGAACAATAACTTTCATAAAGGAAACGAATCATTTACTGAAAACATAAATGCAATATAAAACATGTACGGGTATCCAAGGAAATCGGGAAACGAGTAAGATGAACATCACACGAAGCTAAGTCCTCTTTCATCGAAGTGACAGCAACATCAAGGCGTTGATCTCAGTCACATGAGGCGAGGAGAAACAACGGAATATATACATATACATATAATATACTATACATGACCACGGTAGCGAGCCGGCATCGGGAACCACAATAGCAATCTGCGGCATCGGGACAAGACCACGGTAAAAACCGGGTAGCGGGATCCAACTGCAGCTGACAGGACAAGAGGGGGATCTCCAAATCAGTGGATCAGACTGATAAGGTTATCCAAGCTTAATGGTGCCGACTCATAGGTCAAATAACAAATTGAGACATGTGTACAATACATTAAATGGAAGTAAATAAACGGGCAGGACGGGGTGCTCAAAGGCACAACTGTCATTTCATGTCGGGCAATACATTTCGGGACAAGTGACTGTTACGAGTGTAACTTCAATGCTTTCGGGAAAACGAGTCATGTAATGTAAATCTCGGGAATAAGAAACTACAATGGATTATTGCAATTTCGGGCAAAATATCGGTTTCAAGATTTATTTAAGGTGAATAGGGGTCCCGTATGTCGATTGTAATAATGACTTGGTACTCCTTGAGTTTGAAGACATTCCAGGCTCCTTACACACTTTAGGATTTTCAAAACTTTAAATGAGTCTTTGTGATGTGGTTTCTTTCTCGAACGGGCTCCAAACATATCTCCAAGTGAACAGTCTCCATCATTCTCTAAAAGGGTGCACAAATTATTGGGACGAAAATCCTCTTCATTTCTTTCCATTTCCATGTTTCTGGGCAATTTCGGTCACCTGGCGGTCAGATGGCGGTTGACCGCGCAACTGACCGCAGTTGGGTTGCAAATTGCAGGTTACTGGAAAAGTAACCACCATGGTGTGGTTAGCTGGCGGTTAGCCGCTACTGGATTCGGCGGTTAGCCGTTGGTTAACCGCAGGGCTGACCGCTGGTTCAGGGGAGAGAGATGCTCTCTTGAAAAGTGACCGCGAAGGTTCGGTCTGCTGGCGGTTAGCCGTCGGTCTCCAGGCGGCTAGCCGACAGGTGCGGGAAAAGCTCTACTGTGTTGAGATTTGAGCCCCTTTCTCCCTTAAACCAACCTTACATCATCCCCCCTACAATCCTGTAATAAAAATGAGTCCAAGACTACTCTAACTCATCATTCCACACTTCCACTCTTTCATCTTACATTTCTCCCTTCACTTTCCTTCCATTCTCAATCAATCAGAAAAAGAGGAGAAAATCCACCAAATCACAAGTATTCATCTAAGTCACTTGAAAGCATTAAATGATAGGCCATAAATGCTAACATTTGTAAGGATTAAACAAGCTAAGAAGACTCATTATGAGCATTTATTTCAACAATGCAAGTCAATAAAAACATGAGTAAAGTTACTTATATTTCATCAAATCATTTATAGCTCAAAACATCTAATCATCCACTTGCCTTTGGCCTCTAATCAAGCAAATCCAAGTTTCTAATCACCTCTCAAGCTCAAAATCCAAGCTACAAGCAAAAACAAAACCCTAAAAAACAAACCCTAAAATGGGTCAAACCATGAAATAGAGGATATAACTCACAATAATGAAAAATGGAACTTCTCAAGGACTAGAAGAATACAAATTTAGAAGATGGAGAAGATTGCTTACTTGGATGACCTTCAAATGGGAAGAGTTAGCTCAAAGGGAGTCTCAAAGTTGGTGGATTTCTCTACAAATGGTATTAAAAGGAAGCTTGCAAGGTGGGGAAAAAGAAGGTGACTTCCATTTCTTGATTGCTGCAAGATTGGTGTGGATTTGAGATGGAGAGAGCAAGAAGAAGAAGAGAAAAGGGAAAAGAGACCCTAGGTTGAAGTGTTGTGCTGGAAAAGGGAAATGGAAGATGGGTTCTCCTTATAAAAACAATGAGAATGGGTCTTAGCACTTAAGAAACTTTTGGGCTGAAATCATGTCTTTCGGGATCTCGGATGAATTCGACGAAGAAGGAGGAAATGACCGCCGAAATATCTAGTTTCCAAAAAGTATTTGTTTCGCGGGTTTCGGGGATATCAAGTTTTGGGTACAAATTTAGTGTAAAAAGACTGTTTTGCCCTCAAGGCTAGGAAATCGTATTTCGGGATCTCGAACGGAAATGGGATCAACATGAAAGTTGTCAGGATTAACGAGACAAATGAAATGAGATAAAAACACAAATCAAAACAATTCCGAAAAATCCCCCAAGTAAACATAAAATCATATAAGGAACCCCCAAAGGGCCCCTCTAGTCACTATGGCACTCAAAATTTCCCCAAAACTATTTCAAAAGCTGCTCCAAACCCAACTTAGCCAAATTCACTAATCAAGCTTAGAACTAACACACGACTTATTTAACACTAATCGGGTTCACTCGGGTCGGGGTCTTACAAGATCGATAAAGAAAACTGTAAGTGCCTAAATGTTACGGACTTGGTTAGATGGATATTAAGTTCTGATATTGCTATAAAGCTTTTTTGGGAAAGATTAACCGCCTGAGACCTGAAAGGGAAGGAAGAAAAGAAAGGTCAAAAGCCTTGGCTGCTATCAGCTGGAGGCACTCCGATGCCTAAGTTAGTGCAGTCACTAGACAAAGGATGAGTGAGTAAGGAAAAAGAGAGAGTGTAGGGTGAGGATGCATATGATAGCCTGTCTTTTGTGGATTTACCTCATGTATATATATAGGGAGAGGTCTCTCCCTTAGAGGTAGGTGGAGGCGCTGTCCCCTTACCCTATGCCATGCTTCCTTAATGGTGGTAGGTGGAGGCAATATCCCATCGAATCATGCGCCGAATCCTCATATTAATATGGACGTGATTGTCTGATAAGGCTAGCCCCTTATCATAATCCGACGCCCATCTTGTCTGTCAGTATGTTCTACAACGTAGCCGTAGCGTTATGGGGTACAATTATGACTTTGTACTCATCCTAGTTGGCCGTGCCGAGCTGAGGATAATGCCAAGATCAGACATGGATGCACTCTGGCACTATTGCCGAGGTGCATCGTGTCGAGATGAGATGAGGCTAGCTGGTACTTTTATTGAAGCTAGCTCTAGCTGGCACTGTTGCCGAGCTGGATGCATCTTGTACTTCTGCCGAGCTTGGATACCGAAACCGTGATAAGCCAAGTCGAGATTAGCATAATTCTGTTTCTTAGGAGAACGCCCCACACAACTGCCCGCTAGCTCTTGACCTCGTAGGGTTCTCCAAACTCTTTGAGTTTGGGAGCTAAGTAATATGACTAAAGAGTCCTGAGGATTTAATTTGCATCCCATCTTGATGTCGGTTCCTCTACCCAAGATAGTCAATAGCACGCTGCCGTCGCTTCGTTTGTCCGAGGTAATTAATAGGGTGTCTGAAACATTGCAGGAGATGAACTGGTGTCGCCATCTGGTTGGTCGCCCAATTAATTTCAAGTGACGCGTACAACTCGAGAGGCGACGCTTCGCACACGTGCTTTTTCGAAATTCGAAAGGGCGTCATATCTTCTTTATATAGGGGTTCCCCCTTTCCTTCTTTCACTTTTGCCTTGCATTCGTTTAGAAGATTCTTCGCAGAGAAAGCTCGAAACATCTGTTCTTAGGTCCCTTTAGGCTTTCCTTCTTCGCCCTGTCTAGGGTTTCTGGTGCTTTTTTTTATTTTCTGTCCCTCTTTCTCCCAGTCTCTTCATATTTAGATATGGGGATCAATAGGAATTGGTTAGACACTCCAGTGGCTTTAGTGGAGTTCAGGGCAATGTATAAGATCTCAGACGACGTAGAGATTAGGCTAAATGACCTAGAGGACCCCTTTGATGGTCGCTCTTACCGGGATGGCTAGATGCCATTCTTGTTGGTGTCGATAGTCGAGGGCGGAGTTAGGTTTCCTCTGCACCCCTTCCTTAGGATCTGCTTGAGCAAATGGCGTCTCTGCCCCTGTCAATTGATGCCGAACAGCTTCAAGATCATCATAGGTGTAGCCAAGTTCAATAGAATTATGGGTATCGGTCTCGGTGTCCATGACATCGAAGATTCCTATGACCTTTGTAAGTGCGGGGGGACACCACACATATTATCTCCAGGTGAAGGAAAGACGAGTGCCTTTTGTCCAGGAATTGGAGGATTCAAATAAATACACCGGAGATGATTGGTTGTTCGTCTTGGGCAACTGGAAGCGAGGCGAGGCCGAAACCGATCTCGACAGGTCGTACAAGGTCCCTGGGCTCCTCCAATTAAATACCGAACTCCTAAGCTTTGTATTGCTCTTTCCTGCTTTCGTCAACCTGACACTTCTTTTTCTGTGCAGACGTTAGAGAAAGGCGACAAGAAGCGAAGCGAGCGGGATGGAGGAAAAATAACGCTTGGTTCGATGCCATCTACTAATATAAGGGCCACAGAGGACGGCCTGCTTTTGTGTTGCTCGGATACGAACCAAGGTACCACTCCTTCATCAAAAGGAGAGAGGGTGAGCCATCGGGGAGTGGGGAGCCGGTACTTGCCCTTAGCTGTGCTAGACGCCAAGAGGCATCGGGTGCCGAAGCTACAGTCTCGCATCTTGACTCGGGGGAAGCCTAAGTCGAACGAGTCATTGAATCGTACGCCTCCCTGAGCTCAAAAGAGAGAACAAAGGAAATGGCACCGAGACGTCATCTGGTGGTTAAGGATCTGAGCACCCTCGTCTTCGGTGGCCGAGTTGCTTCAACCGCCCCAGGCCCCTCTACCTCCGAGGCCGCTGACACTCCTGCCTCGACCTTGGAAGTTTGGTAGGAGAAGTAAGGTCAGCGGGAAGAAGAAGAGACCCGACGGGAGAAGAGGGCCATGGTTGAGAGCCCGTCTGAAGACATTCCTGGCAACACCGCAACACCTAAACTTCCCAGGCCGGTGGCATGGAGACCGAGCTTTATGATCGAGCCCTGGAGGCTGTTAACGGTGGAGGACCGGATGCCGGGGAATCCCTTCGTGATTACGGCTTTGGCCCAGGCCTGTGCCCTGCCAAGGGATATGGCGAGGCTCTGGGAGGTCGATGATGTTTAGCTGGCGGCGTGGAACATGCAGTCAGCTCTCTCGGTAAGTCTCATTTTTTCATGAGTTTCTCCATTTCGTCTTGGTTGTTATGTCTTAACAATCTGTTCTCCTTTTCAAGTGTTGCAAAGAACCCAAGTCCAGCTGGAAAGGTCTCGACAGGCCGGAGCTCGGATTGCGAGGGTGGAGGAGGAGAAGCGGGCCCTACAGGCAGCTTTGGAGGAAAATAAACGGAGGGAGGAGGAGCGGGAGGCGACGGTCCGGATCATCATATCTGAGCTCGAAGCGGTGAAGGCTGAGGTTGAGGAGTAGAAATAGCTAGTTGCTGAGCTCAAGAAGCAGAAGGAGGACGCCGAGGCCAAACTTAAGACTGAGGTCGACTCTACTTACGAAGAGGGGGTGGACGCGGCTTCGCAGTTATCTGAGGCTCAAGTTCTGGATCTGAGCCAGAAAGTTTGGGAGCTTGGGTGAAGAGGTGCTTTGAAAGAGACTGGAACTTCTGAAGATCATCCACTATATAAGAATCCACCCAAGTTCCAACCCCCAGAGCCGGAACCGAGTCGAACTCCTTCTCCCGAAGTCCCTCCCGTGTCGACCGAGTTTCTCCTTAGTCGACTGTGACTGAAGCTGAGATTGGGGACGCCGAATCTGTGACCGGGGACGCTGAGGCCGCCCATTGAACTTTTTGGTGTATTTCTTTTTGCATTTTTGGACGTAATGTAAATTGTAACTTTTACAATAAATAGAATCCCTTTCTTTTTTCTTTTTATCTTGTCTCCAATAATTTCTTTGAATGATTCAAGTATATGAGTTCAGTACCAGAACATAATAACTGAGCTCGGTTCAATAACCGGAACTACTAAGTAATAATTAGGCAAATAACTTCGGTTCCATAACCAGAAGCAAGTTAACTTAATCGAACTCAGTTCAATAACCGTAATTCCTGTTATTCCTAAGTTTCGTAACTTAAGAAATCAAACGAAGTTTTTTACCGTTAGGCTTGGTTCACTAACCAAACTAGTCAGAAGCAAACTGGATTAAGTTCTTAGGAGATATTCCAGGTTTCTCCTGGCGGCAGAATTTATAGTTGGTTCATGTAACCAAACTTAATTCTTCAAGGCATTCACCGAGTTCTTTAACTGGGTGCTCTGCATAGTTGGTTCCATAACCGAATTGGGATAGCCGGTGAATTCCGTAACTCATCATTTTGTATGGCTGGTTCCATAACCGAGCCGAAGTCACCGAGTTCTACAACAAGGTGCTTTATATAGCTGGTTCCACAACCGAGCTGGAATCGGTGCCGAGTTCCGTAACTTGCCGTTTTGTATGGCTGGTTCAATAACCGAGCCAGGGCCACCGAGTTCCGCAACAAGGTGCTAATTGAAAGCAACGAAGCATATCCTTCCATAAGAATTCACTTTTATTGATTTCAGAAATTGAGTACAATTCAGAAATAATATTTCTTAAGATGTGTAGCGTTCTATGGGCGTGGTAACTCTTTACCATCCATGTCTTCAAGCCTGTAAGCTGATTTCTCGGCTGCCGAGAACACTTTGAGTAGCCCGTGCCAGTTCGGTGTCAGCTTGCCTTCATTGGGATTCTTGTCCGCTGGAAGCGTCATCTTTAAGACCAGTTCTCCAACTGAAAACTTCCTCTATTTGACTCTTTGATTGTATCATCTGGCTAACTGCTGTTGGTAGGAAGCCAAACGGATAGCTGCCACATCTCTTCATTCCTCAGCCAAGGTCAAGCTCTCGGGACAGGTTTATTTCATTCCGGCCCTGGTAAAAAAGTTTCGACCTCAAGGTTGGAAGACTGATCTTGAGGGGGGATCACAACTTCCATTCCATAGGCGAGGGAGAAAGGCGTTGCCGAAGTGGAACGCCTTGGGGTAGTTTTGTACGCCCAAAGTACGCTGGGAAGTTCTTCCACCCATTTCACCTTGGCTTGGTCGAGTCTTTTTTTGAGCCCATCGAGCACTGCCTTGTTTGAGATCTCCGCCTGACCGTTGCTCTGTGGATATGCCGGAGTCAAGTAGTAGTTTCTGATGCCGAGCTCTTGGCAGAAGTTCTTAAAGAAATGAGAGTCAAACTGCGTTCCATTGTCCGAGACTAGGGCTCGCAGTACTCCAATTCTTGTGATGATGTTCTTCCATACGAAGTTTTTGGTATCGTGCTCAGTGATGGAAGACAAGGCTTCTGCTTCCATCCATTTAGTGATATAATCAATAGCTACTATTAGCCACCTCTTATTCCCTGGAGCTCGGTGGAGCGGTCCAACGATGTCGAGGCCCCATTGAGCAAAGGGCCATGGACTGGAGAGTGAGCTCAGGTCTTGTGCTAGTTGGTGGAGAGAATGTGAGAACTTTTGACATTTTTCGCACTTCCTGGAATAGAGATGAGCGTCTTTTTGCATGTATGGCCACCAGTAACCTTGGCTGATAGCTCGGTAAGGTAACGACCAACCTCCAATGTGGCTTCCACAGATTCCTTCATGGATTTCATAGAGGAAATCTTTGACTTTGCTCGGATGAACGCATTGGAGGTAAGGGCTGGTGAAGGGTTTTCTGTAGAGTTTGTCATTTGGGGATAAACAAAATCGAGCTACTTTCAGTTTGATCTTGTGAGCTTCATTTATATCTTTAGGGAGTTGGTCATCTCTTACGTACGCTATGACTGGGTCCATCCAGCTCGGGCCAAGATCAGCGCGCAAAACCTGCCAAGGTGGCTGGAGCTCTATACTTGGTTTTTCTACCATTTTCACCTCAACGGTTCTTTTCTTCCCTGCCTCGACAGTAGAGGCCAAGTTGGCAAGAGCGTCGGCATGGGAGTTAGATTCTCTGCCGACCTGTTTGACTTCGGCTTTCTGGAATTGTGAAAGGAGTTGCTTTGCGCGAGCCAAGTAGGCTGCCATCCTTCCATCCCGGGCTTGGTAGCCCCCGCTCAGTTGGCTCGTCACCAGCTGAGAGTCGCTGAAGACCACCAGTTGCCGTGCCCCCAGGATTTCAGCACTACTGAGTCCTGTGATCAATGCTTCATACTCGGTTATTGGATGCTTTGAAGTCAAGTGTCAAGGCTTACTTGATGACAAGGTCTTCTGGAGATTGTAGAACAATGCCAGCGCCAGCCCTCTTGGAGGTTGAGGATACGTCGACGAAGACCTTCCATGCTGAATCAAGGAACTGCTTCCAAGATCGTTCTTGTTCCGTTTCGGTAGCCTCATCATCCTTATTGCCCCCCAGTTCGGTATCGAGCTGTGTCGGTGTCGAACTAGGAGAGGTGAACTCCACAATGAAATCTGCCAAAATCTGGGCTTTGATCGCCGTTTTGGGTTGATATTGGATATCATATTGGCCCAGTTTGACGACCCATCTTGAAATCCTTCCAAAGAAGTCTGCCTTTCTGAAAAGGGACTTAAGCGGATGTTTTGTAACAACCACTATGGTGTACATCTAGAAGTAATGAGAGAGTTTATGAGAAGCACTGACGAGTGCTAATCCAAGTTTCTCAAGTGGAGATACCTAGTCTCGACATCAAGCATGATCTTGCTCATGTAGTATATAGGCTTCTGCTGTTTGCCTTCTTCTCTGACTAATATCGAGCTCACTGCATGATCCGAGACGCCAGGTAAAGGAAAAACACTTCGCCCTGTTTCGGTGTAGACAACAGGGGTGGTGAAGACAAGTAGGCTTTGAGTTCTTGAAGAGCTCTGTCGCACTCCGGAGTCCACTGGAACTTTGAGCTTTTCTTCAAAAGCTGGAAGAAGGGGCGGCAATTGTCCAAAGCTTGGCTTATGAAGCGGTTTAGCGCAGCTGCCATTCCTGTGAGCCTTTGTACTTGTTTCGTCGAGGTCGGACTCTGAATTGCCCGAATCGCCGAGATCTGCTCTGGGTTGGCTTTGATTCCTCTTCGGGTGACCAGGCTTCCTAGGAATTTACCGGAGCTGACACCAAATGCACATTTAGAAGCGTTCAGCTTGAGGTGGAACTCTTTGAGAACGACAAATGTTTGACTCAGGTCCACCAAGTGGTCCTGTGACCTTTTAGACTTGACAACCATGTCGTCAATGTAGACCTCCATTGTCTTTCTGAGCTGGGACTGGAACATTTTCGTTACCAGCCTCTGGTAAGTTGCTCCCGCATTTTTTAACCCAAAGGGCATCACTTTGTAATAGTAGATGCCTCTAGGTGTTATGAATGCGGTCTTCTCTTCGTCAGGCGCATACATCGGAATCTGATGGTATCCTCGGTAGACATCGAGGAAACTCATCCTGTCATGTCCAGCAGTGGCGTCAATCATCTGGTCGATCTTCGGGAGTGGGAAGATGTCCTTAGGACAGGCTTTATTTAGGTCGGTGAAGTCTACGCAGACCCTCCACTTCCTGTTCTTCTTCTTGACTACCATTGTGTTGGCCAGCCATTTTGGATAATGCACATCCTTGACAGCCTTGGCCTCCAGGAGCTTTTCGACTTCCTTGATCACTGCTTCTGTTTGTGGGATCCCCGTTCTGTGAGCTTTTTGCATTACAGGTTTGTGCTTGGGGTCCACGTTTAGCTTATGGCTCATGATCTCGGGATCGATGCCTGACATTTCGTATGGCCTCCAGGCGAAAACATCCTTGTTTTGCAACAAGAAGTGAAGCAGCTCGGACTATTCATCTTCAGGGAGCTGGCTCCTGAGCAGAAAATATCTGTCAGGGTCGTCGGGATCAATTCTGACCTCAGTCAAATCTTCAACGCTCTTCTGTTCTACAGATCGACCGACATCCCTGAGCTTTGCTTGGAGTTCAGTCATATGTACCTGATGTGGTTCTGTTTCACTGGTACCATAACCATTAGGCACCGTTTGGCCATCTGCTGGTCTCCCCTCACTGTGATCACCTCAACTTGACCGCTCGTGTTCTCTAACGGGAACTTGAATTTTTGGTGATGGGTGGAGGGCACCGCCTCCATGTTGTGTAGCCAAGTCCGTCCCATGATTGCGTTATATGGGGATGGTGCATCCACCACCAGGAAGTCGGCTATCATGGAGGCACCTCCAATTTCGACTTCTAGGGAGACTTTCCCCTTAGGGTACACCGGCCTTGAGCTGAAGCCCACCAGGGGAGTGCGGGCTTCCTGCAAGTCTTCCTCTTTAAGACCCAACTTCTTGAAGTAGTCAAAATAGAGGACTACCTCTGCAGCACAATGTCAAAATAAATGACATCTGTGCTCATGAAGAAGTCTTTCAAGTCTCCTTGCGTGACAGAAGTCTTCTTCGAACCTGGAGTCTTAGATCTGGCTTCCTGGGTCGTGCTATCAGAAGACTCTCGGATGTCAAGGAAGTTGGGGAACAAAGAGCCAAAACTCCTCCAACAGCTGGACCAGACATTCAAGCCCTCATTCTTTTTCAAAAAATCATAGAAGACGATGAGCTGAAAGTATAAAAGCATGAACTCCTCAGATTGCTCCTCAAGGACGCTGTCAATAGGCATGAACTCCTCATAAAGTTTGCCGAGGACAGGCAGCCTGGTGATGGCGCTTAATTCCTTCAAAGAAAAACCAATCTCACCATTCGTGACAATAAAGGTGTTGGTTTGTGGAAGGAATGACTCCAACATGGCCATGAAGACTTTATCGGAGAAAACCACGGTTTGCCAAAAAGCGCGAACCACATTAAAGATCTCGGCCTCCATCAGAATGGTCCCGCCAACCTGCAGGATGTGATCAGTTCATGACTTCCAACTTGAGTCAGCACTGAAACGGCCACGAAGTCGAAAAGGCTTTACCCAATTACTGCCGTCACCCTGGAAAATGCCAAGGCTCACCGGTCTCAAATCGACCGATGGATGATCAGAACCTTGATAGCCGCTGGCTGGCATCAACATGTCCATACGGACAGGGGACTTCTTTGCATAATCGGAAGGGCCGCCAACAAAAACTCCGGTCTTGATCACATTAGTCCTCTTCACCCAGCTCGGAGGATCTTCCCTCTTAGGGCATGTGGGAGAAAGGCTCATTATCGAGATAGTGCGATCAAAAGTCGACCGGGTAGAAATAGTTCTCTCCTCACCATCTGTCGTGTAAGAGAATTGAAAACATCTCCTTTGGTATGTGTCAAGTCGTCAGGGACTGCATCACCAAAGAAGAAGGTAGGCTTGGGCACAATGCTCTGATCGTCCATGACCCAAGGACGACTGCTTACCATAATCTTGTAAAACTCCTCATCCTTGAGAGCGATTAATCGCTGTCTCATCTCATCACGGTTGAGGGATTCACACTCTTCCAAGTTTCTTTCCACAAACTGGACCTTCTCCCAGGCCTGCTGTAAGGCCACATTAGGAGACCTAGTAGACCGGCGAGGTGCATCGGTGACGTGCTCTTTGCCCTTGTTTGTTCTGGAGGAACTACCTGCAAAGGATGAAAAAGAAAAGATCAATCATCACCAAAATGTTGCTAAAAATTCTAGCGAAATTTTGGCATGGTTCCGGGACAATTCCGAAGAAAAGGGAAACACTCCGAGAAAGATAGGAAGCTTGAAGATGAGCTCAACACCGCTGCAAGCTCCTAGTCAATGAAGCATCCTCAAAGAAGGTTTGAATTCAAGCATTGCTGCGAGATCAAACCAGTCTTATCAAATCTCCACAAGCTTGAAGAATGGCTTAACATTGCTGCGAGCTCCAAACTCCAAAACTTGCAAAGCTCCTCAAAATCCCGCAAGACAGAAAAAGGGCTCAACTTTGCTGCGAGCTCCAAATCTCAAAACTTGCAAAAGATTTTCCAGGCATGCAACATCATGCTTCCAAATCAATTTACTAAAAAATCATGTATCAAAGAAAATCATCATGCATTAGATGCTAGGAAAGCTTTAACCAAAGTTTGACCAATTCCAACCCAACTTGGTCAAAACCAATCAAACTTTGTCCAAGTCAAAAATCATGTTGACTTGACCTAGAGATTCTAGCCTTCTATCTTGATGCATAAAAAAAAATGCATGAACATATTGGATTGCATAAACCTCATTATCATGGTGAACAAAAAAAAAGGAAAAAAAAATTTCCGGGTTGGCCCACAGGCCGTGGCCCACTGCCACGTGGCAGTAAGGCCAGGTCCGTACAGCTAGAAAAAAAACATGCAAAAAAAAAGAAAAAGAACAGCACGTGTAAAAAAAAAGGGAGAAGAAAACACGTGGAAAAGAAAAGAAAAAAAGAAAAAAAGAAAGAAAATAAAATAAAAGAAAAGAAAGAAACTTTTCTGCTTCTACATGGAGTTTCTTGTGAAGGAATAAAACTTACAGGAAGCCATGGATGGAGAAGAAGAAAGAGAACTTAAAGATTCTTGAAGAATAAGAGATGTTCTTCATCTTGTAGCACTCTTGAAAACTTTTGCAAAAAGAAAGCAATAAGGGCAAGAGATCCAACCTCCCTTGCTTTTATAGAGGAGAGCAAACCAAAAGAGGAAATAAGGAGAAAACCAAGGAGGTAAGTGCTAAAAACTAGCAACTTTCCCAAAAGAAAGGAGATTTGAGATATTCTCTCCTAAAGAGAAGATTCTTTGAGAAATTCTTTCCAAAAAGAAAGGGAATGAGAAATATTCTCTCCCAAAGAAAGATACTTTGAGAAAATCTCTCCCAAAAACAAGGAAACATGAAAGATTCTTTCCAAGTAAGGATATTTTTAGATATTCTCTACTCAAAGGAGATAATGTTAAATATTCTTTACAAAATGACACCATATGAGATATAAGCCATCTTTCAAAGCTCAAGATCCCATGGGTTAGCCCATATGAGCCAGGTTTGACCACCTAGGCACTAAAAAGGGCTTCCTATCAAAAACCTCCTTTACCAAAAGCATACAAAATGGTTTCATGCCTCTTTTGAGTTGAATGAACCATTCCAAAAAAAAAAAAAAAAAAAAAGAAAAGAGAAGAAAGCCTCATGAGTTTTCAAAAAAAAAAAAAAAAAAAAACAAACCATCCAACCTTATGAACCAAATTAAGCCCCACAAAAGGCCAAACTCTGGTCCCCTACCTTGCTATATACAGCTTGTTAGGTCACAAGGCCGAAACAAAAAAACAAAACCAGAACCTGACCCCCTAACTCGTCACATACGGCTTGTTAGATCACAAGGTCAAAACCAAAACCAAATCTGACCCCCCAATTTGCCACATACAGCTTGTTGGGTCACAAGGTCAAAATAAAAAATCAAAATCCCGACCCCCTAACCTGCCACATACAGCTTGTTAGGTCACAAGGTCAAAAACCAAAAAATCCTCTTGACCGCCTAATGTGCCACATAAAGCCCTTAGGTTCACAAGGTCAAGAGGAAAACCCAAAATAAAAAAACCGACTCCCCCATGTAATTTTCAAAACTTTGCCTTGAGACGGTACGTGATCCCTCTCACTACCATAAAATCCCCTTGGAAACTCAAAAGGCTATTAAAAAAAAAAAAGCTCAAAGACTCTTGGTCAAGTCAAAAGCTCTCATTCAAGTTTCCCTTTGAGGCACATCGACTCCAAAAGCTACTCGTCGTTGTACCTCGAGGGGGCATTTGTTGACACCAAAAATGTCACTTTGCCTCTTCAACATCAAAAAGCCACATGAAGTTGCATCATACTACAAACACACAACGCTAATTCAAGCATCAGATCTTGTCAGAATCAAATAAAAACTGCAAGATCCTTCAAGATAGCCAAAAGGGGGGGTACATTAGAAGTTTCAGGCCATTCTAACATCATTTGACCTAACTTCACACCTCCATGTCAAATTTCAAGTCAAACCGACAATGTTTGACCCTCCATCAACCCTCGAATAGTAAAATCAAGCATCTCGGCGACAAGAACCACCGAGGCCATTACTCATCAAATAGAGCACATAGTTGGCTTCAACATGTTTCTAAAGGGCTGCACGTCAAATTTCAAGTCATTCCGACAACGTTTGACCCGACTTTGAAGCTCCGAAACAAAATCAAGGCTATCGGCGACGGAGCACCCCGGGACCATGACATCCAAATCGGAGCTAATGGATCGTCTCAAAATGACTCCAATAGGCTCCCTGTCAAATTTCAGGACAACTTCCTCACGGTAAAATCAAGTCTAGCTGCAACGGGACCCCACACGGCTTCAAAACTCAAATAAAAGCCCATGGTTGGTCCTATCCACTGCTCAAGAGGCTTCACCTCAAATTTCGGGTCATTCCGATATTGTTTGACTCTTGACGGAAAATCGGCTATAGAGTCTCTGGTCTTTCCAAAAAATAGGAAACTTTGTGCTCCGATTTGCATGGCTTCTCGTCAGGTTTGCTTCAGGAGAATCAAGCCAATAAATGAGGAGAAATGTCAAGAAAAATACAAGAGAAAGAAAGAATAAAAAAGATCAAAAAATGGCCGAGAAACGGCTACCGGAAGGGGAAAAACCCCATGGTCGCCGGCGGCAACCATGACCCATGGTCGCCGGCGGCGACCCTAGCCCATGGTCGCTGGCGACCCTGGAAGTCCAGGTCACCGGATTTCCACCAGATGGTGTTAGAGTTTTTGTTTTGTTGCAATTTGAAAGGATGCATTCACTTTCATAAATCTTGTCCTCTCATTCATTCATGGTTTTATTCATAAGATCATCATGCATATTTCTCCTTCTTAATCTTTGTTTTTATCATATGATATGCATGGTTTTCAAATTCAGTTTGCCTCCTAAGATCATGAAGTTTTTGTTTCTAAAATCCATTCAAGTTTTCCAAAGTTTCTATCTTTAAAATCATTATTTTGGTTTGGAGTTTTCATGACTTTAGAAATTTAGTTTTCATCTTCTTTCAGTCATGGATTCATGTTTGGATATGGTCCTCAAAGTCCCCTGGAAAGTGCCCTTCAAATATTGCAAGTTTCTAAGATTTTCAGAATTCTGGGCACTTTTCATGTCAACCTGCAGTGTGGCAGGTCGACCTGGCCAGGGACCCGGGTCGACCTGGCACACTGCAGGTCGACTGGGTCCTGAAGCACCAACAGTCAGAAATTTGACCGTTGTGTGTACCAGGTCGACCCGGCCCTGCTGCCAGGTTGACCTGGGACTAGCCGTTGGCAACTTTTTCTTTATAAAAAGTGGCTTTTTGTTTGAAGAAAGTTGCTAACATTGGAGAGACTTTTGAGGCCAAGCATTTGCAACTTTTCTAGAGCATCTTTGAAGGGATTATGAAGCCATTCCATTGATTCAATCTTTGATCTACTAATGGGTGTGCTTTCTGTAATCCTAAGCTCTTTAAAATCATGCATGTTTCTTTGTTTTTGATTTTATTCAATGCATGATTAGAATAGATGTTTTTCTATTGAAATGTTGTTCTTCATAACATGCTTAGAACTTTAAACATATCATAGCATTATGAAATCAACATATGGTCTTTATTTCACATGATTTTGCTTTCTTGTTTTAAAAAACAACTTGTTAACCTTTGGTTCATCTTCTTTGAAAACAAGTTTTTTCACTTTGCTAAATCCATGTGTTAGGCAAACAACTCTTTCTCTATCTTAAGTTTATCATCTTTGCATCAATCAAAGTTTCATCTTTTCAAAGAGAAAGAGTTATTTCTAGAAAATGCATCATTCATAGACTTTGTCATTATTATGCATATTTCTAGGAGTTGAGTTTTCACTTTCTAATTAGCCTATTTAGAGGCACTTCATTGCACTTACATTGCTCTCGTATCCATGCATCCTTAGGCATATTTCTTAAGAGAAAAATTCTAAGTTGTAAAGGTTTATGCTTAGCCTTGAAAAGCATATGTTGTATAGGTTTATGCTAAGCCTTGAAAAGCGTAGTGTTGATTGTATGGTTTGAGGTGATCCTAAACCTTAATTGGATTTAGTGAATACCGGTAGGTGTACCGGGAGTGGATGTAGGCAATTTGGCCGAACCACTATAAATGTGCTTGTCATGGTGATTGACTTTTTGCTCTCTTTTCATGGATGATTTACTTTTGGATGTATGAAGATTGTAGTTGGTGTTTCCTTGTGAATGATTGTCTTAGAGATTCCTATCTATTACAAGATAATTAATCTTCAACAAATCTTAATTGACTTAAAAGTTAAAAGAATTCAAATTGGTCCAAGTTCTTAGAGCTCATCCTATTCACCCCCCCTCTAGGATTCGATCTTGGTCTTTCAATTGGTATCAGAGCAAGGTTGCTCTTGTTTTGGCTTAACCACCTAGAGTTAGAATCCTAGTGAGGGTTTTTCTTTTGTTGCCACCATGCAATCTCAATTGGGTGAAGGTAATGCCACCAATAGACCTCCTCTGTTTAATGGAACACACTATCGCTATTGGAAAATTAGAATGCAAGTGTTCTTAGAATCTCAAAACTTAGATGTGTGGAACATCATTGAAGATGGCTATAATCCTCCCACTACCATAGTAAAAGACTTTGAGGGGAATGTTATATCCATAAAAATCAAACCCAAAAATGCTTGGACCCCAGGAGAAAAAGATAGAGCAAACTTAAATGCTAAGGTAAAAAATTCTCTATATTGTGCTCTATCTCAAGAAGAATTTAATAGAGTAGTTAATTGCAACACTGCTAAGGAAATTTGGGATACCCTAGAGACCACCCATGAAGGCACGGATCAGGTCAAGATAGCCAAAATTCAAATGTTGACCTCTAAATTAGAAGACATTAAGATGCTTGAGGAAGAAACATTTGATGAATTCTACTCTAAATTCATGGAAATTGTCAACTCTCTTATAGGCCTAGGAGAAAAGATGGATGAATCTAAAGCAGTTAGAAAAATTTTAAGATCTCTCCCAAAAAGATTCAAACCTAAAATTGTTGCCATAACAGAAAGCAAAGATGTTGACAAAATCAAAATTGAAGAACTAAGAGGAAATCTCCTTACATATGAATTAGACTTTGAAGTTCAAGATAAAAAGAAAGGAGTAGCTTTTTCCTCTCATTCTAAAGAAAATGAAAGTGATGTTGATAGTGATGAGGACAATGCTTTATTTGTTAAGAAATTTAAAAAGTTCTTTAGTAACAACAAGAACATTAGAAACTTTAATGAAAGCAAAAGTCCTAGATTCCAAAGAAATCCCAAAGGATCTCTAATTAAAAAAGATGTGCAATGTTACAATTGCAAGGGGTTTGGACACATTGCTCAAAATTGCTCCACCCCTAAAGAATTTGAAAAGGGAGATAAGAAAGGAAAAAGGGCTTTGAACATAACTTGGGATGTGGAAGATGAAGAGTGTGACAAAAATGAATCCTCTAATGATGAAGATGAAAATTACCCTAATTGGCTTCTACTTTCTTCTATTGAAGATCCAAATGAGCATAATACTTTAATAGATGACACATTAGGGCAAGAAGAAACTAATGAAGAAGATGAGGATAATGGAATCCAACAAGCTTATAATGAACTATATGAAAATTGGGAAATCTTACTTAAGAAAAATAAAATTTTAAAAGAAGATTCCAAAAAGCTTGTAAATGAAGTGAGTATCATAAAAGATGAATTAAAATTAACAATCAATGAGAAAAACAACTTGGAACATCAAGTCACCACTCTTAATGAAGATTTAACTCATGCTCAAAAACAAATTCATAATTTACAATCCAAGCTTGAATCGAGTCAACTTGAAACAAACTCTCTCCAAATAAAACTTAATAAAGGAAAATTCATTGTTGACAAATTCACCTTGGGAAATGACAAATTTTATCAAATGTTGGTGTCGCGACCCCGAAACGGATCCCCGGGCCCGCGATGTTGGTGATTTACACTGTCTACTGTTTTCCCACAGGTTCCCGCAGTGAGGATTCCCAAAGACACGCGGAATCTGGCTCACATGTTAAAAATTTGCGGAAGCGTGTAGCAAAACACATCAAGATGAGCACCAATAAAATATTTAAGTGCTATGATGAATAATATCAAAACATAGTATCAAAGAAAGAAGTTCACATGGCATTCCCAACATAGTTCAAGTTACAAGATTAACACAAGAGTAAATTAAGTTTTGTTACAACCCATAAGAAGCCAATAGAGGCTAATACACTTCTCAAAATAATGAATGACGAGACTCAAGAACCCGCCCGACGTCTAGATGACATCGTCGAGCTGCCATTCTCTCACAGGGGTTGGCTCACAAGCCTCCTCCTGATGCTCCTCCTCAAAGGTAACGTCTCCTGCACCTGGGCACCAACAAACAATGGTCAAACACAACGGTTTGGCAGGAAATCAATTTAGGTGCAAGCATGAACCAATTGTGTTTAAGAAAACCTATGAGTAAATCCTTGATTGAAACACTACAATGACTGAGGTACATTTTGAGAATGCTAACAAGGCTGAGATATCAAAACAAACTAGCATGAATACTTAATATATCATGAATAGTTACAATCCACAAAGAGCCCATCCTTTCTCTATCATTTATATAATGAAAAGAGCAAGCACGCACGACAAGCACGATATACATAATATAAGCACGACACGATTTCCCACAAAGATGGGAATTCCGGCCGCGGAACCGGACACGCACGATGTGTAATAAATACACGACCAGTCTGCAGACAGTCCACATGTTTAAAGACCCCCAGACAGTGGATCAAACCGAAAGGGCAATCTAAGCTCAGTGGTGTTTACTTAATTCATGAATGCACAAAACACGTGAAACACGATCAAAGCATGTCGAGATAAAAAGGGGGAAATCACTTATCAAAACACGACGAACATGACTAGCAAGAGGCATAATAATTATGCATAACACGCTTAGGAAGTGGTCCCCTTTTACTTGAAACAAGACTTCAAAACAAGCTTGTACTTGAAATCTAAAACGAGTACACGATGGTACTTAACGTACTCAAAACGGAATTCAAACACGAAATCTGACAAGCATGTGTTAAGGCTACTAATTGACCCTTGTGAAATTGGGATTCCAAATGTCAGAATATACAAGAGTTGGCGTCCTCGAAGTTGGGTTGCATTTCAAAATCCCATTTACACAATGTCAAGTCAAAACCCTTAACATAGTCTAGTTTTCCAACCCTCGAGAAATTACAGAAATGAAATAATTCTTCTTCCTGAATCTGGCAGGTTCGCTCGAGCGAACTTTATAAACTGATGACACTTCGCTCGAGCGAGACACTTCGCTCGAGCGGATATAAGGTGCGCTCGAACGGACAGCTCACTATCTTGTTCCAGATAATACAGAGGGCAGTTCGCTCGAGCGGACCATAGGGTCGCTCGAGCGGATAACTCTCTGTCTGCGCTCGAACCAAACAGAGGCTTGGTCGCTCAAGCGAACCCATGGGTCGCTCGAGCGAACAAGCTACTGCCTGTGCTCGCAGAGTGCATAAACTGCCTTTCTTTTACGTATCTTTCACCACATTCTTCTTCTTCTTCTCATCCATCAATCACACATAATCCCTTGAGCCTTCATGCTCACCAAGGGTTCATTTATCACAATGTCAAGCATCAAAATCAAATAAAACATATCCATGAAGCTTGTAAACAAGTTTTATGCACAATTTCTAAAAACAACAATGAAATCAAATACACATGCATCATTCCTATAGAGATTACTTGCCTTGACCAATGCTAACAACACTCCTCTTCAAAATCTTCCTAAAGCTATTCTCACACTACAAGAAACCCAAGAGAAAAACCACACAACTCACTCAAAAGGAAACAAGGAACCCATTTAACAAAAGGGGTTTGTAACTATGAAAATCATGATCTTAGAGAACTGAAAAAGACTTCATGGAAAACAAGGATTGAAACTCTTACCTAACAATGGACAAACAAGAAGAGAGGAAGGAAATAGAGCTTTTGCCCAACTTAGAAACTCAAGAAACTTGCATCAATTGGAAGCTTAGGAGGAGAGGAAGAAGATAGTAGCCTTGGATTCTTCTTTGGAGTCTTCTTGGTAGATCATGCAAGATGAAGAAAATGGAAGAGAAGAAGAGCTTTCCTTGCCCTAGGTCAAGAGATTGCAGAGATTGGGGAAATGAATGAAAAGAGAGGGAGAAGGGGCTTTAGTGATGGAAATGGGCCCCAAATAACCTGAACTTTGAAGTGACCAAAACAAGAACTTGTGGGCCTCGGATGACTTCGACGAAGAAGGATAAAACGATCACCGAAATATCTAGTTTCCAAAAAGTATATTTTTGACATGGTTTTGAGATCTCGAAAATTGTGTCCAGATTTGTGCAAGAAAGACAATTTTACCCTCTTTGGGTCAAAACTTGGGTTTTTTAGGCTTCAAACACAACTGGGCTTAAAACGAAAGTTGTAACACGTCGAAACATCATTCAAATGAAATCAAAATCACAATCACACGGAAATCAATACGATCTTCCCAAACTTACACCTGCACTCGGGCCTTTCCGAGTGTCTAACTAATACTGAACGTTCTCAAAATTCCCAAAGCTATGTCCAAGACTAAACTAATCATTTCTAACCCAACAACAACTAAACCCACTTAGGACTAAACACATACTAATCGCATACTAATCGAAAAGGTCTGGGTCGGGGTCTAACAGTTGGGCATGCATAAAATTTATGGTGACAAGAGTGGAATAGGTTTTGAAGGTTCCCCTAGTATCATGAAGAATAGTTCTCAAACCTCTACTAAGAGTCCCCACAAACCTATAGTTGAGAGAAACTATACACCTAGATGGACTTGTCACTTTTGCAATCGTAGTGGACATTTGGTCCCTAATTACCCATACAAAATTAGGTTGTCTCTCAAAAATCCTTCTAGAATACCTTTCAAATTTGTCCCCAAGAACATTCCCCATAAATCCCCTTTATCCACTTGGATGGTAAAAGGAACAAACTTTGGGAGTCTCCTAGTTCAAACAGCTTTAAAAGTAAAGGAAAGCCCTACTTGGTTCTTAGATAGTGGTTGTTCTAAACACATGACGGGAGACCGATCTAGATTCAACTCTATAGTGGAATATGATGGAGGAAATGTTTCGTTTGGAGACAATAGTAAAGCTCAAATCATTGGCAAGGGAAGTGTGAAAGGAGATCAAATACCAACTTTAAATGATGTATTCCTTGTGGAAGGATTGAAACATAATCTTCTTAGCATTAGCCAATTATGTGACAAAGGAAACAAGGTTGTATTTGATAGTCAATCTTGCAAAGTGGTAAATGATAAAATCCATCAAGTTATTCTTACTGGATCAAGAACAAAAGGAAACATTTACATTATAGAAGAATGTGATGAGAATGAATCTAGGTGCTTGATAACTAAAGATCAAGATAATTACTTATGGCACCAAAGGATGGGTCACATAAATTTCAAATTGATGAAAACCTTGTCAAAGAAAGAAATTGTGAAAGGGATTCCCAAGTTAAGTGATGAAAAATCTGAACTCTGTAAGGCTTGTCAACTGGGAAAACAAATCAAGAAGAGCTTTAAAGGTTTAAAGGATATATCGTCTTCTCGTCCTCTTGAATTAATCCACATGGACTTAATTGGACCTGCACCAGTGCAAAGTATTGGAGGAAAGAAATTTTTCCTAGTTATGGTCGATGATTATTCTCGTTTTGGATGGGTTCCCTTTCTTCGTGCCAAATCGGATGCTGTGGACAATATCATAAGAATTTGCAATAGGATTCAAGTAGAAAGGGACTGCAAAATTCGGAAGATAAGAAGTGATCATGGAGGAGAATTTGAAAATGAAAAATTCACTAAATTTTGCGAGAGTCATGGAATTAATCATCAATACTTAGCTCCTAAAACTTCTCAACAAAATGGAGTAGCTGAAAGGAGAAATAGAGTTATTCAAGAAATGGGTAGGACCATGCTTAATGAAAAGAATCTCTCTCGTAATCTATGGGCTGAAGCTGTGAATACTGCTTGCTATCTCATCAACAGAGTCTATCTCACTAAGAATACCAACAAAACCCCTTACAAACTTTATTTTGAAAGAAAACCTAATTTGGGGTATTTGAAAGTGTTTGGAAGCAAATGTTACATTCTAAGAGATAGGGAGCAGTTAGAAAAATTTGAGCCTAAATCTGATGAAGGAATTTTCCTAGGCTATTCTGAAAGGAGCAAAGCATACAGAGTTTTTAATCATAGAACCATGACTATAATGGAGTCAGCTCATGTTGTCATTGATGACGCAAATCAAGCTGGAAGAATTCTTCAAGATGATGATGAAATTGAAATGAATATTGATCAATCTAATCCAAAAGATAGAAATGAGAGCATTCCTTCCAAAGCCATTGTTCCAACAAAATTAATGAAAAATCACACAATGGATAATGTTATTAGAGATATTAGCAGTGGAGTTATGACTTGGAGACAAGTCCAAAATCTATGTGCTCATTACTCCTTTGTCTCTCAAATCGAGCCTAAGAATTTTTCTGAAGTTGAATCTAAATTTGAATGGATGGAAGCTATGCAAGAAGAATTGAATCAATTTAAGAAAAATGATGTTTGGGATCTTGTCCCATTGCCTGTAGAGAAAAATCCCATAGGCACTAAATGGATTTTCAAGAACAAGTCAGATGAATCTGGAAATGTTGTGAGAAACAAAGCTAGACTTGTAGCAAAAGGATATGCTCAAATAGAAGGAATTGACTTTGAAGAAACTTTTGCTCCTGTAGCCCGTTTGGAGTCCATAAGAATTCTATTGAGTTATGCTAGTAGCATGAGAATCAAACTTTTTCAGATGGATGTCAAAAGTGCCTTCTTGAATGGAGAAATTGAAGAAGATGTTTATGTTACTCAACCTAAAGGCTTTGAAGACCCTCATTATCCTGAGTATGTTTATAAGCTCAAGAAAGCTCTCATGGATTAAAACAAGCACCTCGGGCTTGGTATGAAAAGCTTACAAATCATCTGATTGAAAATGATTTTGAATGTGGAAAAGTTGATAAGACTCTGTTTATCAAAAAGATTGATCAAAACATTCTTGTAGCACAAATCTATGTTGATGATATAGTATTTGGATCTACTTCAGAGCAACTAGCACGAGGATTTTCAGATTTGATGAGCTCCACTTTTGAGATGAGTCTGGTCGGTCCCCTGCAATTCTTTCTAGGATTGCAAGTTAGTTAGACTGATCATGGTATCTTCCTTAGTCAATCCAAGTTTTCTCTAGAAATAGTGAAAAAGTTTGGCTTAGGAGAATCTAAGACTAGTTGCAATCCCATGGGCTCCACTACTAAAATATCTAGTGACCTTAAGGGTAAGAAAGCTGACAAAAAAACTTTATAGGAGCATGATAGGCAGCCTTCTCTACCTCACTGATAGCCGCCCTGATATCTCTTTTAGCGTTGGAATATGTGCTAGGTATCAATCTGACCCCCGAGAGTCTCACATTAAAGCTGTTAAACGTATCATAAAATATATTAATGGGACTTCTCATTATGGTATCTGGTATCCTCATGACTCAACTCTGCAATTAATTGGATATAGTAATGCAGATTGGGCAGGATCTATAGATGATAGGAAGAGCACTAGTGGCTGCTGCTATTTCTTAGGAAACTGCTTAGTAGCCTGGCATAGCAAAAAAGCAAAATCCTGTATCCTTGTCTACTGCAGAAGCTGAATATATTGCTGCAGGTAGCTGTTGTGCTCAACCGTTGTGGATGAAACAAACTTTATTAGATTATAATGTTCCACAACAATGCATGCATATCATGTGTGACAACTCTAGTGCCATCAGTATCTCAAAAAATCCTTTTCAGCACTCTCGCACTAAACACATTGACATTCGCTATCATTTCTTGCGTGATCATGCTGACCAAGGCACAATTGAGTTAATGTTTGTCCCTACAGATACCCAATTGGCTGACTTATTCACTAAACCCCTTGGAAATGATCGTTTCATAAAATTGAAACATCAATTGGGCATTGGCCCTTGCCCGGAATTCTAACTTCTTGTTGGCTTCTCACCTGTTCCTAATTGTACGTTTATATCTCTTATAAACAGGTGCTACTAACAAGGTTGTGTGTTTTATCTTTGGTAAGCAGGCTCCTTTGCAATTAGATGTCAAAGGGGGAGAGAATTATCAGGTGTTCACCAAATCAGGGGGAGAAGATTCAAGGGTTGCTATTGTTGAGGGGGAGTAGCTTTGCCTAGACTGCATATTTTTGTATAGCTTTTAGGATGGTCGTCTTTTGTTGTCGCACCCGCAAGGAAAATCCAAAGCTCCAAAATATCCAAATGCTCCCGAATATCCAAAGCTCCTTAAATATCCAAAGCTCCTTAAATATCCAAAGTTGTTGCTGTTCAAGATTTAAAGGAGATTGAGAGAGAGTTCAAGCTTCAAGAGTTGCCATCAAATTGCAAAGGGGGAGATTGTTAGAGTTTTTGTTTTGTTGCAATTTGAAACGATGCATTCACTTTCATAAAGCTTGTCCTCTCATTCATTCATGGTTTTATTCATAAGATCATCATGCATATTTCTCCTTCTTAATCTTTATTTTTATCATATGATATGCATGGTTTTCAAATTCAGTTTGCCCCCTAAGATCATGACGTTTTTGTTTCTAAAATCCATTCAAGTTTTCCAAAGTTTCTATCTTTAAAATCATTATTTTGGTTTGGAGTTTTCATGACTTTAGAAATTTAGTTTTCATCTTCTTTCAGTCATGGATTCATGTTTGGATATGGTCCTCAAAGTCCCCTGGAAAGTGCCCTTCAAATATTGCAAGTTTCTAAGATTTTCAGAATTCTGGGCACTTTTCATGTCAACCTGCAGTGTGGCAGGTCGACCTGGCCAGGGACCCGGGTCGACCTGGCACACTGCAGGTCGACTGGGTCCTGAAGCACCAACGGTCAGAAATTTGACCGTTGTGTGTACCAGGTCGACCCGGCCCTGCTGCCAGGTCGACCTGGGACTAGCCGTTGGCAACTTTTTCTTTATAAAAAAGTGGCTTTTTGTTTGAAGAAAGTTGCTAACATTGGAGAGACTTTTGAGGCCAAGCATTTGCAACTTTTCTAGAGCATCTTTGAAGGGATTATGAAGCCATTCCATTGATTCAATCTTTGATCTACTAATGGGTGTGCTTTCTTTAATCCTAAGCTCTTTAAAATCATGCATGTTTCTTTGTTTTTGATTTTATTCAATGCATGATTAGAATAGATGTCTTTCTATTGAAATGTTGTTCTTCATAACATGCTTAGAACTTTAAACATATCATAGCATTATGAAATCAACATATGGTCTTTATTTCACATGATTTTGCTTTCTTGTTTTAAAAAACAACTTGTTAACCTTTAGTTCATCTTCTTTGAAAACAAGTTTGTTCACTTTGCTAAATACATGTGTTAGGCAAACAACTCTTTCTCTATCTTAAGTTTATCATCTTTGCATCAATCAAAGTTTCATCTTTTCAAAGAGAAAGAGTTATTTCTAGAAAATGCATCATTCATAGACTTTGTCATTATTATGCATGTTTCTAGGAGTTGAGTTTTCACTTTCTAATTAGCCTATTTAGAGGCACTTCATTGCACTTACATTGCTCTCTTATCCATGCATCCTTAGGCATATTTCTTAAGAGAAAAATTCTAAGTTGTAAAGGTTTATGCTTAGCCTTGAAAAGCATATGTTGTAAAGGTTTATGCTAAGCCTTGAAAAGCATAGTGTTGATTGTATGGTTTGAGGTGATCCTAAACCTTAGTTGGATTTAGTGAATACCGGTAGGTGTACCGGGAGTGGATGTAGGCAATTTGGCCGAACCACTATAAATGTGCTTGTCATGGTGATTGACTTTTTGCTCTCTTTTCATGGACGATTTACTTTTGGATGTATGAAGATTGTAGTTGGTGTTTCCTTGTGAATGATTGTCGTAGAGATTCCTATCTATTACAAGATAATTAATCTTCAACAAATCTTAATTGACTTAAAAGTTAAAAGAATTCAAATTGGTCCAAGTTCTTAGAGCTCATCCTATTCACCCCCCCTCTAGGATTCGATCTTGGTCTTTCAGATGGCTCATTTTCCGACCCTTTTCGTGTTTCGGGAATTCCAGCCCCTGTGGTTTTCCGAAAAACTGATTTTCATGATTGAAATCAACTTATCTTCATCAACATTTCGGATCGGCCGTCAAGAGCATGAAATCATCATTGATCGCTCCAAGATCGCCAGCTGGCTGACCAAAAAAATATACTTTCTGTCAAACTGATCGAGAAATCGACAAGACAGATGTCACCGGTCCACTGATATCAACCAATGTCTGAAGTTGCATCGCCATCCGACATCAAACAACATGTGGATCCATCAGCGATCGTTACAAAAAGAATTCCAAAAGACGCGGCACGGCCCGCGACTCTTCCAATGCCCTGGTGACCACTCAATGCAGTTAATTGACCCGTTTTATGACAACTTAATGCGGTCATTAACCCATTATTTTGGATGGCCCAATCAAAATCAAGCAAATGAGAGTTACAAATCCAAGTAATCATGATATTAAAATCATGAAACTCCCCTCATCATGGAGATTAAGGGCGATTAAATGCCCATCATTCTCCACTGGCCAATCACAAGCCAAGAAAAAGGAGTTACAAAATCAAAGAATTAAAACTTGTAACTCCTCTCATCATAGAACATCAATGCCATCAATGCTCATAAACCCACCTTATGGCCACCGAAAGCCTATAAAAGGGGGGCCATTCCAAGAAGAAAAGGTAAAAAAAATCCAAAAAAATCCAAAAAGGGTAAAAAAAAATCCAAGAAAAATCCTGAAGAATTCTCGAAGAAATCTCTGCACAAACAAGCTCTCCTTCTTCGAAGAAACTCTGCTGTAAAAGAAACACCACAAGGTGATCGAAATCCCTTGGGGGTGTTCACACCAAAAATGTCATTTTGCCTCTTCAACATCAGGAAGCCACATGAAGCCTCATCCTACTACAAACAGGCAATGCCGCTTCAAGCATCAGATCTTATCAGAATCACTTGAAAACTGATAGATCCTTCAAGACAACCAAACGAAGAGTCCACATGAAGTTTCGGGCCATTCAGACATCATTTGACCTAACTTCACTCCTCCGGCAACCAAACAGCGCTCCTGGCGGCGGATGTAAGACCCCGACCCGAGTGAACCCGGTTAGTGCTAATTAAGTTGGGTGTTAGTGCTAAGCTTGATTAGTGATTTTGGCTAAGTTGGGTTTTGAATAGCTTTGGTTCTAGTTTTGGGCAAATTTGAGTACTTTGGTAATTAGTGGGGCCCTTTGGGGGTTCCCCTTATGACTTTGCATTTACTTAGGGGATTTTCTGAAATTGTTTTGAATTGCATTTTTATCCCGTTTCATTTATCTTAGTGATCCCTACAACTTTCATGCTGATCCCGTCTTCATTCGAGGCCCCGATACCCGATTTACAAGCCTTGAGGGGCAAAACAGTCCTTTTACACTAAACCTGCACCCAAAACTTGATATCCCCGAAACCTACGAAACATATACTTTTTGGAAACTAGATATTTCGACGATCATTTCTTCCTTCTTCGTCGAATTCATCCGAGATCCCGAAAGAGGTGATTTCATCCAAACAAGTTCCTTTAGTTGTGGGACCCAACTCCATTTGTTAACAAAGGGAAACCCGCTCTTCATTTCATTTCATTCTTCATTGTTCCAGCACAAACCAGCAACCTAGGGTTTCTCTTGCTTTTCTCTTCTTCTTCTTGCTTTCTCCATCTCCAATCCACACTAATCTTGTACCAACATCGAAATGGAGATCACCATTCTCTTCCTCACCTTGTAAGCTTCCGTTTGATACCGTTTGTGGAGAAATCTTCCAACCTAGAGACTTCCCTTGAGCTAGTTCTTGCCATTTGAAGGACATCCAAGTGAGTAATCCTTCCCATCTTCTAGATTTGTGTTCTTCTAGCCCTAGGCAAGCTTCATTTTCGTTATTGAAAGTTTTATCATCTTCATTCTTTGTGTAACCCATTTTAGGGTTTGTTTTGGGGGTTTTTTTATTGTAGCTTGGAAGTGAGCTTAGGAAGTGATTAGAGGCTTGGTTTTGGCTAGCTTGGACCTAAGGCAAGTGAATGATTGGGTATTTTGAGTTTTAAATGGTTTGGTGAAACATTAATGGATTTTCATGCTTTTATTGATTTTCATGTTGAAATAAATGCTCATAATGCATCTTGCTAACTTCATTTAATGCATTGGAAACATGGATTTATAGTCTTCATTTCTCTAGTCTTGTGTGGTTTTATATGTGTTGGAAGGAGGGAAAAAGAGGAGGACCAAGGCCACTGCAGAACAGAACCTGGGTTCTGTTCCGCAGTGCCCCCGGTCTACCTGGCGGGGGCCCAGTCGACCTGGGACACACTAACAAAAAAATACTTTGGCCATTTAAGTTATAACTCCCGGTCGACCTGGCCCATGGTCGGTCGACCGGGCCTGGGCCAGGTCGACCTGGCCAACTGGGAAATCCCTGCTGGAATGAATTTTCAACCTGTTTTAGGATGGGCTTAGGTGGGACCTTGGCTACCCTTTTTGGACTCATTGGACTATACATGAGGATGTCTTGAGCTGACACTCTTCACGGTTGGTTCGGTTGCATCGGAATCCAATCCATTCAATCTTGAACGGTGTGGGACAACGCGATATCTTCTTTATATCTATACGTGAAGTCTATTTCTTTGGATATCGCGAATCCTATCCCGTTCGGTGACTGAGTAGGTTGTACGATGCTTCCGGATTAACATCATGCCTAGGAGGGACTGTTTATAGTTTGATTTGTCTATTGTAGCATCTAGTACTATCGATAAGCTCATTTAAAGTTTTGAAAATCGTAAAGTGCATAAGGAGCCCGGAA
Organism: Cinnamomum chago; assembly: GCA_038049695.1. NCBI lineage: Eukaryota > Viridiplantae > Streptophyta > Magnoliopsida > Laurales > Lauraceae > Cinnamomum > Cinnamomum chago. The sequence goes on along the minus strand of CP142452.1, from coordinate 54,749,526 downwards.
TGTCTTCAAACTCAATGAGTACCAAGTTATGATTATAATCGACATACGGGACCCTATTCACTTTAAATAAATCTTGAAACCAATATTTTACTGAAATTGTAATAGTTCATTGTTTCACCTCGTTTTCCAAGATTTACATTACATGACTTGTTTTCCCGAAAGCATTGAAGTTACGTTAGTAACAGTTACTTGTCTCGAAATGCACTACATCGCATGAAATGGAAATTAGTCCTTGAACATACTTGCCCCGCATGTTTATTTCACTTGCATTTGATTTACTCGTTCATGTCTCGATTTGTTATTTGACCTATGTGCCGGCATCACTAAGCTTGGATAACCTTGTCGTTTGATCCACCGACTTGGAGATCCCTCTCCCGTCGTGCCAGCTGTAGTTTGGATCCCGATGCCCGGTTTATTACCGTGGTCCCGTCCCGATACCCGGTTCGCTACCGTGGTCCCGTCCCGTGTAATTATATTGTATATATGCTTTGCGTTGAATCTCCTCACCTTGTGTGACTGAGACCAACGTCCCGTTATACTTTTGTCACTTTGGTGATAGAGGACTTAGCTTTATGTGATTGCCATTTTGTTAGTTCCCGATTCCTTGGATACTTTACATGTTTTATCTTGTTTAATTGCTTTCTAGCAAATGATTTATCTTCTTTACGAGAGTTCTTGCATAAGCAGATTTCTATGCTTTTCAAGATATTTCCTGTTATTATATGTTGTGGTACCTTTTCACTTTCTTGCCAGACCGTCGTGTCTGATCCATTTTCTTTGGTACTCAAGTCCCGTTGCCGGTTACCTTGAGGAGGAGTCGGAGGAGGCGGTAGGTGAACCGCTTCCCTTAGTTGAGTGGCGTGCTGACGATGTCATGTAGATATCGGGTTGCTACGAGAGACGTGACATGTTGGGGAAAACTATTTAACCATTCTTATGGACTACTGTTTTGTTTATATTGGCCTTTGTTGGCCTCTAATTTTGGGGAAAGTAACTAAATGATCCTTTGTTTAAACTTTAACTACTTTTGGGGAACATGCTATAGATCATTGCTCATTCTGATACAGTATTTCATACTTATGTTATTGCCTTCATGACTAGGAATAGTCTAACTCTTTGATTTGCTACATGCTTCCGCACTTAAAAGAAATATTCATTTATGGTTATGATATCCTCACCGCGGACACCTGTGGGAAATTAAATAAATGTATGTTATCATTAAACTGTTGTGGTACATCATTATATTACATTCATTGGTCCTGATCCCGGATTAGTCCTTCGGGCCCGGTCCGGGGTCATGACAGCGGCGGCGTCGAAGACATCAAAACTTCGATCTGAGCCTATGGATGGTCTCAAAATACCTCCAAAAGGCTCCACATCAAATTTCAGGTCATTCCGACAATGTTTGACCTAGTTTCGACTCTTGACAAAAATGGTAACTCTGCACGGCAAAGTCTTCGGCTTTTCCAAAAAATAGAAAACTTTGTGCCCTGTTTTGCACAACTTCTTGTCAGGTTTTCTTCAGGAGAATCAGGCCAAAAAATGAGGATAAATGTAAAAAAAAATCCAGGAGAAAACGGCGGCGAAAAAGACCAAAGAACGGCCGAGAAACTGCGACCAAAAGGGGACCAATCCCCATGGTCGCCGGCGACCTTGGCCCATGGTTGCCGCCGGCGACCCTAGCCCATGGTCGCCGGCGACCATAGAAATCCAAGTCACCAGATTCGTCGCCGGGTGACCCGTTTTCCGTCCTCTTTCGCGTTTCGGGAGTTCCAGCCCCTGTGATTTCCTGAAAATCTGATTTTTGATGCTCGAAAACGACTGATCTTCGTCAATATCACGAATCTGCCGTTAAGAGCATGAAATCGTCACCGATTGCTCCAAGATCGCCATCCGGGCGACCAAAAAAGTGCACTTTCTGTCCTACCGATCGAGAAATCGACAAGACAGATGTCACCGGCCTGCTGGTATCAACTAATGTCTGAAGTCGTATGATCATCCGACATCGATTGACATGAAGATCCATCGACGATCATCGCAAGAAGAATTCCAAAAGACGAGAATTACAAAACAAAGGAATTAAAACTTGTAACTCCTCCCATTATATGGTTTTAATGCATTAAAGCCCATAAAGTCACCTAAAGGCTACCAAATGCCTATAAAAGGAGGTGACTCAAAGAACCCAGAGGGCACAACGCACAGAATCCCGGAATCCCGAACTCAAAATCCAGAAACCCCGCTACTATGAAGAAACTCTATTGCAAGGAGAAACTCTGCTGCAACAAACACCCAAAGGTGATGAAAGTCCCTTGCCCCCCTCTAAGAAAAAGCCTCCTCCTCCTCTACTCAACATGGCCAAGATGCGGCTCTTCAGCCCATCTCTTCGTTTTTCATTGGGTAAAGGACCTTCCCTTGGTCATTATCCTCTAAAAAGCTGAAGCCCAAGCTAAGCCGAAGAATCAAAGCATCAAGCGTTCTCATTTGAAGGACGATGGTGTAGTCCATACATGACTTGCGACCGTCGATCTAAACTGGTCCCCACAATCTCCTGAGAAGTCAGATTCCCTTTCTTACTTTTCTGTTGTACTTTGTATTATTTTTAAGAGACAAAAAAATCACAATTCTTGTCTTTCATTTTGATCAGATTTGTAAATCGCCTTTCACGGCACAAAATCGCCTTTCACAGCAAACAAAACAAAATCGCCTCTCACGGCATCCAAAAACCGTCTCTTTTCTTAAATATTTGTGCAATGGAAAGTTAGAAAAAGGTTGATTTCCTTTCTACTTGCGAAGGTGGATCTCCGGATCACTAGTTCCAAATTCTAAGTAGAATAGAAAATCTGGCATACCCGTACAAAAATGTAGATGCCCTTCATTTTTTTCTCCCCTTTCTTCCCTCTATTCGATTTTCTTCTCGGCGACCCCGGGGACGGATGGGAGAGGAGAGGAGAGAGAGAAAAAATCGGGTCCATTAAGCTGGCATACCCGGTGGGTGTTGGAAAATAGGTGGGCCTTTCAGATTGGTTTAAAAAACTTTTGATCCACTTAATGCAGGAATCAACTATCTAGAAGGCAATAAACCCAATCCAAGATGCAATCCCTCAAACTCATAAATCATGTACAACAATATAACCTATCTAGAAGATAGAAAACAACACCTAAACATGCAACCACGAAATCCACAACATACAAGGATGTAGATTTCTTTGGAGCTTAGTTGTGCTCTAATAGAGAATTTGAATTCTTTCTTTGATGATGAATACCTTCACTTAATCAAATCAGAATCTCCAACACCTTTTGATCTTCCACGCTATGACCCGTAGTAGATCTCTTTTCTCAAGAAGATTGGTGGTAACTTCAAGAGAAAACCCAACTAGAAACTCCAAGGAACTAAAGGAGAAAGAGAGGAGAACATAGAGAGGAAGAGAAGTTGTGCAACACTTACACAAAGGGGCTAGAATTGCACTCTCTATTATGGACGTCCAAGAGGGGATATCTCCCCTATTTGTAGTCCTCCATTCCATCTCTTTACCTATTTGAAATAGAAGTTTACCTCTCATTACAAAATAGTAACCTTCTCCCTTGCTAGTTGCCATAAAAGTCTTACATCCACAACAATTAGTAGCATTCTCCTTTCTAATTAAAATAGAAGTCCTACTTCCATTAATAATTAGTAACTTACCATTGCCACTATTAGAAGTCTCACTTCAAATAGAAATAGTAACCTTCCTATTAGAGTTCAAGTAGAATTAGTATCTTTCTAATAACTTGGGCTAGCGTGGGGACCACTAGGGATTCCTTAGAAAGTTGGCTCCAACTGGGACACCCGACCCCACATCTCATGTGCAATCCGGGCCCACAGTTAATTACAAATAACTCCACTATATAAATGAAATTCCACTCCAGTCTTAGGAATATATTACAATGAAGACCCTAAACTTCCTCAGTACCACAAGTAGGCCCCTCCATCTATATCCATGGATCAATTGGACCTGTCCACCAAAATAGATCCATATCTTATTATCCTTGAGCCCCAATTAATTATAATGATCATATGGTACCGATCCAATTAACTCTTAATTGGAATGGGTGCGCATTTACCAATGATAAATCCATTAATTGGCACAAGGGGATATTAAAGATAGATTCCATCTTGACCATTGAATGTTCCCACAGCTCTACTACTACGTACCCAAATCACCGAGGTGTTGACCTACAATTGGCTTCACTCATTGGTGACTCAAAGCAAATGAATAGATAGAAACTTGAGTTCATTAGTGTCTCAGGATTATGAGCCTATTGCTAGGGAATTTTGAGAGCAGACCTTAAAGTAAAGACAGTGTATATAAGGTGCTTCTCATGGTCCTTCAATACATCCAATGTACCAGCACCATGATCCAGAATCTTACATTCCGATGATCGAGACAAATCACACTATTTCATTGTGATCAAAGTGCTACAACCTTGTCAGATGAGATGCTCAATCTCATCACTAGTTGTGAAGATATTTAAGTATAAGATTTACAATACATGTCTCTTGTATGTGGATCTCATCCATACACATGTATTACATCTAGTATACTTGTGGACTCCGGTTCATCTCATGAACCATTATGTCATTCGTATTGGTTATGTGCAAGTATATAATTAAACATCATTCATCTCATGAAAGGATAGCATGATTGTATTGATAAATAAAGAAATTAATCAATTTATTACATCATATACTTGGTATTGAGACCATAAAACTAACAATCTCCCACTTGGGCTCAATGCCAATCAGGATTGCATCTCATGCCCATCCCGTCTACATGCTGCTCAAAGACTTTGGTGGTCAAAGGCTTAGTAAAAGGATCTGCCAGATTGTCCGCAGAGGCTATCTTGGTGATTGCAATATCACCTCTCTGTACAATCTCTCTGACCAAGTGATACTTCCTCTGTACGTGCTTTTGGATTTTATGGCTCCTGGGTTCCTTGGACTGAGCGACTGCCCTACTGCTGTCATAGTAAACTGTGAGCGGCTGTCGTGCCAAAGGTACCACTCCAAGTTTCAAAAGGAATCTTTTGAGCCATACTGCTTCCTTAGCTGCTTCACAAGCCGCTACATATTCAGCCTAAGAAGTGGAATCAGCGGTACATTCCTGTTTAATACTCCTCCAGTTAATGGCTCCTCCGCCAAGCATAAACACAAAACCAGAGGTGGATTTCCTGGAATCCTTATCTGACATAAAGCCAGAATCTATGTACCCGTACTGGAATCAGCTCATCACTGCCGTAAATCAACATGTAATCTCTAGTTCTTCTCAAGTACTTGATGATACATTTTACAGCAGTCCAATGGTTAGGACCTGGGTTAGACAGATATCTGCTGACTAAGCCCACTGCATGACAGATATCTGGTCTAGTACATAGCATAGCATACATGAGGCTACCAACAGCCGAAGGGTATGGAATTGCTCTCATTTGCTCCTTTTCCTCCGGGGTCTTGGGACCCTGATCCTTGGAAAGGTGTACTCCATGCCTAAAAGGTGTGATACCCTTCTTTGAGTCCTGCATAGCAAACCATGCCAGTACCTTTTCTATGTAAGCAGCTTGAGATAAGCCAATTATCCTATTTTTCCTATCGCGATGGAGTTTGATTCCTAGGATGTAATTAGCTTCTCCCAAGTCCTTCATATCAAAAGTCTTTGCTAACCAAACTTTTACTGTTGACAACATTCCTATATCTTTCCTAAGGAGAAGGATGTCGTCGACGTATAAAATCAGAAAAACTACCCTGTCACCTTCATTATTCATGTACACACATGACTCATCCGGATTTTGACTAAAACCAAATGATTTGATTGCCCGGTCAAAACGGATGTTTCAGCTTCGGGATGCCTGCTTCAGTCCATAAATGGACTTCTGCAGCTTGCAAACTCTTTGCTTTTGGTTACTTGTTATAAAACCGTCTCCCTGCATCATATAGATGTCTTCCTCAAGATGGCCATTGAGAAACGCCGTCTTGACATCCATTTGCCAAATCTCGTAATCGAGATGAGCCGCAATGGATAAGAGTATCCGGATGGATTTGAGCATGGCTACCGGCGAGAAGGTTTCCTCATAATCGATATACCTTTTCGCAACAAGCCTGGTCTTAAAGGTCTCAACTCTTCCATCTGGTCCTATTTTTCTCTTGTAGACCCACTTACACCCAATTGGTTTTATATTGGCAGGCAAGTCCACAAGTGTCCAGACCTATTAGAGTACATAGACTCCATCTCAGCTTTCATAGCATCTTGCCAATGTCCCGAATCTACTTCATTTATTGCTTCATCATAGTTACAGGGATCCTGTTCCAGTTCTTCCGGGATTGCCTCGTAAGACTCTCCCAAGAACGAGAACCTATCAGGGGGCCTGATTATTCTCCCATTCTCCCACTACAACGAGGCACTGGTGTAACTACTGGGTCTGGTAGGGGCGGTTCTTCCTCAAGTTCGGTCATACTTGGATTTGGAATTGATTGTTCTTGAATCTCTTCTAAGATCACCTTTTCTAAAGATTTCCGGTCAATCATATAATCTTCCTCCAGAAAAACCGCATTGGTGCTTACCAGCACTTTCTGCTCTCTGGGATTATAGAATAACCAACCTTTAGTTCCTTTAGGATATCCTACAAACGTGCATACTTCCGACTTCGTTTCCAACTTATACGTCTTTACCTTTAGCACGTGTGCCGGACAACCCCAAATGTGTAAATGTTGTAGACTAGGCTTTCGCCCAGACCATAACTCGCGGGGAGTCTTAGGTACAGACTTAGATGGTACGAGGTTTAGTATATACATCGCAGTATCCAAGGCATATCCCCAAAAGGATATAGGTAATCCTGAGAAACTCAACATAGACCTAATCATATCTAAAAGAGTCCGGTTCCTTCTTTCCGTTACTCCATTTTGTTGAGGCATACCAGGAGCAGACAACTGGGATAGAATCCCATTTTCTGATAAGTATCCCATAAAGTCACCAGAGAGATATTCCCTTCCTCGATCTGATCGAAGAGTCTTGATACTTTTACCTAATTGCTTTTTCGCTTCCGCTTGAAACTCTTTGAACTTTTCAAAAGCCTCGGACTTGCGGTGCACAAGGTATATGTATCCATATCTTGAATAATCATCTGTGAAAGTGATGAAGTATTCATATCTTCCTCTGGCCCTGACATTAATGGGACCACACACATCAGTATGCACTAATTCCAATAAATCTTTGGCCCTATTGCCCTTGGATGAAAATGGTCTTTTGGTCATTTTGCCTTCCAGACAGGACTCACAGACAGGCATTGGTTCTACAACCAATGAAGGCATGATACCATCTTTCACTAGCCTGTCAATCCTTTTTAGGTTTATATGACCTAGCCTCAAGTGCCAAAGTTTTGTTGGATTAGATGAAGGTGACTTTCTCTTTAATGATGGCCTATTAATTATTTCGGTATCATGTATTTCATACATTGTGGGAGTTAACAGATAAAGCCCATTGGTTACCTTGCCAGAACATATAAAAGTACCGTTTCTCTTTATGACAACTTCAGTACCAAAAGTAATAGAATAACTTTTATTCACCAAACTAGAAACTGAAATTAAATTCCGTCTTAAAGACGGTACATATAGAGTGTCTGACAAAACCAACTTATTATCTTGAAAACATAAAGTAATAACTCCTACTGAGACCGCATCCGCCTTAGCATCAGATCCTAGGTTGACAATGATTTCGCCGTCATTGAGTCTCCTGGTTTCCCAGAACCCCTGCAACGAATTACATATGTGATTAGTTGCCCCGGAGTCCACACACCAAGATTCTGAAGTACCAGTTGCAAAACTAACTTCAGAAACAAGTGACTCAATCATACCTGAGGTCTTCTTCTTAGACAGATAATCTGGGCAATTCCTTTTCCAATGTCCTGTCATACCACAATGGAAACACTTTCCTTTTGTCCCTGACCCCTTAGCTTTGCCAACACCACCATTAGGACCATTCTCCACCTTAGGACCCTTCAGAATTGATTTCTTCTTGCCTTTCCGCCCTTTGCCTTTCGGTTTGGACTTAGCAAATGAATTTTCTGTCATCAGGGCAGTTGGCTTCTTCTTCATAATCCCTTTAGTCACCACCAGCTGGCTAGAAAGCTCAGCTAGAGTCAAATTCATCTTATTCATATTATAATTTACCTTGAAATTGTTGAATGACTCTGGCAGTGACTCAAGGATTATGTCAATCTGCGATTCTGCATCAATTGCAGCCCCCAGTACATCTAGCTCATTAAATGAGTCCATCATTTTCAACATGTGGTCCTGTACTGGTGTGCCTTCAGCCATCTTGGTGCCTATAAGCACCCTCATAGCAGCCCTGTCCTATTCCGCAAACATCTCCTTTAAGTTTGATATAATATCATATGCAGTCTTATAGGATTGATGTTGGTGTTGCAAAACACTAGACATGGATGCCTGTATATAACATCTGGCCATCTCATCGTCTTTGGCCCACTTGGTGTAAAGTTCATTTTCTTCCTGTGTTGCTTCCGGCACTAGCTCATCAAGGGGGAGTTTGGTAAGGACATATTTATATCCTGAAGCTGTCAGGACTATATCCAGGTTCCGTTTCCAGTCTACATAGTTGGATCCCACCAACTTATTCTGGTTGACGATGGTCGAAAGTGGATTGAAAGTATTTGAATTCATGCTTGAAATACTGTAGCACATAACCATACATTCAATTAATGAATTTAAATGACATTAGAGTTTAGTATTCTACCAAATTTATATGGAATCCTCATAACCACTAAATTTAGAATACATCAGAATCCCAATCCCCGGGGTATGCCTCCTTGGGGAGTGCAAATACCACCTAGATTGGTGCGGATCAAAGTTGGTCAAAATCGGAATTAAGACTAACTATCCATGAACACCTTCATTCATTATTATCTAGGTATCTCATACCAAATAATGTATGACTCCCGATTTGCTTTGGTCTCTAAAATACATGAGGCAAATCCTTGGGGATACTACATCATTATTTTAGTTAAGTGTGACCCACCAACTAGCATTGCATGACAACTGTTGCGGGCAGCTCCTCCTTGGGGAGTGGGCCCCCGCCCCGTCTCACCAACACTATCCATAGGAGATCCATATCTAGTAACCTGAAAAATAAAAGCCCTCCGTGGGGAACGGCCATTCTCAAGATGGCGCGAGGCTAATACTTTCCTTACAATGGACCTTTGGTGGAAAACCATGGGGATTTCTAAATATAAATGCCCCGCTCCCACTTAATATTTTAGAATTGAGGATTTCCTTGTAAGGTATTAGGGCCCACATATATATATATGAACATCAAATCATCTCATGATATGATCAAAGATTGGTTCCAAGTCAAGTTATTTTTAGGAAAGTCCAGTTTCTTAAATTAGTGTTACCAATGTGTCCATCTCATGGGTCATCAACAGTAATTAGAACTCTTTCCAAAAATTAATTTGATTTGACCAATTTTAGTAACTTGCTATGTTTGAATCAGATTTGGAAATATTCTAAATTAAGCATTCATCCATAAATAGAAATTGCTAAAATTAGAAACTAGTCCTCTCCTCCACATGGCCCTAGCGAATAGACTTCTTGGACTTCTAGACTTTCCAAAACTTTGGAATTCATCAAACTCTTTGGGCAATTCCAAAACACTTTTGGTAATCTTCAAACTCTTTGATTATGAGTCCAACATCGCTTTCCTTCTTCGTCTTGGACATGGTCAGAATTTACAATTTTAGAAAAATTACATAAATTCTTATGCCTCGATTATGAGACTTACATGGTAATCTAAACATGGAAACGAAAGGGCTATAGGGAAATTATCATGCTTTGCCCTTTCACGGGAAACCAAGGAAACCATGACGCCCTTTACATTTAGCCTTAAATAAACCAATAATCATAAATAGAAAGCAAAAGACTTGTGGGACATATGGAGAGGACATGATCACCTGCAAGTTAGTATCTCATACAACCATACAAATCACAAAAACAGGCTTCCAAATAATGCTGGAAAAATAGGATGTAAAAGAAGACCCGAAACTGAAAAAACCAGTTTCTGCAACATGCTGTGCAATGTGCTCAGTCGACTGGCCAGAAGGCTCGGTCGACCGACCTGCAAGTCACCCGGTCGACCGAGCACGGGGTCAGGTCGACCGGACTGACGAAAACCTGCAACTTGGGTTTTCTGTTTCGTGTCCATTCTTCACCAAATCACTTCTAAAGTGTTCCAATGGCTTCCTACCATCCTTCCATCATTATTAAACCCTTTTGTGACTATCCAAACATGAACCTACTATCAAACCAAGTAAATTCATCAAAATTGATCCTTACATAGCCCTTGTTTCATCTTCTTCGCATCTCATGCAAAGATCAGAGCAAGCTGACTGATCTAACATGATTAGAGATGAGGTATGGCTCTGATACCAATTGTTGGGAAATAGGTGGGCCATTCAGATAGGTTTCAAAAACTTTTGATCCACTTAATGCAGGAATCAACTATCTAGAAGGCAATAAACCCAATCCAGGATGCAATCCCTCAAACCCATAAATCATGTACAGCAATATAACCTATCTAGAAGATAGAAAACAGCACCTAAACATGCAACCACGAAATACACAACATACAAGGATGTAGATTATACATTTGGAGCTTAGTTGTGCTCTAATGGAGAATTTGTGTAAGACCCCGACCCGAGTGAACTCGATTAGTACTAATTAAGTCACGTGTTAGTTCTAAGCTTGATTAGTAGTCTTTGACTAAGTTGGGTTTGGAATAGCTTTTGAAATAGTTTTGTGGAATTTTGATTGCTTTGTGATTAGTGGGGCCCTTGGGGGTTCCTTCTTTATGACCTTGCATGCGCTTAAGGATTTATCGGAGATTTTTGCATTCATTGTTTTAATCTTGTTTTATTTGTATTGTTAACCCTTACAACTTTCATGTTGATCCCATCCCCGTTCGAGATCCCAAAACCCGATTTCATAGCCTTAAGGGCAAAACAATCATTGTACACGAAATTTGTACCCAAAACTTGATATTCCCGAAACCCGTGAAACATATACTTTTTGGAAACTAGATATTTCGGCGATCATTTCTTCCTTCTTCGTCGAATTCATTAGAAGCCTCGAAGGCCAAGATTTCAGCCTTTGAATGTCTTAAGTAGTGGGACCCATTTCCATTGCTTATATAAGGAGACTCATCTGCCTCATTTTTCCTTTTTCCAGCACAAAAGAGAGTCTAGGGTTTGTTTGGAAACTTTTCTTCTCCTTCTTACTCTCTCCATCTCAACATCCTACTAATCTTACACCAACATCAAAATGGAGGTTATCATTCTCTTCCTCATCACCATAGCTCTCTATTGATACCATTTGTGAAGAAAACCCTCCATTCCAAGATTTTCATTGAGCTTACTCTTGCCATTAGAGGACCTTACAAGTGAGTAATCCTTCCCTTCTTCTAGATTTGTATTCTTCTAGCCCAAGAGTAGCTTCATCTTCATTATTGTAAGGTTTCCCTTTCTATTTCATTGTTTGACCATGTTAGGGTTTGTTTTTGGGGATTTTGTTCATAGCTTGGATCTTTGGCTTGGAAGAGTATTAAAGCTTGATTTCATTGATTAGAAGACCCAAGGCAATTGGATGATTTGATTTTTATAAGCTTTCAATGATTTTGGTATTTTCCACTCATGCCTATTTATTGCATTGGTTTGAAATAAATGTTCAAGATAGAGTTTGGTAGTGCATTTATGGCTTATAAGTGTATTGGTGAATGACATTTAATTTTCTTCTTGTTTGTACCAAATGTACTCTATTGTGAAATGGCTTCCTTCTTTCTTTCTTTGTATGGGATTTGATGTTGATGGAGGAAGTGATGGAAGGAACACATGTTGAGGATTTGGAGAAGTGTAGATAGGTGTATTGGAGGAGCTCTTAGCTCAGTTTGATTGCAAGGATTAAATGGAAGTGAGGAGTGTGGTTTTGAGGAGGGAAAATGGCTCAAATCTGAACACAGTGGGTGTTTCCCGCACCTGGCGGTCAGCCAGCGGTCACCTGTCGACTAGCCGTCTGGTGATTGGCGGCTAACCACCAGTTAGCCGAACAGTCGCGGTTACTTTTCCAGAGAACAACATTTTCCTCCTTAAAGCACGGTCAGCCTCACGGTTAGCCAGAGGCTAACCGCCGAACCCTCGGTGGCTAACCGCCAGCCAACCGACCCATTCGGTTACTTTTCCAGAGAGCAACATTTTCCTCCCGCTAGGTAACCGAAATTACCCAGACAACCATTCCGGAGAGCTCCTCGCTCAAGCAAACTTCCGGTTCGCTCGAGCACTGAGCCTTGTCGGTCAAAGGAGATTCACTAGGCCTTGTATGAGGCCATCCGAGAAAGAGACCATATCAGGAAGATGTTATTCGAAGTTTTGAAAATTCAAAATGTATAAGGAGCCCGGAATGTCCCCAAACTCAAAGAGTACCAAATTATTATTATATCGACATATGGGATCCCTATTCACTTCAAATAAATCTTGAACCCGATGCTTTACCCGAAATTTCAATTGTTTATGGTACTTTATCGATCCCGAGATTTATACTACATTTCTTGTTTTCCCAAAAGCATTGAATTACACTTATAATAGTTACTTGTCTTGAAGTGCATTGCACGACATGAAACGACAGTGTGCCCTTGAGCACCCCCGTCTTGCCCTTTTATTTATTGTACTTGATTTACTTGCATATGTCTCGATTTGTTATGTGACCTATTAGTCGGCACCACTAAGCTTGGATAACCCTGTTAGTCTGATCTACCAACTTGGAGATCCCCCTCTTGTCCCGCCAGCTGCAGTTTGGATCCCGCTACCCGGTTATTACCGTGGTCTTGTCCCGATGCCGCAGATTACTACTGTGGTTCCCGATGCCCGGCTCGCTACCGTAGTCATGTATAGTATATGTATATGTATTTATAAGATCCACTATTTCTCCTCACCTTGAGTGACTGAGATCAGTGCCTAGTTATTGCTCTGTCACTTTAGTGACAGAGGACTTAGCTTCGTGTGGTTGCCATCTTGCTTGTTTCCCGTTTCGTTGGTTACCTTTACATGTTTTATAAAGCATACTCGTATTTGAATAAAAGTTTATCTCATTCATAGAAATTGTTATTTAAACATGTTTAAATGCTTTTGAAGGTAAATTCATTTATTATCATATTGTCACTGTATTTTACCAATTTGCCAAACCGTCGTGTTTGACCCACTTTTTGGTACTCAGGTCCCGTTGTTGGTTATCCCGAGGAGGAGCACGAGGAGGCGGTCGGAGAACCGCAGCAGTTAGTTGAGTGGCGCGCCGATGATGTCATTTAGACATTCGGTTGTCTGGAGATGCGATTCATTTTGGGAGTTGTGGATAACTCATTCTTTTGGGATTATATTTTGTCTCTATTGGCCTTTGTTGGCCTCTATTTTTGGGGAAAGTAACTAAATGATCTTTTGTATAAACTTTAACCTTACTTTTGGGTAACATGCTTATGATCATTGCTCATTCTGATACGGTACTATAATTGTGTCATTATCTTTACGATTTGAGATGGATTGAATATTTGATTTGCTACACGCTTCTGCACTTAATAGAAATGTTCTTATATGGTTGTGATATCCTCACCGCGGACACCTGTGGGAAATTAAACAAGTGTGTGCACCTTGTTGACACGCTATACATATTAACCATTCACTCACCACACATTATCCTCATTAGTGTCCCAATCCCGGATTAGTCCTTCGGGCCCGGTCCGGGGTCGTGACAATTTGAATTCTTTCTTTGATGATGAACACCTTCACTTAATCAAATCAGAATCTCCAACACCTTTTGATCTTCCACGCTATGACCCGTATTAGATCTCTTTTTTCAAGAAGATTGGTGGTAACTTCAAGAGAAAATCCAACTAGAAACTCTAAGGAACTAAAGGAGAAAGAGAGGAGAACTTAGGGAGGAAGAGAAGTTGTACAACACTTGCACAAAGGGGCTTGAATTGCACTCTCTATTATGGACGTCCAAGAGGGGATATCTCCCCTATTTGTAGTCCTCCATTATACCTCTTTACCTATTTGAAATAAAAGTTTAACTCCCATTACAAAATAGTAACATTCTCCCTTCCTAATTGCCATAGAAGTCTTACTTCCACAACAATTAGTAGCATTCTCCTTTCTAATTAAAATAGAAGTCCTACTTCCATTAATAATTAGTAACTTACCATTACCACTATTAGAAGTCTCACTTCAAATAGAAATAGTAACCTTCTTATTAGAGTTCGAGTAGAATTAGTATCTTTCTAATAACTTGGGCTAACGTGGGGACCACTAGGGATTCCTTAGAAAGCTGACTCCAACTGGGACACCCAACCCCATATCTCATGTGCAATCCGGGCCAACAGTTAATTGCAAATAACTCCTCTATATAAATGCAATTCCACTCCAGTCTTAGGAATATATTACAATGAATACCCTAAACTTCCTCAGTACCACAAGTAGGCCCCTCCATCTATATCCATGGATCAATTGGACCTGTCCACCAAAATAGATCCATTTCTTATTATCCTTGAGCCCCAATTAATTATAATGATCATATGGTACCGATCCAATTAACTCTTAATTGGAATGGGTGCGCACTTACCAATGATAAATCCATTAATTGGCACAAGGGGATATTAAAGATAGATTTCATATTGACCATTGAATGTTCCCACAGCTCTACTACCACGTACCCAAATCACCGAGGTGTTGACCTACAGTTGGCCTCACTCATTGGTGACTCAATGCAAATGAATAGATAGAAACTTGAGTTCATTAGTGTCTCAGGATTATGAGCCTATTGCTAGGGAATTTTGAGAGCAGACCTTAAAGTAAAGACAGTGTAGATAAGGTGCTTCTCATGGTCCTTCAATACATCCAATGTACCAGCACCATGATAAAAAAATCTTACATTCCGATGATCGAGACAAATCACACTATTTCATTGTGATCAAAGTGCTACAACCTTGTCAGATGAGATGCCCAATCTCATCACTAGTTGTGAAGATATTTAAGTATAAGATTTGCAATACATGTCTCTTGTATGTGGATCTCATCCATACACATGTATTACATCTAGTATACTTGTGGACTCCGGTTCATCTCATGAACCATTATGTCATTCATATTGGTTATGTGCAAGTATATAATTAAACATCATTCATCTCATGAAAGGAAAGCATGATTGTATTGATAAATAAAGAAATTAATCAATTTATTAAATCATATACTTGGTATTGAGACCATAAAACTAACAGTGGGACCAGTTCACTTGAGAACGCGATGCTTGAATTCTTAGGCTCCTTTCTAGTTTGTGGCCTCTGTTGGATCTTGCATCCAGAAAAAAAAATGAGATGGGATTTTTGGAAAATTTCTACCTTTGAACTTATTTCCATTCCTTCTCATTTCCAAAATTTTTTTTCAAAAGAATCTGATTTCTTTTTTTTGGATTCAATTTTGAGAAACTTTGATCCTCTCCTCTTTGAACTTGATAGCTCACAGAAATATTCGCAGCTATTGTTCTTATCGGGGAATGGGCCATCTTTTCTCTTTAATGAGTCCGATAGGGATTTCAAAAAAAAACTCTTCAAAAAAAAAAAACTCCTTCAAAAAAAAATTTCCTTTTTGGAATCAAATTTGAGAAAGTTTGGTCCCCTCCTTTTCGGATTTAGCGCTCGCAGAAATGTTTGAGCCCTTATTCGGATTGGAACACCGTTCGTTCTCTTTGATGAATCCATAAAAAAAAAAAAAAATCAAAACCTACTAAGGTTGCACCAATTGCGTTCTTTGACCAAAGTCGATCTAAGAAAAGCCTTGTCCAGAGTGTGGAGACAACTAGACTATTCGAGGCAAGGGTACTCCAAACGGGTTCATTAAGTAATCCTACCATTACCTGGGGACTGATCTATCTACTAAGGTTTCATAAGGCTGAATTGAAAAGCCTTTGTGTTCCTTCAAAAAAAAATTCAAAAAAAGAACTTAAAAAAAAAACCTCCGTCACTTTTGGGTTCACATTCGAGAAATTTTGGTTCCCTCCTTTTCGGATTTAGCGCTCGCAGAAACATTTGAGCCCTTATTCGGATTGGAACACCTTTTGCTATCTTTTATGAATCCGATTTTGACCTTTCAAAAATCCCATCTCGTGTTCGTTCCAAGGATGCGATTTGCAACATTTGTGCCTAGCTATGCTAGTACGCCCTACCGGGTCTACTGTATTCTCGACCGACACATCTGTATCTCTAACCTTATATCATCTTACCTCGAGTGAGCCTCGCTTCTCGGTAGTTTGAATTAAGGTCCACAATTGCTTCTAGCAGTCACGGGAATGCTCGTTCTAAGCCTCATGTACTTGCGTTTAGAACAATTGTATCCTCTATGGCTTTTTGCCTTCTTTCGTCTCGCTTGGACTGGGCTATGTTCTCTCAAGCGATTTGAAAAGACAAAACCATAGTTCTTTCCCATTTATGATTACTATATTCTTGTGATTACTATTGGACGTGGTCTTGTTTCAGAAGTTTTCCAAAACTAACAATGGCAGCTTCGTTAACCATCACTTTTGATGAGAACAAGTACCAGCTCATGCTCCAGGAGATGCAGAACAAGCGCACTCATAAGCATCCTGCTAGTTGCCGAAGCGTCACCTCCCTCGGCAAACCCCAGAACACCGGGTCGACCTCTACTCCCCAGACTATCATCTTCGGGTCGTTGGGACCATTCCCACTTCCCATAGAGGAAATCGCACTTGCTAAGAAGCAGAAGATCGCTCCGTAACATGTCATTGCCATGACACCAAGGGCGAACGCAAAGAAATCTGAAGCCCATGGCAACCCCACGAAGCCTCAACCCGCAGAGAACCAGGTCTACCCTAACACTTGGTCCGCAAGGCCTTCGCCAAAACAAAGGAGGTCCCGAGCATCTGCAAGGCCAGCATACCTGGCCCCTCTCAAAGAAAACCGGTTCTATCCTCTTGCATACATGAAGGATGAGAAACCAGCCTCTTGCCTAACAAAGAAGGCAACCCATCATGAGTCGGCTTGCTCTTACAAGACAAAAATCAAATCATACATCACCAAGCCTCTGCAAGAAACTGCTAAGGCCTGTACCTTTGCAGTTCGACCCTTTATCTCAACGGGGGTCGAACTTGCAAAATTCAAAGCTTCGCTATGACAGTCGAAGGACCGGGTCCAAATCCTATCTATGCCCAGCTTCAAAGAAGACATGCTCGGCTGCTGCGCTCGAGGGAGTACATCCTTCATTGCCAAAGCCCAGCCAGAGCTGACAGAAGCTCAAATTGCCCATCGCATACGTCGTCGCATGTCGTATCGGCAAAAGAGACTAGAGAAGCAAAGGACTCAGCATCCTATTCTCCAAGTCTCCCAAAACAGGGTCGAAAAAGAAAGACCCGATCAAGTTGCTGCTGTCCATATGGTTGGCAAAACTAGAAGACGTCAGAAGTCGGCAACCAAAATTCATGTTTGACGACCGGTGACCCGTACCGTCTCCCAGAAACGAAGACATCTGGAAGAATCTTCTACTCCTTCAAACCAAGGAAAAATGAGTAATCCTTCCTCAAGCTCTTCAAGAATGAGCCCCAGCTCAGTCATCAGGACAATCTCCTCATTTGAATCACGGAGGATGAACGTCTTGACTACAAACTCTGAGCACCCTCTCAGTCCGCCTTTTGATGAAACTACCGCCTGCATCCAGCAATTGGAGCAAGGTCAACAGAGGATTGAGGCTCTCATGGAAAATCTTCTTCTCACTTTTCAGCATCAAGAAAACAACCAACCTCTTCCAGATACGAGGAAAATGCAGAAAACAATGAGTCACGCTCCCTTACCAAAAAGGACGTTGACGATATCCTCGCCAAAGCAAGAGAAGAGGATGCACTAAAGGAGCATGGGATCAAGCCACCATATCCCTTTTGGATGGACTCGGTCCCGTTCCCTACAAAATTTAAGCAACCTACTCTCCAAACATATACGGGGAAAGGTTCAGCCAAACAGCACGTCATCCACTTCAAAATATTGACGGGAGCTATCGCGGATCAAGACACCCTCAAGATCCGTCTTTTTGCAAGTACCTAAAAGGTACGGCCTTCGATTAGTACTCCACTCTGCCAGAGGACTCTATCCAAAATTGGGCCATGCTAGAGACACGCTTCCCGACTCACTTCAAAGGTGAAGATCATCATGTTACTATGGCACAACTCTGCAGCCTAAAACAAGGAGAGAATGAGTCAACTTACGACTTCATTCACAAGTGGAAGGCGATGGCATACAAGTGTTCAGATGTGCCGCCACAAGCGTCGCTCGTCGACATCTGCCGTAACAACATGAGAGCGAGAATCTACTCCATGATTATCTGCAACAAATCCAGGAACCTGGGAGAACTCCTAGAAGCTTCCATGGAGGCTGAAACGGTGATCAAAGACCTCAACAGTCAGCAGTCATCAAAGAAAGAGCCGGCTACCATTACGACCTCAAAGCCAAAGAAAAAGGAGGTTCTTAATGTGCAAACCAAGTCAGCTCCTCAACAGCCAAAGAAAGCTAAAAATAAAGTTGTAGGTAAGAAACTTGATCTCTCTGATGCCTTCAGATAACGAGTAGAGAAAAAATACCCATTCGATGAAGATGTTGAAGAAATTTTCGAGGCTCTCGTGGCAAATGGTAAACTCACCTTGCCTGAGCCCAAAAGACTGGGAGATGTTGGCAAAACCAATGATCCTCGGTATTGTCCATACCATCAGATGATCTCGCATCCTCTCAATCAATGCTTCGTTGTGAGAGAGAAGATCAACGAGATGTGGAAAAACGGAGTCACCACCTTTGATAAAAACTATGGGTCTGCCTCCATTAACATGGTGTCATATGGACAAACTTCAAAATCACTAAAAGAGAAGACCACCACCTCCTTTAGGGTGATAAAAATGACCCAAACGTCCCAAGAGTTGGTTCCTTATCCAACATTAGACGGACAACCTATATGGGTGCATCTCGATCTCCTAGAAGATGAAAATTGGGAGATCGTCAAAACAAAGCCGACTGCTCGACAGCGAAGGCAAGCCAAGAAACAACTTCGCAAGCTCAAGCAGCAGGAGAAAGCTCAACCAAAACAAGAAGTCCTGGAAAAAGCAGAGACCTCCTCTTCCACTGCTTTGCTGGGGGCAGCGGAAGAATCCAATGCTTCAAAGGTGGAAAGAAAATTCACCCTTGGTGATTTCATGCCACCTCAATTCAGAAATGAAACTGCGCAGGGGCATCATACTCTTGTAATTCGGTGATAGGATTCTCCATAGATGGATACGAGCCAGTGACATCGACGAGTGGGAGGAATCCCTTGAAACATGAGAATATCTCTCCGATGAAGAATGGGTTCCCGAACCCCACCTTATGCCGGTAATCTTGTATAACCCATATGGGCAACAAGGGTCCTGGTCCGATGATGAAGGAGACCAAGACCCTATTCAAGAAAATGTTGTTGACTCAGCACCCTTCAGCGCTCCCGTGGAACCCGATCATGTTGAATCACAAAGGGCCGACGAAGAAGAAGATTTGGCTCCCATGCTTGATCTTGAAGAGTATGCGCGAATCTTGCAACACCTTGCCTTAGAACAAGAGCAAGATCTTCGCGATCAAAATCCAGAGCCAGAAGTCCCTGAAAATCAACAGGTACGTCCTCCCTCAACTTCTGAAAATGGAGAAAACTGCTGGATAGAAGACCCTCTCACATCCGATGATGAGTCTGACTCCTAACAGTCCACTCTGGGGAACTCTCATCAGGGCAACTTGCAATGCGATAGCTCAGGATGATAGCGCCTCTAAAGCATCATCTATTGAAGACACGTACTCTCTGGCTACGCCTGATAGTATATCTTCCGGAGCTACATTTTCTCGGGTGACTTCCACTGAGATAACATCTTCTCAGCCTTCGTCCCCTGAAACAGTGACGTCACAACTCATAGCTCTTCCGACCGATCATCCTGAAGAAACTTCGGTCGATGGAGACGTGGTCAGTTGGTCCCAGATACCCGACCTCATAGGAGATGTCTGGACCGACAAATTACTGAATGAAGGGGAAAAGTTGCTGGATGTTGTTCAGGACTTGTTCCCGAAAAATGCTCCATGTAACGCAATCACTGAGGATGGTGACTCTGTTGCAGACACATCTTCAGTAAATGAGAAGGATCAACCCTTGGGTCCCAAGGATGATCTTCCAACTGAAGACCCTTCTCAAGAAGCTCTTAAAGTTGGTAGAGGTACCCGTTCTGGTCAGGATTACCACAAAAAGTACAACCAACCTTCTTCTTCTTCTTATGTAAATCCTTCGGGAACACAAAATGTAAACGCCCCAAGTGGCAACAATAATGAACATGCAGGCCCGAAGGAGGCTTTCAAGTACGACTTGATTGAGCACTTCAAACACATACCTGCATGACTGCACATCCTGGACTTCTTACCAATGTCTCCACAAACTTATGATAGTCTCATTTCAGAACTACAAAGGCTGAATGCGGATGTCGACAAACATGCCCCACAAGTGCTACAAATTGAAATGACTACAGGGTCAAAAAATCAAATACTACCTCAAAGGGAGAAAAGAAGAAAACTAAGGGATCAAGCATTGAATACCTCTCAGTCCAAAAAGCAGCAAATGCAACCATTGCCTTCGGTAAGGATGACCTCCTGCTAGGTGAGACAAAGCACAACCGCCCCCTGTACTTCACATGGTACATCAAAGAAATGCCGATACACAGAGTCCAGATCGACCCAGGTTCTGCACTCAACCTCATCTATACTTCGGCACTTGAAGAGCTGGGAATCCCACCTAGCAAGCTGAGTCACACGTCCGTATCCATTTTTTGGGTACGATGGGAGCGCTCAAAGGCCTATCGGCAAAATCAGGTTCAAGTTGCAAATCGGTGATCTTATCTCTGAAGTCACTGTGTATGGAATAGGAACCCCCTCATGTTACAACATCCTTCTTGGACGTCCCTGGATACACGAGAATGGTGTCGTCCCTTCAACTCTACATCAATGCATCAAGTTCGTTGGCAACGACGGCTCGATACATCGAGTGTTTGCAGACAAAAAACCCTTCAAAGGCAAAGAAGTCCATTTTGCAGATGCTCAAATGTATAAAGATGAAAAAGAAGAAAAGGAGGAAGAAATGACACCCTTTGTCGAAAGTCTCCAGAAAGATAAAGGCAAGGCTCCTCAGTAATCATCGGAAGAAAACAAACCTTCCGGTAAATCTGAAGAGAGAGATCCATCTCCCTTCGTTGTCTCTCTCAAATCTTCCAAGCCTTTGGTCGTCATACTAACCAAAGCAAAGAAGACAAAGCAAATTGATTACACCATGGCTGGGGCAAGTTTGTCATCTCCTTCGTGTCTATCATGCAAGACACGAATTCAGAATCAGAGCCAGAAGACGACATATCGTCAAGCCAAGCTGACACTCAACAAGTTCAGCTTGCTCTACTTCCAATCGGCAACTGGAGAGATCCGTTCATTGATTACACCATGTTCGGAATCCTCCCTGAAGATCCAAAAGAACGGGTAAGCGTCCAAAGATGAGACCCAAACTTTCATTTGGATATATCTTCAAAAATCCTTTACAGAAAATCCTTCGACGGAGTACTTCTGCACTGCTTGTCACAACAAGAGGCTGAGGAAACCCTCAAAGAAGTTCATGCTGGTCTTTGTGGAGCCCATCAGGCTGGTCCCAAGCTCTACGATCATATAAAAAGATTGGGATATTATTGGCCTACCATGGTAGCTAACGCCATGAAATTTGCTAAACACTGCCGCCAATGCCAAGTTCATGGAGACTATGTTCATATGCCTTTAGAATGGTTACACCCCACAGCAATCTCATGGCCGTTCGAAGCCTGGGGTATGACCATCATAGGCCTTATCTCTCCCCTGTCAAGCAAAGGTCATCGCTTCATCTTCGCCACTACGGATTATTTCTCCAAGTGGCCAGAAGCATTTGTGCTCAGCAAAATGAAGACCTCATCTGTCCTTCAATTCCTGCGCACCAACATCATTTGTCGCTTCAGCATACCTAAAAGATTCGTTCATGATAACGGACCGCAATTCCGGGATCACCGATTCTACAGGCTTTGCGACAAGTACAAAATCCAAAGTTGTCCTTCGACTCCATACAATCCAGCAGCAAATGGACTAGCAGAAGCCTTCAATAAGACACTCTGCAAAATTCTCAAGAAAATAGTCTCTAGCCACAAAAGAGACTGGGGCGACAAATTGCCTGATGCTTTGTGGGCTTATCGAACCACTGTTCAAGGACCAACCCATAGCACACCATTCTCTTTGGGAAGTTGTTGTCCCTTTGGAAGTACAAATTCCTTCCTTAAGGGTATCTTTGCAAAATGACATGATGCAGGAAAGCAATGTTAAACTAAGACTCCAAGAACTGGACAATCTCGACGAAAGACGGCTTAAAGCTCTACAAAGCATTGAGTTGTGCCAAGCACGCATGGCAGGATCTCTCGACAAGAGGGTCCGGCAACATGCCTATAAAAGGGGCAACTTGGTTCTTACAGTAAAAAGACCATTGGTTTTCGCCCACAAATCAAAAGGCAAACTCGAGCCAAAATGGGAGGGGCCCTTCGTCATTGAAAAAGTCTTCTTCAACGGCGCATACGCACTTCTAAACATGGAAGGCGACAGATGTATGTTGCCCATCAACGGCAAGTTCTTAAAGCGGTACTACCCTTGAAGACTTCCGTCACTGGGTCAGAGCAGTGCCTGCACGGCCAAAGCCTATTCTCAGGTACTCGCTCGTCAAACCCACCTCTTTTAGATTTTTCATCCTTCTGTTGAGATTTCTAAAACTTCAAAACAATGTTTACTTTCATTGTTCAAAAAAAAATCCAAAAACCCAAGTTTAGGAGCCTTTTCCCGGACTTGACCAAATTTTCGATCCTTGAAACTGAAATTCATGGTTTGAAACAAAATCAAGACTTAGGGATTTCCACCCTAATCCACCCTGTCTTTTACCACCAAAATGGTTTTAGACCAAAATTTACGACCCTTGTGTCTTTAAACAAAAATGGTTTTTTAAAAAAAAAAAAAAAACCGCGGGGAAGCGACGCTTAGTCGATACTCGCAAAACCCAAAATCGGAAGGATACGAACCCCATTCGATACTTCCAAAATTTCAAAATCGCAGGGAAGCGACACTTTGTCGATACTTGTAAATTTTCAAAAATCGTGGAGACGCAACATTCCAGTTGATATCCACAAACCCAAAATTCAAACAAAAAACCGAGGTTAAAAAAAATAGAGAGACCTCAAATTTCAAAAATCGTGGGGAAGCGACATTCCATCGATACCCACAAAACCAAAATTTTGACAAAGCAAGGAAGCGGCGCTTAGTCAACACTTGCGCCCAAATCCGCGAGGAGGCGACATTCCATCAATACTTGCAACCAAATGAGCAAGGAGGCGACATTCCATCGATACTTGCAAGACCATTCAGCAGGGAGGCGACTTTTAGTTGATACTTGCATTTTTTAAAACAAAAAAATCGGCTATCAACGCCATAAAATTGGCTATAAATGCCAAAAACCTAGCTCTCATGCCAAAAATCGGCTATAACGCCACAAAATCGGCTATAAATGCCACAAAACATGGCTTCCATGCCAACAAAACAAAACTTAGTTTTCAAAACTTCGGCTATAAACGCCACAAAAACCGGCTATAAACGCCAAAAAATCGGCTATAAATGCCACAAAATTGGCTATAAATGTCATTTCAAAATTCGGCTTCCATGCCAAAAAGCAAACCAGCTTCCATGCCAAAAAAAATTTTTGGCTATCAATGCCACAAACAAATTTTGGCTCCCATGCCACGTACAAACACCGGCTTCCATGCCATCCCAAGTTTTGGCTTTCATGCCATTTCAAAAAAAAAACTTCGGCTCCTACGCCACAAAACCCGACTCTCATGCCATTTCAAAAATCGGCTTTCATGCCATTACAAAAAACTTAGCTCCCATGCCACAAAAAAAATTCGGCTCCCATGCCAACCCAAATTTTGACTTCCATGCCATCTCAAAATTCGGCTTTCACGCCAAAACAACCATTTGATAAAAGGTTTTTCACAAAATGACTAACTTTTGATCAAATTTCCAAACAAATATTCCCATTTAACTATTACTCGAGTTTATCACAAAAGAATTTGAGTGAAATGAGGGAATACAAAAAAAGAGAAGTGCTAAAAAAAATGTCCACAAGCACTACAAAAGAAAGAGTACCAAAAAAATATGTGTATACACGGGTACCAAAAAAGAAGAAAAAAAGGTTTATTACAAAAGTCAGGAGCTCACATGGTTTTCAACCAAAGACTCAACTCCTCAAGTAGATTCTTGGCCTTAGCCTCTAAAGCTTCTAGGCCACGCTTCTTTAAGATCTTCCTGTAGAATGCGGCAGAACGCCGCGATCCGTCTGCTGCACGGGGAAGCTCTTCCCAAAGAATCTACCATTGCTCGTACTCTTGAGTCTTCCTCCGGAGATTGCTCTCAACCTCCTCGACTTGGCAAATTAGAGACCCTTCTCTGACACGAGCTTTCGTAATGGCATCCCATTTCGCGGCAGCTTGTTCCTCCAATAGCTCAAGACACTGCCTGGTCTCAACGACCTCCCTATCAATACGGCGCAGATCCTCTGTTAGCCCGATGATAGCCAACTCGGTAACGTTCCTCTCCCGAGCGAATTGCTTCTGAATCCGCGAGATCTCGTCCAGCTCAGACTTGACCTCACCAGAAGACTTCAAAAACATCTCATTGAAGAAGTCACCACTTGGGAAGTTCTTGGTTTCATTCCACTTGCTCCCTAAAGCTATGACTTCATCAACGAAAGCCTTCACATCTGCAATGTCCAGGCTGACTTTTTTGCTATCAGCAAGGATGTCTTGTACGTGCTTAACCATGCCAAATCCCGCTTCCAAACGGCCAGAAGAAAGAGTTTCGATCCATGAGCTCAAAACGCTCTTCAGCACTTTCTTCGCATACTCAAGAGATGGCCCGGACGAAGGCTCGCCCCTCTCCATTGGTCGACTGCCCGTGTCATGCCTTGCAGGAGGAGTGATCATTAAGCTCTTTCTAACCAGAGACACTAGCGAAGGAATCTGCTCTGCCGCATTAAAACTGGAAGAAGAAGTCCCTACTTCTGGTTCAACTGCAGGCATCCCCTGCTCTGGCACTGAGAAAGACGAAGGAACTTCTTCTGTCGCCTCACAGTCTACCAGCAAAACAAAACAAAAAATGTATAAATATGACCCTGTTGAAAAAATCAATATCATCAAGGTTATTGCTACAAATACCTTCTTCGACGATTGGCGGAATACTCTCTGCCTCCATGAGTTCATCCGAAACATCATCAAAAGCAGCGTCCATGGATGGCTCGAAATCGTCAGAATCCTGTGGCAAGTCAGCTGACAAGAAAACAAGCAACATGTTAGCATATGATAGCACAAACACAAAAAGAAAGAAAATACAAAGAAGTCATACCAGGTGAAGATTCTGGAATCACTCCAGAGTCCATCGGTTCTTCTTCAGATGCTGCAGTCGGATCCGTCACTGCCTCATCAGTTGAAACCTCAGGCATCACGAAGTCCTCATCTTCCACTGAAAAAGGGAGAGAATGCAAATCAAAATAAGAAAATATTAAAGAAAGAAACGAAAAGGGAAGAAAGAGGAATCATACCTTCATCAATGGTTTCTTCCTCTATGCTCCTCTTTTCCGGAGGCTCAGAGGCATCCCCTGACATCTCTTCAGCAGTGGTGAGAGGGACTTCCAAATCAGGAGAGTCATCGTGTCGTCTCTTATTGCGGCGCTGCCCTCTCTTCCTCTTGCTTCTATGGGATGGTTTACTTAAAGCACCCGCCCCATTGTCAAAGTCAGGATCTCCGCTTGACCCCATGGAAGCCTTTGTTAATTCCGCTTGCATCCAAGCGTCGATCTTGGCTTCCTCCTCCTCGAGCTGTTCCAAGACCTCACCAGGTATCTCCTATGCAGCTCCTGGTCTGATGATGTCCTGCTCATTGAGAAAGTCGATCTTGTGCTTCTCTTCGAAAAGGAAAGCCAGAACTTCCTCTTGCCGGACTCCATCTGATCTGCCAAGACCCTTCCCAGGAGATTGCTTGACATCAAGTTCCTTCTTGGAAAGCCCCCGGTACACAGAAAAGCTTTCCACAAACCATTTCATGAAGCCAGCAGTCCGGAAGGTGGACAACTCAGGATAGGAAATCATAGCGGTCGTGTCCTCTGCACTGTAAAAGGCCCATGCATTCCTTCCATCCTGTAAACCTCCAAAGCGTTTCACCTTACTCGAAGGCGCTCCAACAACGCCTTGAGAGAAGCCCAACTGTAGCACGAAATGCGAGGGAACATACCGCTGGATATCAACAAAAAAATGTCTCCGGTACACCATCGTACTAACACGTATGTTAGAAAGCCACCCCTTTTCTGCATTGGTCAAGGAGTAATGTCTTCCCGACCCCGCCCTGGTGGAATCACGGGAGGCACCAAAGTCGAAAGCCTTCTTCCGCAAACCTGGAGAAAGCTTCACTGAAGATTGCCCGATCTCGACATCCCTGAACTGTCGGATCCTCAAACGGGCAGATAAAAGAGATTCGAAAACGGTTGTCCCTCTAGCCAACCGAATCATGAAAGGGTCATCATCTTGTGCAACTCCTAAGCAATGGAAGCCGGGACAGTGGTACACATACCACGAATAGAAGATATGGGCTGAAAATACCATGTTCATAGGGAGCCCAAGCCGAACCAAGAAAGCAGCATCCTGCAGTTCGGTACACAAGTAGGAGTAAAGAGCTGGCACCAAAGCCAACGGCTCTCCGAATGCCATCTGACAAGCCGGAAAAATACAATGCGGCCTGATGTGTGTTCCATCTCCTCCAACAAAAACAACCACACCTAACCAGTAAGTGAGGTAAACAGCGAGATCTCTCCGCAGTGTGATGTCAGGACAAATGGCGTCTGTACTCTCAAAGAACTTCTTCAAGTCATCTCGCAAAACGACCATACCATCAGAAGACTCTCCGCCGTCAAAGAAGTTGGAGCTACAATTCTTCCAACTGTTGCACCGGACTTTCAAGCCCTCCTTCTCCTTCAAAAAATCATAGAAGGCGACAAGCTGAAAGTACAGGAGCCTGAACTCCTCAGACTGCTCCTCAAGGACGCTGTCGATAGGCATAAACTCCTCATAGAGTTTGCCAAGGATGGGCAGCCCGAAGATGACACTTAATTCCTTCAGAGTAAAATCAATCTCACCGTTCGTCACAATGAAGGTGTTGGTTTGTGGAAGGAATGACTGAAAGTCCTGGGATCCTAACCCTAGAGGAGGGGGGGTGAATAGGGTGTGCTACAAATATGACCAATTTAAACAAATTTTGATTCTTTAAGATAAACTAGTCACATATGATGATTTACCAGACAAGATGCGGAAGCCAAGAAAACAATCACCACAAGTAAACACCACTACACAAATATTTATAATGGTTCGGCCTCAATGCCTACGTCCACTACCAACTTGTGATCCAATCACCCCACCGGATTTCCACTAATTATGATTTTTACTAGGCTAAGCAGTAACCTTTACAATGTTATTTTTTTAGGCTCAACAACAACCTTTACAAGAAGCTTTTCAAGGCTAAGCAATAACCTTTACAATGTGCTTTTCTTAGGCTAAGCAATAACCTTTACAAATGAAGATTTTTTCTAAGAAGGTGTCTCTTCAAGAACACTCTAAGAGATACAATTTAAGCACAAATGAATTGCCTCTAAATAGGCTGATATGAAAGTGAAATTCAAACTACAAACATACACTAAAATAAGCTAAAGTGTGTGCACAAGTGTATGAATGCTTTACTTCAATCAATTTTTACAATGAAGCTCTTAAATGAATGCTTGATGCATTTTAAAATCAAAGCTTAGAAAATGATGATTGAAGATAAATGTTAATCACATGAAAGATTCAAACAACTTAAAGAAATGAACTAAAACAAGTTGTATGAATATTAAAGTCTAAGAACAAATGTGATTTAGACAAGAGTGATTGCAAACCATTCTAATATTCCAAAGATGATAATGAGTTTGCAAAACAACTCTTTAAAAGCTAGAAATCATGTATAAATGAAAATACAAAGATTTAAACATGCATTGATTCTAATTTGAATGGAAATCAAAATAACTAGAAAGAGATACTTTTTTAAAACTCAAGCATTTGATTTCCAATGACCTTCTAGCTCTCTTGGCTTATTCCCCTTCTTTAGGCTTCAATGATGTCTCAAAGATTCATAAATCAAGCAACCAAAAAGGATGGAATAGAATGGACTTTAAAGGAAAAAACAGTCCAACGGCTAGTTGGTCAGGTCGACCTGGGCCTGGCTCGGTCGACCTGGCCCAACGGTAAAAAACCCCCAACGGCTATATGCCCGGTCGATCTGGGCCTAGCTCAGTCGACCGGGTACACTGGCCCATTTTCCAGCAGGCCAGTTAAGCCGATCGACCGGGTACACTAGCCTGGGTTGAGTTCCTGAGAAGTTTTCAAAATTTCGAAGTTGCACTTTGGAACTCAAGGCCAGTGTGCCTTATGCATACAAAAATGATTCTAAAAATGATGAAAGTATGCAAGGCACAAACCTAAATTCTCAAATAGATTTTTCAAAATTAATGCACAAAGAATTAGGTTTTCAAAAGTATTTGGATTCTAAAACATGCATGAATCAAATTCATTTAAAAAACATGTGCAAATGCAAGTAGAATCCAAGATTCCAAAGTCAAACACTAAGAGTAAGAGTGTGTGATCATTTGACAGTGAAGGTGTGTGTGATGGTCCCGGCTTTTCTCTTTTTCCAAAGCTGCCTCCGCCCCGGGGCTGACGGGGTACGGTGGAGGGAAAGAAAGGAAAAGCGGGCATTAGTTATTTTTTGTACGGGTATGCCAATTTCTCTTTTATACTTGGAATTTAGAAATGGTGATCCGGAGATTCACCTTCACAAGTAAAAAGGGAAATGAAACTTTTTTCTAGTTTTCCATTACAAATATATTTTAATGAAAGAGACAATTTTTGAATGCCGTGAAAGGCGTTTTTGTGCCGTAGAAGGCGGTTTGGTGCCGTTGAAGGCGATTTTGCCGTAAAAGGCGATTTGGTGCTGTAAAAGGCGATTTACAAATCTCATCAAAATGAAAAGACAAGAATTGTGATTTTTTTTTGTCTCTTAAAAAAAATACAATTTACAACAGAAAAGTAAGAAAAAGGAATCTAACTTCTCATGCGATTGTGGGAGGGCTCGTTCAGATCGACGGTCGCGAGTCATGTATGGGCTCCGCCATCGTCCTTCAGATGAGAACATAGTGCTTTGATTCTTTGGCTTGGCTCAAACCTCAGTTTTTTTTAGAGAATAAAGACCAAGGGAAGGTCCTATATCCAATAAAAAAGAGAGTAGACGGACTGAAAAGCCGCATCTAGCCATGTAGGATAGAAGGAGAGGTGGCCTTTGGGGGGGTGGCCCCCCAAGGGGCTTTGATCACCTTGTAGTGCTTGTTGTAGCAGAGTTTTCTTGAAGGAGCAGAGTTGTAGAGATTTCTCCGAGGATTTTTGAATGATTTTCTGGCGATTTTTCTCGACCTCTAGAGTAGGAATTGCTGATGATTTCGATCCCCGGAATGCTTGGAGGGGACTCCTATTTATAGGCTTTTGGTGGCCTTTAGGAGTGGTTTATGGTCATTTATGGCAATTATGGCAATAAAGCCAAGTTATTGGAGGAGTTACAGATTTAATTGCTTTTTGTTTTGTAACTCCTGACCCTTGGATTTCATTGGCCAAAGGAGAGTCATGGGCATTTAGTTGCCTTTAATCTCCATTATGTTAGGAGTTTCATGGCTTGAATGCCATGATTGCTTGGACTTGTAACTCCTAAACGGAGGCTTCTGATTGGGCCGTCCAAGATAATGGGTTAATGACCGCATTAATTTGCCATAAACGGGCCAATTGATAGCATTAAGTGGTCGCCTTGGTAGCTGAAGAGTCGCGGGCCATGTTGCGTCTTTTGGAATTCCCTTTGCGATGATCATCGATGGATCCTTATGTAAATCAACATCAGATGATCATGTAATTTCAGACATTGGTTGATACCAGCGGGCCGGCAGCATCTGTCCAGTCGATTTCGCGATCGGGCGGGCAGAAAGTGTGCTTTATTGGTCAGCCGTTTGACGATCTTGAGGCGTCCGATGATGATCTAATGATTCCAGTGATGGATCCGTGATGTTGATGAAGATCGACGGATATCATGCACAAAAAATCAGATTTTGGAAAAATCACAGGGGCCAATCAACTCGAAACGCGAAAAGTACCCGAAAAACGGGGTTTTTTGGCGAGGTCCGGCGGCCCGGACCTCCATGGTCGCCGGCGACCATGGGGCCGGCGACCATGGGGTTTGTGCCCCATGGTCGGCCGTCTTCCGGTTGCCTTTTCTTCGCCGTTTTTCGTCCGTTTTCGCTTCTGTTTTCTCCTGCATTTTTCTTGGAATTTCCTCTCATTTATTGGCTGGATTTCCCTCAAGAAAACCTGACGAGAAGCATTGCAAATCGGATCGCAAAGTTTCCCATTTTCTGAAAAGCCGAAGACTTTGCTGTGGAGAACTGCCGATTTTTTATCAAGCGTCGAAACTAGGTCAAACGATGTCGGAATGACCTGAAATTCGACGTGTAGCTTCTTGAGCAGTAGACGAGACCAACCATAGGCTTTTGTTCAGGTTTTGAAGCCGTTTGGGGGCCCGCAAATGCTTGACTTGATTTCACCGCGAGGGAAATGCCGAGCTTTGTCTTTCGGTCAAACGATGTCCGATTGACCTGAAATTTGATGTGTGACTCCCTCATCAGTAGATAAGACCAACCATAGGCTTTTGTTTGAGTTTTGAAGCCATTTGGAGTCATGCAAACGCTTGCCTTTATTTCACCGCGAGGGAAATGCCAAGCTTTGACTTCTGGTCAAACGATGTCCGATTGACCTGAAATTCGATGGGGAGCCTACTGGAGTCATTTTGAGATGATCCACAAGCTCCGAATTGGGTGCCATGGTCCCAGGGTGCTCCGCCACCGGTAGGCTTGATTTTGTTTCCGAGCATCGAAACTGGGTCAAACGTCATCGGAATGACCTGAAATTTGTTGTGCAGCCCTTTGGTGGTATGTAGGAGCCGCCCATGTGCTCTGTTTGATGAGTGATGACCTCGATAGTTCTCGCTACCTAAGGGCTTGATTTTGCTGCTCGAGAGTTGATGGCGGGTCAAACGGTGTCGGTTTGACTTGAAACTTGACATGTAGCCTTTCGGAGGTATTTTGAGACCATCCGTAGGCTCTGATCGAAGATTTGGGGTCTTCGACACTGTCGCCGCTGGTAGCTGCTGCTTAGCTGTTGGAGAAGTGAAGCAAGGCCAAATGATGTCGGAATGGCCCGAAACTTCATGTGTACCTCTCTTTTGGTTGTTTTGAATGACCTTGCAGTTTTTGTTTGATTCTGACAAGATCTGATGCTTGAAGTGGCGCCTGCCTATTTTTGGTAGGATGCGGCTCCATGTAGCTTTTGGTGTGAAGAGGCAAAGTGACATTTTTGGTGTCAACAAATGCCCCCTCGAGGTACAGCGACGATATAGCTTTTGCAGTCGATGTGCCTCGAAGAGAATCTTGAAGAAGAGCTTCTGATTTGACCAAGAGTCTTTGAGCAATTTTTTTTTCTTTTTGATGGAGTAGCCTTTTGAGCTTCCAGGGGATTTTATGGTAGTGAGAGGGATCACATACCATCTCAAGGCAAGATTTTGAGAATGACATTTGGATTTGGATTTGGGTT
The DNA here is from genome assembly GCA_038049695.1 of Cinnamomum chago. Classification (NCBI taxonomy): domain Eukaryota; kingdom Viridiplantae; phylum Streptophyta; class Magnoliopsida; order Laurales; family Lauraceae; genus Cinnamomum; species Cinnamomum chago. The sequence continues at coordinate 54,717,536 of CP142452.1, read as the reverse complement.
TTGGTTTTTTGGTTTTGATTTTGACCTTGTGACCTAACAAGCTGTATGTGGCAGGTTAGGGGGTCAGGTTTTTGGTTTTGGTTTTGACCTTGTGACCTAACAGGCTGTATGTGGCAAGTTAGGGGGTCGGGATTTGATTTTTTTTGTTTTGTTTTTGTCTTGTGACCTAACAGGCTGTATGTGGCGAGTTAGGGGACCATGGTTTGGTTTTTTGGTTCACTCTTTGGGACAATTTTGGGTCCATTGGAGTGGTTTGGGCTTTTGTGGAATGTCAATTTCAAGATTTTGGCTTAATTTGGTTCATGAGGTGGGATGGTTTGGATTTTTGGAAACTCATGAAGCTTGGATTTTTGTATGGTATGGTCCAATCAACTCAAAAGAGGCATGGAACCATTTTTTTTTTTATGCTCTTGGTAAGAGGAATTTTGACTAAAAGCCACTTTTAGTGCCTAGGTGGTCAAACCTGGCTCATATGGGCTAACCCATGGGACCTTAAGCTTTGAAAGATGGCTTAGATCTCATATGGTGTCATTTTTGTAAAGAATATCTAAAAATATTTCCTTTGGATGGAGAATATCTAAAAATATCCTTTCTTTGAGAGATTTTCTCAAGTTTCCTTGATTTTGGGAGAGATTCTCTCAAAATATCTTTCTTTGGGAGAGAATATCTATCATTCCCTTTCTTTTTGGAGAGAATTTCTCAAGGAATCTTTGTTTTGGGAGAAAATATCCCAAGTTTCCTTTTCTTTTGGGAAGGTTGCTAATTTTTTTTAGCACTTACCTTCTTACTTTTCTCCTCTTTCCTCTTTTGGTTTTGCTTTCTTCTATAAAAGCAAGGGAGGTGGGATCTCTTGCTCCTATTGCTTTCTTTTTGCAAAAGTCTTCAAGAGTTGCTCTAAGATCAAGAATCCTCCTTCTTCAAGAGTCTTCAAGTTCTTCTTTCTTCTCCATTCATGGCTTCAAGTAAGTTTTTTTTTTTTACAAGAAATTCCATGTAAAGAAAGTTTCATAATTTTTTTTTCTCTTTTTTTTTTTTTGCACGTGTTCTTTTCCTTTTTTTTTTTTACACGCCCTTTTCTTTTTTTTTTTTTTTTCTTCTCTCTTTTTTTTTTTGCTGCTATACGGACATGTCCATACAGCCTGGGCCGTACGGCCATGTGGCCCATGGGCCTCGGCTTGTGGGCCAGCCCAGAATTTTTCTTTTCTCTTTTTTTTTTTCTCTTTTTTTTTTCTTTTTCTTTTTAAGAAAGAAAACTTTCTTTTCCCCCCTTTTTGCTCTCCATGATAATGAGATTTATGCAATCCAAGATGCTCATGCATTCCTTTTTTTTTTTTTTTATGCATCAAGATAGAAGGCTAGAATTTCTATGCTAAGCCAACATGAATTTTGACTTAGACAAAGTTTGATTTTGACCAAATTGGGTTGGAATTGGTCAAATTTTGTCAAGGTTTTCCTAGCATCTAGTGCATGATGATTTTCTTTTATGCATGATTTTTGTAAATTGGATTGGGAGCATGATGATGCACACCTGAAAATCTTTTGGAGTGGAAGTCCTGACTTTGACAGCGAGGCAGGTACTTCAAGTAGACCGGCTCGTAGAAAAAAGAGGAGGAGAGGACAGCGTCGCACTAAGAGACGCCACGAAGACTCTCTTGATCTGGAAGTCCCTTCTACCATCGCTGAGGAGGTATCAGGAGATGCTGATGAGCCTCCAGAGAAGGGGAGTCGTGAAGAAGAGACAGCCGATGTTGGTATGATTCTCCTTCTTCTCTATTTTCGCTTCTTTCCTTTTATGAGGGATTTTTTTTGATCTGTTGTTTTCTTTCTTTTGCAGAAGATGAAAACTTGGTGATGCCTAAGGTTCCTGTCGATGAGGCGGTGATGGATCCAGTTGCGGCATCTGAAGAAGAATTGAGGGACTCTGGGGAGGACCCAGAATCTCCACCTAGTATGAGGATGATCTTTTTTTTTTTTTTTTTTTTCGAATTTACTGACACATATTTTTGTTTTCTTGTCAGCTGACTTGCCAGAGGGTTCCGACTTCGAGCCATCTATGGATATGGCTTTTGACGATGCCTCAGATGAGCAAATGGAGATAGAAAGTACTCCACCCATCATGGAAGAAGGTATTTCATAGTGATAATCTTGACATTGATTTTTTTTTTTTGACAAGATCATATTCATACCTTTTCTTGTGTTTTTGCCAGCAGGTTGTGAAGCAACAGGAGAAGTTCCTTTGCCTTCCTCAGGGCCAGAGCAGGAGATGCCAGCAGCTGATCCAGAAGTAGGGGCTTCTTCTACCAGTCCCGTCACGGCAGAGGCGGGACTTTGTGGTGATATTGCTTCTTCAGTGGCTCCGATTGGAAAGAGCCTTTTGATTTCTTCTCCACCACGGCCTGACATGGGCAGTCAGCCAACAGAGCGTGATGAATCTCCATCCAGACCATCCCTTCAATATGCAAAGAAGGTGTTGAAGAGTGTCCTGAGCTCATGGGTTGAAACTCTCTCTTCTGGCCATTTGGAAGCTGGTTTTGGCATGGTCAAGCATGTACAGGACATCCTTGCTGACAGTGCAGAGGTCGGTCTGGACGTTGCAAGTGCCAAGGCCTTTGTTGATGAAGTCATTGCTTTGGGTGACAAATGGACTGAGACCAAGAATTTCCCAAGCGGTGACTTCTTCAATGAGATGTTTTTGCAGCCATCCGGTAAGATCAAATCTGAAATGGATGAGATCTCACGGGCTCGGAAGCAATTCGTTCGAGAGAGGAACGTTACCGAGTTGGCTATCATCGAGCTAACACAGGACCTGCACTGTCTTGATAGGGAGGTCACAGAAGCTAGGCAGCGCCTTGAGCAATTGCAAGAACAAAGTGTTGCCAAATGGACTGCCATTGTAGAAGCCCGTGCTAAAGAGGGAACTCTGATTCGCCAGGTTGAAGAAGCCGGTAGCAGCCTCCAGAGAAAGACTCAGGAGTATGAGCAGTGGCAAATTCTCTGGGAAGAGCTTCCTCGTGCCGAAGATGGGTCGCGGCGTTCTGCCGCGTTTTATGGCAAGATCTTGAAGAAGCGCGGCCTGGAAGCTTTAGAGGCTAAGGCCAAGAGTCTGCTTGAGGAGCTGGATCTTTGGTTGAAGACCATGCTAGACTGAGCTCTTGATTTATAACAAACTCTTTTCTTCTTTTCTCTCTTCTTCTTTTTTTGGTACCTCTATGTAAAACATTTTTGGTACTCTATGTACCTTTTACTTAAATTCTTTTTGGTGAAAATAAGCAAAGGTTGGGTGAGAATGTTTATTTGAGAATTTTGATCAAACGGTTGTCATTTTGTGAAAATCTTTTGTCAAAAGGGTTGTTTTGGCATGAAAGCCAGATTTTGCGGCAAAAGCCAAGGTTTTTTTTTTTGTGGTTTGAAAGCCGAATTTCGAGATGGCATGAAAGCCGAAATTTGGGTTTATGGCATGAGAGCCAAAATTTTGGATGGCGTGGAAGTCGAAATTTTGAAGTGGCATGAAAGCCGATTTTGGTGGCGTGAAAGCCAAATTTTGGGATGCCATGAGGGCCAAAAAAAATTTTGAGATGGCATGAAAGCCGAATTTTGAGATGGCATGAAAGCCGAAATTTGGGTTTATGGCATAAGAGCCAAAATTTTGGATGGCGTGGAAGCCGAAATTTTGAGGTGGCATGAAAGCCGAATTTTGATTTTTGGCATGAAAGCCGGATTTCGTGGCGTAAAAGCTGATTTTTTTTTAAAATCGCATGAAAGCCGAGTTTGAGATGGCATGGGAGCCAAAGATTTTTTGTGGCATGAGAGCCAAGATTTGGTTTGTGGCATGAGAGCCGGTTTTGTTTTTGGTGTAAGAACCAGATTTTGTTTTTGGCATGAAAGCCGAAATTTCTTTTTGGCATGGAAGCCAGATTTTTTTGTTTTTGGCATGAAAGCCAGATCTTTTTTTTTGAAAACCGAGTTTTGTTTTGTTGGCATGGAAGCCGAATTTTGATTTTTGGCATGAAAGCCGGATTTTTGATTTTTTGGCGTAAAAGCCGGATTTTTGGCATGGAAGCCGGGTTTTTTGGCGTGAAAGCCAGGTTTTTGGTTTTCAAAAATGCAAGTATCGACTAAAAGTCGCCTCCCTGCTGAATGGTATTGCAAGTATCGATGGAATGTCGCCTCCTTGCTCATTCGGTTGCGAGTATTGATGGAATGTCGCCTCCCCGCGGATTTGGGTGCAAGTATCGACTAAGCGTCGCTTCCCTGCTTCAGAATTTTGTTTTGTGGGTATCGATGGTGTTAGACCCCGACCCAGACCAGTTCGATTAGTGTGCGATTAGTATGTGTTTAGTCTTAAGTGGGTTTAGTTGTGGTTGGGTTAGAAGTGATTAGCTTTAGTCCTGGACATAGCTTTGGGAATTTTGAGAACGTTTAGTATTGGTTAGACACACTCAAGAAGGCTTGAGTGCACGTGTAAACTTGGGAAGATCGTATCGTTTTCCGTGTGAGTGTGGTTTTGATTTCATTTGAATGATCTTTTTATGTGTTACAACTTTCGTTTTAAGACCATTCATGTTTGAAGCCCAAAAACCCATGTTTTGGCCCAAGGAGGGTAAAATTGTCTTTCTTGCACAAATCTGGACACAATTTTCGAGATCTCAAAACCATGTCAAAAATATACTTTTTGGAAACTAGATATTTCGACGATCATTTTATCCTTCTTCGTCGAAATCATCCGAGGCCCACAAGACCATGTTTTAGTCACTTCAACTTCAAGCCAAATGGGGCCCATGAGTCATCACTTAATCCCCTTTCCCCTCCCTTTTCATTCATTTCCCAATCTCTGCAACTTTTGAGTCTAGGGCAAGTGAGAAAACCTCTTTTCTCCTTCCATCTTCCTCTCCTTACTTGATCTAGCTAGAAGGCTCCAAAGAAAATTCTAAGACTACCAATTTCTTCCTCTCATCATAAGCTCTCCATTGATGCAAGTTTCTTGAGGTTCTAAGTTGGGCAAAAGCTTCATTTCATTCTCTTTCTCTTGTTTGACC